>VDFB02252616.1:92601257-92842121 GCA_007258455.2 Sequoia sempervirens
TCACTAACTAGCCTAATCAACCTCTCAAAGAATTTTTAATTCCTTTTATCCTTCCAAGGAATATTAAATTCATTTTCTCTTCCCCATGTCCTTTATGACATGTGTCCTTAGTCAACCCTATTAAAGGCTTTCTCCTCTTGGACAAGGCATCTCCCTTCCCTATGTGAATTTTTAATTCACATTTAATCCCCCAATGCATTTAAGAAATTTTAAATTTCTTCTCTCATCCCATGAGAATATTTGAGGAATTTTTAATTCCCCACTTGTCCTCTCTCCCACATGGGGACAAGTACCTCCTTTATGAGGATATCTTGTCCAATCCTAATGTACTTTGTACCCCCCCTCCATGTCATGTCCTCCTTCCACCTCATGTCCACTTCACCTTTTAGGGCTAAATCACATGCCAGATGTCAAGATGTGAGGGCTTGTGAGTTATCAACTCACCTTAGCCCTACATCTTGATATTTGGTGGCTCAATCTTGGCCATCCATTTCTCCTAGGAATTCTCAAAAATCCTATAAATACCCCCTCTTTTCTCTCATTTAGGGGGGGATCATTTTGCTAGCCAAACTCTTGCAATTTTGTTTCTCAACTTATACTTAGTCATTTTCTTGTTTTCATCCACTTGCACTCATCCTCACAACATCAGTTAGCTTGCATCTACTTGCCATCCAAGGAGCATACACATCAAAGATCGAAGGGCCAACCAAAGGATTGATTCAACGCAAGGTATAAAGTTCCATTTTGTTGCTTTTATCTTGTTTTGTTTCCAACTTAGGCTAATCTTGAGGTGTAGGTTGTTTTGGTGTTTATTTGCACTCTTTAGCTTGCTGCTCGTTTTCTAATGCTCACATTTGACCTATCACATTTCTAGCACGCCCGGTGGGACCCACAAACGGGTCTTTTTCTTTCACGTTTGCTATTTTTTTGCATTTTTTGTAGAGTGGCGGACCTGTCCCTTCAGAGTGGCAGATCTGTCCTTACAGAGTGGCGGATTTGACCTTCTGCTCTTTCTTCCCGGGGTCGCCATTTCCACATTGTTTGTCCGATTGACTTCATTTAAAGGCAGTTCTTCTTATTTTTCCGTGCTCTTTCCAATGATATATAACACTTGATACTTTTGAGAAGTTGGCTGGGGCACCTTTTTCTTCTCCGGTGGCAGACCTGTCTTGTAGTGGCGGACCTGTCCTAATGCAGTGGCGGACCTATCCTAATGCAGTGGTGGACTTGTCCTAATGTAGTGGTGGACCTGTCCTGCAGTGGCGGACCTGTCCTAAGGCAGTGGTGGACCTGTCCTAATGCAGTGGCGGACCTGTCCTAATGCAGTGGCGGACCTGTCCTGCAATGGTGGACATGTCCTAAGGCAGTGGCATACCTATCCTAATGCAGTGGCAGACCTATCCTAATGCAGTGGCGGACCTGTCCTGCAGTGGTGGACCTGTCCTAAGGCAGTGGCAGACCTATCCTAATGTAGTGGCAGACCTGTCCTAATGCAGTGGCGGACCTATCCTGACAGAGTGGTGGACCTGTCTCGGTAGAGTGGCAGACCTGTCCTCCTAAAGGTAAAATTTCAAGTTTTGCCGATTGTCTTTTGGTAAATTAGGTACATAGTTTAATTAAAGGGGTCAATAAACCTTGTTTGGTGTGCTTGTGGAAGGCTATTTGACGTATCCAATCCCCTTGCACCATTTGGCGATCCTGGGTGATGAGAAATCCTAGCTTTCCAAGTCCTTTTGAGTCACCCCATTTTTCATTTTCTTAGTGGGACCTGCTTGGGGATTTCATCACCCCAAGGGACGATTCCAACCACGTGTACCGGCAGGGTATATAAAGGGGGGAGAGCGAAAGCTGTACCTCAATCCAACCACGTTGTAATTGGCGAAGTGTCGGGATGACGTGAAGAGTTGGTCTGACCCTTTAGTATCTCGCTAAGGTTCCCGACTCACACTTGTAACGGGTTGGTGTTCATGGTTTGGGCCTCACGTACCGTGCGTATATCGAAGACTCTTTAGCGACCATGTTCATCCTAGAGTAGAAGACTTTGTTGGCCATACCCACTTCTACTAAATCTTAGGGTTATGCTGTCTGAATTGTCTTTCTTGTACAAAACCAGTCATTTTCAGTCTAGCCAAATTTGTTTATCAGTGTTTGCTATATTTTGGGTCCTTTGCCTTACCCATCCATAAAAAAATTGAGCTTAAACTTATCCTTTGGCGGACCTGACCCTCCAGTGGCAGACCTGTCCTGCTATGGCGGACCTGTCCTGCTCTGGCGGACCTGTCCCTGCAGAGTGGCGGACCTGTCCTTATGCAGTGGCGGATTTGACATTCTGCTCTTTCTTCCCGGGGTCGCCATTTCCACACTGTTTATCCGATTGACTCCGTTCAAAGGCAATTCTTCTCATTTTTTCGTGCTCTTTCCAATGATATGTACCACTTCATACTTTTGAGAAGTTGGCCAGGGCACCTTTTTTCTTCACCATCTACCTCCTCGAGGGGGGTATACCCTACCATTCTCTCCGTTTACTCGTTCTGAGTAAACATTCATCCATTCAACACATCCTTTCATCATTCTAAACTCTCGTTCTGTAGTTCTGATCATTTGTTTACTCGTTCCGAGTAAACATTCATCCATTTCACATATCCTTTCATCATTCCGAACTCTTGTTCTATCATTCTGATCATCCATTTACTCATTCTGAGTAAACATTCATCCATTTGACACATCCTTTCATCATTCTAAACTCTCGTTCTATCATTTCGATCATCTATTTACTCATTCCGAGTAAACATTCATCCATTTCGCACATCCTTTCATCATTCTAAACTCTCGTTCTATCATTTCGATCATCTATTTAGTCATTCCGGTGCAAAACATTCATCCATTCAACACATCCTTTTCATCATTCTAAACTCGCTCTATCATTCCATCATCCGCTTACTCGCTCCAAGTAAACATTCATCCATTTAACATATCCTTTCATCATTCTCAACTCTCGTGTTGTCGTTTCTCATCATTTGTTTAATACTGCTCCACGAAACATATTCATCCATTTCACACCTCTTCATCATTTTGAACCTGTTTTATCGTCAATATTTGTTTACTCGCTCGCAGTAATCGCTTCATCCGCCCGACAATTGTTTGCTTCATTTTGGTATTTGTTCATCCATTTCTATTGTCCATTTCCAATCAAACCATCTTTCCCCATCCAACTCGACTTCGCTCTTTAGGTTGGTTATCCAAATTGACCAGTGTTCGATTCATTGTCAATATCAATATTTACTTAGATTGGTTATCCGCCCCGTTAATCATCATATTCAATCTCTTCACTACTTTAATTCAAGGTCGACGGCGGCCGTAATCATCCATTCATCCTATTAACTGGACAATTAGTATCCTAAGTCATCTAAGATAATCCCTAAACGATTTGTGTCTTTTCTATCATCTAATATCCGACTTTTCAATCGACAATCAATCAATCCAATCCAATCGCATCCCTATTCAATCACCTTCGACCCAATCAATCTACTTCCATCTCAAAGTAGGTTCGGTGTCGTAATCATCCTTTGATAATCCAATCCGATCATCAAAATCAACCCCATCGTATCATCCAATCATCCTAATCTGAGCTTTAATCCAATCCCGATCCGAGCTTGTCCTAAATCCCGATTTGGGCTTTTGTCCATTTCCATCCAAAATCTTTATCCATCATCTTTTCATCATCATGCATTATTATCCTCCATCAATAGTGGTCAAGGGAAACCCTAATTACATCAACGATGATAATGAAAGTCTTGTTGATCAAGAGGTATACGACATAGATCCCCTTGACACTATCATTGCTAGTAAGCTTTCTCCACCCACATTCCAAAATCCAATCACCCCATTGAGTTATCCCATCATGTCTTCATCTATGCCTAATCACACTCCTTATGCTACCTTTGACAAGGGATGTCCACCATATCCATCATATCCTTCATCTACATCGTCCCCTTATCCTAGTTTTCCATCACAATACCCCTATCTTGATCCCCCATCCACATCCTGTTATTTCAATCCTCCATCCACATGTACCCACTACCCCAATCTCCCATACCAATCCGCTCAGCCTAATCCTACATTCACATCTTCCTATCCTAGTCAAACACACCCACCAACTTACCCTAATCTGACATCCGCAGTTCCCTATCTCCATCCACCACCTTAATCTTCTCATCCTAATCCACCATCCCCATACCCTTACTACAATCCACCATCCCAATACCTTTATTACAACACGCCGCCCATATCTTCTATCAACGATCCACCGTCCATGTCATCCCAACCTAATTCCCATGGCCATATCCTTACCTTAATCCTCCATCTAGTCTTAATCTTCCATCTAATCCTAGTCCACTAATCCATAAACCTTCATCCACTCCCACCTCGCCATCTCAGCCTAGCGTATCCAAGTTTCTCCAAGGACTTATAAAAAAGAAAACATCTCCCACTCCACACATTGCAATCATGGAACCATGCCATCCCAACCCATCATCCATGGTCGTTAGTGACGAGACCCTTCTCATCCAACACCTATCATTGATGATACCATCACATCCTCTGAATCCACTGAGTCCCCATCTCCTACCATCACATCCTCTGAATCCACTAAGTCCCCATCTCCTAGCATCACATCCTATGAATCCACTGAGTCCCCATCTCCTACCATCACATCTACCAAATCTATTGAACACCCACTCCCTACTCTGAGAGCCGTCAAACCTATTGACGACACCGAAATCCAATCCACTTCTTCCACTCCTAGTATCCATTCCCATGAATATTTTGAATCTTCCATCCTTCCATCTTCCCCACTTAAAGAGTCCCCCCATGACTCAATTATCATGCCTTCCACACATGATGATTCATGCTAAGAGCCTGATCCAAAGCATGCCAACATATCCCCTCCTCCAGATCAAGATCCTACCATCCCATCTAGTCTACCACAAGATCACAGTCCCCCATCCATTTCCTCCCATGATCCTCGTGACATTCAAGATTCTACCGCTCCATCTCCGTCTCCATTGCATGAGCTTGCTACCACAAAATCAGATCCTATCATATCCCCTACTCCCTCTCCTAATACCACCCATCCAAGTGCTACTATCCCATCATCTCCTTCTCAGGATCCCCCATCATCGCCTAAAAATGCTATCCCCACACCACTTGCATATCCCCTTGGTACTCTCACATTCTTCCACGGTGGCCTCCTTGCAGAAGAAAAACACAGTGTATATACCACCCATCATCCCCCACCTAATAATGGACTCGCATCATGTTTTCAGAATAACAAAAATCCTATAATGGATCGCATGCTCAAGAACATGAACTATCAAGGAAAAGGTCTAGGCCTTCACGAGCAAGGTATTTTAGAGCCCATCCAAGTCAAAGAACAAATCTACATGCAAGGTCTTGGATCTATTTCCCAAGACTCACAATCTAAAGATGTTGGTACAACTTCTAGATGTCCTCAACGAGCCTTCTCCAAAAGAAATTTTGGCTCTGCCCATCGCTCTGCCAAATCATATGTTGCCATCCCTCCTCCTTTATTGTATCACCTCAAAACAACCGTCCATATTCCTCCTTCATTTGCTCCATCCATTTTGGGTCCTTACATCCCTCCATCCACGATCTCCCATCCTTCATCTATTGCATCCATCTTGGGTTCTTATGTCCCTTCATCCACTCTATCCATCTTGAGTCCATATATCCCAAGATCACCTCCTCCATCTCATTCGCTCATTCATCAAACGCCTATCCATGTCATCCATCATAAACATCCCTCTCGCATGTCCCATAATCAGGATCAACAAAGGCACATACCTAAACATCCTCCATCTGCACGTAATCCCCATACTCCTACCTCCATTGCTCCACATCGTCCATCCCCTCACACCCATCCCATTGCTAATAAATGCACTTTGGATGCTAACATAAAAATGCATATGTCCAAACATCCACATGAATCTAAAGCTCCCCATGTCCCCTCTATACGACATGTTGAAGAAAAGAAAAACAAAATCCAAAATCAAAATCAAAATCAAATCCACAATCCAAATCAAACCCATCAGCCACAAAGAGCCAGTAGAGCAAAGATCAAAACCATGTGGATCCCAAAGAAAAAAGATGCAATGCCATCAAATGAAAAATCTGTAAGAACATCCAAAGTTGCTAATCCAAAAGCTAATTATACACCCCTTTCATCTCCTAAATCTGTTTTGGGTCCCTATGTCCTGAAATTCGCTATTCCATCTCCTCCATTATCCCCACATTCTCCATCCATTAGTCCCCTTATCTTTTCACATCTGTCACCACATGTGCCAATGTTGGTCCTGAACTCATCTCCCCATCACACATCCAACCCATCATTCTATCCATACCCTTTTCAACATCCCACCCATTACCCCACATATCTCCCCTCTCAAATCCCTCTAATTCATCCTCTTGCATAATCCATTTATCATAATAAGGTTGTACTAACATCCAACAGTCGCTTCAACATGAACTCTTAATTGTATAGAATTGATGGTTTGTTCCCTTCATCCATATCCTTATCGATGTTCTAAATCCAATTTATTCGCCTCCCTATCCTTATCCATCTCCTTCCCAAGATACTATCCAAAGTCCAAAATCCATAAAAATAAAATAAAAAAGAATCAAAAAATCAAAAAATAAAATAGTAAAGAGAAATAATCCGTCCAATGGTGAAAATTTGGCAACCAAGCGCCTTGGATAAGTACCATGATGAAAACCTGGCAAACATGCATCATGCATAAATCCCTATCTGCACTTGGGGGCAGCTTCCCCGATATGTATTCCTCCATCCGCTATGTTTCCAAATGGTGCACCCTCGCCTTCCGCTATCCGTCTCTTCATAAATCCCCATCCCACCGACGCCCACAGGATTCACTACTGACATTCCCCAACCTTTCCGACCTCTTCATCTTGATAATAAAATGACACCTTCGCCCGGCAATTTATCCTCGAACGCATTATTCCGCTTCTAATCTCTTTCTATCTGCGTATCCATTTCGTTCATCGCATCTTTATCCTTTATTATGCTTCGCAGACGTAGTCCTTGAGATTATCTGACCCGACATCGAATCCTTCCATCTCCCCTATCCTTATCTTTCACCGCCGTCTCACAATCCTTTAACCTTCCTATCCTTATCCCCCTACCCATCCATCATAGCATCCCTTCCATCTCCCCATCATTATCTTCCTGTCCATTTATCTCTATCCACATCACATCTCTTAATCCCTTTTCATTGGCTACTCCCCATACAATCCAACATCATCTATCTTATCATTTCATCATTCATCTATATGGCATGTCATTCACCCAATTCATCTTTTGATGATTTGAATAACTATCCCATCCCTGAGCTTTGTCTAGTCACTATCCTCCAATCCAATCCAACAAGTCTATCTTTTCCCATCGTGTCAGTCCAATCATTTTATCCCCTTTTCTAGGGTTATCTCATCATCTTTCATCCATCACTTGTCTTTGGCCTTCTGTCAAACTACGTTGCCCCTGTGCTTTCACGTAGGCAAGGTCAATCATTTGATCTGCCCTCGGGGTTCCATCCATCATCGATCTATATTGTCCACTTTTCTCCTATTCTCCATCCTATCTGTACCATCCATCAAGGTCTCCATCTTGGTCAGTCGTCAGCCTTTTATCGAACTACGAGGGCTCTGCGCTTCCAAGTAGGCAAGGCTAATCTTTGATCGGCCCCCGAGCCCCTAGGTCGCTAGGATGTGTTAGTCTCCTATCTTGTGTCATATCTCTTGTGTCACATCATCAAGCTATGCCCTTATCTAGCTGGATCTTAACAAATGAGATTCACTGGTATCATCAGATCCAATCAGTTCTGAACATCCTGCGTCATATCAATCTTTTAATTTAGTATTCATCATCGGTCTCAACAGGATGCATCCTTCCTAACAGACCTCATCAATCCCATCCATCTCCTTGATTGATCCTATGGCAAAGGACATTTGAAATTAATTGTGATCTTTTGATGCTTTTGGCTTTTGTTTATCATTTGAGCTCCCTATCATCACTTGTCATGGTCGCTTTGATCCATCATATCATGGTGTGCTTTGACTAGTCAACATAGGGGTGTATCTTGATCTTTTTTGTCTTCTCAGTTGTCCCACATAGTACCCACCAAGATCCCTGAGGTCTTGTGTTATGCCGGGGCATCCTTATGTGCTTGTGGTTATCCCAATACCTAGCTCGATCAAGGTCACCATGACTTTGGGGTGTTGTGATAGCCTTCTTGTTTGTTATGTTTGTTTTATGCATTAGACACTAATCTGCCTTGGTTCTTCATACCTTGGTGTCTTGTGTCTTATGCTATAGCAAAAATCAGTGCTCCGACGATGGCAAATTGCATTTGGATTTCATTTCCTCTTCATCCTCTCATCTATCAAAATCCCCCCCATCCATTTATCCTTCATCATGCTTCCCTCCCAATCTCCTGCCGCCTTTTCATCCTTTCTTACCCATCACTTTGCATCTTCCACTCCCCTTGCATCATCTCATCCATTTCGAGAGCCCACCCGTGTTCTCTTGAACCCACATGTCCTCTCGAGGGGGCATCCTTCATCCCTAACTTTCATCTTTACCCCCATCATCTTCCCTTCCTAATCATTCAAAGGAATGACTGGGGAATCTTTTCCAATCTAAACATCTTCTTCTAGGTTCTATGTTTTAATATTCTTTGAAATGATGCTACTTCGTAACACCATCTCAAAGAGGGGCAAAATGTAGATGTCTAAATTTGGACACTTAATTTATCCAAATTCATCCCTTTTCGTCTTATTTTCGTTAATTAAGTAATACTACTATTATTTAATTAATATATTTAATTCTACCAAATCCCTAAGGTATTTAATCAATAATACCTTATCTCTTTAATCCTCTTTCCATCAATTGAATTAAATAAATATTCCATTTATTAATTCCTTCATGTCACATCCTCCATCTTTTTTTACCTAATCCTAATCCATCTTCTAATCTCATCATTAGGGTGTGCACATGCCTAATCCTTGATTAGGATGTGTCACATCCTCCAACTTTTGCAAGTTGGCTTCTAATCTCTCTTAGCCACCTAACCACCCTCTAATCCTTCACTAACTAGCCTAATCAACCTCTCAAGGAATTTTTAATTCCTTTTATTCTTTCAAGGAATATTAAATTCCTTTTCTCTTCCCCATGTCCTTTATGACATGTGTCCTTAGTCAACCCTATTAAAGGCTTTCTCCTCTTGGACAAGGCATCTCCCTTCCCTATGTGAATTTTTAATTCACATTTAATCCCCCAATGATTTAAGAAATTTTAAATTCTTCTCTCATCCCATGAGAATATTTGAGGAATTTTTAATTCCCCACTTGTCCTCTCTCCCACATGGGACAAGTACCTCCTTTATGAGGATATCTTGTCCAATCCCAAGGTGCTTTGTACCCCCCCTCCATGTCATGTCCTTCTCCTTCCACCTCATGTCCACTTCACCTTTTAGGGCTATATCACATGCCACATGTCAAGATGTGAGGGCTTGTGAGTTCTCAACTAACCTTAGCCCTACATCTTGATATTTTGTGGCTTAATCTTAGCCATCCATTTCCCCTAAGAATTCTCAAAATTCCTATAAATACCCCTCTTTTCTCTCATTTAGGGGATCATTTTCTAGAAACTCTTGCAATTTTGTTTCTCAACTTATACTTAGCCATTTTCTTGTTTTCATCCACTTGCACTCATCCTCACAACATCATTTAGCTTGCATCTACTTGCCATCCAAGGAGCATACACATCAAAGATCGAAGGGCCAACCAGAGGATCGATTCGACGCAAGGTATAAAGTTCCATTTTGTTGCTTTTATCTTGTTTTATTTCCAACTTAGGCTAATCTTGAGGTGTAGGTTGTTTTGGTGTTTATTTGCACTCTTTAGCTTGCTGCTCGTTTTCTAACGCTCACATTCGACCTATTATAGAAACATTGCACGAATTAAGTAGAATCCCTTTGAACATTCCTTACGCTATCTTGCAAATTAACAATGTCTATGAGTGTCAAGCATACAAAGTTTTTATTACCTCATAGAGCTTGAAAATCATCTTCCCTCGTTGTGCCTTGTTAAAGTTATCAGGAGGTATATCTTTGATATGGTTGAGCAGGAAGCCCATCCAATGACATGACTTTCTCGATAGCCACCTATGTATTTGTGAGTGCATACCAACTAGCATATGTATTTCACCATTTTGGGATTTCTCACCCCGCGAACAACCAGAAGTTCTGTGGCCCCATAGAGTATATTTTTGGGTTTTCTCATCCGGCAGCTAACTAGAAGTTTCGTCACCCCAGAGTGAGTATACATTTTCTTTTTGGACAAATAGCCTAGATCTAATCCACAACTAGTTGGACAAATGGTCGAAACTTGATCCACCTTTTCATTTTCATCTTCCCCATTCTTGTCATTGCATGATTATGTATCTTAATAGCTTGACTTAGGATCCTCAATCCTGGGGGCTTGACTACCTCCTTTGATCTTTGTCATTCTTTTTCATCTGCATCTGTACATTTGGATCTCTCTTTAATGTCTACTTTAGTGTGAGTTTGAAGCAAGTTCATCTTGTCACTAAAGTGGGGGCTAAATGTGCCATAGAAAAAAGTACCCTTTGCTTGAGATGAGAATAATTCATAATAATTGGACTTAATGAGGCCTTGATTCAGGTGTTGTGAGACATTTTATGCATCCACACTAGGTCTTGGACCCTTCCAAATGCATTTAACGATGTCTTGTAAATGTGTTGTAAAGTGTTGTAAGATACTTTCACGCTTTTCTAGACTTAATGAACCTATTTATCCTTAATTCAACATTATAAAATATGTTTAATGACATCTTCACATCAATTTAGAAGGCTTGTAAAATAAACTTAAATTTAGTGATAAACTAGTGTTGTAATGTGTCTTGCACATTCACATTGGTTCTTGTGCCTTCCTAGGCTATGTGGACCTCATTTTAGTGTTGTAAAATGTATTTAATCACACTTTCACATTGAATTATGTGTCCCAAGCCCTATTTTGCATTCACATCATCATTAATAGGCCCCTATTAACCCACATTGTGCATCCTGAGGCTTAAATTGATAAAATACCCGACAATGTTACAATTTAAACCTTATTTCCTTATCTCTTGGCATCTTAACTGTCAAAATGGCCCCTGTGGGATCCATTTGCTATGCATGGCGAATTAGTCCCATCCAGGTGGGACCCATTCACCGTGGGTGGCGAATGAGTCCCATTTGGCTCAATTTTGACCTTTGAGTAGGAAAAAAAAGTGAAATTTAAGTTTAATTTTATTTCATGTCGGCCTTAGGGATCTAATTTTTGGGCTAATAGGGTGAATTGCCTATAAAATCACCTCTCTAAACTCATTTTTACATTCATTCTTCATTATTCATCCACCAATCTTCTATTTCAAGTCAAGCAACTTAAGGTTTTATCATTTCAAGGCATTAAGATGTCAATTTTTAGACTTTCAATGGCATATCCTCCATGTTTTGCAGCACATTTCCAAGATCAAGCATCATGGCAAGGTAATCGACTCCATTATTACATGTTTCATTCCATTATTTCTCTATTTTGGTTTAATTACCTAAAAGGGGTTTGACTTAGGCAAACCCCTATGCCCTAACATTCACCATTTTGTACAATTTATATTAATTTTTCTTTATTTCTTATATATAAAATAAAATCTAAAACATTATTAAAAAATAATTATTTTAAAAAAAATAACTATTATAAAAAAAATTAATATTAACTAATCTTCAATTATTAATCAATGAAATTAAATATAAAAAAATTACATGTTAAAAATAAAATTTATAAAAACATTACAAGTTAAAATGAAATTTGAAGAACATAAAAATCACTTGAAGTAGTAAATGGGGGGAGAGTATGGCGTGAATTGCCACAAGTACTGTGCAGTCACCAGTAAATTGAGAAAATCGAGGGAGACAGCATCCATCCATGCCCGATCCATGCCCGGTGCATTTCTGAGGCTGGATAGCCGTTGCCCAAATGTTTTGCCTTTCGCTGGAGCCTTTTCAAGAAATTGAACGAAGCGGCAAACTTTACCACGTGCATTCAATCCCTCCCTGGCCCACACCCGCCACGTGTCAGCCCTACGCTGATCTCGCACAAATTATCCTGCTTGCATTTTACTCCCGCGAGAGAGCGGGGAACGGTGGGGATTTACCCACATACCAATCCCTTTATTTTATTTACCACAATTGAAGGCTCGTTATCTACTTTCTCAGTGGAGACATTTAACTATTTTATTTCAAATATTTCATTTGAAATATTTTTCCCTTTAATACGTAAAACATTTAAAAAATGTCTCAGGCAATTGACTTTATCTCTGACTTAATTCTCCTCGGGGCCCACCCTTCATGTTTATCCAGCAACATCTTAAACCTTTTTAAATGTTTTGTTTTATCAAAAATCAAAACCCCGCTATGCTTACCCCGCGCGCTCGCTAAATTTAATGAACGGGCACTTTCATCCCGCGAGATAGTGGGGAACGGCCACGATTTGGCTGCACTTTCATCCCTGATCTCCACCGTTAGATTGTATTTCTCTCCATTTGTGCCCTAATACTTCTTTGCGTTTGCAATGTAATTTCTTCATGGCGTTTATTCCACTGTGCTTATCCAGATGGCCATGGCGGCTTCTTCCTGCAAGTATGATGGCATTCCCCTGCATTCCACGTATCGGCCAGTGGGTTTCTAAGCATTACCAACAGATGCATTCTTTGTATAGGCTGCATATGGCACTCTTGGGAGTTTTGAGATCTTTTCAACAAAGCCATTTTGTACATACATTACAGTCATGGGCGTATGATGTTCTTTGCATTTCTTAAAGGTTTCTATAACCTTTTCAACAAATTCATCTTGTTTGTGACTCACATTTCCTTTTCATTTCATTCGTTGGGATTTAAACATTGTTTGAAAGTTTCTGAGACTTCAAAATAAATCCCTTTTATGCACTGTGCTGGCGCGTGGGTTTATGCCCTCCATCGGCCTTGCCAACAAATCCATTTTGTGCATATTCCAATCATGGTGTCCTCTATTGGTTCGAGCTTTCTTTGCTTCTGCAAACCCTATCTTCAAAGCAACTCGATCCAACCTTCACAAGCTGTATTTAATCATTCTTTGGATCCCTTTGCCTTCTCCATGCATTGATATATGTCCATATCTTCACCTATCGGGCTTATTAGGAAATCTCTGTGGTCTCATCTCTTTCTGCGCGCCCCTTTTACACAACGTCAGAGTCTCTTCACCAGATGCGTTGCCCTTCACTCTGCCAGCACTTGCTGTGAAAGTTTCTGAAATATTTTTAGCATTTCACTTTATGAGCAAGTTGCTCCTAACTAGTGCGTTGGCTGTGGAAGCTGCTTGTGAATAACTCTCAAGGCCCATGTTCTTCAATCATCGATGCCTCGATTTCTTCCATCCTCTGCGCGTTGGTGAATGTCCACTGCTTCCCATATACCAAATGCATTTGCTTAAAGATTTCTAAAGTCTTTTTAATGTAGATTTTGTGCGAGCTGCTTCTTGGAGGGTGTAGGCTGCGCGGTAACTCCAGTTGTATATTTAATGCATTTACTCTCATTCATGCTGCACTCGATTGAAAGCTTCTAAGAGCTTTTTAACAATAGCATTTTGTTTATGCCCTACTTCATGCATTTTTTATTTCCAACAGTCCATGAAATGCACATGCTGGCGCCATTTTGTGGAGTATTGAATCATTTTCTTTTTGCTACAAGCCACTCCCTCTGAGCAACTCGGGGCAGCATTATAGGAGTTAAAGCTTGATGTTGCCCAATTTCCTTAGCTCTAATCTGTATTTGACAAAATATTGCTTTCCTCTGTATCTCGAAACTTTGCTCCTCTCCAGACATTGCTAGAATTCCCAACTCCATAGCTTTAGGCTTTGCTTGTTTATGTGCATGTTCCAGTGTCAATCTTTCATTTGAGTTTAGCATTTCCTCTGGTTTCTTTTGCACAAATCAAATCAGCCCCTGTTGGCTGTGTTGCCTTGACAATGTCCCGTTGTTTGTAGGGTGTTATTATTTCAATCCCTCTGGGGAGAAAATCCAGTGGATACCTTGTTTACAGGAACTACAAAATCTTCAAGACAACATTAACCTCTGCTTCACTACCAAGGAACTGAGATTTGATTGATCTTCCACTTTCCTCATAGCCATTTACAACATCATAAAACAACTATGGACTCGGGTAAAAGTTATCATGAAATGTTGCTGAGTTGCTTTCCTTTAGACACCCATCCTTTAAATGATTGTCATAAAAATGAGTAGATGGAAAACAATATATCTTAGGATGCACACAATACTGAGTGCTAAGTATTGATATTGATTTTGCTCACATTCTCTATTCATGCTCATGCTGAGCAAGATTCTTTTTGGCTTCAAGTTTTCACTTAAAAATAAACTTCATTCATGTACATTGTCTATTTATAACCCTCTTGTTCTTCAAATAAAAATGTTTAGTTGGAAGAATCTTGTGATGATAGGACATAACAACTTGCCACTGAAACAATGCTCTGGAATTCTTGCTTTCATAATCGAAGTGTCTCCAAGCAAGAGCATGTCAGGTCCCCATGTGGGCCCGATTATTTTTTTTTTAGTTTTGAAACAATTTTTAGGCTCAATTTGATTTTAGGCAACCCCTGAATGCTTCTGGAGTGAAAACATGGAATGGGTTTTTATTAAAACTCACTTTTTGGCTCATTTGGAAAATAGTGAAAAATGGCCAAGTTGGCTCTGGAATCGGCCTGAGAAATTGATCAAACAACCTCCTGGAGTCCTAGAAACTTCCAGGCATATAGCCATTGGTCTAGAGAATACAATGCAAAAGACGACGCGGCAAAATGAGTTACGAGGTGGAAGTTATTAATTGACAAAGTTGCCTACTCAAGACTTTTCTACAACTGTAGCTGTTCAAAACCAGTTAAAACTCAAAGAGATCATCTCTTTGCAAAAATATCAAATCAACTCTTGGTGAGCTGCCATTGGACATAGTAGATCACCTTGGTATAGTGAACACGTGTGCAAGAGGGATTTTCTTGAATCATCACTCGTCAAAAGATATTGATGGTCGAAGTTGACTTCTTAAAAAGATTTCAGTGCAAAATTGAAGAAATTGCATTTGGTTTTGATCTACTAAAAATAACAAATCAAGTCATGAGACTCTGAAAACTGACATGTGAGCTCATCTAAGTATGGAGAATGCAAAACAACATTCATTTTCTCTTGATAATCAACTAGTTGCAAAATGCAAGCTCAAACAGGAGGCTACTTTGTAGAGATGAAGGTTTGCAAATCGCAGAAAAGTGCCAAAACCCTCCAGCTTCGCTTTTCAAAACCCTGACAAAACTCATCATGGTAAGTTGAAAACTGACATGCCTACTCACATAGGACACATGAGTGAGTGTGCAAAGGGATTTTACATGAAAATCAACTAGCTCCAAAATATGACCCTCCAAAGTAGGTCATTTAGGCAAATTTCTTAGGTGCACTTTTGAAAGTGCAGAGGCAAAATCTTGAAATGGGCATCTCAAATTTGCAAAATTTGAGAGTGCCATCATACTAAATGGGTATTTAGAAACAAGCTGAATGAAAAAGGTGAAGTGGTTCGGAATAAAGTAAGACTGGTATGTAAAGGGTATTCTCAAATGGAAGGTATTGATTTTGAAGAAACCTTTACTCTTGTTGCTAGGATTGAAGCTATTAGATTATTTCTTGCTTATGCTGCATACAAGGACTACAAAGTCTATCAGATGGATGTAAAGTCAATATTTCTAAATAGAGAACTAGAAGAAGAAGTATACATTGAACAACTAGATGGATTTCAACTAACTGACAAGGAAGATATGGTCTGCCGATTAAAGAAAGCTCTATATGGACTTAAGCAAGCCCCCAGAGCCTGGTATGCTAGATTGGACAAATATCTACTGAAGTTTGGATTCACTAAAGGTACTGTTGATAGCAACTTATACTTCAAATTAAATAATGATAGGGAGTTAATTATAGAAGTTTTTGTTGATGACATCATTTTTGGAGGAGATGATAATCTATGTATGAAGTTTGATGATGAAATGAAGAATGAATTTGAGATGAGTATGATTGGAGAAATGAAGTTCTTTTTGTGATTCCAAGTTACATAGTTGGACAAGGGGATCTTCATATCTCAGTCCAAATATGTGAAAGAATTGCTGAAGAAGTTTAGAATGGATGACTCAAAACCTGTTGGCACCCCTATGGTGATCGAATGTAAGTTGACACAGAATGATGATTCTCCTAGAAGGCGAATCAAACTAGATATAGGTCAATGATTGGTAGATTGCTCTACTTAACTCAGACTGGACTAGACATTATGAATGTTGTATGTATGGTTGCTAAATTTCAGGTTGATCCAAAAGAATCACATATGACTGCCATGAAGAGAATTTTCAGGTATCTAAAAGGAACAGTTGACTTTGGACTTTGGTATCCAAAGGATGATGATCTCACTTTGAGTGCATACACTAATACGGATTGGGCTAGAGATGTAGATGACAGGAAAAGTACTAGTGGTGGTGCTTTCTTCCTAGGGAAGAAATTGGTGTTCTAGTTGAGCAAAAAGTAGAATTCCATTTCTCTATCCACTATTGAAGCAGAATACATTGTTGTTGCAAATAATTGTACGCAAGTGATATGCATGAAACAAATGTTGAAAGATATCAGGGTGGTCTATGAAGAACCTATTGCCATATATTGTGACAATTCAAGTGCAATAAATATTTCAAAGAATCTGGTGCTGCATTCCAAGACTAAACATATGTCAATCAAGTTTTATTTCTTGAGGGAGAAAGTGAATGAGAAAGAAGTCAGATTAGAATATGTGCCTACCAAAGAACAGATTGCAGATATATTTACTAAGCCACTACCGAAGGATACTTTTGAGTATCTCAGAGGAATAATAGGGGTGATTACCCCTCCCGATAAGAACTAAAAGATGCATTTGCTTGCATCAATCTGTAAGCTTTATTGCTATATTCTGATCCGAATTGATCTTTTCATGGCTGCTACTCAGGGGGAGTAGTCAGATGTGCAGATATGTGGTTCACAGCTTGTATTTGGAAAGTTCATGGTTACCTTTTCCATTGATGTCAAAGGGGGAGAAGTGTATTGTGAAAAATATTTCTAAGGAGAAGAGCCTTGTGAGAGAAGAGAAGTTGAGGAGAAGAAGTGTGTTGGATTGATGGTATTTTTCACATCATGTGTTGCTATAAATACCAAAGGGGGAGATTGTTGGATGTTGTGGATATAGTTGTTGATATGTAGTTGTCATTGATGTCAACACTATTAGCATTTGGTGTATTAAAGGTTGTATATGTGAAGGATATTGAGAAAATTGTAAAAAAAAGTATTCTAGGTTCACAGTGGAACTATGCAGGTCATGAAGATGTCTTGTTCTGTACGTTAAAGATTAGCTAGTGTGGATTAAAGGGTTTATTGTTGAATGTTTCTAGATCATCTACCAAAAGTTTCAGAGGTCTGCGTGATGTTTTGATTGTGTTGTGGTTTGACAGTGTTTCTATGGTCTTTATCAGTGTTCCTAAATGAAGATTGTGTTATTCTGGTAATCTCAGTTGTTGCAGATGCTTCTATGTTGTTTCTTGGTGTTCTTTGATGTCTCTAGATCGTTCTCTATCTTTGTGGTATGTCCACATTACTCGGAGAGCTTGTGGTTGAAGATCTTTTCTTGCGCATGTTCAGGTTTTCATATTCTTGGCCGACATGTTGGTGGTAGCGTGTTGTGGATCTTCGTGGTGAAATTAATTAAAGTATTTTTGTATTGGAGATGTTAATTTGGGTCTCCACTATGTTGTGGCCGACTTTGGTGGATTTGCATTGGAAATTTATTTGTGAATTTGGACTGACCTTGAAAATATGTTTTATTTTCCTAGCCGACTAATTTGCGATGAAATCTCATGTTGTGGATATATAAGAGCGGTTGGTTGAGTGAAGGTAGTGCGTGAATAAGTGTGAAGGTATGCCAGAGAAAGTGTAAATGTGCGAATAGTGTTTCTATCATTCGATTGTAGAGCAGAGAGTGAAAAAGATTGAACAAAGTGTGAAGAAGTTTTTCTAAGCTTAATTAGAACTGTAATCAGGCTTGTGCAGAAGCTATTTTCTTAGTTTGTATTGGTGTTATTTGTCTCTTTGATGTGTTAATTGTTTGTGGTTAATTGCTTATTCATCATATCTGAGATTAAGTTAAGTAAAAAAAGTTTAAGTTTCTGTCACAACTAATTCACCCCCCTCTTAGTTGCGTGTCCTTGTTTTTCCAATAGTAAGTATTTTGAAAAGATGGTCTAACAGAACCTTACCAATCTCCTTAAGGATCCAGAAAGTTTTAACCACATCATCTCTTTGTTTCTGTACAACAATTAGTTTAGCTTGCAATTCACCAACTCTCAGCCTTTGTTTCCCTTCTTTGTCTTCAAAGATATCAAAGTTCTTTCTGATGTTGTTCACCTCATATTCAATTGCTTCAAACCTACTTCTGAAATTATCTACCGTAGTAGGCCATTGGAGACAATATTGATAGATATCTGATATTTCTTTGATGCATTTCTTTGTTTCCAAGATGAGTTCGGATAATCTCTGCTTAGCTTTAGTACATCTTTTTTCAATCAAGGCTTCAAACTTGCGTCCTTCTGGACCTTCAAGCAACATTCTTTCTTCAACAATCTCAACCAATTTTTTTGGTGAGTAAAAAACAACTG
The DNA here is from genome assembly GCA_007258455.2 of Sequoia sempervirens. Classification (NCBI taxonomy): domain Eukaryota; kingdom Viridiplantae; phylum Streptophyta; class Pinopsida; order Cupressales; family Cupressaceae; genus Sequoia; species Sequoia sempervirens. The sequence continues at coordinate 92,620,157 of VDFB02252616.1, forward strand.
ATACATCAATACCTTTTCAAAGTAGATACTCTACTAGAGCATCATCAATTTTGAGTTTGTCAATAGGAGAGGCTGCATTCCATATCTCACCAATCTTATTCATCTTTCCTTTAATCAACATAGACTGGATGTCATCTAGATCAAAAGATTCAGATCCAGGCAGAGATTCTTCAATGATTTCCTTAGTTATAGCTTTTTCTGTTGGGTATGTGCAGGTTTATCATGGAAAAAACATGCCCTTAAGTGGCAAAAAATTTTAAAAAATCAGAGTTAGGCAACTTGATGTAAAAATTTGAATAAGTTATCTATATTATTTCAAAAATATGTAAGAATATAATATGTAGCAAATTGAATGTAGTTTCTAAACTACTAGGTTTATTTTAAAAAATATATCTATTTGGCCAAAATTTGAAATTTGAATGCAGTAGTACTTAAATTTCAGGGAAAAAATAAGAAGTAGGTGTCTATCTAATCATCCTAACCACAATAAAATGATAATAGTTTTTTTATAATAGTTTAGATATAAGTAGAGGATTCATATCTGGATGTGATGCATATTTTTTTGTAATTTTTTTCCAAGTAAACAATTAATTATGAATTTTTTATTACAAATTTTAAAAAATATAAAAACCTATATGTCTGACCACCTTAACTTGGTCAAAAATTCATGAAATTCTTTTTTATTTAATCCTATAGTATGTGAAGCATAAAATGTGATGCATGTTTTGGGTTTCAAAAGATGTAATACCATTTGAAAGCTATAGACGTTTTTCAACAAGTCTATCAATCTAGACTTTAGTCATAATTCAAATAGAAAATGAATAATAATTATTTATTAAATTCAAAGTAAAACATAATTTATAGTGGTGGAAAACTGAGAATCTCCTTTAAAAACCCTTTTTGTTTCATTAATTTTGAGTAAAAAAAGGTCATCAGCCATATACCCTACACATACCCATCATATTGCCACTTTTTGGCCCATTATGATCCTGCACATACCCTTTTCTTTGATTTTGAAGGGGAATCACTAATGACAGTTTCCAATTCTCTTTTATCAGAGGATGAACACACTTCAAACTAACTCGGCGTAGACATACCAAAGCATAAATTCGTTGTTAAGGATGCAAAATATGATTTACACACATTATTTGCCAATGCTTCCAAGTAACTGTAGACTTGTTTCCCAATAGGAATACCAAATTCCCACACCACATTTTCTTTTCCCGGTAGGGAGCTCAAAGTAAAAGACCAAACACACATGCAAAGATCCAAACCGAAAGGGATAACCCTTGACCACCAACATTCAGGAATTCTCATCCAAGTTTTCAAGTAATAGGCTACACAAATCAATCTGCCTGTTTTCCTTAACCATCATATGTGCAATATAAACAACAATAGCTAATTTCAAGCCTTCACGGTTTCTAAAATAGATTTTGTAAGAAACACCGTTCACCAGATGCCTTACATTCAAATCCACAAGAGTATTTATCAATAGAGCTCGAGGGTCTTTATTAATGCTAGAACAATAAGTTCTTCCACATCTTTGTATTTCATGGTTTTCTTTCTAGGAAGATCCCTAATACTGCATAAGCCAGTAATCACTTCGATCACTTCCTTCGTGATTAGGTAGGGTTTATTCAAAAAAAAAGTTTTCGTTCTTGAAGCAATTCAACAAGAACAAGATAAACTCTTTATCAGCATGAACCATACATTTTTGGGTAGGGCTTCTAGACTACTCTTGCACTATTAGGATGTTTCACCTAAAAGGAGAGAGATACACCCTACACAAAGGGATCTACGCTAGGTTCACTCAAATTATGTTGTGTATGATGTTATTTGAACTAAGTGAAATTATATGAACTAATTGACTGATTATGTATAAAACTTAAGAATTATGCAATGTTGGAAAATACAATGTGATATGAAAACAATGAATTATGAATGAACAAGTGCAAAACAAAAAAGAAGGCTGAATCAGAGTGCATTTGGGCAGAGATTGGAGAATTTAGAATCTTCTGAATGTTGTTTGAAATCATAGAAAATCACTAGTGGGACTCATTCGCCACTGATGGTGAATCAATCCTGCTTCTAATGACAACTGTTAGAAATTGATTTTTGAGTGTCGGGAATTAAGTTACATTTAATGTTATTTATCAGGTTTACACTCAAAAACACACTTAATTAAGACTTATAAGAGCATAAAGGGGTCAAATAAAACATAAGAAAGGTGTAAATAGTGAAATTATGCTTAGAAAAATATGAAATCTTGTTACAAGACTTTACAACACTTCAAAATAAGACTTGATTAGTGATGAAAAGGTGGTTTTTAGATGAATTGTAGTGAATAGAGTCTAGAAAAGTGTAGAAATGTTTTACAACACTTCACAACACCTTCACAAGACACCATTATTTAAATTTTAAGGACTTAAATGTGCATGTTCAAGCCATATTACAACAATAAATCAGATAAAAATGGAACAAGCATTGTGAAGAAAGGCTTAAAAGACCATGAAAATGACAAGGGGTAATTTTTCTATGGCACATTTAGCCTCCACTTTAGTGAGAGGATGAACTTGCTTCAAACTCACACTAAAGTAGCCATGCATATCGAGAGAGAGGTTCCAAATACACTTATATTAAGCAAGATGGAATGACAACGATCGAGAGGGATGATCAATCCCCCAAGATGAAGATCGCATGGAAAATTAGACATAAGAACAAAGGAGCACATGCTAAAATGAAGGGATAGGATGAAGCTTCGATCGTCTATCCAACTAGTTGTGGATTAGATCTAGGCTGTTTATTTGAAAAAGAGAATACATACTCACTTTGGGATGACATAACTTATGGCGGTCCATTGGGTGAGAAGACCTAAAAGGTAAGATACATACGCTAGTTGGTAAGCACTCACAATCATAGAGGTGGCTATGGGGAAAGTTGTGCTGTTGAATGGGCTTCCCGCTCAGCCATATCAAAGTTATACCTTCTAATAACTTTAACAAGGCGTCATAAGGGAAAATGTTAGTTCGTGCTTCATGAGACAAGCAAAGTTTCGTATGCTTAGAACTCATGAAAAAAATGTAAGGTACCACAGGCATGCAAGTTGTGTTATGCAAGGTGGCAAAAAGTGCAAAGTGTAAAATGCAAAAATGTAAAATGAAAAAGTGTAAAATAGGGGCTGATGCAAGAAGTTGGGTACACAAAAAGGTTAAAAAGTGGAAATGTTTTTGCTGTTTTTCAGAATTTGTCACACTTTGACTAAAAAATTGAGGCACTTCCACAATGAATCTTAAAAAAATTCAGTAATATGAAATTTAGCATTTTGAATCTAGTTTCCAAATATGTAAATTATTAAAATACCCAATTTATAGAAATTACATTTTGATAAGGATCTATAAAAACCACTTTTTAAAAGTCCTTTTTTTTTACCATACCAAGTAGGTGTATGGACAACACTTTTTGACCCAAATAAAATTATTTTGCTAATTCCTTTTAGGAAAAGAGAGCTAACAGCATGAAGTTTGGTCTAGATTTTTTTTGTAATTTTTGGTTGAATATATTTTTTTTATTAATTTTTTATTGGCCTTAATTGATGTTTTTTCAAATCAACGTGTACAGACAACATAATTGGACCTAAAAAAAACATTTTTTGACTCTTTTTTTTTCATTGTGTAGAGATTTGTCTGAAGTTTGGTCCCATACAATTTTTTTACAAGAAAATCAACCAATAAAAAGTTATTAAAAAACTAAAAAAATCTAATATTTCAAGTTTAAGGACTAGTTTGCTCAGAAATTAATTAAAAAATAGCAAACGTAATCCAATTTTAACAAAAATTATATATTTAGAAAGTAGATATTGTGTTCTCTAATGGGTTTTAATTTTATAGACTCATTCAGAAAAAAAGTCTATCAACTATGTTGTCAAAGTTGGACATTCTTCTTCAATCTACCTTAGTTTTTTAGTTGCAGGTCAAAGGCTAAGGCTTGGATTGCAAGCCTTTTCCGAGCCTAAAACCGAGGCAACATGTGGGTTGGAAATTTTTAATTTAAAAAATGCATACACGTTTTTACAAAACGTGTATGCGTTACAAAACGCATATGCTTTCCTTACTTTTTGACTATTTTAAAAAATAAATAATTTTAAGAAACGCATACGCGTTCTAAAATGCGTACGCATTTTGAGTTCAAAATGCATACGCGTTCTAAAACGTGTATGCGTTTTGAGTTCAAAACGCGTATGCATTCTAAAAAGCGTACACGTTTCTAAAAAGTATTTATTTTTTTAAATAATTAATTTTTATGTGTTATAAAATGTGTATGCATTATATAACGCGTACGCATTTGATAGTGCATACACGTTTTTTAGGATCGGGTACCCGATCCTAAACACATACGCATTTTTTAATAACGCGTACGTGTTTTCTGCAAGATTTTTTTTTGGCCGAAACTTCCCCTCTTCGTGTACCCAACTTCTTGCTTTTACCCATAGAAAGGATGTTCAAAGGAGTCTTGTTAAGTTTATGTGAGGTATACCACTTAGGAAAAATTGTGTCTAATGTCTCTAAGAGAGGACCAATCAAAGAATAAAATATTCACAACTTAGGGGATGCTGTGCATTGCATAAGGCCACCAAGAGAAATGTAAAATGCTAAAATAGATCACACTAATGAAGGACATCATACCCAATGTCATCCACAAAGTGAGAAAACACATAATATGAAACGACAAGGCTGTAATAAGAACTGAGAATGCAAAATGAAATATGGTAATGTATGGCCCCCACTTTAAAGGAATTTCTACACACTATTCTGTGAGCAATTATTTTAAAGTAGCGAAAAAAATGCAAAAAGGAAAAACATGACATGAGAGCCAACTCAGAAAGCCCTATGCCAAGTCATATATTTTTGAGTTAGGCTACATCATTTAAATGAAAATAAAAATGAAAGAAAAAGGGAGTTGCCCCCCAAAAAAGAGAACACACCAAACACATAAGGGATCTATGGATTTGGGGTCAGTATGTTCGTTGCTATAATGTTTTTATTAAGGAGCTCGAAATTGTCATCATTCCCCAATACATATAACTATAAGAATGACACAAAGAGAGTGAAAACTGAAGAAAAATAACGTTTGTTTTGAGTCAACATGGAAAAGAAATTGTGGTCTCAATGCTTTGCATTGTCATCAAAAGGAAAACACAAATGAAAAGAAAATGAAAAGAAAAAAGAAAAGAAAAAGTTTTTGGGTCAACATGGAGGAGACATTGCGGTCTCAATGCCTTGCGTCATCCCCAAAAGGAAAACCACAAAAAAAAAGACAAAGCAAAAAGGAAAAGGGACCTTTTGGGTCAACATGGAAGAGACATAGGGCGTCTCTATGCTTTGCATCATCCCCAAAAGGAAAACATAAAAAAAAAATGAAAAAGAAAATATCTTTTGAGTATACATGGAAAAGACATAGGGCGCCTCTACGCTTTGTGTCATCCCCAAAAGGAAAACACAAAAATAGAAGCGAAAAAGGTAATGCATGACATGAAGAAGGATAGAGGTACAAATAGAAGAAGTGTGCAATGAGAGGGAAAACATCAAAAACACGATACGAGGGAACGTGATACATACATACAAGAAAAATGGAAAGAGGCTAGTAATGCAAATGTAAGTCAACCATTAACTAAGTTATTGGTTTCTCAATCTTAAGTGGTTAAGCAGAAAATGAATAACATAGTTAAGAGACAAGGACAATTGCATTACAAGGACAAGGCTAACAACTTCTTTCCCCACACAAAGTGTAAAGGCAAGAATGAGCCAAGGTGGGTGATGTGAAAGGATCATGCAATAGTGAGAATAGGGAATTCTACAACTATGACTTGATAAAAGGATGTAGAAGTATTTATGGGATAATAGGAAAGCAATCAGTATTAGTGAAATTATACTTATCCATTATGTCCTTCAATGTCCAACATTCTTCAGTCCGATGTCCAACAATACGATGATATTTGCAAAATGGTATGTTAGAATCTTTAGGACAAATGACCAACCTATTCATAGGTGGTAAAAGTATAAGACCTTTGTTTAAAAGCAGTTGAAGTCTCCTTTCACATTCAGGTGGAGGATGTGTCGGAAACTTGACTTTCTTCAATTTATAAGGTCGTTTTCGTTTGCTAGACTCTCCTTTTTCATGAATGGAAGGAGGAAGAGGACTCGTGGGAATCCTAGCATCTTTGTCATTAGAATTAGGTAATGGTTGTTCATGTGGAAGGAGAATGTTTAAGTTAGGAGGAGAATCAAAGATCACTATACCATCATCTTGAAGTCTCTAGTATTCAAAAGGAGGTTTATCAAGATGAGAAGGATCTTGATATCCTAATCCTGTGGTGTTTTCTTCTGTTGGTTTTTGTTCAAGAAGTTGGTGAATGTTATGCTCGTGTGTTGTGTCACAACCTTATTTACTTAGGATAGTAAAACCTTTACCATATGTTTCTTCAAGGTTTATGGGAGTGTTTGTGATTTTTTGATTATAAAATGGGTGAGGATGTGTTGGTTGAGAGGAACTAGGTCCACTTTATAGAGGAACTTTTAGGTCCTCCATTGATTTCAGGATGTAAATATGCAAAATGATCAGGAGGTGCAATAGTAGGAAGATCTTGTGGCTTCACGAACATGGGTAAAAGGCTGCATTGGCTTCTAGGTTATCAAGGCATTCATTGTAGAACTTGGTCATGCTATTGTCATCTTGTCCAATGATGTCTACATCATGAGGAGGACAATCCCGAGGAGTTGAAGGAGCATGAGGTAGCTCAAGGTCATTCGGGTCATAGCTAAAGGCACAATTGGACATGTCTACCAAGGATTTTAATGAATTCCAAAACTTATTAAAAGAAAATTCCATGATGCAAGAAAACTAAGATGTAAGAAATGACTGAAAACAAAGATTTAGGAAATTAAAACAGAAAGAAACTACATAAATCTGTAATGCAGGAAATGCCCAGAAAATGTTTGAAAATGCTGTGCAGAATGTGCAAGTGGACTAATTTGCCCAGGGTGGCGAATGAGTCCCAGTATGAGATTTTTTTGTGTTTTTCAAAAAATTTAAAATGATTCTAATGCTTTTCAAATGCCAAGGAAGGATGTAGATGTAGAGTTTCAGTTTTTTCAATGATATGTAATGCAAAAATGAAATCTAAATGAGTATTTCACTAATGCAAGTTAAGAAGCCCTAAGATGCAAAAACAAAACAATACCCTAATTGAATGTTGATGCAAATGAAGTTGAAGATGCAAGATGCAATTGAAATCTGAAATGTAAAGTTTTCAATATGCAAGTTCACCAAAATGAACTGTAATTTTTGGGTAGGGCTTATAGACTACTCTTGCACTCTTAGGATGTTTCACCTAAAAGGAGAGAGATAAACCCTACACAAAGGGATCTACGCTAGGTTCACTCAAATTATGTAATGTATGATGCTATTTGAACTAAATGGAATGAACTAAGTACAATTATATGAACTAATTGACTGATTATGTATGCAAAACCTAAGAATTATGCAATGTTGTAAAACATAATGCGATATGCAAACAATGAATTATGAATGAAATAATGCAAAACAAAAAAGAAGAAGGATGAATTGGAGTGCACCTGAGCAAAGATTAGAGAATCTGGAATCTTTTGAATGCTGTTTGAAATCACAGAAAATCACCAGTGGGACTCATTCACCACTGATGGCGAATCAGTCCCGCTTCTGATGAAAACTATTGAAAACTAATTTCCAAGTGTTGGGAATTAAGTTACATTTAATGTTATTTGTCGGGTTTACATTAAAAAAACTTAATTAAGCCTTATAAGGGCATAAAGGGGTCAAATAAAACATAAGAAAGGTGTAAATAGTGAAATTATGCCTCGAAAAGCATGAAATCTTGTTACAAGACTTTACAACACTTCAAAATAAGACTTGATTAGTGATGAAAATGTGATTTTTAGGTGAATTGTAATGAATAGAGTCTAGAAAAGTGTAGAAATTTTTTACAACCCTTCACAACACCTTCACAAGACAACATTATTTGAATTTTAAGGACTTAAATGTGCATGTTCAGGCCATATTGCAACAATAAATTAGAGCAAAATGGACCAAGCATCGTGAAGAAAGGCCTAAAATACCATGAAAATGACAAGGAGCCATTTTTCTATGTCACACAACAAACCAAAGAAATTCTCCCATAAATCCATACCTAATGTTTTTATATTCTATAATTCATTTTCGTTCAACCCTAGTTCCATTTCCTTCATTTTTCTATTATCAAATTCTTCCAATTATACTCCTTTTATCTTCAATGGAATGTCACCACTCGATCCTCTGTCCAGTCGTGCTTAGCTTTCTGGAACTCGTTAATTTTCAGACAAGATTTCTTCTATTCCTTTGCAGACTGAATGATAATTCTTGAATATTTGTAATGACTCCTTCAAATTTCTTCAGAAATGCTTCAAATCGCTTCAAGGCAGTTTTTGAACTCTTCAAATGCTCAATTGATCAAGAATGCTTGAAAATTTCACCTTACTATCCCATTAATTTTCCCTAAAACACATTAAATGTGACAAACATCAAAAAGCTGCTAAAAAACTCTTCCCAACACAGAAAACCCTAATTCGGTTATCAAATTATCATGTCAACATTTTTTCTTCCGATTCCTTTTCTAGAACCTCTAATTATTCATTCTTCACATTCCATCCTCGTTCCAGCCTCTGACACACCATTCATCTAAGGGGTTTTTATAATTTTTCTAATAATGCTCCCCCTAAGACCATGCTAGGTCTAATTCCCAGAGGAATTTTCCACACCGGATGAGGGCATAGACACATCAACAGTTTTAGGTTCTTCTACTTCTTTCTTCTTCCATATCTTATTCATATCTTCTTTGTCAATCTTCTTTACCAAATCATTCTTCTCTATTGGAGAAAATTTCTTTCCCTTCTTACTTATGCAAACCTTTGAGATATGTCCAGGTTTGTTACAATTATAGAAGACAACATTTCTCTAATTAGTCTAACCTCCATTACTTCTTGATCTACATTGATTTTCTCTATGTCCAAATTTGTTACAAGTATAGTAGTAGCCATTAAAGGATTGATTCATTTTACCTCCATTAAATATGTTCATCGTCACTTGAGATCTACATTCAATAGCTTTATGTCCAAACTTCTTACATCCAAAACATTGTCTAGAGAAAGAACTGGGAAACTGATTCATCCTACTCCTACATTTTGTTGCCTTGTGACCATATTTATTACATGAAAAAAAATACCATTGAAAGAAGGATACCTTGGTGCATTAGGTTGTCTCACAAGATGTCTCCTTGTAAACTTTCTCTTTTGCTTCCCTTTGTCCTGATTCATTTGATTGTCCTTAGAACTTTCTCTTACATCATTTCCCAAGCCATCTTTGTCTTTACTTGATTTTTGTCCAACAAGTAGTTCTCCAAGCTTATCGGAGCTAGACCTAAAATTATTCTCACAGAGTTTTGCCTTCTCTAGCTCAATTCTCAAGTTTACCACCTCCTGTTCAAGTTTAGAGCATTCATCAGACTTATTCTATACCATTGTATTCAAACATTCTTCAATTCTCTTCTTTTCTTCTACAGTCACTTTTAGTCCAATTATCTCTTGTTTCAGCTGCTCACTCACTTCTCTGTGTCTTTCCTTGAATTTCTTTAATTGTTCTTTCGACTTCCAGACACATTCATTTGCTTCATCGAGATTCTTTTTCAGATCTCTGTTTTTATTTTCAACTTTTTCAAGATCCTCAAGTGCAGTCTGGAGTTCTTCTTTATCATCCATTTGATCAACCTTCAGGATCTACCTCAAGCGGTTAAGCTCTTCATCAAAGAACTAGAGCTCTGATACCAATTGTTAAAAAGGTGCAAGACAACTGAGAGGGGGGGTGAATTAGTTGTCACACAAATTCAAATTCAAAGCTTCAACACTTATCAATCCAACAACCACACTATTCTTTTATTAAGTATGAACATGGAACACAAATAATAGAAAGTAAAATCAACACAATAAACATCAACTTTTTATGTTGAAAATCCAATGAGTGAAAAACCACGGTGAGGATTAACTCACAATATAAAGTAGTTTCAAAACTGAATATATAAGGTTCACTGCCCTGAATAGAACTCATTGTCCGAATACAAAAGTTCACTACTTACAAGGGAGGCTCACTGCCTACAAAAAGATTCACAAAACAAAAATTGGGCTTCATAGCCAAAATGAACTAAGAATAGTGCACCTAACAAGTGCTGATGCAATTTGAGTGATGCTCAATGGACTGACTTGAGAAACTTCATCATTTTCGCTCTTCTTCACTTTTATATTTACCACTGCTTCATCAATCACACACACACACACTATCTGTCTTCAAAAACTATCCAACACACATACATATACTTGATCTATTCACAAGCATCAATTAGGTTGGCCTAATTAGATGCACTTCTTATTTACCAAAAATATCAACCTGTTAGTTTCAAGTATTCACAAAATCTTCTCAAATGATAATTTAAATGCTTAATATGCTACATCATGTTGGAATAGACCTAATATAGGTTGCACATATATCCACATAAAAAAATTAATTCACCATATCACAACTAATTCAAGAAGTCGGCCAAAAATAAACTTCATTGCAAAAAGCAATCAACAGAATAATGCCAATACGCTATATGAGCATGGGAGCAAGTGAAATTCTAAAAATAAATGCCTTAAACAACTATAAAAAGTTTCCCAAAACCACAAGCAATAACTGTAAACTATGGAGGATTGTGGACTAGAATACTAGAGAGTGCAGCTTGAATACCGGTTCAAATACCATACCAAAATATCGGATCAAGCACCGACTTAGACTTGCAAACACAACATGGTGACATCAATGACAACACAAAACTATAGAGATAATCATTCTTCTTCATTTTTCCAACATATTTGGTATTTTTTCGAAGTGGCAACTTGGTGAGCCCTGATTAGTTTTGAACAAGTGCAAGTGCTAAAAAATTTGACAGAACCACTTTGGATATTAATATCTTGCACCTCAGGATAAATTTTTCTAAGTTGTTTTTTGCATTGAATTTTTCGTTCAAATGGTAACATGCATACTCAGTTTTAGGCTCCCTGGATTAGTTTTGATGGGTTATTTAATTGTTTTCTGACTGCAACTGGGTCAAAATGGGTGTTCCAAAAAAGTTCAAACTTTGAAATTCTATAGGTAACCCATTTCTCATTTTGGTCTAACACCTCTCCAGCTCCACTTTCTTTAAAAAAAAGGTCATCCAATGCATTATTTTAATGCTTATCAATCGCGACAAAGGCATCCGACAGACTAGTTTACAAAGGAGGTACCTAAAATATTTCGGCGATGCAAGTTTTGAGGAAATGGGTTTTCTCTAAATGATTTATAAAGTCCCTATGCAAATTTTTTGTGGCTCCAAGTGTCCCGATTTTCCCGCAATGAATTTTCCTTATTTTGGCCACAACCGAAATTAAAATTTCACTATTTCCTAAAGTTTAAAAGGAAAATGTTTTAAAAGATTTAAAATATTATAAATGGTGGAAAGCTTCAAATTAGGGCATATTTCAATTTTTAATGTTTTATAAAGTTAAAACATTATAAACTTTGCATGGGAAGCTTTTCCCCAGTAGCCCATGGAAATATTGTTGTAGCCATAGGAAACTCAGGGGTAAGTGAGGAAGGCATGTAAATGATTTCTTTGAGTGCCAAAGGTATTTCTCATTGTGTGCAACTGTAATTTGAAGGATTTTGAAGCTGTTTAAGAGTTGGGAATTGTTGCATTGCTTTTTAAATTCACAAAAATTGAAAAGTGAATCACGTTTTTGGCTTTCTCGCAAAATTTTGGGGGTCCATTTGAGTCCATAATTGCTGCTCCATGGTCTAGAATCATCCCCTGACCATTCCTAATGCTTGGGCATAGTTTTTAAATATTTTTGAAATAATTTTTGGTTGCCGATAGCTACAAAAAGACTCTTGCACTATGAAAAACGACCCAATAATGTGAAAAATGTATTGAAAGGTGTTGACATAGGAAATGTTTATGTTGCAAAGAAGTAGCCATTGCAATAGTTGATAGAGGTCAATTTCGTATTGCAAATGAAGTTTTAACACAACCATGAGGAGTTGTAGAGTGTTGAAAGCTAGGGAAAAGGAGCTTGATCAAAAACTACCGTAGAGGGAGAAATGGAGACCAGGAACCAAGCCTCCTTGATAGCCCGTGAAGAGAAGGGCTGACGTCAGCATAAGGGTGTGGGGAAGTGGGGAAGAGAGGAGAAGAAGCTTTATTTTAAAGTTTTAAAAATATTTTCCCGCCAGCCTGGGAGAACTCGTGATGATGTCACATAAGAGGCACATGGAAGCAGGGAGCAATATTTCCAAAGCAATGATTTGGAAACTTTAATAATATTTCATTTTATATGCCTGCCAACCCATGGTTTTAATAGTGCCATTAGAAGAAATTAACGGGGAGGCATGGATTGACTAAGGTGGGCCCAAAGAGCTTATAAATGTAAATATTAAAATAGTGAATTGAAAATGTTGCCCAAAATTATGTGGGGTTTGCATTATTTAAAAACAAGATTTTTAAATATAAAAGGTAAAAGGGCATGGGAAAATATTTTATTACCTAATGGAAGAATTATGGGGCATTCACCACTTGTTTAAAAAAAATAAAATTCTTTTATTTGTCCGATGATAAATTTTAAAGGGGCCTTCTTTTCATTTAAAAAGAAAATATTTTAAATGAAGAAGTGAAATGGAGCATGGGTAAAATTTGTTACCATATATGATAATATTTTAAAGCCTTCACCATAAAGTAAATATTTTGGATATAGAGTGAGGAATTGTCTTCTTTGCTGGGAAATAAAAAAAAAGAAGTGCACGAGTAGGAATTTTATTTTGCTTGGTAATGTGAATAAAATATTCACTACTAGGAGAGTAAAATAGTTTTCATGCTACAAGGAAAATCGAGAGTAGAGAAAAAGTTTTAGTAAAGAACAAAATATTGGCAGCCCGGGTAAAATGAAGCTGATATTTTTTCACCACAAGGGTAAAAGGAGAAGAAAAAGCTTTCATAGAGACTTTTTATTTCACAAGGTTGATATTTTCAAGTGTAAGGCATGGATGAGGAAGGATGCCATGATGAAGAATATTTTATGTTAGAACCTTGGGTAGCAAATGCAAGATGCATGAATCTAGGAGTAGATTGAAACTTCTTTAGGAAGAAAAGGAAGTTATAGATAAAGGAAGTTGAAGATTCCAGATGTCAACAATAGATGTAGTTTTAGGGTTTCTCTTCTTCTATATCTTTTCTTCTTCTCTCTTTTTGTAAAGGGTTGCACATTTCGGGTTTTCACGGGAACACTTTTGTAATAGGGTTTCAAGAGTATAATGCTAGTTTTTCAGATTTCTGGAGTAGTTTGAGTTTTGTAATGAAGAATGTAATGACAACATAGTGGGTATGTGCAGGATCATGAGGGACCAAAAAGTGGCAATATTATGGGTATTTGTAGGGTATGTGGCTGACAACTTTTTTTTTACCCAAAATTGATGAAACGAAAAGGGTTTTTAGAGGAGATTCTCATCTTTCCACCAATATAAATTATTCTTTAATTTGAATTTAATCAATAATTCTTATTTATTTTCTATTAGAATTACGACTAAAGTCCAAATCGATAGGCTGATTCAAAAACATCTATAACTTTCAAATGGTATCACATTTTTTAAATCCAAAATATGTGTCACATTCTATGCTTGACATACTATAGGATTAAAAAAATAAAAATTAAATTTCATGAAGTTTTAACCAAGTTAAGGTGGTCAGACATACGAGTTTTTATATTTTTTTAAATTTGTAATAAAAAATTCATAATTAATTATTTACTTGGAAAAAAATTACAAAAAATAAGCATCACATCTAGACATGAGTCCTCTACTTATATATAAAATCTTATAAAAAAATATTATCATTTTATTATGGTTAGGGTGGTTAGACAGACACCTACTTCTTATTTTTTCCCCAAATTTAAGTACTACTACATTGAAATTTCAAATTTTCACCAAATAGATTTTTTTATTTTTAAATAAACCTAGTAGTTTAGAAACTAAATTTAATTTTCTATAGATTCTATTCTTACATATTTTTGAAATAATATAGATAACTTATTCAAATTTTTACTTCAAGTTGCCTAACACTGATTTTTTTGAATTTTTTGCCACTTAAGGACCTGTTTTTTCCATGATGATCTTGCACATACCCTAGTCATAGTTGAATGTAAATGACAAATTACTATGAACTGGTTGTCTCCATTGTTCACTTTGCATTATTTTTGAATATGAGAAATCAAAGATTGTTATTATTTAGCTTCTTGTCTTTTCCTATATGTTTGTTTGATGTTATTACTCTCATACAAAGAATGAGTTAATTTGTAGTAATACAACTTGAGGTTTATGCAGCTGTGTGCTAGGATTGCTAAGTATGGCTTATTTAGTTGCTAGTATCAATGGTGTAATGCATCATCTAATAGGTATGATTATGATAGATTGAATGTTGTGCTAGGTTTTAAATTACACGGTTTAGATGACTCCACCCTGGGATATGGCATTGGTCTCTTAATGTCGCAGTTTCCTAAAATTGTTTGTGAGTAACTACATTTTTAAATCAAAATTACTTCTTAGTCTCATTTAATTGTGTGAAGATTTTAGTGAACTACATCTTTCATGTTTAACTTAGGCATTACTGTATAAGTTAGCCAAGCCTTTAGAGTATTGTGTCTATTAAGCATCTAAGGAGAATCATATGTTTACAATATACTAGGTAATTTGGCACACAAGAGTATCTGTAAGCATACTGTTAGGGAGACCCACCTTGGTTTAACAAAGCCAGAAGTGTAGGAGATTTCAGTCTTTGACTGAATCATATTCATTGGCCAAATCCATCTTTGAGTATGAATATTAGAAAATGGCTATTCTATAGGACTCATTGCATCTGTTGATTTGGAAACCAACGGATTGGTGACTCTGTTGGGGAGAAATTTGAATCTCCAGTTGCAGACTGTCAGAGTCAAGAATTTGGTGAATCTGAACATCTAGTTTAGATATTGAAGTTTTTAGACCTGGAAGTTGTGTTGTAGCAGATTTTGAAGAATATATATCTGACTCTACTGGTGAAAAGAACTCAGAAGGAAATTCATATTTCAAAGAGCTTCATGTTATTTTACATTCAATCCTCTGTAAAGAAAGGTAGCGATTCTGTCTCAAGAACTTGATGAAGATGTGAAGAAAATCTGAAACATACAAATATTTCTAGTTACGAAGAAGAATCTACAACAATTGTAATGCATCCAGGTATTTTTCATATTTTGGTTTTCAAGAAGCATAAACCTATATAAGAAAACCATATTTGTAAGACTTGAAATTTTTTTATTCCCTATTGAGTGAAAATAAGCACTAAGAAAGGGAATAGTAGTGATTATTAGACATACTTATGTATTACTAGATTGTAATCTCTATTACAAAGTGAAGTATGCAATATTTTTGAAGAAATTCATTTAGAAGGTCTTAAGCGAGTAGAGATAAAAAATTGCATTGTAAGAGCTTAAGATCATGTTGTAAAAGAAGTCTGAGTTGCCCTATGTAACTACAAAGTTGATACGAAAAGGCTTGTAAATGTTTAAGAAAATGTATCATCAACCTATACATCCTAATATGTAGCCCCTATCATGTAATAAAAGAAGTTTAAGCATTGAAAGGGACATGGCCATAAATTTTGATAGCATTTGTGGTTACCCAAATGTTATTCCATTTGAAATAAAAAATGAGCTACGAAAGTTCAGTGGTACAAAGTGTGAATCAACAAGTAAGCATCTTCAAGAATTCAATAATCTAATGTATGGTTATGAAGTTGATCATGAGGATGTGATCACGAGGCTATTTGATCAATCTCTAAAGGGAGATTCAAGAGATTGGTTCTCTAATTTACTAGCATGCTCTGTCTACTCTTGGGAGGAGTTCAAAGTAGTGTTCATGGAATAGTTTGGTGAAAAAATCAATGCTAGTTCTTTTCTTAATAAATTTATGAGCATTGAGAAAAAGAGGATGAGCTAATCTCAGCATTTAACCAGAGATTTACTAAAACATTGAGGGATAATATTAATTTTTGAGACTAAGTGATGCAATATGTTTGGTTTTTTATTTGGGAGCTTTTGATAATAAGATGAGCTATCTGCTGAGAGATAAAGATCCCAAAACCTTGCATTGGGCATATGGGGTAGCCATGAACATTGAAAACAACCAGAATTATGGAATGCACAAGGATCATTTGAATACAAGTGTTTGCTGTCCTGAGACACCAATTGTTGATGAAAGGAATGAATATTAGAGCACTTACACCCCTATTGTTTCAACTTATATATTATTCCATATTGCTGATCACACTAGCCCCATTATGGGCTATGATTCAAATAATGATGTGAGTGAAGAATAATTGTCCCAAGCTGTGATTATTCCTCATGTTGATAGGAAATAGTTTAGTGAGCATCCAAATAATGTGATGTATGCACCTGTGGATTGCATTCATGAGGTTTCAAATGCACTACATAATATAGCTGATAAAGAGATGGAAACAGTTTCAAATACTTGGCATATCACACCAAATAATGGAACTACTAGTTGTTCTAGTAATGAGACCACAAAGTGGGTCCATCTGCAATCTCATGGTTTAGATGAATCTGGTAATTTTTTTGAAGATAAGAGTGATAATGAGATAATTTATTCATCATTCAGTATGCTATAACCATGTAGTTTTGATTATAGTATTGCCAGGGTTGAAAACTTTGTCAATACTGACCCTGGTGTCATGGGGCCTGTTCGTGCACATTCAACTCATAAGGTTGATCACGCTGATTGCTATTCTGCTAGTCATACTGGATTGAATGAAGTAGACTTGAAAATTTTCATATCAGATGAGGATAACATTAGCATGCAAGATGTGGCTGACATGATTTCACTCTCAGGTGATCAAATTATGCATTATGATGAAAATTTGAGCAATAGGATGCCACCATTTTTGGGTAATATTGCTATGGAGCTTGAAGAGCTTTCTGACCATAATATCTCAGATTATGTGGACATGGCTGAAATTTCAGATGTGTGTACTGAACAATTTGAGGATGAGAATAAAGTTGAAAATATGTCTATTTTCTCTTCTAGTGGTTACAGTGATTTTGAGTGCAATGATGACTTGAAGGATTTGGACCTTCATGATGAGGAGGCTTAGGCTCGTATGGCTAAAATGAATGTAATGGAAAACCCCTTATTTGATGAGCCTCCATCTTCATCAGTTGATAAAAACTGTGATCCTTATTGGTGTACGGATAATCCACTCTTTGTTGAAGACTCTTATGGTGCATCTAATACAGAGTTAGAATATGGCCTTAACCAAACAAAGCAACATGTTGATAAGATTTTTGAGGGAATTTCCGATAAGTTTTTTACATTTGATACAAATGTTACTAATGAAGTTGAGTACCATGATGCCAGCTACTTTGAGGAGTATAAATACTTTTAGTTTCCAGTTTGGATGGAAGGTATTTTGATGGAGCATGATAATAAGATGAATAATAAGGAATGCTATTTTCAGTATGAACATGTTTCATGTGATGAATGTAACAAATATGTGTCATGTGATGGTGAGTATTTTTAGTTAGTGTCTGATTGCAGATTGACAAAAAATAATGGTGACAATGGCAAGTTCAGACATGTGGTAGTGATGGTTCATGGCAATGCTAGTGAAAGGGTTAGTTTGTGGGCAGTTCATGGTAGTGTTTTCAGACTTGGCCTAATATAAACAACATAAAATAGAGTGTTTGACAGAGGTAAGGATTGGTACTTCATTTTTGGGGGCCTGAGGCCACCAAATGAAGTTTGAAAATGAATTCCAATGCACAATAAATAGGCAAGTCTGGAACACCCAATGTTCTGGCACTTGGTATATTCTCCTAAAGATCTGGAATCTTATTATGCCCACAAGGGGCATACATCTCCAGTTGGAGCCACTGATGACACCTTAAAAATTTTCAAATCTTGAAGGCCCATGTTGAAAATTTTGATCTGCACACTCAAAAGTGCCCCTAAAAACTTTGCCCAAGTGACCTACTTTGGAGGGTCATAAATAAGAGCCAGTTGATTTTCATATCAAATCCTTTCATGGGTGTACTCATGTAACATATGTGAACATGCATGTATGTTTTTAGATTCCCATGATGAGTTTTGATAGAGTTTTGAAAAGCAAAGATAGAGGGTTATGAAACTTATTTGTTGTTTGGATACTCTCTATCCTGCGAAGTGGCTTCCTATTTGAATGGATATTTCACAACTGGATGATCTTCATGTTGAACGGATTGATTCTTTGCATTACCCTCACATTCATATGCTTCATAGTCCAGTTTCAAAGTCTCATGGTAAGATTTGATATTTTTACTAGGACAAAAGCAAATGCAGTTTGTTTAGTTTTTGCATCTACATGTTTAGAATGTTTTAAGGAGGTCAAGTTTGACCTTTAATATCTTAGGATGAATGATGATTCATGGAAATACCTCTTGCAAACATACTTAGTGGACCCAAATGACCAAGTATGTCAAGTGGCAATTCTGTAGTAGATGATTTGGTATTTTTTCGAAGTGGCAACTTGGTGAGCCCTGATTGGTTTTGAACAGGTGCAAGTGCAAAAAAGTCTAACTGAGCCATTTTGGATATTAATATCTTGCACCTTAGGATAATTTTTTACAAGCTCTTTGTTGCATTGAATTTTTGGTTCAAATGGTAACATGCATGCTCAGTTTTAGGCTCCCTGGATAAGTTTTAATGGGTTATTTAATTGTCTTTTGACTACAACAATGTCAAAATGGGTGTTTTAAAAATGTTTCAAACTTTGCAATTCTAAAGGCAACCCATTTCTCATTTTTGTCTAAAACCTCTCTAACTCCACTTTATTTAAAAATGAAGGTCATCTGATGCATTATTTTGATGTATATCAGTCGCGACAAGGGCATCTAGTAGGCCAGTTTACAAAGAAGGTAGCTGAAATATTTTGGCGATGCAAGTTTTGAGGAAATGGGTTTGCTTTAAATGATTTATAAAGTTCCTACGCAAGTTTTCATGGCTCCAGGTGTCCTAGTTTGCCTGCGATGAATTTTCTCTATTTGGGCCGTAGCTGAAATTAAAATTTCACTATTTCCTAAAGTTTAAAAGGAAAATGTTTTAAAATATTTAAAATATTGTAAATGGTGAAAAGCATCAAATTAGGGCATATTTCAATTTTTAATGTTTTATAGAGTTAAAACATTATAAACTTTACATGGGAAGCTTTTCCCTACAACTTGTGGAAATATTGCTGCAGCCATAGGAAACTCACGGGGAAGTGGGGAAGGCATGAAAATGATTTCTCTGAGTGCTAAAGGTATTTCTCATCGTGTGCAACTATAATTTGAAGGATTTTGAAGCTGCTTAAGAGTTGGGAATTGTTGCATTGCTTCTTTTAAATTCACGGAAATTTAAAAGCGAATCACGTTTTTGGCTTTCTTGCAAAATTTTGGGGGTCCATTTGAGCCCAAAATTGCTGCTCCATGGTCTAGAATCATCCCTTGACCATTCCTAATGCTTGGGCATAGTTTTTAAAAATGTTTGAAATGAATTTTGGTTGCTGACAGCTACAAAAATGCCCCTGCACTATGAAAAATGACCCAATAATGTGAAAAATGTATTGAAAAGTGTTGACACAGGAAATGTTTATGTTGCAAATAAGCAACCATTGCACTAGCTAATAGAGGTCAATTTTGTATTGCAAATGAAGTTTTACCACAACCATAAGGAGTTGCAGAAGGGCAGAGGAGCTTGATCGATAGCTACTGTAGAGGGAGAAATGAAGAGCAGGAACCAAGCTTCCTCACTAGCCCGTGAAGAGAAGGACTAACATTAGCATAAGGCTGCGGGGAAGCGGGGAAGAGAGGACATGAAGCTTTATTTTAAAGTTTTAAAAACATTTGCCAGCCAACTTGGGAGAACTCGTGATGACGTCATAGAAGAGGCACGGGGAAGTGGGGAGCAATATTTCCAAAGCAATGTTTTGGAAACTTTAATAATATTTCATTTTATATGCTTGCCAGCCCGTGGTTTTAATAGTGCCGTGAGAAGCAATTAACGGGGAGGAGGGATTGGCTAAGGTGGGCCCAAAGAGCTTTTAAATGCAAATACTAAAACAGTGAATTGAAAATGTTGCCCAAAAGTGTGTGGGGTTTGCATTATTTAAAAACAAGATTTTTAAATATAAAAGGTAAAAGGGCATAGGAAAAGATTTAATTACCTCATGGAAGAATTAAGGGGCATTCACCACTTGTTTAAAAAAATAAAATTCTTCTATTTTCCCCATGACAAATTTTTAAAGGGGCCTTCTTTTCATTAAAAAAAAAAATATTTTAAATGAAGAAGTGAAATGGAGCATGGGTAAAATTTGTTACCGGAAATGATAATATTTTAAAGCCTTCACCCTAAATTAAATATTTTGGATATAGAGTGAGGAATTGTTTTCTTTGTTGGGAAATAAAAATGAAGTGCACAGGGATGAATTGCTGGGAGAGTAAAATAGTTTTCATGTTGTACGGAAAATGGAAAGTAGAGTAAGAGTTTTACAGAGGAACAAAATATTGGTAGCTTGGGTAAAATGAAGCTGATAATTTTTCACCACAGGGGTAAAAGGAGAAGACAAGGCTTTCACGAAGACTTTTTATTTCACAAGGCAAATATTTTCAGCAACAAGGCATGGATGAGGAAGGTCCTCATGATGAAGAATATTTTATGTTAGAACCTTGGGTAGCAAATGCAAGATGAATGAATCTAGGAGTAGATTAAAACTTCTTCAGGAAGAAAAGACAGTTATAGATCAAGGGAACTGAAGATGCTAGATGTCAACAACACATGTAGTTTTAGGGTTTCTCTTCTTCTATATCTTTTCTTCTTCTCTCTTTTTGTAAAGGGTTGTACATTTTTGGTTTTCATGGGAACACTTTTATAACAGGGTTTCAAGTGTATAATGCTAATTTTTCAAATTTCTGGAGTAGTTTGAGTTTTGTAATGAAGAATGTAATTGCAACATAGTCATTGTTGAACATGTAAATGATGTATTATTCTAAACTGGTTGTCTCAATTGTTCACTTTGCATAAATTTGATGTAGAGGGTCAGGGACTTTGAAAGAAAACACCAAGTTACAAGACTAACAATGATTCACTCTCAACCTTTCAACTAGGCACCAACATGGAGATAAGGCCTCAACTTTGTATTCAAGACTTATTTGCCTTCCTTATGGACCCAAACCCTAGGAACACTCTTAAAAGACCCAAAAAAATTTGTTTTGAATGATTTCAAAGCCCAATCCTTTGACTTAGACACAAAACCAATTTTTCACCTTAACTAGGCTATTAGCCCAACTAGGCCTCTAGCAAAGGATTTTTGACTTTGCACTAAAACTTTCCAAAGGAACGTCCAAAATAATGATTGAACCAGATGTGGTTTGTGATGATACATAACATACTAGATTCTTGATGGCACTTGTTTTGGAGCACACCAATCAAAAATCTGTTGTTTCCTCCAATTTAGGCCTAATTAGCCCTCTTTTTCGAAGCGACCCATCTTTAAACTCAACCCCTGACAATGAAACTTTCAACAGTCCCTTAAAATGACTCAAAATGAGGGATTCCAAGTTTTTAGGCCTCTATGACACCTCTAACATGCTCAAACACAAAACCCTCCTTAACTTGCCTAAAAAACTAGGGCTTCTTGAAAACTAACCTTCCAATCACTTCCAAAACTTTCTCATTGACTCTACACCATTAGGACAACATATTTAGTCTATCCCAACTCAAAAACATTCCCCTCATTAAGGAAGATCTGCTGTTGCTATACCCTAGCCTCCAACTTCAAGCACTTTTCACAGTCAAATCTTGGTGTACACCATAGTATTCATCTCTCCTGCACATTATATTGTTAGTACAGTATGATACATGTTTAATATGATCCATTTCACAAGATATAGTCATAAAATCTCATGAAATGGATCATTTATCCATGAAAAACCCTCAAACTAGTGTAAATATTGTGTTCTTTTTTAGGACAGTCAATATAAAATGCAACAAAATTAATTATCACTACTTTCAGAGCCTTCAATGGTGTTAAAATATGTAAAAAAAAACTCCTAAATTATCCTACTAGACATATATTCAATAGAGATCAAGTATTTAACAAAAGAACACCATAAAAGTGCCAAAAACTGTGTTTTTCACTATTTCCAGAAAACAGTCCGTACAATGCTTGCTCCAAACGTCCCACCTCTGTAAAAATGATTATTTTGGCTTTGTATATCCTTTCCTCAACTAATACAACCATTTGGGATTGATTAAGTTGCATAAAAGTGATTAAAACTCATAAAAGCTAGTTACTCGCCCAAATTGGAATTCAAAAATCTGAATTTTACAATCTTGAAATTTATTAAATTCTATTATCTAAAAACCATTAGATCCTCAATGTCTAACCTTATTTGACCTAATTAAAACATTAAATTACTAATCAAACCCCTAGAACATGATTTTCTCTTTATATTGCATTTTGGTCCTAGGATCCTTATTAGGACCCTTAGGACTTTTGACCTCTTTAATGTGTTCACCCATTCCAAAGGCCATTATAGGCTCCAAGATATCATAATTGATGCTTTGAGGTGATTGATATGTCTTCAAGACCCCTGCATTCTCCTGTCTTCTGAAGAGTTCCTTGAAGAGCTTGGGTGCTCCTGCACCATTCTCCCCAAGAAAGAAAGAGTTCTTGCCCCAAGAAGCATCCAACTTGTTGCTGCCATAATACTCCTTGTTCCTGTATGTTTTCATCTTCACATGACAGGGCATGTAATCTCCCAAAGTCACTGTCTTCCTCTTCTTCCAATCTGCACTCATGTCATTCATCATGTTAGTGTCAAAAATCTATTTTGTTTGTCCTTTTTGCTGCTTGATAATAGCCTGTCCTTGTACCCTGTTTCTGCCTTTATTCCACTCATTTCCTTGTGAAAGAACACCACTCCTATTACCCTCAACAATAGGACATTCAATACTCCCAATATTAATACTGTCCAAGTCCCAAATATTTTGATTTTTAGGACTGTACTCTTCATATGTCTGCTGCAACTCATCATTCCTCTTCCAACCAATATCTTCCCTTGTCTTACCTATCTTACCCTGCTTATTCACCTGCAAATTTTTCTCAAAACAAATCATAAAAATTCCATTTGACTGCTCCAAAGGCAAAGGCACTAATTTATATCTAACATCTCCTTTATGCACCAAATATGTATTATGGAATCCATCATGCAAGTCCTTCTAGCATACTGCCATGGGACCAAAGATGATATGACCACAAGTCATTGGAATGACATCACAAAGTACCCTATCATGATATGATCCAATTGAGAAATCTACATAAGCCCTCTTACAAATCTCTACATGTTGTCCTTGAGTTACCCAAGTGGCCTTGTAGGGAGTAGGATGATCAAATGTTTCAATCCCCAAATTGGTTATCATATCAAGTGAAACTAAATTGCTATGTGACCCTAAATCTATGAGCAATCTATAGATCTTACCATGACTTAAACAATTTGTTTTGAAAATAGTTACCTTTGGCTCTTGATGAAGTCTTTCTCCTTGCTTGACCATAAGAAACTCACCATTGGTCACAGGGTTTGCCATGAATGTTTTTGATTCCTCCTTTTTGTCCTCTTCTTCTTGTACCAAGTTAGCTCTCCTATCTCTGCCCCTATCAGCTTGTTCCCATTTAGGACACTTGAAGGAAGGATGCCCTGGTTCGTTGCAATTGAAACACCTACCTGTGAATGGTCCTCTACCTTGTCCAAATCTGCCTCCTCCTCTAGGAGTGTATCCACCTCTTTGATCAGAAAATGCTTCTTTACATTTGTCATTGCTGCTCTTATCATTATTGCCTTATCCTTGCTCTCTATTACCTCTGCCCCTGTTTGAACTACCTCCTCTTCCACCATTGTTTGATCTTTCTTGCTTCCTCTTCACCTTTTCTTCTACTCTAATGGCCAACAGAAAACATTCTCCCAATGTCCTTGGCAATCACAAACCAATCTCATCTTGTAGATTTTACCTCAATCCATTGATGTACCTGGCTATTTTCTCATCCTCTTCTTCATAACCTCCTCTAATACTAAGCTTGTGAAATTGCTTAGTATAGGACATAACATCCAAGTCCTTTTGCTTTAAGTTCTGCCTCATCCTCTTCACATGAATTGTGTAATTAGATGGTAGGAATTGCTCCTTGACCAAACTATTCATCCTAGCCCATGTAGAAACTTTTTCCAATCCTCTAGCCATCCTATCATTTTGAAAACTAGTCCACCATGTCAATGCTGTACCTCTCAACTTGGTTTTGGCAAACTTAGCCTTCCTCTCTTCATCCATCTCCTCAAACTCAAAACAGTTCTCTAAGGCATCAAGCCATCCTAACACCTCTTCACTATCCATCTTCCCTTGATAGATAGGAAAATCTATGTGACTCTTCCCTCCATGACCTTGTACTACCTTCAACAATCTCAGTAACCTCCTTTCCTCAGGGTCCTCTATCTCATCTGCTTGTTGTTCCCGATTTACCCTCACATGCTCTTCATCTTCATTATTGTCTTCTTGGTATTCTTGGTCTTCTCTCCTCCTACTCCTCTCAAGGTTATTTATCCTTGCTTCCATGGTCTCTCTCTCCCTTCTCCATTACCTTTCTTCTCTTGCTCTGGCCTACTCTCTTGCTGCTTCTTGTTCCCTTCTTTCTCTTCTCTCCCTTTCCAAGATTTCCTTCAACTCTTCCAACTCCTTGCCAATTGAATTTTTGGTGCCATTGTTGTTTTTCCAATCCCTAAAGGACCTACTCACCACTCTGATACCACTATGATGCAGAGGGTCAGGGACTTTGAAAGAAAACACCAAGTTACAAGACTAACAATGATTCACTCTCAACCTTTCAACTAGGCACCAACATGGAGATAAGGCCTCAACTTTGCATTCATGAATTATTTGCCTTCCTTATGGACCCAAACCATAGGAACACTCTTAAGAGACCCAAAAAAACTTGTTTTGAATGATTTCAAAGCCCAACCCTTTGACTTAGACACAAAACCAAATTTTCACCTTAACTAGGCTACTAGCCCAACTAGGCCTCTAGCGAAGGATTTTTGACTTTGCACTCAAACTTTCCAAAGGAACTTCCAAACTAATGATTGAACCAGATGTGGTTTGTGATGATACATAACATAATAGATTCTTGATGGCACTTGTTTTGGAGCACACCAATCAAAAATCTGCTGTTTCCTCCAATTTAGGCCTAATTAGCCCTTTTTTTCAAAGCAATCCCTCTTTAAACTCAACCCCTGACCATGAAACTTTCAAAAGTACCTTAAAATGACTCAAAACAAGGGATTCCAAGTTTTTAGGCCTTTATGACACCTCTAACATGCTCAAACACAAAACCCTCCTTAACTTGCCTAAAAAACTAGGGCTTCTTGAAAACTAACCTTCCAATCACTTCCAGAACTTTCTCATTGACTCTACACCATTAGGACAACATATTTAGTCTATCCCAACTCAAAAAAATGCCCCTTATTAAGGCAGATCTGCTGCTGCTATACCCTAGACTCCAACTTCAAGCACTTTTCACAGTCAAATCTTGGTGTACACCATAGTATTCATCTTTCCTGCACATTATATTGTTATTCTAGTATGGTAAATGTTAAATATGATCCATTTCATAAGATAAAATCATAAAATCCCATGAAATGGATCATTTATCCATGAAAAACCCTCAAACTAGTGTAAATTTTGTGTTCTTTTTTAGGACAGTCAATATAAAATGCAAAGAAATTAATTATCACTGCTTTGAGAGCCTTCAATGGTGTTAAAATATGTAAAAAAAACTCCTAAAGCATACTACTAGACATAGATTCAATAGAGATCAAGTATTTAACAAAAGAACACCATGAAGTGCCAAAAACTGTGTTTTTCACTATTTCCAGAAAATAGTCCATACAATGCTTGCTCCAAACGTCCCACCTCCATAAAAATGATTATTTTGGCTTTGTATATCCTTTCCCCAACTGATACAACCATTTGGGATTGATTAAGTTGCATAAAAGTGATTAAAACTCACAAAAGCTAATTACCCGCCCAAATTGGAATTCAAAAATCTGAATTTTACAATCTTGAAATTTATTAAATTCTATTATCTAAAAACTATTGGATCCTCAATGTCCAACCTTATTTGACCTAATTAAAACATTAAATTACTAATCAAACCCCTAGAAAATGATTTTCCCTTTATATTGCATTTTGGTCCTAGGATCCTTATTAGGACCCTTAGGACTTTTGACCTCTTTAATGTGTTCACCCATTCCAAAGGCCATTATAGGCTCCAAGATATCATAATTGATGCTTTGAGGTGATTGATATGTCTTCAAGACCCCTGTATTCTCCTGTCTCCTGAAGAGTTCCATGAAGAGCTTGGGTGCTCCTGCGCCAAAATTCTAAATTTGAGTAATCAAAGATTGTTATTATTAAACTTCTTATCTTTCCCTATATGTTTGTTTGATGTTATTACTCTCATAAAAAAAATGAGTTAATTTGTATTAACACAAATGGAGGTTTATGTAGCTATGTGCTAGGATTGCTAAGTATGGCTAGTTTAGTTG
The DNA here is from genome assembly GCA_007258455.2 of Sequoia sempervirens. NCBI lineage: Eukaryota > Viridiplantae > Streptophyta > Pinopsida > Cupressales > Cupressaceae > Sequoia > Sequoia sempervirens. The sequence continues at coordinate 92,646,997 of VDFB02252616.1, forward strand.
TTGGTACCAATAGTGTAATGCATCATCTGATAGGTACGATTATGACAGATTGAATGTTGTGTTAGGTTTTAAATTACATGGTTTAGATGACTCCACCCTGGGATATGGCATTGGTCTCTTAATGTTGTATTTTTCTGAAACTATTTGTAAGCAACTACATTTTTAAATCAAAATTACTTCTTAGTCTCATTTAATTGTGTGAAGAGATTAGTGAACTACATATTTCATGTTTAAACTAGGCATTACTGTATAGGTCAGCCAAGCCTTTAGAGTATTGTGTCAATTAAGCATCTAAGGAGAATCATCTGCTTACAATATACTGGGTACTTTGGCACACAAGAGTATCTATAAGAATACTATTGGGGAGACCCACCTTGGTTTAACAGAGCCAAAAGTGTAGGAGATTTTAGTCTTTGACTTAATCTTTTCATTGGCCAAATCCATCTTTTAGTTTTAATATTGGATATGTACAGGATCATCATGGAAAAAATAGGCCCTTAAGTGGTGAAAAATTCAAAAAAATTAGAGTTAGGCAACTTGATGTAAAAATTTGAATAAGTTATCTATATTAGTTCAAAAATATGTAAGAATAGAATCTGTAGAAAATTGAATGTAGGTTCTAAACTACTAGGTTTATTTAAAAAGAAAAATCTATTTGGTGAAAATTTGAAATTTTAATGCAGTAGTACTTAAATTTTAGGGGAAAAATAAGAAGTAGGTGTCTGTCTAACCACCCTAACCACAATAAAAGATAATAATTTTTTATAAATTTTTAGATATAAGTAGAGGACTCATGTCTCGATGTGATGGATATTTTTTTTAATTTTTTTCCGAGTAAATAATTAATTATGAATTTTTTATTACAACTTTTAAAAATTATAAAAAACTCGTATCTCTGACCACCTTAACTTGGTCACAACTTCATAAAATTCAATTTTTTTTAATCCTATAGTATGCAAAGCATAATATGTGACATATGTTTCAGATTCAAAAAATGTGATACTGTTTGAAAGCTATAGATGTTTTTCTATCAGCTTATCAATCAAAACTTTAGTCATAATTCAAATAGAAAATGAATAATAATTATTTATTAAATTCAAAGTAAAGCATAATTTATATTGGTGGAAAGCTGAGAATATCCTTTAAAACCCCTTTTCGTTTCATCAATTTTGGGTAAAAAAAAGTCGTCAACCAAATACCCTACACATACCCATCATATCACCATTTTTTGGCCCATCATGATCTTGCACATATCCTATTAGAAAATGGCTATTCTATAGGACTCATTGCATCTGTTGATTTGGGAACCAACACCACTAATCCCTTCTATTCTAATCCCATTACCCTATCTTATTTCACCTTATGTTCCATTATCCTCTCTTGGTCCTGTCCCAGTATCTTTCCCTAATTCACCCTATGTTCCTTTATTCCCTCCTAATCCTATCCCATTAACCTCTAATAGTTCACACTATATTTTGTTATCCCATCCTATCCAATCCAATTAATCCATTCTAGTGCATCCCATGTTCCATTATCGCATTCAACTCCCATCTCATTGTACCCTCTATTATTTCACCATATGTTCCATTATCCCCTTTTGGTCTTGTCTCTTTATCCCTTCTATGCTATAGAACCTCCATCCAAATTTTATCCTATACACTGTTAGAATAAATCTTTCCTTCCACTCATTATTGACCAAAGTTTTCTCCATTATTGTTATTCTCTTCAACAACCAACTTCATGTCCAATAGTAAAATTGATGCAGGGGCATCCAGAAGTATGCAAAACAATTGAGGCAGTTGATAGTAAAGTTGTAGAGTACCAGATTATTGTATTTTACCACATATGATTGCTAGAGGTTGAGGAGCTAAAATTGGTTACTAGACACCATTAGCATTAAGTATTTAAGGTTGTATATGTGGAGGATATTGAGAAAATTGTAATAAAATAAGTTACAAGTTGTCAGTGATGTAGTGGAGTTCGGTATGTTGGCCAGCTTAGTATATTGACAATGAGAGATTTTGGATTAAAGGGTTTGTTGTTGAGTATATCTAGTGTTTCCATGTTAAGTTTTAGAGATCCAAATGAAGATTTGATGAAGTTATGAGTATCTATGTTCTGACAGTTGTTCAATTGTTCTAGTTGGTGTTCCTAAAGGAAGATGATGTGATTCTGGTAACTTGAGTTGTTGTGGATGTTTCTGTGGTGATTCATGATGCTTGTGGATGTTTCTAGATCATGTGTTGTTGGTCCACATTGATCTTTGTGCTCATGATTGGTGATTTTCTTTTGTGAGTTCATGTTTTCATGTTCTTGGTCGACAAGGTGTTTGTAGCGTGTTGTGGATCTTCGAGTAATAATTTTTGAAGGTGTTTCATGTTGAAGGATGTTGTTGTGGGTCCTTACTTTGTCATGGCTGGCATTGGTTGGTTTGCATTGCAAATTTCTTTATGTTTGAGGCCGAACTATTTGAGTCTACATGTTACCTTACTAGGCATTGTATTTAGGCCGACTTGTTAAGAGTTAGAAGGCTAGCAGATGATATAAATAGAAGAGAGAGGATTTGTTACAAGAGGTGATGGATGAAGAGGATCAATAAGGTGATTGATAGTACAAAGTATGAAATATGGTGACAAAGTATTTTGATCTGGAAGAATCCCAGAGCAGAGGGGGGTGTGGAGCAAGAGAAGGAGTCGATGGAAGATCATTATTACTTGAGTTATTTGTAATCCCTCGACTACAACCTAGAATCTGTTAAGCTTGAGAGGCATATGTAATGCGTTTTGAGATTATAATATAATAAGGAATGATCTTTGAAGGATGGGTTTTTCCCTATTAGGGTTTTCCTAGGATATATTTTGTGTTTGATGTTCATGAATATCTTTTGTATTTCTATGGATTAGCTATTAATTTCCACTGCATATCTTTTGTGATCATGGAGTTAATAATTTAGGCAACAAGGTTGGAAAGTCCTCAATTGGACCCTCCTACCTTGGTTGAATTAAATGGTATTAGAGTAGGTTGCGAGTCTATTAGCTAGTTGTGAATCTATTGGGAAGGAAGTCAATGTTGAAAGAAGTGTGAAACCCTAGAAATAAGAAGTGTCATCATAGAAGAAAGATTGAGGCAAGAAAGATTCGGGTAAGCTTTCAAATTTAGTTATTTATCTAATTTGTTTCAATGGGGAGGATTGGGAAGAGGATGAAGAAGGAAAATGAAATCCTAATATGCGAAAGGGATACTTTGGAGGAAGAATTGTGTGAAATAAAGAAGTGTAATTTAGAATTGATGGAGAGGATGAAAGAACTAGGAGGAGACAAGTATGATGCTCTTGAAGAAGAATTGAAAAATGTAAGAAGGAGAAATGAAGAACTAGAACCAGAGATGGATATGTTTGAGGATGTTGACAAGAAATTTGTAGAAGGATTCAAGTTGTTTGTAAAGGTGGAAAAGAGGAATAGAGATCTGGAGGAAAGTTTGAAAGGGATGAACAAGGAGAACAATTTGCAGAAGAAGGAAATATCTGGCTTGAAGGAACACGTTAATCAGTTGGAGCAATCACTTATAGCATGCTAGAAGAAGAATGAGAATCCGAGATCTAAGCTTGAATTTAGTGATGTTTCTTGTTACACTAATGATTTGTGTGATGTTGTAGAAGTTTCTTTAGAAGGTGAAGTTGAAAATAGCAATGTAACAAAATCTACAATTTTTTGTGATGGTATTGGTTTCAAAATCATGTAGAGAATGGGATATGAAGGAAAAGGATTGGGAAAGCATCATCAAGGAATTATAGAACCTATTGAACCAATAATGAGATCCAAAAGTGAAGGCCTTGGATATGACAGAGGTAAGAATGTTATTGCAAGTTTGAATTAGAGAAGAAAAGGTATGTATTGTTCACATTGTAATAGGCATGGACATGAAAAGGATTTGTGTTGGGATATATATCCTTGTAAGTTATGTGGATTAAGGAATCATTCTGAAAAGATGTGTTGGGATAAAATAAGAAGGAGAAAGCCTATAACAGATTGTAAGCAGATGAATTATGGATGGATTGATGAAGAAAAATGGAAACATGTTAATTGTATGTTTAGAAGATTATACAGATGGAAGAACTCATATGTTGGAGGAAAAGAGGGATCAAGATGTAGAGAAAGAAGACCTTATGCAGAGCAGAACAAGGAAAGTTATAGAGGGAGAGGTGACAAGAGTCATAATACTTATCACAATGAAGGGTACCAAAGGAGTGAGAGGATTTTCTAGAGGAGGAACCTATTTTTAAGTTTGGAGGAAGAAATAATCAAGCACTAAAAGTCATTAGGAACCTAATACTAGAGAGGCTAATGAAAGAGAAGTAGTAAAGGATGCTAAGATAGTTTGTGCAAATGAAGAAGAGCCTATTGATACAAAATTAGTTTATGTAGAGGAAGGGGAACTTTGGAGGTATAAAATTTCATAGAGGGACCAGAAGAAGGTGAAGCATTGATCTTAAGGAGGAAGTTTATGTACCAAAGCGAAGTAAATTTGATTGAAGGAACAAAAAAAGACAATGATCTTGAGGCAACTTGTGGAGAAGGCTTTCTCAGACTACCAACTAGTGAGGCAGTGCAAGGCTTGTAAGTAGACCACCAAACCTCAACCATGAAAAGATGAAGAACCTGAGGCAACTTGCAAGGTGGGATTTCTTAGACTGCCGACCAGTGAGGCAGTACAAGGCCTGCAAGTAGATAAAATGAACTTAGAAGAACTTGAGGCAATTTTACAAGGTGGAATTGAATAGAACGCTGACCTTGAGGTAGTTATAAGTTCCTATGGAAAAATTTCCAAACAAATTCGAAGATACAATATAATATTTGACATAGTACATACCAAAGTGAAGAGGCTCACTTTTCAAATAACCCTGAGAGTTTGATGCAGGGTCATCCAGAAGAATTTAGAACAATTAAGACAATTGATAGTGAAGTTGCAAAGTACTGAATTAATGTATTTTACCACATTTGATTGCTAGAGGCTGAGGAGCTGAAATTAGTTACAAGACACTATTAGCATTAAGTCTTTAAGGCTGTATATGTTGCTCAGATATTGAGAAAATTGTAATAAAATAAGTTGCAAGTTTTCAATGTAGTGGAGTTCAGTATGTTGGCCAACTCAGTATAATGATGATGAGAGGTTCTGGATTAAAGGGTTTTTTGTTGAGTATATCTAGTGTTTCCACGTTAAGTTTCAGAGATCCGCGTGAAGATTTGATCAAGTTATGAGTATTTGTGTTCTGACAATTGTTCAGTTGTTCTAGTTGGTGTTCTTGAAGGAAGATGATGTGATTTTGGTAACTTGAGTTGTTGCGAATTTTTTTGTGGTGATTCATGATGCTTATGGATGTTTCTAGATCATGTGTTGTTGGTCCACATTGATCTTTGTTCTCGCGATTGGTGATTTTCTTTTGCGAGTTCATGTTTTCATGTTCTTGGCCGATAGGGTGTTTGTAGCTTGTTGTGGATCTTCGAGGAATAATTTTTGAAGGTGTTTCATGTTTGAGGATGTTGTGGGTCCTTAATTTTTTGTGGCCAACATTGGTTAGTGACCATTAAACTTCTGAGCATTGGGTTGTCTTACCAAATACCTTGTTCTTCATGTTTTCTGCCAGTAGTATTCTATTTTGTTCTTTGCTTGCTGGTATGAGTTACTTCTAAATTGTGGACCATGCTAGTGACTCCCATTGCCATGAATGACAACACTAGAAGCCATAAACAATCTCCCAAAGCCATATGCCAAAAATATCCCCCTTTGGCATTGATGGCAACACTTAGTGAAAAATGACTAAGTGTCAGAACCAAAACTCAAAACTTCAAAACTCATAAAAAAATTGCTCCCCCTTTGGATGTCAAGGAATTTTTCACTGCATTCACTACCCCTTTGAGATCAATGACAAATTTTTTGCTGCTTTACCTCTCTACTGCAGTCTCTCCCCCTTTGTTGATGCAAAAATTGATCACAATTTGAAGAATTGCAACTGCCACTCAAATCAGAAAATTATTTTATACTTATCTTTTATTTATAGAAGAAATTTCTTCTAAGCATCTACAACAATCCCAATAATTGTTATCAATGTTATTTTTTGTGGTCCTATTGATGACCTAGACAAGGAAATCAGATGAACAAAGGAATAAGATATTTGGTAAGACAACCCAATGCTCAAAAGTTTAATGGTTATTGCTTTGTTTGCAACAAATTTGGTCATATGGGTTCTCAGTGTAGAAGTAAAATAAATTCAAGCAGCCCATCATTTCCTGGTCAGTGTTTTAATTGTAATAAGATTGGTCACAAGTCAATTGAATGCATAAGTATGTCTGTCAGTGTAAGGAATGTTAAATGCTACACCTATGGAAGATTTGGGCATGTTGCTAATCAATGTAGATCAGGAGGAAATTAGTGGAATGAGTGGTCTAGATAGAGAAATCTGGAGTGTTACAATTGCAACAAATTTGGTCACATTGCAAGATTCTACAGGAACAAAAACATGGATAGAAGAGGTTCGGTATATAGAGGAAGAATTTCATAAAAAGATGAAAAAGGAAAAAGAAAAGTGTATGTGGAAGAGATAAGAGATCAGATGAAGAAAACATGGGTAAAGAAGAGTGAATTTGATGAAGGAAATACACTCATACCAGAAGTAGCCTCTGGTAATCACTCCAAAAATTGATCTCAAGCCTTTAGCCTACGGGGAGTTTTTCAAAGAAAAATATTTTGATCCCCTGTTAGTAGCTAGCACTGGAATGTAGGAAATTGTCAGCAGTTGAGATAGAAGTTTACAAATGCATCAGTAATCACTTTTGCAAAAATATGAAAAATAGAGGATTGCAGATAAATTTTTCTCTTGTTGTCTGAGAAAACAAAGTTACCAGAACTCCTAGGGAAAAGAATTTAATGTGGATAAAATTTAGGTGTGAAAAGATATAAAATGGTATTTGGAACCCTCATTCATCACCCTGCATCGAAGAAGAAGAGGAGAGCCTCTGTAGAATTTTTTTGAAGAATTCAAGCAAATTTGGTGGTGAATTCACCAGGTATTTCTAATTGCTTGTTGAATTCCTAATCCTGTGCTTGAGAGAAAATCCTTGTTTGGTATAGAAAGTAAAAAGAAGCAAAACAAAGGAACAGTGACTTTGGATGAATATAGTAGTCAGAAGGTCAGGGATGTAAGAAATTTGTTGACAACCAGTGAATTGAAGTGGCTTGAAGGTGAGAAACATAAGAATTTGGACATCTAGAATGAGTTTCCTTATTTTGTCAATGCAAAAGTGGTTCAGTCTATTTTGAACAGATTGGATGATGATATCCTTACTCTGGATAAACCCTATCAAATTTCAAAAGAGGTAATAAAAAATCTAACATGATTATGCAATTTTGGTGTTGTTCCAAAAAAGAAGTCAATTTGGAACATTGAATTCGAAACCCTAACCAAAGTAACAAGAGATCAAAGGGCTCTAGTAATTTCAATGATCAAAGATCCATTGACAAGGTACATTGCATATGGAATTTCGTACAAAATTTTCTTCAAAAATAGGGAAGGAGCAACCTCTGTAGGCACAATCTACATTGCTCACAAAATGATAATGGAAGATGAAGACTTTGATCTATGTGGATTGTTGAAGGATCAATTGATGGAAAATGTGCAATTGACAAAAGATGCAGACTATGATTTCATGTTTGGTACCCTAGTTTATGCATTATGATGTATTTTCTAAATTGCTTACCTCATAATGATAATGTGGTATGGAAGGAAAATATACTAGTTTGTAAGAAAATATTTGAACATTTCAACACTCTTGAAAATGGTGAACAAGTTTATTAAAAAATATTTCAAAAGTTGTTAGGAAAGTTTGAAGTAGATGGTGTTCCACTCTTGGGTAAAAGTAGTTGAAGTTGGATCTTCTTCTAGTAAGGTGGAGAAAAAGAAGAAAAGAGCAAGAGAATTATTTGATGACACTCCTCCGATACCTAAGTCAACAAAAGTTGTGGGAAAAGGTAAAGAGTAGATGGTTGTGAATATAATCAATGAAGATTCTAATGAATACACACCAAGAGATGAATCGAAATCAGTGGAACCAAATGTGATAATAACAGAAAAAAGCAATGAAGAAGGTTCTTTATTCAAATAAAAGATACTGCGGATTGTCTAAGAAGAAGATGGAATGTAAAAGATAGGTGACATATGGATAAATGGACCATCATATGAACAAGACATTATTGAAGACACTCTAGGAAGATAATTTGTGGACAATAACATTGAATTGGAAAGTTTGCAGAATTTACTTCTAGAAGAATTGATTGCATGCATCAAGGAGGCTATGGACTTTGTGCCTCAGGATAGGAAATAAGAAGAAATAATCTTACATCTGAAGGAGCAGTTTAGGCTATCTCTCACCAAACTGAAAAAAAATGAATGTGGGGTATGTGCAGGATCGTCATGGAAAAAACAGGCCCTTAAGTGGCAAAAAAAAATCAGAGTTTGGCAACTTGACTAAAAATTTGAATAAGTTATCCATATTATTTCAAAAATATGTAAGAATAGAATCTGTAGAAAATTGAATGTAGTTTCTAAACTACTAGGTTTGTTTTAAAAAAAATCTATTTGGTGAAAATTTAAATTTCAATGAGAGTACTTAAATTTAGGAAAAAAATAAGAAGTAGGTGTCTGTCCGACCACCTAACACAATAAAATGATAATATTTTTTATAAGATTTTAGATTTAAGTAGAGGACTCATGTCCCATTGTGATGGATATTTTTTTAAATTTTTTTTCCAAGTAAATAATTAATTATGAATTTTTTATTACAACTTTTAAAATATATAAAAAAACTCATATGTCTGACCACCTTAACTTGGTCAAAACTTCATGAAATTCAATTTTTCTTTTTCTAATCCTATAGTATTTTAAGCATAGAATGTGACATATGTTTTGGATTCAAAAAATGTGATACCGTTTGAAAGCTATATATGTTTTTCAATTAGTCTATCAATTAGGAATTTAGTCATAATTTAAATAGAAAATGAATAATAATTACTTATTAAATTCAAAGTAAAGCATAATTTATATTGGTGGAAAGCTAAGAATCTCCTTTAAAAACCCTTTTCCTTTCATCAATTTTGGGTAAAAAAAGTCGTCAGCCACATACCCATCATATTGCCACTTTTTGGTCTGGAACATGATCCTGCACATACCTTGTGTTAAGGAAATGCATTGACTCAAAAAATAAGATCTACAATTATTGTCTTAGGTAGCCTCATGTGGTTAGTAAATACAAGGACAAGTTCGAGCAAATTGAGAATGAGTTGATCAGAATTAGTGAAGATTACAGTATGTTTCAAGACCAGGATGGATCAGTTAAGAAGAAAATTCATTAGTTACAGGTTGAGCATGGAAAGGTTCACTTTTCCAGAAACACTCTTAGGGAAACTTTCTGGAAAGTGAAGGATCAAATCGAATGTAGACTGGAGCAAATGATTGAAGTTCTGAAGAAAGGAGAAAAGCCAGAAGAAGCCATTACCATTCCTGAATCCCTTGTTCAGGTCATCAATAGGACATCAGAAAATAACAATCTGATAACAATTATTAGGATTGGTGTAGATGCTTGGAAGAAATTTCTTCCAAAAGTAAAAGATAAGTATAAAATAATTTTCTGATTTGAGTGGCAGTTGCAATTCTTCAAATTTTGATCAATTTTTGCATCAACAAAGGGGGAGAGAGTGCAGTAGAGAGGGAAATCAGAAAATGTTTTTTCATTGATGTCAAAGGGGGAGTGAATGCAATGAAAAATGCCTTGACATCCAAAGGGGGGGCAATGTTTTTATGAGTTTTTAAGTTTTGAGTTTTGGTTCCGACACTTAGTCATTTTTTACTAAGTGTTGCCATCAATACCAAAGGGGGAGATTGTTGGCATATGGATTTGGGAGATTGTTTATGGATTCTAGTGTTTTCATTGATGGTAACAGGAGTCACTAGCATGGTCAACAGTTTAGAAGTAGCTCATATTGGCAAGCAAAGTAGAAAACATAATACTATTGGTAGAAAACATGAAGAACAAGGTATCTAGTTTATAAGTTAGCTTGTATAATTCACCAGATCATAATTTTATTTTGTGGACCCTTAGGAAAGCTTGTTGAGTATGTATGTTGCCTTATTGGTAAGTTTTATGGTGTTGCAACAGTTGGTGTATGAGTTAAGAGATTCAATAGAATGATTTATTGTTTATTTTCTCGTTATGGCCGACCTAGTTTATATAGTGTGTCACTAATGTATAAGGAGTGGTTGTTTTAATATTTCTTATGTTGGGAATGTTTTTTGGGCCCCAGCTATGTATTAATCAAATTGTGTGGGGGTGCATTAAAGATTTCTCATGATTTGAGTTGACTATTGCAGAATATTTCATCTTTTGTAAAAGCTGACTTGAAGCGATGAAATTTTTGTTAGTGGATATATATATGAGATCGGTAATTCATTTTGGTGTGTGAATGGTATTGTGAGAATGTGTGTGTGTGCGAAAAAGTGTAGGGAAATTGTATGAGTGTACATCAGAAGATCTGTGAGTAAATTCTTGCTTGTGCAACAAAAGTTTTTTGTGTAGCAGAACAGAGTAGAGCAGAGCAAAAGTGCGAATTGGACATAAGGTCCAGAATCTATTTTATGTGCCTCATTGGAATTGAATCCAGGAATTTGTAGATGATCTCTTCTCAGTTCAATTTTTTTTGTTGATCACAAACACTTTGTAAGGCAGTGGGCCTTCTTTATTTTGAGCAGTGAGCTCTAGATAGTGTGCCTGCATGCAAGTGCATTCCCTTTTGTTCATAATTTTAATAGAGTATAAATTATGGATTGATCTCCACTGTGGTTTTTCCCCTAACAGGGTTTCCACATAAAATATTGGTGTTATGGTGCTTTGGTTATCTTGTTCATGTGCTTGCATCTTTATTTTTATTTTTGTGTTGCAAATAGTTTGTGATCAGAATTAAATGTTTGAATATTGATGAACACTGATTGATGCCCCCTCTCAGTGTTCCCTGAGTCCAATAGTAAATTACTTTATGTTTGAGGCCTACCTATTTGAGTCTACACGTTACCTTACTAGCCATTGTATTTAGGCAAACTTGTTAAGAGTTAGAAGGTTGGCAGATGATATAAAGAGAAGAGAGAGGATTTGTTACAAGACATGATGGAGGTAGAGGATCAATAAGGTGATCGCTAGTACAAAGTATGAAACACAGTGAGAAAGCACTTTAATCCAGAAGAATCCCAAAGCAAAGGGGGGTGTGGAGCAGGAGAAGGATTCGATGGAAGATTGTTATTATTTGAGTTATTTGTAATCCTTGGGCTATGACCTAGAATTTTTTAAGCCCAAGAGGCATATGTAATGTGTTTTGAGATTATAATATAATGAAGAATGAGCTTTGAAGAATGGGTTTTTCCCTGTTAGGGTTTTCCCAGGATATATTTTGTGTTTGGTGTTCATGAATATCTTTTGTCTTTCTATGGATTATATATTAATTTCTATTGCATATCTGTTGTGATCATGGAGTTAGTAATTGAGGCTACAATGTTGGAAAGCCCTTATTGACCAAAGTTTTCTCCATTATTGTTACACTCCTCAACAACCAACTTCATGTGCAAAAGTAAAACCCTAGAAACATCCTAATTCATCGTATGTTCTATTATCCCTTTGAAAGCTGCACTAGTAACATAGTAATCCTCACTTCATTCATGTGAACTTCATTGTAGCATTATCACTATGTTGAAAAAATTCCCTCATTAACATGAGTTCATCAGCATATGCAATTTGAATCTCAATGAGCACTGAACTTTGGAATTTTCAAGAGTTTGGACTATCCCAGTGGACTTCGTACTTTCACCATTCTATGATCTATAAGCACTATACTATATTCTCAACTAAGGCCAACCATTTACTCTTTCATTTATGATAGTTATAAAGGGACTACCTGGACTTTTTTATATGAGTGTTAGATATGTTGTTTCATTTGTAGTTGTTGACATCAAACAACCCTAGTGATGTTGGTGGAATGATGGACCATGGAGTTACTACAACAATAGCTAGTTCCGATGCTTTGAGAGAGGTATACAATAGATTAGTTGACTTGAGATTATATTTTCTCTTTTATGGTCTATTATAGAAAATTTTCACAATACTTTTACGTAGTTTAATTTCTATCTTGATTGTTTCTATAGGTGGTTTTGACTCCAAATTGTTGACATGGTAATATTGAAAATGTGCATGATGACTATATGTATGCGGTAAGTGATTATATTTTGTTATATGTCATTCCACAATTCAATTTATATGTATTAACATACTTAATTTTTATTGTATTAGTTGAAGGTCTATAGTGAAGAGAGGAGGGCTAGTGAGCACATTCAAAAGACAAGAGAACCAACATGCACTCCATCTAGCTGAATTTTGAAGGAAACACGAGATATTTTTCCTTCCCCTAGAGGGAAATGAATATGTATTAGGTGTTGGAATCAAGGAAAACTGAGAGGGGGGGTGAATCATTGTTATGCAATTTTTAACTTTATTAATTTGACCTTCAAAGCATTTATAACATTCAACCAAGAAAAAGATGCATGAACATTAAAAAAACAACCACAACACCATAAAACAAGGATTTTTACATGCATACCCTATTAGGGGAAAAACCACAGTGGAGTTCAATCCACAATATGATCTAAGTATACTCAAAAAGATGTTTACAAAAATGGGAATGCACTTGCATTCAGGTGCACTGCCTAGATCTCACTGCTAAAAAAAAAAAGGATTACTGCCTTAAAATCAATGTCAAAATAAAATTGGAGTGGTGAACTATGAAATAGCATCTACAAATTCCTGCGAATAGTTTCGGTTGAGCACACTAATCAATTTCTTGACCTTCTATTTGATTATGCTCTTCTACTCTGTTCTACTTCAACTCGCATCACAAAATCTTTTTATGCACAAGTGAAACTGTGCATAATCACTCAAAAATATTTCTAAATTTCACACACACACATCACACTTTGTACATACATAAAAATGATATAAAATTTTGAATATATATATATCCGCTACTAAGGATTTAATCGCTACATGTCAGCTTCAACAAAATATAAAATATTTACAAACTATCAGCTCAATCCACAAATAAATTTTAATGCACACCAACTAAAGTTGGCCACAACATAGTGAGGACCCAAATCAACATGCTCAAACACAAAAAAACTTGAGCAATTACTCCTCGAAGATCCATAACATGCTACATTCACTTAGTCAGCCTTTTGCATTGATAAACAAAAATTTAATCAACTAGATCTTCTAACTTGCACACGGATTGATACGAGGCTCTAAAATTCAAGGATAACATAGATTATACACCACACTACCTTCCCTAAGATTAATAACTCAAAAAGATAACAAAAAATTTCATATGAATCGATGAACATAATTCTGTTGGATGTTGTGTTCTACTTGATGGATAATAACTAATTTTCAATCTGTCTTTCAATATGATTGAATGTAGACGTGTAGATAAAATAACTGACTAGGGTTTCCATCAATGACAACACTAGATGAATTGTGCACTGTCTCTTTCCAACAATCTCCCCCTTTGGCATTGATGGTAACACTTAGTGAAAAATGACTAAGTGTTGGATCAATACCAACATGAATACACTGCCAACCTTCAAAACTCCAAAAGCACAACTCCCCTTGAGATGATCAAGGAATTTTTTACTATCCCATTCTCCTCCTTTAACATCAATGGAAAAGGAAGGAATCTACATACCAAGAATCAAACAAAAAATTCAAACTACATATGTACAATCTTTTTTCTGCAACTTACACAAACTTGAATATATCTACAAAATTGGTCTTCAATAGGCTCAAACTAGTGTCCCAACTTGTTTTGAGACTCTACAAAATAGTCAGGTGACCAAAGAACAAATAATATTGCATCTTTACTGATTCAAGGTTCACCGGATCACTGATTTCCATAACCTCTTATGCTTCCTTCAATGAACTCAACATTGTTTCCATCTTCAGACCAATTAGGTCTCTAAGCTCACATGCTCTTTCCACAATTCTATCACTATCATGCTTCAAACTCTTTATATTTTCAAGTAGGGATATAACCTGACCTTCTTTCTTTCCAAAAAAAATAGTTAACGGATCAAAGGCTTCAGAAATATCAGCTAATTGTTTCTCATGATCCTTGATATTCTTCTCATTGTCCTCAGTAAATTTAGACAAAGATAAACATGATTTATAGAACTCTCCTCCTTTAGATAAAGCACTTTGAATATTCTTCTCATAGGTAGCTAATAATTATTTGTCATTAGCAATCATGCACTTTATCCTATTGAACCTTTTATCATCAAATTCCTTCTGTACCTTATCCTTAGTTGACTTCTCAAGGGACTCAAAATGAGTACTTATAGAATTAATAAGCTTCTTTAGCTCACCAAAGGGAGAACCTGATGGATCCTTAACATGAGAAGGCATGATCTTCTATAGAATGCCAGATGCAAGACTCAATAGCTCACTATCTGTAATGTGAGACTTCATAAATTCTTCCCTAGCTTTCACCTGAGCAAATGATGCAAATTTCAATTTCTAAATTGGAGACAAAGTAGCCAAATTAATAGGAACTTCACCCAATTCAAGGTCAAACTCTTCTTGTTTCTCTTCCAAAAATTTCTTCACTGCCTCTGCAATGTCTCTTGCTTCCATAGGAACTTCCTTTACTTTAACCTTGTTTTCTTTAAACACTATTTCCTTAGCTACAAATTCTTGTTTGTCTTTAGGACTCTCAACTTCTTTAGCTATCACAACTTCAAGAGTTTCAGTCTCCATAGGAACTTCTGTATCATGCATATGAAGAGGAATCTAAGTGTCCTCAACTGTATCTTCTTTTCCTTCTTCTATTACTAGACCAGATGTAATATCTTCATCATGACCGTCTTTAGAAAAAACATTGATTATGTTCCTTAACAAAACTTCCTTTAGAATTCTTTCAGCTTCTTTTGCTACCTCTTTAGTCTGACCAATCATAAGCTTGTTTTTTCTTGTTTTGATCTTGAAATCCTTCTTAGCACCATTCAGAATTGACTTCATTTCCTCAATAGACATCACTGGACATAAATCTGCAAGAATACACTCTCTCAACTGCTCATGTACTTGCATATCCTTTTCTTCATAGCTTCCAAACCTCTATTCAGTCGAATCTCGAGGTTTATTCAAAATATGTTGTGCATATAGTTCCAAGATGTTTTCCTAAACTTCATAGTCCATTGACATAATCCAGACTATTCTAGGATCTGCAGTTTCCATCAAGCATTGATCAATATCAACCATAAAATAGATAGTGTCCTTATACTTCTCCACAATAGACTTAGGAATTATTTTAGTTGCTTGCATCTCACTCTAAAAACTCTTGAAATATCCCTAGATAACAATTTTCCTTGTCTTAATATCACCAAATCTATGCAAGATATCTCCAATTTGAACAACTACAGGTTTATTAGCTTGCCATTGAACTTTTCCAAATCCCAGAACTTCATTCATAAAGTAGAAGAACAAACACAACAATAGATTACCATTCTTAAAGGAATTCTTCTTGTCTTTCTTGATCATATCAAGATTCTCCATCAGCTGAAGTTGAAGCAAATTACATAGATCATACTCTACATTCTCCTTCACCATATGATATGTTGCATAGATAGCTATACCAGATATAGAATTATCTCAACTGGAATGATAGATTTTGTAACCAATGGCCATAGATGCAAACATGACATCCACTTCAATAATATCATCAATTTTCATAGCTTCTGTATCAAAAACTGAATCGGTTGCATTAGTAACTGCCTAATTCTTTATGAATTTTAAGATTGGCAACCCACCGAAGGAATTTAAACTAGTAACAATGCTTATGAATTATTTTGTAGTCTTAAAAGGTTGAATCAACCACATAAATTCAACATGAACTCGGCTCAAAATATACTAGACCCACTCATTTTCTTCAAACATGAGAAATTTCACAATACGCGTGAATTTCTTCTCCTCTAAGGTTTTGAACTTGGGTTTTACCTTGAAATCTTCTCCAACTATATGATTTGTATACAAATTCAACAACTGTGAGCTCCCTAACTCCTCAATATTTGCATGAATGTATGCCCTAATGTCTTCAATATGCAAGACACTGTACTAAACAAATGAAAAATGCACCTTAGGGATTTGTCTCAACAAATTTGAAAGGATGCCACTTGAATTTTAGATAGGGCCTATCCTTGATATCAACTACCAACAAGGCAACCATTTTCACAAATTCACAAGTTCACAAGTTTTCTCGATAAATGCCTTTTCATCGGATTAGAGTTTGATCATTGAATCAACTTCACACTTGAATCTTTGCCAAGTTTCTCCAAAGTTCACTTTAGAGCTCTCCAAAATTCTTCTTCTCAAGGAGCAAAGTGACAAATGAAGAATACAAATGACCTTTTATCATTCACACACTTAAATTTTTCTCGCAATAAATAATTTTTCCCTAACTCATCTGGATACCTTGTTTCCATACTTTGTGAAGGATAACTCTTCTGCAGACTTTCAACTTTGCATAAATACTCTCTCCAACAACATATGTAGATCATCAATGCAATCACTACACTCATCCACATGCTGGTACTAACTATCGATAGGGGTTTGAAGGATTTTCTTGAGAACCCCCCTAGCCCTAAGGCCTTAATCTAATTCCCAGAGGAATTACCAGATACAGGTTCTAGTGTGGAATCATTTCTTGCAATAGACGGACTCTTTTTCACCAATATATTCTTCATTTTCTTCTTGATCTTATCTATAGTAACTTTTTCTTTTCCCTTTTCATCCTTCTGCATGTTTTTCCCTTGATTTACTAGAATCTTTATGTTTTTGCAAAATCTAGCAATATGACTAGTTTTTTGCAATTGTAGCACACCACATTTCTTTATCTAGACAAGTTGTTCCATTGATTTTTTCTTGATCTACACTAGTTAGCAATATGGACAAATCTATTGCATGTATAACATCTGACATATCTATAAATTTCTTCATCATATTTCTGCATTGATTTGACTTATGACCATGCTGGTTACAATTAAAGCACTGACTTGAGAATGATGGACCACTTGAATTCATTCTACTTCTACATTGCACCACCATATGACCAAATTTATTGCAAACAAAACAATAACCATTGAACTTTCGAGCATTAGGCTGTCTTACCGAATACCTTCCAACTTTGTTCATCTAATTTCCTTGCTTGAATCTCCTTTTTCTAGATCTAGAAATTTATCCTTCCTCATATCCAAGACCTCACTTATCACCTTCAATCCTCTGAATTTTAATCAGTTCATCAATCTTGGCTGAACTAATCTTGAACTTCTCGTTGAATTCATTTGTAGTAGCAAGTTCATCTACAAGATCAATAATCTACTTTTCAAGCTCTTCTTCATTATTTTTAGATTTTTCCAATTGAAGCTCCAACTGATTGAATCCATCATTAATTCAGCTACATTCTTTAGATTTCTCTTTCAAGGACTGAGCAAGATTCTGTTCATTCTTCTTTTTGTATTCAATCTCCTTGGCCATCCTCATCATAATAGATTCCATCTCATGCTTTATGACTGCATTATCTTTGGAAAAATTTTCACATTCCTTAGTCTTTTCCTTCATGGCTTGACTCAGGTGTTCATATTCAAAGCTTTTAATCTCTTTCAACTTGACTTGATCATAGAGTTCCCTTCTCTTCTCCCTGGACTTATTGATTTTATCTTTTAATGACTCAATGAATTTCTCAACATTCATGAGATTTTATTGCAATTCTTGGACTTCATATTTTGACTGGTTAAGGTCACCTAGGACAACCAAAAATTGCTATTCAAGACTACTTGAATCCATTGAAACACTTTCCAAGATCTTCCCCAAGTTGTTAAACTTCTTCCAAGGAACTAGGCTCTGATACCAATTGTTGGAATCAAGGAACACTGAGAGGGGGGTGAATCAGCTTGTTCTACAATTTTTAACTTTATTAATTTCATCTTCAAAGCAGTTATAACATTCAACCAAAAGATAGATTCATGAACATAAAAAAAACAACCACAACACAAGAGCACATAGATTTTTTACATGGAAACCCTATTAGGGGAAAAACCACAGTGGAGGTGAATCCACAATATGATTTGAGTATACTCAAAAAGATGTTTACAAAAATAGGAATGCACTTGCATTTAGGCACACTGCCTAGAGCTCATTGCTAAAAAAAAGAGAGGCTTACTACCTTTCAATCAATCTCAAAAGACAATTGGAGTGGTGAAACATGAAATAGCATCCACAAATTCTTGAGAATAGTTCCTGTTAAGCACATTAATCAATTTCTTGACCTTATGTTTGATTCTACTCTTCTAATTTTTTATGCTTCAACTCGCATCACAAAATCCTTTTATGCACAAGTGAAACTGTGCATAATCGCTCAAAAATCTCTTTGAATTTCACACACACACACATCAACATACTTCATATATACATAAAAATGATATAAAATTTTGCTTATATATATCCTCTACTAAGGATTTAATCGCTACATGTCAGCTTCAACAAAATAGAAAATATTTACAAACTGTCAAATCAATCCATAAATAAATTTTAATGCGCACAAAGAAAAGTTTGCCACAACATAGTGAGGACCCAAATCAACATGCTCGAACACAAAAACACTCAAGCAATTACTCCTCAAAGATCCACAACACACTACATTCACTTAGTCGGCCTTTTGCACTGATAAACAAAAAATTAATCAACCAGATCTTCTAATGTGCACACAGATTGATACGAGGCTCTAAGATTCAAGGATAACATAGATTATACACCACACTACCTTCCTTGAGATCCACAAATCAAAAAAATAACACAAAATTTCATATGAATCGATGACCATAATTCCATCGGATGCTCTATTCTGCTTGACAGATAATTACTGATCTTCAATTTGACTTCCAGTATGATCAATTACAGACGTGTGGATTGAACAAATAACTAGGGTTGCCATCAATGACAACACCAAATGACTTGTGCAGTGTCTCTTGCCAACATTAGGGTTGTTTGTTGTATACCTATGTGGCATTTTGGAACATATGTTTTGTACTATTTGTTGGAAAAACAAGGAGAGACAACTAAGAGGGGGGGTGAATCAGTTGTCTAAGAATGATAAAATTTTAAAACTTTACTTAAAATTTGATGAATAAGCAATTAACCATAAACAATTAACACATCAGAGAGACACAGAGAACCAAGATTTTTTACGTGGAAACCTTGTTAAGGGAAAAACCAGGATGTATGTTAGTCTACAAGATTATACCCTATTAAAAGTATAATGAAATCAATAAAGGGGAATGCACATGCATTTAGGCACACTGCCTAGAAATCATTGCTCAATTACAGAAGGGTCTCACTACCCTACAATATAGAATAGCATTAAAATCTAGAGGGTATGAACTAAAAAATTAGCTTTTGCACAAGCCTAATTACAGTTCCAATTAAGCACAAAAAAATCCTTCTCTTTTAACTCTTCACACTTCACTTGATCTTCTTCACACTCTGCTCTTCAATCAAATGATATTCGCACATACACACATAAGAGAACACCCAACACATCAAGCAAATTTCTCACACACTACACTGATGAAACAATCACTCTTATATATCCACTACATGAGATTTCATCAACAACTTAGTTGACCAGGAAAATAAAACATATTTGCAATGTCCGCCCAAATTTACAATTAAATTTTCAATGAAAATCCACCAAGGTTAGCCACAACATAGTGAAGACCCAAATTAATATCTGTAACACAAAAATACTTCAATTAATTCCTCCTCGAAGATGCAGAACTCGCTACCACCAACATGTCGGCCAAACAAGAAAAACTGAACATACGCAAAAAAAAATTCTGACCATGAGCACACCGATCAATATGGACATAGAAAAAAGATAAAGCACAATATAGAAAAATCCAAGAGCACCAAGAAACAACACAAAAACACCTGCATCAATTGAGATTTTTAGATTACACAAACTTTACTCGTGAACACTGAAAGAGACCACAAAAACACTGTTAGACCACAACATGATCAAATCTATATGCGGACGTTTGAAACTTCTAATAGATGATCTAGATATACTCAAAAGAAAACCATTTAATCCACAATAACTAAACTTCATTGTATAGAACAAGATGCCTTTATGACTTGCACAGTTCCACTATGAACCTGGAACACTTTATTTTACAATTTTCTCAATATCCTTGACATATACAACCTCTGATACACCAAATGCTAATAGTGTTGACATTAATGACAACCACATATCAAGAACACATCCAAAACATCGAATAATCTCCCCCTTTTGCATTGATGGCAACACATGATGTGAAAAATACCATCAACCCAACACACTTGCTTTTCCTTTGGTTTTGACTCTTCTCCTCAATTGCTCTTTGACCCTTGAAAGGATTTCTCACATTTCACTTATGCCCCTTTGACATCAATGGAAAAGGTAACCATACATGCTTTGAACCACATATCTACACATATAACTACTCCCCCTGAGTAGTAGCCATATAGACATCCATCCAGATCAAAATATAGAAATGTAGCTCATGGATTGATGCAAGTAAATGCATCTCTTAGTTCTTATTAGGAGGGGTGATTACCCCTAGCATTCCTTTGAGATACTCAAATGCATACTTTGGCAACGGTTTAGTAAAGATATCTGCAATCTTCTCTTTGGTAGGCACATACTCCAATCTGACTTCTTTCTCATTCACTTTCTCCCTTAAGAAGTGAAACTTTATTGATATATGTTTAGTCTTAGAGTGAAGTACTAGATTCTTTGAAATATCTATTGCACTAGAATTGTCACAGTATATGGCAATAGGCTCTTCATATACCACCTTAATATCTTTCAACATTTGTTTCATCCATATTACTTGAGTACAATTGTTTGTAGCAACAATATATTCTGCTTCAATAGTAGATAGAGAAATGGAATTTTGCTTCTTGCTCAACGAGGACACCAACTTCTTCCCTAGGAAGAAAGCATCACCACTAGAAATTTTCCTGTCATCTACATGTCCAGCCCAATCCGCATCAGTATATGCACTCAAAGTGAGATCATCATCCTTTTGATACCAAATTCCAAAGTCAATTGTTCCTTTTAGATATCTAAAGATTCTCTTGACAACAGTCACATGCGATTCTTTTGGATCATCCTGAAATCTAGCAACCATACATACAACATTCATAATATCTAGTCTAGTCTAGGTTAAATAAAACAATCCACTGATCATTGACCTGTATCTAGTTTGATTAGCCTTAGGAGAATCATCATTCTGTGTTAGTTTACATCCGTTCACCATGGGAGTACCAAAAGGCTTTGAATCTTCCATCGCAAATTTCTTTAGTAGCTCTCTCACATATTTGGACTGAGATATGAAAATTCCCTTGTCTAACTGGGTCACTTGTAATCCTAGAAAGAAATTCATCTCTCCAATAATACTCATCTCAAATTCATCCTTCATCTCATCAGCAAACTTCATACATAGATTTTCATCTCCTCCAAAAATGATGTCATCAAAAAAGACTTTTATAATTAACTCTTTATCATGATCCTATTTGAAATATAAGTTGCTATCAGTAGTACCTTTAGTGAATCCAAGATTTAGTAAGTATTTGTCCAATCTAGCATACCAGGATCTAGGGGATTGCTTAAGTCCATATAGAGCTTTCTTCAGGTGGAAAATCATATCTTCCTTGTCAGTTAACTGAAATCCATCCGCATGTTCAATGCATACTTCTTCTTCTAGTTCTCCATTCAAAAATGTTGACTTCACATCCATATGATAGAATTTATAGTCCTTGTATGCAACATAAGCAAGAGATAATCTAACAACTTCAATTCTGGCTATAGAGGAAAAAGTTTGTTTAAAATAAACGCCTTCCATTTGAGAATACCCTTTACATACCAATCTTGCTTTATTCTAGACTTCACCTTGTTCATTCAACTTGTTTCAGAACACCCATTTAGTACCAATCACATTTTTGTCTTTATGTTTGGGAACCTGTATCCACATGCAATTCTTTTCAATTTGTGTCAACTCTTCCTTCATAACTTCCATCCAGTGTTCATCTTGACAAGCTTTAGTGACTTTTTTAGGTTCAATCTTGGAAATTAGGCAGTAATCTCTTACAATCTTCCTTCTAGTTTGTATTCCTTTATTCTTATCTCCTATAATTTTGTTTTTAGAATGATTTAGCTTTACATACCTTGGAGTTAAGGAATTTTCTTGAACTTCTGATTCTTCTGATCTTCCTTCTACACTTGCACTTGCCTGTGCTTCCCGACTTACTTGATTCACCAGAACAACTGGAGCATATGGAACATATGGCACAATTTGAAGTTGATTCTGTGTCTAAACATTCTTCCCTTTGTTTGTGTTGTCTTCATCTGAATCATATCCAAAATATCTAGATGATTTAGCAGAATCATCATCAACTCTAACATTTTCACTTTCAACCATCTTTCTCAATCTTCTTTTATATCATTGGTAGGCCTTGCTTTTAGTAGAGTAACCTAAAAAGATTCGTTCATAGCTTCTTGCATCAAAATTTTGTATATCATCTTCTCTCTTGATATAGCATTTGCTTCCAAAGATCTTTAAATATTTAATAGTAGGCTTCCCCAATACACCTTAGGTGACATTGCATGTTGACTTTCCATAGTGAGTAGTTAGTTCCATAAAATCTTGGACTATCCTTCTTGAATGTTGCCATCACAAATCACCTCAATATTTTAGACTTCTTTAGAGGACCCTACTTGTTATGCCCTGCATAACCACCCATTTTATTCTGGAACAAAATGGGTCCCCCTTTCTTTTGCTTTTGTTGCTTTTGTTTATTTGCTTTGCTCTTGGGGGTTCTTCTGTCTTCTGCCTAAGTTTCTCTTCTAGTTTTGTCAAACTTTGGTTATGTTTCAGCTTAATTTGGTTCCCTTCTTACTAAGTAGTGATGAAATAATTATAAGCAATGGTGGATTTATTATAATATGTCTTATTTCTTCTGGGGACTAATGCAAACCTTTATTTCACAGGATTGAATCACACACATGATGATATTTGACAAGGGAGCTCAACTGGAATGCATTCCTCAGTCCAGTTGATCATAAATTTCCTCTAAGGAGAAAGTCGGCAAGACCCTGCAGTTGTCTTGCCGACAGGCTGTGTGTTCTATTCAAAAGAGGCTCATTAGTCACCCATACTTCCCTATTGCCGAGAGTCTTCATGTGTCTCGCCGACTGGAGGATCCCTCGCCAAAAGATTCTGAGTTCAACATAACGTCTTTCCGAAAGGAGTAAGTCTGGGCAATAGGGGTGTGGTGTTGGCAGGAAGTCTTGCTGATCAAACAAGCTCTCCCTGAACTCAAATGAACTCTCGGCGAAAAGAAAAGACTTTGGTATAGGGTCTCAATGATAGAGATGTCTCAGCAAAAGGAAATGAGTTTTGCGAAAGGTCTCGCCGATGATCCCTAGTCTGGGCAACATGGGAATGGTCACGGTGAAGGACGACAACATCGCTGAGAGGTCTCCCCGACCATGGAAAGTCATGCTGACATGAAGGGAGGTCCCATTGAAGGACATTGAGCTCAAAAAATTATTTTTCTTTCCCCATAAGGTCTGGGACTACGGAGAGTTTCACCAAAATAGAATGGGCTCAGGGAGAAAACAAAAGGGTCACTATGATGCCTCCCCGACCATAGAATGTCCTACAGACAGAAAGGGGACCCCACCAAAAGAAATGGAGCTCGACAAAAGATCATGTCTTCACCAAAAGGTCTTGGCGAAGAAAGAAAGTCACACTGAAGCAAAAGGACTCTGGCTTGGGGGTGTAAGGATGGACTTGGGGAGATGTCTTCCCGAGTGCGTTGGTCTCACCGAGACAGAGAGGCTTTGATGAAAGGTCTCAGTGAAATGAAGGAGTCTTGGTGACAGGGCGTGAGCTCAAGGTAACATCCCCCCCGACATGAAAGGGTCTCCCCAACCTGGGTGTACTCAGCAGAGAAAGAAGGCTTCGCCGAAATGTCTTGCCGAAGGGGAAAGGTCTTTCCGATAACAAAGAGGGGCTCGATAAGAGAAGAGGATTTCGGGGTAAGATCTCCCAAAATGACGAGGTCTCCTTGACATGGGAATGGGCCCGCTGGGAGATAAAGAAGACTTCTCCATGAGGTCACAATGACAAGCGATAGTCTCCTCGACATGAAAAATGTGATCACTGAAGGATCCTAAGGTTCGCTATGATATCCCACTGACTAGCGACTGTCTTGCCGATGGTTTTCACGAGCTTGATATGACTTCTACAGCTCACCGAAACATCTTGCCGACTATCTAATGTCATGCCGATAGTTGCTAAATCCAATATAATCATGTCAGGGAGACACGATTAGTGTCTCACTGACATGCGATGCCATTCAAACCACCTTTGATCGCCCAAGAAGCTCGTGTGGCATATTTTTGACTAATTAGAAGAGGCTAAGAGGATTGACTAGCGATAGTTTGACCGATTAACTGTTCCCGCGAGGGAAGACTAACAGAATGTAAGCAAGATGGATTCTTTATGAGATCCAAAGGAGATGGATCGACTCGGGTGAAATGTTCAAATCTACAAGGAGGCTCGATGATGCTTCCAGAGGATGGTCAGCGTGCAGAGAGGTCCATAACATGAGGAAGACTGAAGGAAAGAAACAAATATGACTCATAGGGACAGTTGTAGTGATCACTAGCAGAGGTAGGCCAGTATTAATGGTGATACTTTGGAGCATTCAAGGCAGCTCTGTGAAGGAGTTCAAAGATGGACACGAAGATAGGAGAGTTAATGCTGCAGCCACAAAAGATCTACAGATCATTCCCAGAACAAGCCGTCATTAACATGGACAGTAGGGTTTCAAATTGAATGCAGTTTTGACTCTCCTCAGAAATATCTAAGGCCTGACCCTCCTATAGGCAGTAGATATTTTGTAAAAAAACTAAAATAGTAGCCAACACATTCCTTTTAACATTCTATATATATGCCATTCTGGCCTCTTTGTAAGGGTTAGATAGTTAGAGGTAGAGAGAACCAAGGGAGAAAATAGAAGATACAATGTTAGAATAGATAGTTAGAAGAAAATCTAGGAGTTAGTCAGTTAACAAAAGGAGATAGAGTTGCATCTTGATTCTTAGTAATGAGATCTTCTTTCGTCTTCTTGTCTAGTAGTAAGATTCAGTATTGGTTATAATGTATTTTCCAAGTTCTCTTAGTGTAGTTGGAAATAATTTTGAATCACAGATTCTCTATAGACTGGTGATTGTGATAGCTTTGTAAATATTGCTTATCTGTCTCACTAACAGTAGTTTTCAGAGTTTAATCTACTTGATATTGTGTTCCTGAGTGATATTTGCTTTAAGTTAATCATTTGATTTGAGAATCTTTCAAGGATTGAAGTCTTTGTTTAAATGGTAACTTAAAATCTCTTATTTGAATTAGCACTATGAATGAAAGAGGTTGTGTGTCAATCACAAGTTTACTTTGTTCTGTAGTTTTAGTTAAAAAACTCCTTGAAAGGTAGCAAGTCTAGTTAAGTTAGAAGGATTTTTATTCTTTTCTATTCCAAATCTCTTACCTATCTTTTGTTGTTTCTTTAAAAACCCCAATTAAATTATGTTTTAGTTCATGCATGATCTTAGAATGATCTAGAAGCTCAACACCAGCAGACCCCTTGAATATTATTGTTACATTAACCAATTGAGCAACATCAACACAGTTGAGAACCAACTACAAAGACCTTGGGAGCTGAGGTATCCATGTGATTATCTTTCTCTTTTAGGAGAAATAGAGTAGCAATATTCTTTTTTCATGTTGCTGTGCCACTTGGACCACCAACAGATCTGGCGCTAGAAGGAGGACCTAGAAGGGCAAGCTGGATAATACCAGATTTTTCTCACCAGAAGGGTCCTGTAGAGTTCTTTGATCAACTAAAAATCCACCACCTTTGATAGAACTTAAGACCCCAATAAGACACAAGAGTCACAGGACTAGGGAAACCATCATTCCACCCTTGTCAGCATTGCTTACCCCACCAAGATTTTCACCAATACCCTAGTGGATACCCATCAATCCACCATCTAATCCATCTCAATTGTCATCACAGCTAGTTCAACCCATAGAATCCCTCTCCATTGGGGACTATTCCTGGAGGTTTTCATGAAATGCTTAAGAACCCTGAGAAATTCTATCCTAATTATATTCATTGTGAATCAAGGAGTGCTGAAGAGCACATACAAGCTTTTAAGGATGCCTGTACCAGGGCTCAGATAGCTCACCATGATGTAGTTTGTAGGTTGTTTCCTTATTCCTTAGGGGATATGGCTTACAACTAGTATTTGAATCTCCCTCAGCATTCTATCCTAAGCTGGACAGACCTGGAAAATGCTTTCATTAATCAGTTCAGAATCTATGTGGATCCAACTCTCTTATATCACCAATTTTCTATTATCAGGAAGGATCTAGGTGAACCTTTGCCTTTGTTTAATACCAAGTTCCAACGAATGTATAGGAGACTGCAAGACCCCTATCTAGTCACTGAAAATAGTGCCATTCAAGCTTATTTCAGAGTTATAGACCCTCTGCTAGGTTTGTTCCTGCAAAGAACTTATCAACCAGTTGATATTGATTCCCTATCTAAAGTTTATCATTTGGCTATCAAGCTGTAGTAACAAATCAGCTCTCAATAAGGAATTTTGGGAGGAGGTTTTCCTACAATAGGATATCATATGCCTAGTCCAACTCCGTTGTTCAATACTATCCCAGGAATGTCTCCCTCCCATTATGGGCCTATATATGAATTGCAAACTCAGCCTCCTGTTCCATTCTTTGCTAATAGGACTCTTGACCTTTTTCAACAACCACAGGTCCCTCAAGGTCCCCATGGTCTTCATAACCAAGTCGGAACACCAAGTTAGGTTGATCAGCCATAAATGGCTAAGGCTGTTGAAAGTGAAAAGATAGTTCTGCTTACAAATGAGGTAGCGACCTTAAAGAAAATGCCATCCCAAGTCACAAATGACATGGCCCGGGTTCGTTTGAACCCCTCTCAAAACCAAGGTAACTACCCTAATCAAAACAACAACAATTAGGGTACTTATCAGAATAACAACAACTATAACCAAAGGGGTTATCAAGGCCAAAATTCCTCTAACCAAGGTTATCAAAGTCATAATAGAGGATACAACTAGAAAACAAATAACAACTGAAAATGGAACACAGGGCCTAAAAATGGTGGAATTCCTTATAATTATCAAGCTAATGAGGAGAGGTCACACACTATAAATGTGGCCGACCTTAATTTCATGACTAACTGGTGTAGGTTGCATGATACTATGACCCATTCTGAGGTAAACTTCCCTTAGATGGAAAAAGTTGTCAAGATGGCACATGAAGATGCCCACACATTCCAGGGGAATTCAAACAAAGGAGGTGACTCAGTGGATATTGCAATGACTTATGACCTCTTTGAAGAGGAGCCCTCATTCCCAATGCAAAGTGAGAATGAACTAGAGGAAGACATGTATGATGCCCAAGCTTTTCAGACAGAGGGAGGACACTTTTTGAGAAATCAGAACAAGGGCCCATTCACTACATTAGCACCTACTAATCACACGGTTCCTCCAAATCAAAGTGCTGATAACAATCCTCCTCCACAAAAAGGCCCACCTGATTTCCATAACAAGGGTAATTCCTCTAGTGTTGTAAAAAATAATTCAAGTTATAACATGAAATTTGATATTGTTTCTGAGATGTAGAAACAAAAAACTTCTTTGTCATATTTTGACATCTTAAAGTGGTGCCCTCCTCAAAGAGAGATACTGTTGAAAGCTTTAGAACAAGCTGATAAATCAAAAGGGAAAAGCAAGGTGACACTTGCTACATACATGAATGCAGCCTTGTACAAAAATAAGGTAGGTACTCCGCCATTTCTTTTGAGTTTAAGAATTTATGGGAAAAACCTACATAATTGTCTATTAGATTCAGGAGCTTCAGGATATGTCTTGCCATTTTCTATATGTAAGAAGATAGAATTGAACCCTATTCAAACAAACAAGAAGGTTATCTAGCTTGACAAGATAGAGGTTAATGTAGTGGGGGAATTAAGAAACATACATGTGCAAGTAGGATCTGACCCTAGGATCCTAACCAACATAGATATACAAGTAGCAGACATCCCCAAGACCTATGGTATGCTACTGAGCAGGGATTTGATGAAAAGGCTAGGGGGATATCTTTCCCTTGACTTTTCACATATGTGGCTACCATGGAGAGGGATTCCTACTTAGATTAGGATTGAAAGTGATCCTCGCCTCAAGCATATCATCACCGAATATGATTGCCCAAATGAGGTAGCCTATTTCAAAACTAGGATAGGGGTCTACAAAAGAGATGAAATTTTAACCTTTTCTATTCTTGATCCTAAAGAATTGCCAATATGAAAGTTCCCTAATTCTGTGATTAATGAAAACCAACAAGCATTGGCCAAGAAGATACAATAGGATCAGTTGATCTTGGGAGAAGGTACCAACTTGCAAAGTCTTCTACTCCCTAATTGGTGTAGGGTACACTACCAAAATCATTCTGAATTGACTTTTCAACCCTGCATTGACATTTTAAATCATGTTTCCAAAGTTGAGGAAGCTAGCACAAGCCACCCTGAGACCATTGCAGACCGCTTCTCATTTGAAGCCAAAGAAGTAACAATGCTAACCAGGGATAGGATACTTCCAAAAGAGATTCCTTCCCAAATTGAACTGGCCTCAGTCACATGTCTTAACCAACATACTCATGTGGAACAACCCCAAAGCTTGCTTGACATTCCTGCACTCACAAGTATGCCCAAACCTGAGAGATTAACCAAAGGTACAAGTGTCTGTCAAAAGCATAGCCATAGGTTATGTGATACAACTAAATAGGAATTGGAAAGTGCACCTAAAGAACTTATAGAGCATTCTTTTTCTATACCTAATGCAAAAGATCAAACAACCCTACCTATGGCTGACCCTATCCAAATGCCTACAAAAACTCCAAGAGGATCAACCCTAGTTTATGACTAGCTATGGACCCTCATGTTTGATGGATCTAAGTCCAAAATAGGCTATGGTGTTGGGATTGAACTAACTAGCCTGAAAGGGAAAACTTTCTTTTCCTCTTACAAGTTGCAATTTGGATGCACTAATAACATAGCAGAATATGAAGCTCTAGCTCAGGGGTTGATGTTTGCACATAAGAAGGTCACTGCTTTGGTGGTCAAAGGAGATTCAAAAATTGTCATCAAACAAGTATGCAGCCAATACACTTGCCACAATAGAAGGCTGTCAGCCTATAGAAATCGGGTATGAAACCTGATTGAGGACTTTGATGCTTTTGGGATCAGTTTGATCCCTAGAGAAGAAAATTAGGTGGCTGATTCATTAGCTATTGTTGCAAGTACCCTAAAACCTATACAAGAATCTAGGCTCAAGAGATTCTCAGTGGAATTGATTTCCACCCCTACAGTTCTTGATAATATCATGAACTTTCAAGTCTTTGATGATGATCGACATATTCTTGCTTTCTTAGCAAGCTCAGATGTTTTTGAGGGGAAAATTATTAATGAGTACAACATGGATCAAGGAGATTGGAGCCCTGAAGATGGTGATGTAGAAGGGGTCCTCAATTTGAAGAATAATAACATTCCTAAGGGGATGGTGGCCCTAGAAAGAATTTTTGATTCAGACCCCAGGGCTCGAGACAAATTATCAGTCGAAGATAAAGGAAGTGAATATGAAACGGTTAACCTTACCGATTCTGGCCCTGAAAATAATATCTATATAGGGAAAGCCTGTCCTGAGTTAATCAGAAAAGACATATTGATGGAATTTAAGAAAGAAATTTCTACAATTGCTTGGGGATATGAAGAATTAAAGACATTTGATGCCTCTGTTATGACTCACACTATTCCCTTGAAGCCTGAAGCTAAACCCTTCTGACAGAAGCAGCGCCCTGTCAATTCCCTGATTGAACCATTGATCTTCAAAGAAGTCTAAAAGCTACTCTCTACAAGGATAATCTTCCTTGTGTGCCATTCAACTTGGGTGGCTAACTTAGTTCCAGTTCATAAGAAGAACAAAGAGATTAGGCTATGTTTTGACTTTAGTAATCTAAATAGAGCTTCAGAAAAGGATAATTACCCACTCCCTTCTCTAGATGAAGTGTTGCAGACATTTAATGAATCTTAGATGATATCCTTCTTGGATGGTTACTTTGGGTACAATTAGGTAATGGTTAACTATGAAGACATGATGAAGACAACCCTCACTACGAAATGGGGAACTTTTGCATATAGAAGGATGCCATTCAGTCTAATAAATGCAGGGGAAACTTTCTAGTGTGCCATGGACATAGCGTTCAGGTATCTAATTGGAAAATGCATCATTGTTTACATGGATGATTTGAGAGTGTTCTCTAGGGATTGATTGAACCCCGCTACAGACTTATCCAAAGTTCTTCAAAGATGTATCCAATACGACGTCTCTTTGAACCCCAAAAGGTGTGTTCAGAGTCTTTGAAGGGAAGCTTTTGGGACATAATTTCTGAAAGAGGAATATCAATCGATCTAGATCAAGTTGAGTCCATTTTGAAGATCACCAGGCCAGGGAGCAAGAAAGAGTTAAGATCTTTCTTTGGAAAGATCAACTTCGTAAGAAAATTTATCACAGGCTTTGCAGAGATTGTAAAACCACTAAACAGAATGATGAAGAAGGACGCCAAAACATAGTGGACTGAGGAGGCAAAGGCCGAATTTGTGCAAGTCAAGCGATCCATTTCAGAAGCACCCGTGCTCACCAGCCCTGACTATCTAAGACCGTTTTACATCTAATCTTTTGTCTTTGATCATTCCTACGTAGTTGTGCTAACCCAACAAAGAGAAGAGGCAGAGGAGAGACCAATTGCTTTCATAAGTTCTCTGTTTAAAAATGAAAAAATCAAATACCCACCTCTTAAGAAGCAAGCTTTTGCACTGGTTCGAGCTGTCAAGAATTTCTGACATTACATCCTCCAAAGCCAAATCATCGCTTTAGTTCCTGACGCTGTTGTGAAGTCTCTACTTATGCAGAGCGAGCTAGGAGAAAGAAGAGGGAAATGGATGGCCATCTTGCAAGAATTTGATCTGGAGATACACCCTATGAAACTAGTTAGGGGTACAGGATTGTCCAAGTCCATGGTGAATGTTGGTGACAACATCAGTTGTTAGCAATATACAACCTAGTCTTTCTCCAATGACCCTTGGTATGTTGATATTGTCTATTTTATGCTCAACAATTGATGTCTAGAGGGGATGAATTCAACTCAAAGGAGAGCACTAAGGATGACGAGTTCTCATTACATGCTCAAAGGAGGGTTTCTATACATGAAGAATGTCGAGGGAGTGTACCTACGATGCCTTGATCAGTAAGAGGCTAAACATGTGATCTTTGAGTTTCATGGGAAACATGGCACAAGTCTTGGGTCTGTAGACTCATTGGCACACTAGATCCTCAGGTCTAGTTATTACTAGCTGTGTGTGTTCAAAGATGCCCATCAGCATGTGAGAACATGTCACATCTGTCATATTTCTACATCAAGAGAATGCCATCCAGCCATGCTGTTGCAATCTGTCTATGGGGTAAGGCCATTTGCCTAATGGGCACTGAACTTTATTGGGGTCATCAAACCAAACTCTTTTGCAGGACACAAATTCATTCTGACTACCACTGACTATTGCACGAGATGGACTGAAGCAATAAACTGCAAGAATAACACAACAGAGGTAGTGATTAAATTCCTCACCGAATGCATCACAACCAGGTTTGGGGTACCCTTCGCGTTTTTATGTGACAATGGGTCTTCCTTCTCTTCTGTTGAATTCATTTCATGGGAATATGATCACAAAATCATTTTAAAATAATCCTTAAATTATTACCCACAAGGCAATGGAGTTGCAGAATCAACAAATAAGAATCTTTTAGGGGTAATTAAGAAATTGCTAGAGAACAACCCTAGAGACTGGCATACCCAGCTGAGATTTGCATTATGGGTAGATAAGACTAGGATCAAGGATGCTTTAAAAACTTCACCTTTCAAGCTGATATATGGCCAAGAGCTTGTGTTCCCTATCCATTTGAAAATACCTATCCTTGAGTTCATACAGAAATTCTACTCTAGTGACAATAGGATAGAGGTAAGACTGTCTGCTTTGTTGAAATTAGAAGAGCAGAGGGATGCTTCCTTGCAACAATTCTTTAAGCACCAAGCTATTGTCAAACATTGATTTGACAGAAGAGCCAAAATCAAAGCTTTTAGGATATCTGACCTTGTATTGTTATGGGATAAAGCCAGTGAAAAGAAGGGAAGTCACCAGAAATTTGACAATCTCTAGCTAGGTCCTTATCATATTGCTGAGATCCTGGGGGAAAATGCTTTCAGACTAAGTAGCTTTAACCGACTGACATACACGGTATCCGTTTACATGATACCCTTTTCCTTTTTTTCTTTTTGTTTCCCTTGTTCTGGTGTTTTGTTTTGTTTTGTTCTTTGGGGTTGATCTATCCTTTCCATCTGAAACTGTGGGTTCTTATCCAAAGTATACTATGGTCACAAGGAGAAAAATGGTTTAGGTATTTTCAGGCTTTTTTATTGGATGATTTTGTCCTAAACTCCTTGTTTCATGTCCATTGTCAATAAAGGTTGTGGAAGGTCTTGAAAACAAGGTGCAAAGTAAATAACTTTTGTTAGCTCCTCTGAATTTGCCACAAATCATTAAGATCATCTCCTTTGTATTAGTATATTTGTCCTAGGGTGATAGTGTTGTAATATTTGAGTGAAAAATCCAATCTCCTAGGTGATGTTATGAGGTCCATGGTAGTTTTCAACCCAGATTGGATGTTAAACATCTGACATATTGAAAAGGAACTAAATGAAATATCTGAAACTCTATGAGAAAACCAAAAAAAGAGAGGAAAATAATTATCTAAAGAGAAAAGGGATTCAATATGAATGGGTGATTCCAGTATCTCTACCGAGCTTATGGATGCCTGACTGGAAATAGAGCAATGTTGTGAGAAAACTAGAGGTATCTCTGTCAGGGCTATAAACGCCTGATTGGTAGTGAAGCAATGCCCAGTATATCATTGCACAAAAGGAAATCAACTCATGTAGCTCAAATCTTGCACATTGTTGCTTGAAGTATGAAGAAAAATTTATGAAAGGATGATGCACATCGAGCACACACATAGATTCAGGGGTAGCTAGTGTTGATTTACATTTGAGATTCTAGCTCAACCTTGGTTGTTATAACTGACCCAAATAGAGTTGTGATATTCATGAACATGAGTTCTAGGTAGCTGAATCTTTCATCTTCTTGAAAATGGTTAAACCATTTTCCCAGCCAAGTCACCATTTTTTATGCCCTGCATAACCACCCCATTTTATTCTGGAACAAAATGGGTCCCCCTTTATTTTTCTTTTATTTCTTTTGTTTATTTTCTTTGCTCTTGGGGGTTCTTCTATCTTCTGCCTGAGTTTCTCTTCTAGTTTTGTCAAACTTTGGTTCTGTTTCAGCTTAATTTGGTTCCCTTCTTGCTAAGTAGTGATGAAATAATTATAAGCAATGGTGGATTTATTATAATATGTCTTATTTGCTTTTGGGGACTAATGCATACCTTTATTTTGTAGGATTGAATCACACACATGATGATATTTGACAAGGGAGCTCAGTTGGAATGCATTCCTTAGTGCAGTTGATCATAAATTTCCTCTAAGGAGAAAGTCGGCAAGACCATGCAGTTGTCTTGCCAATTGGCTGTGTGTTCTATCCAAAATAAGCTCATCAGTCACCCATACTTCCCTGTTGCTGAG
This sequence comes from Sequoia sempervirens, assembly GCA_007258455.2. Lineage (NCBI taxonomy): Eukaryota > Viridiplantae > Streptophyta > Pinopsida > Cupressales > Cupressaceae > Sequoia > Sequoia sempervirens. The sequence continues at coordinate 92,681,084 of VDFB02252616.1, forward strand.
AGTCTTCATGTGTCTCACCGACCGGAGGATCCCTCGCCAAAAGATTCTAAGTTCGGCATAACATCTTTCCGAAAGGAGTAAGTCTGGGCAATAGGGGTGTGGTGTCGGTAGGAAGTCTTGCTGATCAAACAAGCTCTCCCTGAAATCAAATGAACTCTCAGTGGAAAGAAAAGACTTCAGTATAGGGTCTTAGTGATAGAGATGTCTCGGCAAAATGAAATGAGTTTGGTGAAAGAGCTCGCCAATGATCCCTAGTCTGGGCGACAGGGGAATGGTCACGGCGAAGGACAACAGAGTCGTTGAGAGTCTCCCCAACCACGGAAAGTCATGCTGACATGAAAGGAGGTCCCACTGAAGGAAATTGAGCTCAAAAAATTATTTTTCTTTTGCCATAAGGTCTGGGCAACTATGGAGAGTTTCACCAAAACAAAATGGGCTCGGGGAGAAAAAAAAAGGGTTGCTATGATGTCTCCCTAACCATAGAATGTCTTGCCGACAGAAAGGGGACCCCACTAAAAGAAATGGAGCTTGACAAAGGATCATGCCTTCACCAAAAGGTCTTGGCGAAGAAAGAAAGTCACACTGAAGCAAAAGGACTCGGGCTTGGGGGCATAAGGATGGACTCAGGGAGATATCTTCCCAAGTGTGTTGGTCTCGTCGAGACAGAGAGGCTTCGATGAAAGGTCTCAGGGAAATGAAGAAGTCTTGGCAATAGGGCATGAGCTCGGGGTAATGTCCCCCTCGACATGAAAAGGTCTCCCCAACCTAGGTGTACTCGGCAGAGAAAGAAGGCCTTGATGAAAGGTCTTGCCGATAACAAAGAGGGGCTCAGTAAGAGAAGAGGATTTCGGGGTAAGATATCCCAAAACAACGAGGTCTCCTTGACATGGGAATGGGCTTGCCAGGAGATAAAGAAGACTTCTCCATGAGGTTACAGTGACAAGCGATAGTCTCCCCGACATGAAAAATGTGATCACTGAAGGATCTTGAGGTTCGCTATGATATCCCACCGACTAGCAACTGTCTTGCCGATGGTTTTCACGAGCTTAATATGACTTCTGCAGCTTGCCGAAATGTCTTGTCGACTATCTAATGTCATGCCGATAGTTGCTAAAAGTGATATAATCGCATCAGGGAGACATGATTAGTGTCTCATCGACATGCGATGCCATTCGAACCACCTTTGACCGCCCGAGAAGCTCACATGGCATATGTCTGACCAATCAAAAGAGGCTAAGAGGACTAACTAGCGACAATTTGATGGATTAATTGTTCCCGTGAGGGAAGACCAACAAAATGCAATCAAAATGGATTCTTTCTGAGATCCAAATGTGATGGATCAACTCAGGTGAAATGTTCAAATCTATAGGGAGGCTCGATGATGCTTCCAGAGGATGGTCAGCATGCAAAGAGGTCCAGAACACAAGGAAGGCTAAAGGAAAGAAATAACTATGACTCACAGGGACAGCTGTAGTGATCACTAGCAGAGGCAGGCCAGTATTAATGGTGATACTTTGGAGCATTCAAGATAGCTCTGTGAAGGAGTTCAAAGATGGACATAGAGACAAGAGAGTTGATGCTGCAGCCGCAAAAGATCTATAGATCATTCCTAGAACAAGGCATCATTAACATGGACAATAGTGTTTCACACTGAATGTAGTTTTGACTCTCCTCAGAAAGATCTGAGGCATGACCTTCCTGCAGACAGTAGATATTTTGTAAAAAACCTAAAATAGTAGCCAGCGCATTCCTTTTAACATTCTATATATATGCCATTCTGGCCTCTTTGTAAGGGTTAGATAGTTAGAGGTAGAGAGAACCAAGGGAGAAAATAGAAGATACAATGTTAGAATAGATAGTCAGAGGAAAATCTAGGAGTTAGTCAGTTAACAAAGGAGATAGAGTTGCATCTTGATTCTTAGTAATGTGAGATTCTTTCGTCTTCTTATCTAGTAGTAAGATTCAGTATTGGCTGTAATGCATTTTCCAAGTTATCTTAGTGTAGTTGGAAACAATCTTGAATCATAGATTCTCTGTACACTAGTGATTGTGCTAGCTTTGTAAATATTGCTTATCTGTTTCACTAATAGTAGAAGCAATCAGAGTTTAATCTACTTGATATTGTGTTCTTGAGTGATATTTGCTTTAAGTTAATCATTTGATTTGAGAATTTTTCAAGGATTGAAGTCTTATTTTATGTTTTGTTTAAATGGTAACTTAAAATCTCTTATTTGAATTAGCACTATGAATGAAAGAGGCTATGTGTCAATCACAAGTTTACTTTGTTCTGCAGTTTTAGTTAACAAACTCCTTGAAAGGTAGCAAGTCTTGTTAAGTTAGAAGGATTGTCATTCTTTTTTGTTCCAAAGCTCTGACCTATCTTTTGTTGTTTCTTTAAAAACCCTAGTTAAATTAGGTTTTAGTTCATGCTTGATCTTAGAATGATCCAAAAGATTAACACCAACAAGCCCCTTGAATATTACTGTTACATTGACCAATTGAGCAACATCAACACAGTTGAGAACCAACTACAAAGACCTTGGGAGATGAGATATCCATGTGATCATCTTTCTCTTTCAGGAGAAAAATAGTAGCAATATTCTATTTGCATGTTGCTGTGCCACTTGGACCACCAACACTACTCTGATACCAATTGTTGGAAAAACAAGGACAGACAACTAAGAGGGGGGTGAATCAATAGTCTTAGAATGATAAACTTTTCAAACTTTACTTAAGATCCGATGAATAAGAAATTAACCATAAACAATTATCACATCAGAGAGACATAAAACATCAAGATTTTTTTATGTGGAAACCCTATTAAGGGAAAAACCATGGTGGATGTTAGTCCAGAAGATTATACCCTGTTAAAATTATAATGAAATCAATAAAGGGGAATGCACATTCATTTAGGAACAATTCTTAGAGCTCACTGCTCAGTTATAGAAGGGGCTAACTACCTAACAATACAAAATAGGATTAAAATTCAGAGGGTATGGACTAAAAAATTAGCTTCTGCGCAAGCCTGATTATAGTTCCAATTAAGGACATAAAACTCCTTCTCTTTCCACTCTTCACATTTCACTTGATCTTATTCACACTCTACTCTTCAATCAAATGATATTCACACATACACACATAAGAGCACACCCAACACATGATGCACCTTTCTCACACACTACACTGATGAAACAATCACTCTTAGATATTCGCTACATGAGATTTCATCAACAACTTAGTCGGCCAGGAAAATAAAACATATTTGCAATGTCTACCCAAATGTACAATTAAAATTTCAATGCAAATCCAACAAGGTCAGCCACAACATAGTGAAGAACCAAATTAATATCTCCAACACAAAAATAATTCAATTAATTCCTCCTTGAAGAGTCACAACTCACTACCACCAACATGTTGGCCAAGAACAAGAAAAAATGAACATACACAAGAGAAATTTCTTACCACGAGCACACCAATCAATGTGGACGTACCACAAAGATAGAACATGATATAGAAATATCCAAGAGCACCAAGAAACAATAGAGAAACATCCAAATCCACTGATATTTCTAGATTACACAAACTTTACTCAGAAACATTGATAGAGACCACAAAAACACTATCAGATCACAACATGATCAAATCTATACATAGACCTCTAAAAATTTTGGTATATGATCTAGATATACTCAATAAAAAACCCTTTAATCCACAACAACTGAACTTCAATGTACATAACAAGATGCCTTTATGACTTGCATAATTCCACTAGGAACTTGAAACACTTTCTTTTACAATTTTCTCAATATCCTCGACATGTACAACATCTGATACACTAAATGCTAATAGTGTTGACATCAATGACAACCACATATCAGCAACACATCCACAACATCCAACACTATCGATATATATGTGAAATTTTATGTCCATATGGCTCTTTTGTAGTAAGCCTATGTACCATAGAAAAAAGAAATCTTTCTTGATTTGGGGAATAATTGATGATAAATTAGACTTAATGAGGCCTTGATTTGGTGTTAAGAGGTATTTTTCACATCCACAGTAAGTCTTGTACTACAATCCATTCGAAGATTCATAGCACAACTAGCGGACAAATAGAACCCATACTCTCACCTACTCCACAAATTGAGAGAATAGTATGGAGTTGTATCTGTTGTATGTGTGTGAGGTTGGCAAGTACACATGGTGTTGAATAGAAGTATGTTCACTATGTGTGCAGTAGCGGCTGAGAGAGAAGAAAGTGTATAGTGCAAATGTATGAGTTACTGTGGAAGGGGAAAGAAGAACTTAGAGAAACAAGGTAGAAAAATAATTGCTCTATGCGTAGAAGAGAGTGCAGAGCAGAAGTATGTTGTTGAGTGTGCAGCTTCAGTAGCATAAAGTAATTTTCAATAAGTGCAACAATGAATTGTATGTATTGATGCATCTCAGGTTTTGTACAACCAAGTCTATGCATATTTGAGATTTTTTTATTATATTGAGTTGTGGCTTAGAACAAGGGATTGTAGTCTCCTTGAAGTTGTTTCTTCTAAATTAGGGTGTTGTTGGATCCTTGGATTGTAGCCTTAAAAGAATTATAATAGAGATTAGGATTGTGACCCTGGATTTGAGCAGTAGACTCAAGCAGGCTTTGTCACCATGGTTTTTCCCATATCGAGTTTTCCACATATATCTAGTGTTATGTGATGTTTCTGTGTGCATCCATATTTTTGTATCACATGATTAATATTTTCACATTAAGGGTTAAATAAAGTAGTCTACATAAAAGGTTTTAAGAGCTAAATTTTTAATATCTATTTATTCACCCTCCTCTAAGTAGATCATTGTGTTCCAAAAGTCAGTTGCCAAGAAAGACAAGAATATGATCATTAAAAGGTCAAAGGAGGGAAAAATCTCATGGAGGGAAATTCCTAATTTGAATAAAAGAATGTAACTACCTTTTTAATGGTCATATTTTTGTGTTGAGAAAATCTAGGGAGTGTGTTGTGCTAGATTCCCATGGGAGCAAGTCTGCTTTGACCAATTTGGTGCATGTATAACTTCCTCTATCTTTTTCTATGTTTTCCATAAGTGGCATCCTCCTATTTTGGTGTTGACTGCCTAGGTAGCTAGGGTTAATCAGTAGTTTTTCTCTCTATAAATAATGGTCAGATACCCCTTTAGATAAGGTTGGATGTTTTGAGTTTGTACTCTCATTTTTCCATTTTTAGTAATATAATCATATCACTGAGATGTTGTACTCATTCTTTAAAGAAATAATATGATATTTTGATTTGTTACATTTGAGTTAGTTTCGTGGAGACTCACCCAAGGGTGCCCACTTGGTGATAATTCCACCTATTTAGTTTAAAATTTATTTTCTATTCGGTAGTTAGTTTCAATTTCAACAACTATCTGTTCCTACAGCCACTCAAATTTTGTTCTATGAATGTTCTTGCAGCCAAGGCAGCTAGAGTAGTTTCATATTTTTTTGTTGAGATTTCTATTTCTATCTTTCATTTCTAGTCCAGTTGTTAATGCTTAGTGTAGATGATGATTTATGCTTAGTATTTAAGTTGATTTATTTTCAGCATTTCATTTCCAATGTTGTTTCTTTCCTAGTTTATGGATGATTACAATAGAGTCTTAGTGCACATACATTGCTAACCCATTTCAAATTTATGTCCCTGGGTTGACAAATGAAATGCACCTTCATGATGAGTGAGATAGCTACTTAGTGCAAATGTCTAATCTCTAAGTCACAACTCTAAGGGCTTAGTTATTAAACCATTAAAGGAGGCCAACAAAATATTCGTTAATTTGATCCCCAAGGACAACATGGAGGAAAATTAAACTTAAAACCTCATTTTTCCCACTCAAACATCAAAAATGGCCGAAATGGGACTCATTCACCATCTTGGGTGACTTAGTCCAACCTAGATGGGACTCATTCACCCAAAGTGGTAAATGGGTCCCACGGGGACTCTTTTTCCAACTGGGATGTCGAGGAGTGAAGCAATTAGGTTTTTATGTTGATTTTATCAAGTTTTTGATCAAAATAAGCCTCAAGATGCACAATATGGTGTCATAGGGGCCTATTAATGATGATATGAAGGTTAATTAGGCTAGGATACAAATTTCATTGTGAAAGTGTGATTAAATACACTTTACAACACTAAAATGAGGTCCACATAGCCTAGAAAGGTACAACATCCAATGTGAATGTGTAAAACACATTACAACACTAGATTAAAATCAGGTTTAATTTACAATCCTTCTAGATTAATGTGAGAATACAATCAAATTCATTTTACAATATTGAATTAAGGGGAAAAAATTAAGTTAATTTCACTTAAAACGGGCTCAAGACCTAGTATGAATTTGTAAAACACATCACAACACTAGATTAAGGCGATATTAAGTCCAATTTATCATTAATTATTCCCAAATCAAGCAAGGAAAAAGGCACAATTTTTTTGGTGTCCACACAGGCACGCATACATGCATACATACATGACAGATAAGCATACATGTACAAACATACAAATATATAAACATACATTCAATAGAGTGGCATTTAAGAAAAAAGAAATACATAATGCAAGTGTGTTATACTCCACTCACGTTATGTCTTGCTAGACATGTCCCTCACAAACGCAAACAACCATGTCAAAACTAAGATATAGCGTGCATGCGTTATGTCTTTCTTTGGGAATCCCCAAGCATTAGGCTTGGTATTTTCCTTGGAATACCAACCCAAAGACTTGGAGGGACTTTCCAATGACTAGAGAGATGTTTTTGAAAATTCTACAATATTTCACATAATCGAGTTCGTGCTCACCCTTAAGATTGCACATACAAATCGAACACCTAGGTAATGTTAGGTTATCTCTTAGCTATCCAATGATGTAATTTTTTTTTACTTTTTGACAATGTTAAGCTTTTCATCTATAATTTCTTTTTGTTGTGTTTCTATTTTTTGGAAAAAAGAAATGTTTGGTGTTTTTTTGTTATAAATTAACCATTCATCAAAATTTCAAATAAATTATATTTTTAGAAAGTAGACTCCATTCTACAAATATTTTTTAAAAAATTCAATTAGTTTCCCAAAATTTTAGGGGTAGCACAGCCAAAATTTTATTTTTTAGGAAGTTTCCACTTAGAAAATTAGTAAAAACTTAAATATTCATTAAAAATTATCAGAAAAATTGTGCATCAACTACATACTATTAGCTAATTTCTCATCGAAGCAATTTTAAAAATACTAAAAAAAAGTTTGCTATGTTATGATTTTCTAAAAAAGAACAACACCAATTTTTGTACACCCCTCTTTTGAACCCCTTAATCTCAACCATTTTCAAAATAAATTAGTAGTTTAGAAAGTAGACTCGGATCACTTTGATCCTTGTTTTTGTTGCTTCTTAGAATATTGAGTGTAACTATCCTCAACTTCACGTCCAAGGTCAGTATTTCCTAATTTCAAAAAAAAAGTGGCCACTTAAGCCCCCTTTTTTCCCCCCCATCTTTTTGCACTTATCCATTTATGTGTGCCTACATGGCTATTTGGTTAATACAAATCTTTTTTATTGATAGTGTCCATATTTTCATTATAAATCCATTGTTCAATAGATATGAGTTATGTGTATTCAAGTGTATACTTTACAACTTACGTGTATACTTTGTGAGTTACGTGTATTCCAATGTATACTTTGTGGCTTATGTGTTTTCATGTGATACCTTGTATTCATGCATATACTTTGTATTAATGCATATACTATGCTTTCATGTGTATACTTCAAGGCTTATGTGTATTTGAGTACTTGTGCTTAACTTATTCACATGTATGCTTGACTTATTCACATGTATGCTTGACTTATTCACATGTATACTTTTTAATTGGTTAGACCTACCATTTTTCATTGCTATCCTTCATGGTTTGTCTTGAATATTTATTGATTGATGCTAAAAAACTTTATTAGTTGATGTTAAACAACTTTAATATTTCAAAAAATGATTCACTAACAATGTATCATTTACTTATGTGCCAATTCAATTGGAATCCAAGGAATAATTTAAAAGGGATAAATCTAGGAGGAGAGGGAAGATATATATCTATAAATTAACCTATTATACCTTCTCTATACAAACCTCTAATGGATTTTGTATTATTTTCTATTCCATTTTCTACTTTTCTTATCCCATTTTCATAGGTGGATCATCACTTCTCTTAATTTGTTTCCTTCTCCCTTTCTAGGTACTCACCTCTGCTTGTGGTATTCTAAAATAAGACATAATTTGTTGTGAGAACCCACTAAGATTCAAAGGTGTCATTAGTTTGTAGTTGGAAGCCACTAAGATTCAATTTATTTAAGGACGTCTAAGTCGATTGAACATAGCTCAAAGTGATTTGGTGTGTTTGGGTACAAAAGAGGACCATGCCTAGTGTAAACATACCCATACAAATGCGTTGGAATAGTTTGTTTGGTCATACAAGTTGTAGAAAAAAATTTGCACCACTTTGCAACTTTACACTGCTTGCATTTGACAACTTTTTCCTCAACTGAAAAGTCGTCACCACATGAAAACAACTCTGAGATAGAAAAAACTAAGAGAGGTTATTGTAGAGGGGCCTAACAAAATCCTATAGCCTCAGACAAATATTTTTTAAATGTCATGGTTTCTGAGTAACATTCCATCAAATATTGCTTCCCTTTTGCAATTTGGACTCTTAAGGGATTATGTCATTTGAACGTAGCTCAAACCAATTCATAATGTTTGGCTGTGAAAGAGAACCATGCCTACCTTAAATGTACCCATATAGACGTGTTGGAACAATTTGTTTGGTCATCGGAAATGCAGAACAAAAGTTGCACCACTTTGCAACTTTACACTACTTGCATTTGACAACTTTTTCCTCAACTAAAAGGTCATCACCACGAGAAAATGACTCCAAGATAGAAAAAATTGAGAGACGTTATTGTAGAGGAGCCCAATGTGATCCTATAGCCTCAAACAAAGAGTTTGTAAGCATCACAATTTCTGAGTAATAGGTCATCAAAGATTGTTGCCCTTTTGCAATTTGGACCCTCAGGGAATTGACCAGTTGAACATAGCTTAGACTGACTAGGCATGTTTGGATGCAAAAGAGGATCATTCCTAGCATAAAATTACCCATCTGGATGAGTTGGAATGGTTTGTTTGGTCACACAAGTTGTAGAATAAAAGTTGCACCACTTTCCAACTTTACACTACTTGCATTTGACAACTTTTTCCTCACCTGAAAATTCATCACCACGGGAAAAAATATTTGAGATAGAAAAAATAAAAAGAGGATATTTTAGAGGGTTCTAATGTGATCCCATAGCCTCAAATAAAGAATTTGTAAGTGTCATGATTTCAGAGTAATAGTCTGTCAAAGTTTGCAACCATTTTGCACTTTGGACTCTTAAGGGATTGAGCCAGTTGAACATAGCTTGGAGTGATTCGACATGTTTGGGTGTGATAGAGGACCATTCCTAGCATAAAATTACCCATTCGAATGCATTGAAATAGTATGTTTGGTAACACAAGTTGCAGAACAAAAGTTGCACCACTTTGCAATTTTACATTGCTTGCATTTGACAACTTTTTTCTCACCTAAAAAGTTGTCACCATGGGAAAAAACTCTGAGATAGAAAAAACCAAGAGAGGTTATTGTAGAGGGGCCCAATACAATTTTAGAGCATCAAAAAAATATTTTTCAAGTGTCATATTTTTTGAGTAATAGCCTGTCAAAGATTGCAGCCATTTTGGACTTTGGACTCTTAAGGGATCGAGCCAGTTAAATGTAGCTCAGAGTGATTCGACATGTTTGGGTATGAAAAAAGACCATTCCTATTGTAAAAGTACCAATTTGAATCCATTGGAATAGTTTATTTGGTCACACGAGTTGTAGAATGAAAGTTGCACCACTTTGCAACTTTACACTGTTTGCATTTGACACTTTTTTCCATCAAGTGAAATCTGGATACCACGAGAAAATGACTACAAAATAACAAAAACTGAGAGAGATTATTGTAGAGGGGCTCAATGTGATCTTGTGGTCTCTAATGGATATTTTTTAAGCATCACGGTTTTTGAGTAATAGCCCATTGAATATTGTAAACATTTTGCACTTTAGACTATTAAGGAATCGAACCGATTGAACGTAGCTCAGAATGATTTGACTTGTTTGGGTGTGAAAGAGGACCATTCCTAGTGTAAACATACCCATACAAATGTGTTAGAACAATCTTTTTGGTCACATGAGTTGCAGAACGAAAGTTGCACCACTTTGCAACTTTACACTACTTGCATTTGACACTTTTTCCATCAAGTGAAAACTGGACACCATGGGAAAATGACTTCAAGATAAAGAAAACTGAGAGAGGTTATTATAGAGACGCCCTACATAATTTTGATTCCTCAAATTTATTGCTCATAATGGAAATATTCTCCGAGTAACAATCCGTCAAATATTACTACCCTTTTGCAATTTGAACTATTAAAGGATTGTGCTACATGAATTACAAATGTTTGAGGGCAATAATAAATAGGCACTAGGGAACTAAATCCCAAACCAAATTACAAATATTTTAGGGCAACCATGAATTTTTAGTTGGAAAAAATGTGTGAAGAACTTGTGGGGTACTTGAGTTAATTCATGTTACTTGAACAACATCTAACAAGTCATGCATACTTTTGGTACTTTTAAATGTGATTATTTTTATGACATATTGACATTATTTTATAACATTATGCATAAAAAATATTTACAAATTGAACTTCTTAAATGTTTATGTGTGTAGATGATATGCTATATTGATATTTATGTATAATCATTAGGTTGATTTCTTTTAATAAATGAAGACTTTATAATAAGTTAGTCAATTGGTGCTAGTTATAATAGGGAGAGAATAAAAGAAGAAAAAGAATGATTGGTAACCATCAATGGTTATTACACTCACTATATGAATAATATGATGTTTACAATAAAATGAGATTTATCTGGCAGTCCTAATTCTTGTGTGTGCTACAATTATCTAAAATGCTTCATACACCAATATGACACCCAAGTGCTTGTACTTGTAGGAACAATGCTTTCTCAAAACTATCAAGTGGTAATACAAAATCATGAAGAAAAAAATGTATGTGAATTCCAACTCCCCGCTTAAATAAAATATTAAATCAATGTGCCCCATTTTCATGCACACAAACTTAGCTTATAATATTCTGTTACAATAACCAAAAATAGGATTCAAGTATTCCTTAGGTACTTCATTCTCATAGATCTTTTACTATGTAACTCATATATTCCAGACGTTCTTATAATTTCTACATCATAGGTGCTCATGATGAGGTTAACTTCAAATGAATAACTTGAAATTTCCTTGCTAAGCTTGACACACACTTTTATAATGTCTACATCATAAATGAATAACTTGAAATTCCCTCGCTAGTCTTAGATTTGGCATATAATTTATAAGTTCATTTGGGTTTACCAACTCCCACCTAAACAAAGAAAATAGATTGTAAATATTAATTATCACACAAACACTTAATCAATTCAAATAAACATATGATATGTAAATTATCTAAAACTTGTGTGCTCAATTATGAAATATATCTTATAACTTATCACTAGTCAATCTAGTCCATTGAATTTCTTAAAAATTAATTTTTATTAGAATATCAAGCATACCTCCCATCTATCAGGATTAAACTTTAGGGGGTCCTCGAAGTAATGAGGATCAACATGAATAGAACGTAACCAAACTATTACTTTCCAACCTTTTGGAAACTTGTAACCTATTATAAAAACAACATAATTTAGTATTCCACTTAGTTTGCTAGTCTATTGAGAATATCCTACATCAATTTTTTTTCATATTTTTGAGAAAAAATAAAATACAATTGAACTCTATATCCTTTTCCACAATTCTAAACATAAAGTATGCTACATTTGCAAGTTTGATATCTATATCAATCACTTACATACTTTTTGTAGCATAATAGGGTTATATATATACCCTAAACCATCAACCCTATAGGTCCTCAACCCTATACCTTCAATTATCAACCCTCTACCCTATACATTGGATCCTCAACCCTCATATATCTCTGTCCCTCCCTCCTCTTCTCTCCTCTCTATCTCATTTATCCCTCCATATCTCCCTCCCTCCATCCCTCCCTCTCTACCCTAATATCTCAACCCTATACCCTCCACCCTATACATTGGACCCTCAATCCTAATCTCTGAACCCTCTACCCTCAACCTTAAACTTTCAACCATCAACCCTTAAACCCTAAACCCTTAAACCCTCTACCATCTACCCTCTACCCTCTACATTAAACCCTCAACCCTCAATTCTCAACCCTCAACCCTTAATCCCCCAACCCTTAAATCCTAAACCCTAAATCACTATACCCTCTACTCTATACATTGGACCCTCAACCCTAATCCTTCAACCATATACCCTCAAACCTATACCCTAAACCCTCTACCCTCAACCCTAAACCCTCTACCCTCAACCCTAAACCCTCAACTCTAAACCCTTAAAACCTAAACCCCAAAACCTTTTGGTGCCCCTCTAATTCTCAACCTAATACCATCTTCCCTCAACCTATGATTTTTGCGGATCTGATTTAACGATGATCCTGATCTTTGACCTTTGATTGATCTGATTGACGCGCGGATCGACTGGATGATTTTGGTTTTGACGCCTGATTTCGATCTTCTGATTTCTGATTTTTGTCTTTTGTCTTTTTCCGACTTTGATTTGATCTGATTGGATCTTTTGTCGATCGTCCGACTTTGATTGAAACGGATTGATGATGACGAGATTTTTGATTGAGTCGCGGAATGCCGGATTTTGATTTCTGATCGGATTTTGATCTGCAGCGCGGATGCCTGACGCAAAGTTCTTTTGATCCTGTTCGACTTCGATTGATTGATCCTGCCTGGATTTCGAAAACGCGATGATTTTTTTTGATTCGGATTGATCTCTCGGATGAAACCTACATACATATGGACATACATACATACTTGCATTCATACATATTTACATACAAGCATACATGTACATATGTACATACAATATTACATACATAAATACTTATAGGTATACATACATGCATACATACATGCATACATACATACATACATACATACATACATACATACATATATGACATACAAGCATACATACATACAAACATACAAATATATATACATATATTCAAATAGAGTAGAATTTAACACAAAGATAGACATAACGTGAGCATATTATAATGTGCTCACATTATTTATTGCTAGACATGTCATGCACAAACACAAAAACCATGTCAAAACTAAGAAATAACATGATTGCATTATAATGTGAGCATGTCATAATGCACTCACATTATAACATGCTCACATTATTTCTTTCTTTGGGAATCCCCAAGCCTTGCGCTAGGTATGTTCATTGGAATACCAACCCAATGGCTTGGAGGGCCCTTCCAACATCCAAAGACATGTTTTTGCAAATTCTACAATATTTCACATAATCACGTTCATGCTCATGAGAAGGTTTTCACGTCTTCCAATGTTGAACAAATCAAACACCTAGATAATGTTAGGCTCTCTCTTAGCTATCTAACAATGTAATTTTTTTCACTTTTTTACAATGTTAAGCCTTTGATCTATAATTTCTTTTGTTTGTGTCTGTTTTTTGGAAAAAACCAATGTTTGATTTTTTTCATTGTAAATTATGTGTTCATCAAAATTTCAAATAAATTACTTTTTTAGAAATTAGACTCCATTCTACAAATATTAAAAAAACTTCGATTAGTTTCCAAAATTTATATAGGTAGCATAGACAAAATTATATTTTCTAGGAAGTGTCCACATTGAAAATTAGTAAAAAATCAAACATTCATTAAAAAATTATTAGAAAAATTGAGCATAAACTACATACTATTAGCTAACTTCTCACCGAAGAAATTTAAAAATAAGAAAATAAAATTCACTGTGCTAGGGATCCACAAAAGTTCCTAATGTTTTTTCTGAAAAAAACAACACCAATTTATGTGGTCCCCTCTTTTGAACCCCTTAATCACAACCATTAAAAAAAACAAAATAGTAGTTTAGAAAGTAGACTCGGAGCAATATGATCCTTGTTTTTGTTGCATCTCAAAATTTTGATTGTAACTATCCCCAATTTCATGTCTAAGGTCAGTATTTCCTAATTTCAAAAACAAAAGTGGTCACTTAAGCCCCCTTTCTGGTCCACTATCTTTTTGCACTTACCCATGTATTTTTAGAGTTGTTTGAATTCTAATTTATATGGATGCTATATCAATCTCTTTTTTTTGTGTCTTGAGGTAGTTTTCTTGCATCAAATCATATCAAAGCCAAAATATTTTGAGTGTAGAGTATGCTCCAAGACCTATGGGTGAAGAGTGGTGAAGAGTGAAGTGGTGAAATTGTGAGAGAGAGTTTTGAGAAGTTTGTTTGTTGCAAGTATGAAAGAGGGTTTGTGACTACTATCCTCCAATAGGTTTAAAGTTGGGTAGAAGGTGTAGAGTTCATCCACTAAGAGAGAGTGGCTAGAGAAAGAATCTTGCAAAGTCTTTTTTGGGTAGAGGGTAGTGTTTTGTGAAAAAAATTATTGCAAAGGGTTGATACCTTGAAGAGAGAGAGAGGTTGTTGTAAGGAGTACTTGCAACTAGAGAGGGACTTATGAGTCTCTGAAGATGTCTTTAAAGAAGAGGAAAAGATGGGTCATGAGAAGGATTATGTGGATTTTACCTATGGAAGAGTGGAAAGAAAAGAGGTTTACAAAATAACCTATTGGAGAATTAAAGAAGATTGAGGCTAGAGCTAGATTGGATGTGATAGAGATGGAGTAGAGAAAAGAACTTGAGGATGCAAAAAGAAAGTGTAAAATAGGTAAAACGAAATGTGAAAAGAAAAACATACTCTTGAAAGAGGATAGTGAAGAGAAGGAGTAAAATCAGAGGTTTGACAAATAGGAAAGCGAAAAGAAGAATGAGAAAATGCAACGTTTCAACCCTATGATGAAAGGACATGAAGAGAAAGACATGTGGGAGCAGCCCACACAGTTGTAGTTGAAAGAAAGGAAGAGAATAAGAAAGGAATAAAGAAAGAATGGAGGAAGAAAGAGGATAAAATGGTCACTATGGAACATAAATTAATAGTAATTTTGATGATTGTATTTTATCTAAAGATGTTTTGTTTGCAAGATTGGGAAAAGAAAAAGCAAGTGGTGAAAACAAGAAGGATACATCAACAAAAAAAGAGGTTTCATTTAAATATGTTAATGAAGACTTACATGCAAGAAAAGTACATGATATTGTAGAAGAATATGAAATAGAATGTCATACATATGGTGATAAAGAAGAAGAAAAGAACAAGATTGTGCTTAAAAATGAAGAAGAATTTAATTTTGGGTAGTAATAGAGAAGCAAGAAAACACACAAATAGAATTGGTGTAGTGTGTACCAATGATGTTACAGACGTAAAAAGAAGTGAATTTGTAACAAAGCTTAGTCTATTGAAGGAAATGGAAATTATGAAAGGTTTGGGGTAGAAATTTGAAGAAGAAAACATAGAGAGGGGGAAAATGAGAAAATTAAAGCTTCATGAAAAGGGGAATATAAGGTATGCATAAACTGCAATGTTTGTTTAAGTAAATGAAAATATGAGAAGGTTTAAAATAACATGCAAAAGTACATTATGTATTTTTTTATATGGAAAGATGAATAATGTTAGAATGTAGTTTGCAAAGTATGTAAAGCCAAAAACATAGTAATAATATGTTGCACTTTAAAGAAGAATCAAATTTAGCATGTGGGTTATAGTATAATGTTTAGTATATATATTTAAATATTTGCAAGTAAAATCAAAGCATATATATCAACGTTGTCATATAAAGTGGAATGACTAAGTTAGAGGACAAATGCATATGGCACACAAGAGACTAATTCTTAATTGTTTTAAACAACGTATAGAGTAAAGTGAATCAAAATCATATGCAAAGAGTTGATGAATTCATAACATGTTGAATTTTTCATAACCATAGAAGAATAAAGGGTGCAAGAATAAGAAATGTGGTGCCATATTCTAGAAATAATGAATAAGATAGAAGTATAAAATTTGCACCATAAACCAACGCATAGCATGAGACCTGGTCTTTAGAAAGAGCTAGCAAGAGGTAATCGACTTAGATTGCAATAAGAAAACTTGTAAGATGCATTTTTTGAGTTTAATCTTTGTTGTCAACAAGATGTAAGCAACTAATTCTTAACTATGAAGTCGGATTGTGTATGTGTTTGCAAGTTAATGTTTTTAGTAGCCACATCTCTCTCCATGAGGTTACGTGATGCATTTGAATAGAATGGTGGTAGATTTAGAAGCTTAACCATAGCATTAAGATGCTCTACTTTTTGTATAAATAGGAACATTCTCTATATATTTGGTTACATTTTTCCAATCTGATTTCTTCATTTTTTGTTTTGATGTAGTTTTTTGTGCAAGCATATTTTGGAGAGATTTTGTGAGAAGGAGAGTTGCTTACAAGTGCATTTGCAATTGTTGAGATTTTTCTTGTGAGAAGCTAGATTTTGGTGATGGGTTGAGTTTAGAAGGATTAGCAAGTAGTATCGCAAAGATTGAGCTTGGGAAACAATAATAGCAATTGGGCTATATATCCAGGCATGTTGATTTCCATTAGTCTATTCCTTATGTTGAATGTCATTTGTTAAGAATACCTTTTTTTGGGAAAGTGTGATTATCATTGGAAGCCACAATCAAGAATTAGGAATGTATTTTGATCATATCATAAGATTTTCATCTTATCAGATCAAAACATCATCATTTTTGTACTTATCAAATTGTGATCTAAGTCTAGAAGAACATTTCGAAATCATATGCCTATTTTTACAACATCTCAATACAATAACCTAAAAGAGGATATTCAAAAAGAAGATCATACCTGAAGAACTCAAGAAGAAGGTGAGAGTAGCAATCCCCTTTATAGTGTGAGTTGTAATCCCCATTTTAACGACAACATGGGTGAAAGAGAAAAAAATCCCTTCCCCTTCAATAAAGACATGAGCAAAACTCCTGTAGATAGTGATGATGAACGAGATGAAGAACATCACCTTAGAGAAGCTGAGCAAGATCCCAAATTTCACAAAGCCTTAGAAAAGATTTTAGAGCGCAATAAAGAGAAATATTTTCTATATTTAGCTGACAAAGGAGCTAAATTGCCTCATGATTTTAATACAGAGAACATAAAGAGTAATCCTAGCAAAACACCCTTATCTGATCTTAGTGCCTTTTCTCAACAAATTAAAGCACTACAAGGAAAAATTAAATATCTACAAGGGGGAGCCACAACAAGGACATATGCTCTTGATGACATCTATCCTTATCCTTTTGATCGGCGTCTCAACATGATCCCATTTCCCAAACATTGTGAGATCCAAAAGTTTGATCGTTATAATGGGAAATCGGATCCAATCAATCATATCAAAGACTTTCAAAATATGACTTTAGAGTTTGCTCATGAGGACACATATTTGATGTGTTTGTTTCCCAGGAGGATCGGAGGCCAATCTATGGAATGGCTATCAAAAATCACACCACCTGTCAATACATTTCAGGAATTGATTAACAAATTCACATCACAATATTCCTACAATATACAACATCAAATAACCATGATTGATCTCTGCAAGGCTAAACAGAAACCTAGTGAACCATTCATTACATTTCTTCAGAGATGGGGAAGATTGTTTGCTAGATACCTGCATCATGTTCCTAAAAAGGAGAAGATCACCACTTTCATAAATAGCTTCGATCAAGAGATGAGCTATCATCTTAATCTTCATTGTCCTCCCTCTTTTCATAAATTGATTGAAAATTCCATCACCATTGAAAGTGCCTTGGTCTAGAGAGGGATAATAAAACTTGACAAGGACAATCCTAGCTCTTCAAATCACCACAACGACAGGTCTAAGTTTTGGACTCACAACAAAAACATGGTAAATGATGGTGTTGTAGATGAAAGTCATGTCTCGACTAAGCCATTTGTTCTTAGCACTCCAAATGCTCCTTGCAACAATAATTATAGCAATTTCAACTCGGTCACAAATCAAGGAAACAATCCTTCTCCCCTGAGGAATAACGTGAATCAAAATTTTACTCCCAATCAAGGGAATGCCAACAATCAAGGATACTGTGGAAACAACAAAAATAACTTAGGAAATACCTCGAACACAAATCCACAACAATCTTCATTCTTCTCTAGAAGAAGAACTTTTACTCCACTGGTTCAATCTTTAGAATCTGCATTTAAAGAGTTGATGGCTAAAAATGTTCTTACTTTGCTTCCTCAACACAACTTCGAACCCAGTGTGAAACCTTCATTATGCAATGATGCATAATATTGTGACTATCATCGATGCAAGGGCCATCGTACAAATAATTGTCAAGCCTTGAAGAATGTAGTCCAAGATTTGATAGAAAATGGCACCATCACAATAGAAGGGCACCAAAAAACAAATGAAGATCATCAAGAATTTAAAGACCCTCTTCCAAACTATGAAAAAGGGGAATCTTCTTCATCAAACAACAAATGAAATAATGTAAACTATGTCTATGAGACTACCATTCTCAACATTTTTGTAGTTCACAATCAAATTCATGATAAAAAAGACATTATACTCGCTAATTTGAAAGTTTTTCAATCCCAAGCTATGGTGGGACACTCCACCGCACCTCATTTCCTCTCATTTACTAAAAATGATGATGCATCACTCACCCATCCACATAATTCTCCACTTCATATTGAGGTTTTGATCCATAAATGTCTAGTCAAATGTGTGCTAATAGATGGAGGAGCTGGTTTAAATATCTGCTCTTTAAAGTTTATACATGCATTGGGATATCTAGAAGAAGAAATTGATTCCAGTAACAAGAGTACCATGAAGGCATATGATCAAGAGGAACGTTCATCTAAAGGATCAGTTAGTTTACCAATTTGAGTTGGCCTTATGGTGAAGGATGTGGTTTTCCAAGTCCTTGATCTCCCACTGCCTTATAATATTCTCCTTGGAAGACCTTGGATACATGAAATTCAAGCAATGTCCTCTACATACCATCAATGCTTGAAATTCCCTCATGATGGAGTTGAAATCACCATACAAGGAGATCTTAATCCTTCCATACCTTATCATAATCTCAATCCTAAAGCTGAAATCACCATTCCTAGCAAAAGTGAAGCACTACATACTCAAGCATGTGTTGAACCTGAATCTTCAAAAACATCCACTTCATCCATTGCAATATCAAATTCTAAGGTCCAAATCCATGATCTAGGAAATGGAGAATATTGTTTGAAAAATTTGCTAGTAAAAGATAATGCTATTGTTGTTGAGAAGGGTTAGAGTTCTAATAATGATGTTGAGACAAATACAAAAGGAATACAAAAATATGACCGTGCTAAGATTGAAACTAATTGGGATCTTGATGATACACCTACACGTTCCATATCTACTACCACTCAATCTTTTCATATCACTGATAATCCACTATTTGATCAAAACTTCTATGATAACCCACTCTTTGATCATGATCCTGCTGAGAATATCTAACCATCATCCTTCCATTCCACTTTCCCTAGAATAGGATATGAATATCCTATTGTGACCTCTACAAATCTATCTTGCCAAGTTGCAAAGGATATGCAAGATTTCTTTGATGTTAGTCCTACTAAAAAGGATAGTCTCAAAGACTCTGTTGATGACATCACTAATCCTTCTATCTCACCTGCATCCATCCACCTTATAGACATGGATCAAAAATTATCATTCAAAGAAAATATAAAGGAGGTAATTCAAGAATCAAAGGTCAAAGTCCCGTTTTCAAAGGGAGATCTAAAATCAAAAGAAAGCTTGCAAAAAAAGAAAGATCAAGAAAAGTCCCTTAGCCAATATAAAAAGCTATTGGACAAATCAAAAATAAAGAAAGATCCATACAAGTCCACTAGCCAAAATCAAAAGCTATCAGACAAATAAAAAATAAAAGTCAAAGATAAAAGCAAGCAAAAGTCAATATCCAAACATGCCTCTCCCTCAAAAATCACTGGAGCATCTATCAAGAAATAAAATCAAAGAAAGAATTTGTTGATCTAAGGTCTCCATCCACCTCATTATCACTCATACCATATGGCCCTTTCCACACATCCATGTTCACATACCCATCATATCATTACATCTCCATTGGTGATGTCTTTCGATGTGTCTTTGATGACAACCCCTTCACGTACTATAACTCATTGGTCACCCAAGCTCCTTTTCGACTAAATCTTGATGGCCCACATATTGTGCACATTAGGGATCCTATCCTAGCCTCTTCCATTTGCTACATTTATCGTCCTTCATACTTTCCACTTGTACTCCTCATTCTGATTAGGTCCTTTCATCCAGCATGATCATCCACACAGGAGAGAGGCATCATCAAGGCAGTCTACAGATCTGGCATTTATCAATTCTATATCTAGCTTCGAAGTGCATAGAAAAAGTCCTGAAAAAATACAAAAATTAGAAAAAGTCCTAAAGAAATCCAAAAAAAATCAGAAAAAAGTCTTGAAGAAAAAAAAAATAGCAGAAAAAGTCCTGAAAAAAATACAAAAAATCATAAAAATGTTCTAAAAAGAAAAAAAAAATCATCATAGGGTGAAAGCTTGGCAACAGGTAGTCTATTGACATGAAAAATACAAAAAAAAATCAAAAAGAAATCAGAAAAATGCAATAAACACAAATACTGAAAATCTGGAAAACAAACGCTATTTGTAGCTCTCCATCTATTAGCTCATGTTCTGCACTTAGCTTCTTAACCTTCCTTTTATGTGTGATTCTAGGGCCATAACAACATCATAATGCCATGATTTTCCTAGAGCGATAATGTCTTACCATGGCTTGATCGTTGTACATATTCATTTTAGCAAGTTGTGCCAATACTGGGGGAAATGTTGACATACTGGGGACAATCAACTTTCAGAGTTTACTGAAATACCTAAACAATGACATAACATTTGATCATGTGAACAAACAATCAAATCACATGAATAGCTATCCAATTATTGATCCATATCACAGTTTTCAGAAAATTTCATATCATGACTCATATCTGGATGATCTAAAATATGAATAATGTTTGGAATAGCAGTATTATATTTTGAACAATGGTTGTTTTATTTTCACTATAATTCCTCTAGAGCACACTCGATGATCTTCTGAACTAGAGTGGCAAGGAAAGAGAATGTTTTTTTCTTTGTCTATTGTCTTGAGATTTACTATCAATCTGGTGCAAATATGTCGTGAGACATGATTTTCAAAGCATATCATTAATGACAGTTCCAAATTTGCATCAAAAAGTGGTTAATCTTTGTCTGTTTATGCAAGAAGTGCTCAGGTCACCTCGGTTCAATTATACCTCGATGCTTGTGTTCACTTGCTATATCAAAAATCATGAAAGTTGTACTCAGGTTATCATTGGTGCTAATTTCCCCTTTGATTCTTGTACATACTTGTAACATTTTAAAATTCTCTATGATGATTCAAGAATACTAAAAAAGGGCTCAAAAAATAGTTGGTTTTGTTTCATCTCACTTCATTTAGATCATTGTACATATCTGCATACTAGATTTGTATCAAAGTTTTGAAAGGCTGAACAAAAACATCAACGACTGTCATGTCTCTTTGGACTATTTGTGGAGAAAATTCAGAAATTTGTTTCATTATCATCTTTTATCTTCATCATCATTTCCTTAATTAGTATCATTTCATCTAGGTACTCTACATATCATATATTTTATCCTTATCATTCATTTTCATATCATTTAGATCCTTTATCATTTATTTATCCTTCATGATGCATTATCATTTCACTTATCATTTTTCATATTATTTCATTGCATATCATTGATCATTCTCATTTTTATCATCTTTGTTATATTGCATATCATTTGGATCCTCTGTCATTTCATATCATTCATTTATTCATTAGGTATTTCATATCATTTTCATTTTCATATTATCTATCATCTTCATCTCATTAACATCTTATCATTTTTATACAGTTGCATAGCATTTATCATCTTCATTATCATTATCATTACCATTTCATCATCATTTCGTCATCATTTCATTACATTATCCTTTATCATTTTATTATCATTATCATTTCATTACATTATCCTTTATCATTTCATTACATTATCATTTCATCATCATTTTTTCATCATTTCATTACATTATCCTTTATCATTTTATTATCATTATCATTTCATTACATTATCCTTTATCATTTCATTACATTTCACTACATTATCATTATCATTTCATTGTCATTTCATTACATTATCCTTTATAATTTTATTATCATTATCATCTCATTACATTATTCTTTATCATTTCGTTTCATTACATTTATCATATTATTTCATTTATCCTTTCATATCATTTTCATTTATCATTTCACTTATCATTGCATTTCATTTTCCCTTATCATTTCGTATCATTAAATTTATCATCATCATTTTACCATCATTTCATTCCATTTATCATTATCATTTCATATCATTTTCATTTAATTTCATTATCATTTTCATATCATTTCATTTCATCATCATTTCATCATCATTTCATTTATCATTTCATTACATTATCCTTTATCATTTCATCATACCTTTCATCCTATTATTCATCCTATCTTGCATTCACTTATCATTTTCATACCATTTTCATAGCATGAAATTTTTCCCATAAACATATAATCATTTCACATATCATTTATTTTCCTAAATCATATACATACTACAAAATTCATGATGCATTT
The DNA here is from genome assembly GCA_007258455.2 of Sequoia sempervirens. Taxonomy (NCBI): domain Eukaryota; kingdom Viridiplantae; phylum Streptophyta; class Pinopsida; order Cupressales; family Cupressaceae; genus Sequoia; species Sequoia sempervirens. The sequence goes on from VDFB02252616.1 coordinate 92,704,011, forward strand.
CATAAACATAAACATCCATTTTTCAACACATCTATTCCTTGCATTTGAAAAATCCAAAAACAAACAATCCATGCATACATTCCATTTCCATATCATTTTTCATAAACATATCATATATCCCATAGCATATTTTCCTAATCACATCATAAGTCATCCACCTGCATGACATCATTAGTACACATCACAAATTGTCATCATCGCATGAATCATCCTACATATCATGTTAGTCATCAAATCAATAAAATGCATACCAAAATCCATACTACATCATGTAGAAATACATGCATATCACATCATCACATCAAACACACACATAAAAAAAACTCATTGCCACTGCATATCACCGCTCATCAAAAATACATACAAAATGTCCAATGTCCAATGAAACTAAATAGTATAGAGAGATACATGAGATATGACCAAAAACAATGTACATGCTCCAAAAAATGATACTACATCAATAAATCATGGCTAGTTGGTGGACCCCCCTAATGGAGTTGGTCTCGAGGATGATGGCCTACCACTACCCCCTACATCAGGATCCTGTCGCGACCCTATGACCCCTCTATTGTGTGTCATTGTCCATGATCTGCTCTTGGTTCTACTATGGGACTGAGGGTAAGGCTCTCTACGCTTAAGAGGAAACAACTCCTCATACCTCACCTAGTAGCACTCAGCCTCCCTAACTATCTCAAAACCCTCTACAATGGCCTCTCATAAAGATACACTCTCAATAGTGCCCATGAGTCTTTGTGCCACACCCTCTGCCTCCGCTGCCCTCCGTCTGAAAGAATCCCTCTCTACTATCAACTAGGCTACCTATGGGTTTGGGGTAGGAGGAGGTACCTGTGCCTATGCATGTGCCTATACAAGTTGTGCCTGTAACTACACTATCAAACTTTGGGTATGAGCCAACTAGCTCTGCAACTGCTCCTACTGCCCCTAAAGCATCTGTACCTGAGCCTGCAAAGTATCTATCTGTACTTGTTGTTATGTAGAGGTGACCTTATCACCATTTGTCATTTGGAATCACTCCTCAGCGTCTGCATGCTCTGAGCACTACCTGAGATATTGGTCCTCTACCTCACTACCCTCTGCTCCTCCCCTCTGCCATCTCCACCGCCATCCCCATCGCCATCATCTGAGATCTCCTCTCCATTTCCACTCTCCTTCTCCTCTCCTTCAACCACTGCCTACTCCCCACCTACCACATCTTCCTGTCTCCTAACCCCTAGCTTCGATGCCACCAAAATGGGAGTTGGCTCATCTGGACATGTGAACCGTAGAAATGGCTCATAAAAAATATCGGGCCTGCCATCCCATACCTCGGGCTGTAAATCTTTATACTCTATATATGCAACTTGATATGAAATGTGGGGTCCCCATCTAGGCTCATCCTTGAACCATCCATAGTGTGCAATGCTCTAAGGCATCCCATGTGTAAATCCAAACTATCTCTATACTCGCAAGGCCAAAAACCTCTCTAGAATGAATGGAGTATGACCTATAAGAAACTGAGGTATACATACAAATGGAATCTCCAACTAATCCATATCCCACGCCTCACAATTTGTGTATGACCTCCATATCACTGAATCCATATCATCCAGGGTCTGTCTCTAGTACTCTAACTTTCCCAACTTGGGCTGAACAAGTGTAATAGAATATACATATACATATGCCCTATCTAGTGGCCTAACTCTTAGACACAGTGGTCTCATCATAGCAATATGCTCCCATACCCAGATCTGGAGTAGGGTAACACCACATGACAAACTAGATGATCCTTTGTACACCACCTAGTACAAGTCATGATATAAATGATCTAACATACAACTCCCCTAGGCATATCTTCATGGCTGAACCATCATCTGGTCAATGATCCTTCCCCACCCAACTAATAGTCCTTTTGACCGGTGATCTGGACAAAGGAAACCTCTAATGAATGCACCCAACATTGTAGGTAAGGCTGGATATCCCCTAAATTCTTCCCATGACACCCAATACCCTGCTATATGAACATCACCATACACTCTCCTCAGTGCCTCTGTGCCACCTAACTCCTTGTGGTCATAGAACACAAATGAACCTACCACTGGGATCCCTAAAATCCTATATACATTCGTTGGGGTCACCGTCATCTCACCCGTCGAAAATGAAAAGTATTGTGCTCAGAATGCGATCTCTCAACTAGTGCGGTCAACAATCCCCTGTTGACCTGAATAGGAGGCATCAACAACAATGGTACCAACCCACATCCAAATATCAACTGTAAATCTACAGGTGTGAGATCTCGTATCCGATCCCAACCTATAGGAAAGCGCTTTCTAATATGGAGGTTTTTGAAAACCTCCTATTGTTTGGTCATCACAAGGACAATCAATCAGACTCATATCATCGATTCATATCAAAGCAATCTATCTACTTCACATCATCCATCTCAATGACCCATAACAAATGACCCATATCAATCAGATTCATATCACATGACCCATATCAAATGGACTCAGTTCAAGTGTATCATATCACGTGAACCATATCAAGTGTTCTATCTAAGGGACTCATATCATGAAATCAATGCAAAATTATCTATCTGAACATCAAATCACTCTATTATATCATCATCTACTATTTCTTTTTCTTTTTCAGGAAAGAAATTTTAACAACAATCAAATCATTAGCCTATTTGTACTTCAGTCACTAATGCAATTATGTTTTCAATCACATCATCTACTATTTGTTTTCTATCACAAAAAACAAATTTATCAGAAGTCATATCAATCATTCTACTCTTTTCTTTGCATTCAATGGAAACAAAGTTATTAGCTATCTACTCTTTATTTTTGATTTTGGGAAGCAAAGTTATCAATTCATCATTTATCAGATCTTCTATCATTTATATCCATATCAACACGATGACAAGACAATTTATCTATCTATTGACCAAATAAGCAATATACATCATCATTATTTCATCAATTATCGGGAGCTAAATCATTGCATCCCTGTCATCATTTGAATTTTATCATCAAATCAACATTTTTCTTATCATCAGTGATTTACCTCCTCAGGGGGCATCATCAATATCAGGCACATTTTTTTTAATCAGGGACATATTAGTTAAAAAAAAATCGATCAGGATATAATCAAACACAACAAAAATTTTACCACAGGAATATTTTCTTTGAAGCAATGTGTTTCACACATCACTTCAAAGAGGGGAAAAATGTATATGCATAAAATTGGTCATGTCTAATTAATCCTGGCACTTAATTAAATATTTATTATTTAATTAATTTCCCTAAAAGTCCTCTACATATGATTAAATTAAATTGATTTAATTATATTGTTCATTCACTTTATTCTTCCACCATAATTAAATAAACCAACTTTATTTAATTATTTCATAGTCATATGTCTACTTGATTAATTAAATAAATATCATTTATTTATTTTAATTAGTTCTCACCTTTTGAATTTAATTAAGTCTTTTTATTTAATTAAAATTTAAATAAATTCCCTTTCTCCTATTCAAATCTTTCTTCCAATTAATTAAATATTTTATTTAATTAATTCCATTTACATTTTCTAAAAATTTAATTAAATATCTTTATTTAATTAAATATCCTTCATATCTTTTCAAATCATAATTAAAGATTTTATTTAATTATGAAATCTTTTATTATTATCCAAATCTTAATTGAATATCTTATTTGATTAAGAAAAATCTTCCATGTCACCCAAAAATAAATAATTGAATTTATAATTCATTATTTATCTTCAAAATCTTTCCAAAATCTCACAAAAAGATGATTTTTACGATTCATCTTTATCATCTCATCTTATCTCTTCTACGAAAAAAGAAACAAATCTTGCTTTCTATTTTCTTCTATTTTTGTCTCCAGTCTTATCCATCTTCGACTGTTTGATCTGCCAGGAATTTTCACAGCCATTAATCACATCAACCAATCAGAATCTTTCGAAAACTCTATAAATATCCCTACAAATCCAAGCATTGGTTCAATTAGAGACTAATTGCATTAGAGACAGGCGATTAGCATTTTAGCATTATAAGCTTTAGCATTCAAAATTTCATAATTTTACATTCTAGCAATCATGTTTAGTTTAAGCATTTTATTCATATCTTAGCATAGCATGCATTCATATTCAAATCTTGTTCTCTAGGAAGACTATTTATTGACCCTAGCATACAATCTGAGAGCAAGCTAGAATCGACAAAAACACTGGAGATAGAGGACGATAGGACAATATCAAGGACAGAAGACTGAGTTTGCATTCTTTCTTATTTGATTTTCTGTTTTCATATAATGTCTTTTTGGTGTGTTTGACTTATTATTGTTTCTAATATACATTTCATACAGTTTAAAATTGATCACACAGCTACAGGAGCAAAGATTTCTTCAAAATCAATACCTTCCATTTGAGAATAGCCTTTACATACCAGTCTTGCTTTATTTTGGACTTCACCTTCTTCATTTAGCTTGTTTCTGAATACTCATTTGGTACCAATCACATTCTTGTCTTTAGGCCTATGAACCAGTGGCCATGTGTCATTCTTTTCAATCTATGTTAGCTCTTCCTTCATAGCTTCTAGCCAATGTTCATCTTGATAAGCTCCAGTGACACTCTTAGGTTCAATCTTGGATATCAGATAATATTCTTCTACAATTTTTCTTCTAGTTTGCGCTCCTTTACTCTTATCTCCTATGATTTTACTTTTAGAATGATTCAACTTTATATACCTAGTAGTTTTTTGACTTACTTGGACTTATGATTCTTCAGATATTTCTTCTACACTTCCACTTGTTTGTGCCTCTACACTTGTCTAAGCTTCCTGACTGACTTGATTTACCGCAACAAATTGAGGTTGCTTCACCAGAACATATGGAATAATATGAAGTAGATTCGATGTCTGAGTGCTTTTCACTTGACTTGTGTTGTCTTTATCTAAATCATAGTTGCATTGTCTAGATCACTTGATAGAGTCCTCATTAAATCTGACATTCACACTTTCAACCATCTTTCTCAGTCTTTTATTATAGCACTGGTTTGCCTTGCTCTTAGTAGAGTAACCTAGGAAAATCCCTTCATCGCTTCTAACATCAAATTTTCCTATATCATCATCTCTCTTGATATAACACCTACTTCCAAAGATCTTAAAATACTTAACAGTAGGCTTGTGACCAAACCATAACTCATAAGGGATCTTACTAGAATTGTCATTCACATTTACTTGGTTCAAGGTATACTCAACAATACTTACAACTTCACTCCAGTACATCTGAGACATATTTCCTTCCATCATCATGGTTCTAGCAGCATCCAGAATTGTTCTATTCTTTCTTTCTACAATTCCATTTTGTTGAGGGGTTTGGGGAGTAGATAGTTGTCTTTTAATTCCATGTTCTTCACAATAAGAGTTGAATTCCTTAGAAATGAACTCACCACCTATGTTAGATCTTAAGCATTTTATTTTCAGACCTTTCTCATTTTCTACTACAGCCTTGAAGCATTTGAATTTCTCTAGAGCTTCACATTTTTCTCTTAAAAAGGAAACTCAAATCATTCTAGAGTAATCATCAATAACCAACATAAAATACCTTTCTCCATGAATGCTTCTGACTCTTGAAGGACCACAAAGGTCAGTATGTAGTAGTTCCAGCAAATTATTTGAATGAAAATGTTTACTCCGGAAGGAGACTCTAGTTTGTTTACCCATCTGAAATTCTTTGCAGATTATATTAGCAGGCTTCACTAATCTAGGCAAATCTCTTACTGCTTGGGCAGAAATTATCTTGATAATGTTGTCAAAATTTACATGACACAATCTCCTATGCCATAACCATCTTTCATCTATCTAAGCAATCAAACAACTTCCACTAGCAATATTCAAATGAAAAATGTTGCCTTGTTTTTGTTCACCTGTTGCAATCATGTCTCTGGAACTCCCACGTATCTTGCATCTTCTTCTTTTGAATTATAGACCATATCCCTTGTGAACCATTTGTCCAACACTCAATAGATTGTGCTTCAGACCTTCAACATAGAGGACATCATCAGTGTTGTCCTTACCACCAAGGAAAATAGATCCTCTACCAAGAATCACACCAGCATTATCTCTAAATCTTACAACTCCACCATCATATTTTTCCAGACTCAAAAATTTTATTTTGTCACCAATCATGTGATGTGAGCATCCACTATCAATGACCCACTCATCTTTTTCTTCAACTTCAGTTGCAAGATATTTTTCATCTTTAGTAGATTCAATAGCCACAGGATTATTTTCAATGGTAGAAATGAAAGCCCAATCATCTTCTTTTCCATTATCTTTATCAAATTCTTCATCAGTCACTGCTTCTTCAGCAAAGTAGCATCTCTTCAGGAATCTAGAATTATTAGGTTTAAATCTAGGAACTCTTTCAGGACATCTTGATGCAAAATGACCTATTTTACTACATCAAAAACATTTAATAGGTAATACATCTTCATACTTACCTTTTCCTCTCCCTTCTTTCTTTGCAATCAGCTCTTCTAGTTCTTCTACTTCTCTTTCTTTATTTTTGAGTTGTTTTAGTTCTTCATCATACTTGGATACCTTCCTAGAACTCTCTCCCGAACTATATCTTTTTCTATTGCTTCCGGACACAGTAGCCTTAAATGCATATTCAATCTTTGGTGTGGATTCACCAAACTCACTTATCTCAAAGTGGAAAGTTTCACAATTAGCATATCTCTGGTCAACTTGTTTACTAATTTAAACTCTTCAATAGCATGAACTTTCATTTTATACGAGGAAGGCAAGGATCTAAGTACTTTATCCACAATTTCATCCTCATCCACAGAACCAATGGCACATGTAATACCCATCACTATCTCATTTACTCTCTGCATAAAAGAGGTGATATTTTCATCTTCACCCATCTTCTAATTCGCATACTTTCCTTTCAAGCTTTGTAGCTCAGCCATCTTCACCTGTGCATCTCCTTCATGCAAAGTTTCCAATTTCGTCCACATTTCATGAGCTGTATTAAAAACTACCACATTAGCCATCTCTAAATTTTTCAAGGCACTCACCAATGCTTCAATCGCCCTGATATTGCTTTCAACATCTTTGATCTCATCAGAAGTAGAGGGAACATTCTGAGGAATGACATATTGATTTTTAGTAATCTTCCAGATAGCATCACCAATACACATTAAATGACATTGCATCCTAACTTTCCACAGTGAATAGTTAGAGCCATCAAATCTAGGACTGTCCTTCTTGAATGTTGTTGCCATCTCAGATCACCTCAAGCTATTAGACTTTCTTCAGAGGAACCTGATCTGATATGAATTGTTGGCACAATAAGGACACACAACTGAGAGGGGGGTGAATCAGTTGTGACAGAAACCAAAACTCTTCTTCTAAATCTTAACTTAATCTCAGATTTGATGAATAAGAAATTAACCATAAACAATCAACACATCAGAAAGACAAAGAACACAAATATTTTTTTTGCATGGAAACCCTGTTGGGGAAAAACCATGGTGGATGTTAGTCCACAAGATTATACTATGCTAGAAGTATAAAAGAAATAATAAGGGGAATGCACATGCATTCAAGCACACTGCCTAGAGCTCGTAGCTCAATTACAAAAGAGGACTCACTATCCAACAATAGAGTTTGGATTAAAACCATCTAAGATTTGTGAACTAAGAAAATAGCTTCTTCACAAGCCTGATTATAGTTCCAATTAAGCTCAACACTTCTTCACACTTCGCACATTCTTCTTCACACTCTGCTCAACAATCGAATGATTTTCACACATACACACATAGGAGCACACAAAGCATCATCGCCAACAATGAACTAATCACCCTTATATATCCACTACATCAAATTCCATCACCTCTTTGTCAGCCAAAGAAAACATAATATATTTGTAATGTCGGCCCAAATTTACAAATAAGCTTTTAATGTGTATCCACCAAAGTCGGCCACAACATAGTGGAGAACCAAATTAATATCTCCAACATGAGAATACTTTAATTAATTACACCTCGAAGATCCACAACACGCTACCAATGACATGTTAGCCAAGAACAAGAAAAATCTAGCATGCACACAAAGATCTTCAACCATGAACTCTTCTGAATAATGTGGACGTACCACAAAGATAGAGAATGATCTAGAGACACCACATAACACCAAGAAATAACAGAAAAGCATCCACAAAAATTGAGGAAATAAGAATTACACAAACTTCATTCAGGAACACTGACAGAGACCAGCAACACACTATCATACCATAACATACTCAAAACTTTACGTAGAACTCTGAAACTTTCGATAGACGATCTAGAAACATTCAACATTGGACCCTTAAATCCACATCAACTAATCTTTGACGTATAGAACACAACACATTTTTTACCTGCACAATTCCCCTGGGAACTAGGAATACTTTCTTTTACAATTTTCTAAATATCCTCGACATTTATTGTCTTCAATGCACCAAATGCTAATAGTGTTGACATCAATGACAACCACATATCAGCAAGCATATCCACAACATCCAACATATACTTGATTGATTACTCATACCTCCTTGAAGGAGGAAGATAGTCTTTTCCCTAGGGTTAGGGTCTAAACTTGATTGTTATATCAATATTCAACATTGGGGTTGAAAAGTTTATTTTCTAATTATGTTATTCTCTTAATTTTTTTATTAAGATTCTATTCCCCTTCAAGGAATTCTAAATGAGGTTTCACATTTCAGAAACCAAAAGTCGTATTGTGAAGAGGACTATGGGTGCATAAGAACAAACTCCTCATAAGTTGATAATGTCTTCCATATTATGTACAAATGTAGTGAATAGTGTGAACATGCGAATATTTGAGCCATATTGTATTTAGAGGGTTTAAGATTGTTTATGATCACTTGATTGTTGGAAGCCATGTGTTGAGATTATACCTTTGAATGGAGCTATTTATTGTTGAGATTATACTTTTGATTGGAGTCAATTATTATTGATATTAAACCTTTGAATTTATAACTATTTATTACTGAGATTATTCTTTTGATGGGAGTCATATTGTTGAAATTATACTCTTAAGTGGAGAAATTTATTATTGAGATTGTAATTTTGAAATAAAGTTATTTAATATTGTGACATTATGCTTATTTATGTGGTTCATTTGGTTGTTCCTAAGGTTATAATAATCCATAGGAAAGGGTGTAACCTAGTTAGTCAAGTTATTATCTCATCACTTTCTTTTTAAATGGAATGTATGTAAAGAGTATGAATGGTTAAATACCAAATCAAGAAAAAGGTGGGTGATATGTGACCTCCACTCAAAGTACTAGTTGATGAATACTTTAGCCAAAGTAGTGTAAGTAGCCACTATTTCCACTATCAGTTCACTATGATCTAGGGATGCAAACTAGGTAGGGAATGCCATACATGTAGATTGTATCCTTGACGCATGGTAGCTCTAGATTTTTAGGACATAACACCATGCTCAAGAAGGCTAGTATTATGAGGTTAGCAAACCAATCTCTACATCAAAGGGTAGGTCCATCTTACCTGTTAGTTAGAAATGTGGGGGACAACAATTAGTCTGTGGTTGGCAGAAAAGTGCTTGATTGATTCTCCCCGCATGTAGTTGGCAGCCAAGATCTGAGGATGTATGCCAACAAGGGAATTTGGAACACTTGTTTCTCCATTTCATTAAGCTTATAGAAGCTCTGTATGTAATCACGAGTCTCCATTCTTATTGAGAAAAATGCAAATCAAAAATGCTATCATGAAATTATGTAATATGGATTTGTTACTTGAAATTTAGCAATGTATCTTTGTAATACAATGAGAATTTTGAAATGAGTTTGTGTCAAATATGTATTTTTTTATTCGTTTAGAAACTTGAAAAAAATTTATTGACTAAGTGTTAGTATTATAAACTATTCACGTGTGGGTAAAACATACTAAAATCAATGGGAAGAACAATGGGCATGTTACATTGTCCACCATAGTCTATCCTTCTCCACCAAATGAACTCTACATTATTCTCATCTTTCATTGGTTTTGACCCACCAAAATCTGACCACCACCACCAAATTCCCTCATCATACACATCAACACTTGCAACATACTCACACAAATCTACCCCTACAACTTCATGGAAATCAACAATTTATGTTTGTTCTTCTCTATGCTCCTCAACCCTCAACATTTCAAATGAATACGAAACAAAATCATCACTAAATGAAAACAAATTTACCTTCTCTTTCTTTGCTAAAATATTTTCATTGTAATCTTTAGTTGCAACCTTCATCTTCTCCTTTGCTATGTGGTTTTCATCTATCCCATCTACTCTCATCATCATCTCCATGTCTTCAATTATTGCAACATCTTCAAGATCTATTGCTACAACCACAACTATATCTCCATTATTTCTATCCTTTGCTACTATATATGTGTTGTGGATGACTATTATTTTTGTTTAAGTTATATATTATTGAACCGTTGATTTTTGGGTTTTCTATGGACTTCTCTAGCTCTTCTAGGGTTTTTCACCTAAAAGGAGAGAGATAGGGCCCATAAATTCTAAGGGTTCATTCAAATAATGTTATGTGTGATGTTGTCTAAACTAAATGCAATTGAGTGATTTAAATGAATGAATTTGAATGCAAAACTAAGATTTTAACTATGCTGGAAAACATGTTGTGATATGCAAACAATGAACTAAATGATGAAATAATGTAGAACAAAAAGAAATGAGATGAAATAGAGTGCACTTGGGAAAGATTTGATGAATATGGAATGTTGTGAATGCTAACTAGAATTACTGAGATTTCGCAGTGGGTCTCATTCGCCTAGGGTGGTGAATTAGTCTTCCTACTGGTGAAAAAGTGTTGGAAGCAAGTTTCTGATTATCGGGATCTGGAATCTGACAAAATTCATATTTTAAGTCCTAAGGTGGGACTCATTCACCACTGGTAGCGAATCAGTCCTCTCCCAAAATTCTAAAAAATCAAGAGACAACTCTGCAACACCAGATTTAGAAATCTCTTATTATCTGATTGTTAAAGTCAATTCTACAGGAAACGGACAAAAAACCTTCTCCAAGCTTGAAATAGAGTTTATTTGACTTGAAGCACCTAGTTGGCTTGTTTACCAATCTTCAACACCAAAAATCTTGTTAAATCTGCATACCTAGGTCTGCAAACACACATGCAATAGGGGAAAAATGGTTGATGGTTAGCAAATAGGGGTTTTCCTTGGTCAAACCCCACTTTTGGTAATCAAACCGTTAATGAAACAATGAAAAGAAAGAGAATGATAACTAATAACATGCAATAGCTATCAGCTTACCAAACCCTTGATAATGCAAATATGAAGTAATGTCAATGGATGCTCCAAAGTGCTTGAGTATTTCTTGAATTGATGTTGTAGAATGTTTGAATGCTTGAGATGTGCAATAGAATGCTTGGATGAATGAGGAGATTGTAGGAGGATGTAAAATGGGGTGAAAATCACATATTTATACAATCTTGTGCCTTAGTTAACCATGCATACCTCATCACAAGCCGACATCAAGTGTTTTTGAATAAAAACCTGAAAGAAAATTTAAAAAAAAATGAATTTGGAGCCAAGGGGGACTCATTCACCACCCATGGTAAATGGGTCCCACCTAGGACCTGAAAATAGGTGTCGAGAATTAAGTTATATTTAATGTTATTTGTTAGGCTTACATTCAAAAATACATTTAATTAAGACATACGAGGGCATAAAGGGGTCAAATAAAGCATAAGAAAGGGATAAATAGTGAAGTTGTGCTTAGAAAAGCGTGAAATCTTGTTACAAGACTTTACAACACTTCAAAATAGGACTTTTTTTAGGGATAAAAGGTTATTTTTAGGTGAATTGTAATGAATAGAGTCTAGAAGATTGTAGAAATGTTTTACAACACTTCAACACCTTCACAGGACGTCATTATTTGAATTTTAGTACCTAAATATGCATGTTCAAGCCATGTTACAACATAAAATCAGAGCAAAATATATCAAACACCATGAAAGAAGACCTAAAAGGATATGAAAATGACAAGGGGCCATTTTTCTATGGCACAATTATCATTATTAGATATAGTTCCTTACCACACTTACTCTTTTCTATCATTGTACCTTCTCAATTATAAATTGACTACATAAGGGATAATAGGGTACAAATATTTGGACTATGATTCTCCCTTTCCTCTTGTTAATAGAGCTCAAGTTTCAATCACAGGTTCCTATTTCCATCTCCTTCTCAGATCTTCAAATGTTTTGATAATTTTCATTTTTGTTTGTAACTCAAAAGGACAAAGACCCTAATTGGTTATGTGTTCAAATGTAGAGTCACGTGAAAAGAAATTAATTCTAGTTGGATCTAGGATCAAATTTCCTACTCTACATGTATGTTAAAATTATTTTGATCTATAGCTAATGATACACTTGTAATGGCCTAAACTATTCAAGGGAATTGTAACATTTGATTAGTAGATATTATATTGAGTTGTTTCACATTATGAAATTTTCTTACAAAATGATTTTCCCTATGTAAGTCATTATATTATGGTATATTTATTTTGCATATATTTCTTTGTAACTTTATGATTAATTTGATTTTTGTATATATTTGTACTATCATATATCAATGTGTGAAGTGTATTATACACCTCTAGTTTCTTTTACTCATAATTTCATAAAATAATTGAAGGATTAAATCCAACCATCACAATTTATCTTTAAATATTCAATTACATTTTAACAATCTTCATAATGATTATATTAAATACATATTTTCCCAATTTAAATGGCTTTTCCTACTCTCTTTCTTAATAAAAGAGTTATTAAAATTTTAAATGCTTATTTCATAATTTTCCCCTCTTTTAACTTAAAGGGGTATTATGTGTTCATCTCCTTTTATTTACATTTTATTCATTGTCTTTTTGGTGGAGAATAAGTTATATAGTAATTAAATACCTACAAGAGGAGTTAAATTAAATTTTTTTCAGTTGCCTCTGAAGGTTATTTAAGCAAGTTTACAATATTTTAGAAGCTAAAAAGATGTATTAGACCTCCACTTTCACACATTGTTATTTGTCAATGGAAATATGTATTTTTCATGTGAATTTGTAAAATTACAAGTCTAGTTGTTAAGATTGATTTTTCATTGAAGTGGGGTTTTCCAACAATCCAAGAAATGGGTAAACATTTGAGAAAACTATTGAACCACATGAAAAATTTGATTTCTTATTTTGAAGTTTTTGAAAATCCAACATAATTTCACACAAATTACATAGTTACATAATATTCCCACTTTTCCCTCTGCAATTTATTTAACATTCTGACTTAAATTTATTATTTTTTAATTATAACCAAATTAACAGCTGATCAATAAAACCACAAAAACTTTGATATATCAATTTTCACCTTTTCAATCCTCCATATTGATTGAAAAGACTTCACAAAACTTTAAAACACATAATCAAAAAAAGAAAAGAAAGAATAACAACTAGTGGTGACATTGAAGACAACAGCTTTTCACTTTCAGTCAGTTTCTTTTTCTTTTCCTTCACCCTTTTTCTTGTGTCCCCCATGGCATTATCTCTTCTGCACAGACTAATTTTGATTCGTCGAAATAATAAAAGGATTGTGGGGGCCTTCTCAATCATGTGTGGCTAAATTCTTGTACCTTCGGTGAACGCGGTGTTGTACAAGGCTCTCAAGCAGCTTGAAATAGATATATTTACATATATTATTGGAAAGCTTGGCAAGAGAAGAGAGCAAGCAAGGGATTTGAGATGAAAATAGTGCCAATATTTCCACTTATCTTTGTTTTAGTGGCTACCAGTGTAGATCTTGCGGTTCAGAAAGAGATGGTGAATGTAGGCGCGAGTGTAGGTCTTGCGGTTCAGAAGGAGACGGTGAATGTAGGGGTGATATTAGATTCCACATCCTGGTCAGGAAAGGTTGCAAAGACTGCTATAAAGTTAGGGGTGGAAGATTTGAACAATGGATCTCAAATACTCAGTGGAACTGAATTGTGTGTTCACTTGTAAGAGGCAAAAACACCACTTGAAACCACTTTCGCTGGTAATTTCATGTATTTAAGATTTTTCTATTTTATTATCTTTCTACTAAACTTTTAATATATAAATATAAACTTTTAATTATATCATTTTTCTAATTGTTTTTATAAAACATTTAATTCATTATATTTTGAATTAACGATGTTTCTTACAAGTTGTTTATCACAAAGTTTTTTAACTTATTCAGTTTTGAACAATAATATTGTAAAATCTATTAATTCTAGTTTTTAATTTTAATAAATAAATTTAATTTTATGTTTATAGTATTTGTAATATAGGGGGTTCGCTACTCACAAGTTTTCTTCCTTCAGAGAGCCTCATGGGGTGAACTACTCTATACTACCTCAATGGAACAGCAGCGAGAGATTCAGAATCTGAAAGAGCAAGTCAGAGAGATTTTCTGGATAGACTAACAAGCTCTCAACCAAAGGACGTCAGTGCAAAATTCAAATGACAGCACGGCGCACTAGCGTCTCAAAAGCGTGCTAGCGTCTCGTACAAACTAGAAAGTGAGTTTAGCTCATAAAGTGCCTAAATGACCACTTCTACTCTAAATGCTAAAAACCATAGAGTACAATAAAATGATAGAAAGTGATAGAACTAATATAAAGTAAGGAGTAAATGGTAAAGATGAGGAGAAGAAAGGAAGGAAATACTTACAACCATGTGAACGATGAAGCTTCTAGCTTGTGAACATCTTTAATGCCTGCACACAAGAGGGAGAGAGAAATTGTTGGGGCTGTATAGGGGTTTTCCTCAGTCAAACCCCTGTTTTGGTGTTCCCACCTCCACGGACAGCCGAGAAGATAGAGAGAAAAGTAGAAATGAAGTAAAGAGCACTTAAAACACTGCAAAACAATGTTATGCTACTCAACTGAGTAATAGAGGAGAGGAGTGAAAGCTTACCACCTCCACCAAGAGTACTCAAGGCTGTTTGGGGGAGAAAATGATAGGAACTCAAGCCTCTGCTACAATGGTGTTTTGTTCCACACTTGCTCTACTGAAGTGGTAGAGTGTTGATGTTGTTGTTGTGAAGTGTAAAGTGTTTGGAGATTGAAGAGATGGTGAAGAAGTTGATTGGAGCTTGTAGGGAGATTGTAAAGATTGTGAATGAAGTGAAGAAGTTCTTTGAAGATGTGAAGGGATGTGTAGAAGATGGTAGAAGATCTAAAATGTTTGTTTAACAGATGAATTTGAAGAAGAGATGAAGAGAAACGACCATATTTGGGTCGGTCGACTAAGGAGGGCATTACAAATTAACCCCCAATGGGAAGTGTAATGCCTCTATAGGCTACAGATGCGGGAATCTATTAGGGACGTAAGTGCGCCATGCAGATGTCTACACATCGCGTGGGAGTCCCCACTAGAAATGCTTTCACCAACACTCAAAAAAGGTGCCAAGTGCGATGCGAGTAGTGGGCTTAGGTGGAATTAAGCCTCTAAACTTAGTTTTCTAAGGTGGATAAAGGAAAAAGGGGGATTTGCACATGGGGTAAAAATTCGCTCTTATATAATATTATGTTATTTGTATTTTTATTTATTTAAATTTTTTATAAATGTATATGATATAAATGACACAATCTCATGTATTTTCATTAAAATAATTTATATGTAAAAAGAGGGCTTCAGGGAGGGAAAATTCACCAAGAGAAAAATCATCATCATCATGAAAAATTCACCTCATGGAAAATTCACCACAAATTCATGATGATGAATTTTCCATTGGGTGAATTTGTAGTGAATTTTCTGATGGTGAATTAAGGTGAATTTTTTGATGATGGCATTGGCTTATCCTTTTATGAGGTGAGTTCTCTTCCTCTTACACAAGGTTTTCTTGTGGATGCTAGCCTATTGTCAAAAAAATTCACCCCTGATGTTGTATGTTTAGTTCAGACACCAATGCTAGATGAATCTAACACAAGTACATCATATGGTTCCTTTGCAATGGAAAAGTTTACAATGAAGCAATCCTTCACCTTGCAAGCATTTTTTGCATTTCTCAGCATGTTGGCAGTAGTGGTTTTTAGTGGTTGCAACTGGGTGAGGTCTGCAACATTGGCTTGAGGGAGATCAACTCCTTCAAAAGGTTCATCTTTCATAGAGGCAAGCTTCCATTCTTTGCTTTCTATTATTTTATTCTACATACTATAAATATTTTATTTCCATGAAGTGTGTTTGGTCACCCTACATTCTCCTTAAGGGAGTGTATGCTCTTAGCTTTCATGCTTTCCTATAAGTGCAACTACACATGTTTTGTATTGCTTTGAGGAGGCCTAGATGTTGAAGTTTTACCCTCATGGATTCATGCCCAATGGACTGATAAGGCCTCTAGATCCCATGATTAGTAGGAAATCATTCCACAGAAGTCGCCATTAATGTTTTCATTTCATGCAACGCTTTGATGACCCATCATTGATAACCAATATGAAAGATTCCCCATGCGTCACCTTGCATGTTATTTTCCTTAAGATTTCCTAAATTTTTCTAAGTCCCAAAATTTTAGGTTTTCATGTTGTCACTTACTTTCTTACCTTGCGTGCCTTCTACATTTCTCCATCGCTCCCTTCCTTTCCCATTTTCTTCTAAGCTTTTCAGGTGTCAGCCTTTGACCTTATTATTCGAAGAATGAAGAAGAATGGTTATCTCTACAGTTTTTTGTTGTCATTGATGTCACCATGTTGTGATTGCCAATTTAAGTCAATGCTTGATCCGGTATTTTGGTCTAGTATCTAAACCAGTATTCAAGCTACACACTCTAGTATTCTAGTTTGCAATCCTCTACAGTTGACAGTTGTTTCTTGTGGTTTTGGGAAACATTTTATGGATTTAAGGCATGTATGATCAAAATATCATGTGTGCCCATGCCCGTACAACGTATTGACATTATTTTGTTGATTAATTTGTGCAAATAAGTCTATTTCTAGCCAACTTCTTGGATAAGTTGTGATATGGTGAATTAATTTTTTCTTATGCTGATATATGTGCAACCTATCTTAGGTCCAAGCCAACATAATGTAGCATGTTGGATATTTGGATTATCTTTTGGGAAAATTTTGGGAAAGATTACAGCAGACATGATGGTATTTTTGGTAAGGAAATGCATCTAATTAGGCCGACATAATTGATGCTTGCAGATGAATTGAGTATATATATTGGATAGGGTTGAAGATTAAATGCATGAGCATGTAATCAATGAAGTGGTTCTAAATGAAAAGGTGAAGAAGAGAAAAAATGATGAATTGTGTTAATTTTTTTTTTAGCATCTCCAGTGGTTGTGAAGCCCAATTTTGTTTTGTGATTTTTTTGTAGGCAGTGAGCCTCCTTGTAAGCAATGAGCTTTTGTATCTGGACAGTGAGTCCTTTTAGGGTAGTGAGCTCTTGGAAGTGATCTTTATACATTTTTTTTGGAACTACTTTATATTGTGAGTTAATCCTCACCATTGTTTTTCCCTAATTAGGTTTTCCATGTAAAAATCTGGTGTTCATTGTGTTGATTTTACTTTCTATTATTTATGTTTCATGTCCATACTTAATAACAAAATAGTGTAGTTGTGGAATTGATAAGTGTTGAAGTTTTAAGTTTGAATTTTGTGAAAACTGATTCAGCCCCCCCTCTCTCAGTTGTCTTGTTCCTTTTAACAATTGATATCAGAGCTTTGGTTCCTTGGTTTAGAGCTTAACCGCTTAAGGTAGATCTTGAAGGTTGATTAAATGGATGATAAAGAAGAACTTCATACTATACTTGAGGATCTTGACAAAGTTGAAAATGAAAATAGAGATTTGAAAGAAAATCTTGGCGATGCAAATGAATGTGTCTGGAAGTTGGAGGAATAATTAAAGAGATTCAAGGAAAGGCACAAAGAAGTGAGTGAGTAGTTGAAACAAGAGATAATTGGATTGAAAGTGCTTGTACAAGAAAAGAAGAGAATTGAAGAATGTCTTAATACAATGGTGCAGAACAAGTCTAAAGAATGCTCTAGACTTGAACAAGAGATAGCAAACCAGAGAGTAGAACTGGAGAAGGAAAAACTCTATGAGAATAATTTCATATCTAGTTATGATAAGCTTGGAGAACTACTTGCAGGAAAAAAACCAAGTAAAGACAAAGGTGGCTTGGGAATTAATACAAGTAAAAGTTCCAAAGTTGTGAAGAATCAAAATAGAGATCTGAAAGAAAATCTTGATGATGCAAATGAATGTGTCTAGAAGTTGAAGGAACAATTAAAGAAATTCAAGGAAAGACACAAAGAAGTGAGTGAGTAGCAGAAAAAAGAGGTAATTTGACTGAAAGTTCTTGAAGAAGAAAAGAAGATAATTAAAAAATGTTTGAATACAATAGTATAGAACAAGTCTAACAAATTCTCTAGACTTGAACAAGAGATAGCAAACCAGAGAGTATAACTGGAGAAGGAAAAAATCTGTGAGAATAATTTCATATCTAGTTCTGATAAGCTTGGAGAACTACTTGCAGGAAAAAAACCAAGTAAAGACAAAGGTGGCTTGGAAATTAATACAGGTAAAATTTCCAAAGTTGTGAAGAATCAAAATAGAGATCTAAAAGAAAATCTTGATGATGCAAATGAATGTGTCTAGAAGTTGAAGGAACAATTAAAGAAATTCAAGGAAAGACACAAAGAAGTGAGTGAGTAGCTGAAAAAAGAGATAATTTGAATGAAAGTTCTTGTAGAAGAAAAGAAGAGAATTGAAGAATGTTTGAATACAATGGTGTCTAACAAGTCTAACAAATTCTCTAGACTTGAACAAGAGATAATAAACTAGAGTAGAACTGGAGAAGGAAAAACTCTATGAGAATAATTTCATATCTAGTTCTGATAAGCTTGGAGAACTACTTGTAGGACATAAACCAAGTAAAGATAAAGGTGGATTGGGAATTAATACAAGTGAAATTTCCAAAGTTGTGTAAAATATAGTGAACAATCAAAAGAGTCAAGACAAAGGGAAGCAAAAAACAATTTTTTTAAGGAGACAACATGTGAGACAGCCTAATGCACAAAGGTATCCCTCTTTCAATGGTATTTGATTTTCCTATAATAAATATGGTCACAAGGCAATAGAATGCAAGAGTAGGATGAATCAGTTTCCTGGTTCTTTCTTTGGAAAATGTTTTGGATGTAATAAATTTGTACATAAAGCTACTGAATGCAGATCTCAAGTGAGAATGATCAATTAGGTGATGAATAGGTTTAATGGAGGTAGAATGAATCAATATTTTAATGGCTACTGCTAAACTTGTAACAAGTATGGACATAAAGAAAATCAATGTAGATCGAGAAGCAATGGAGGTCAAAATAGTTAGGAAAGTGATTTCTACTATAATTGTAACAAACCAGGGCATGTTTAATAGGTTTATAGAAGTAAGAAGGGAAAGCAATCTGCTTCGGTAGAGAAGAATGAACCAGTAGAAAAGATCGACAAAGAAGAGATGAAGCAAGAGATGAATAAGATATGGAAGAAAAAAGAGGAAGAAGAACCTAAAAATATTGATGTGTTTGTGCCCTCATCTTGTATAGATGATTTATTCAAGAATTAGACCTAGCATGGTCTTAGGGGAGCATTATTAGAAAATTGTAAAAACCCCCTAGATGAATGGCATGTTAGAGGCTAGCACAAGGATGGAATGTGAAGAATGAATAATCAAAGGTTTTGGAAAAGGAATCGAAAGAAAACATGTTGACATGATAATTTTTAGATCGAACTAGGGTTTTTCTGTTGAGAAGAATGTTTTTAGTAGCTTTTTGATGTATACCGCATTTAATGCATTTTAGGGAAAATAGATGGTGTATAAGAAAATTTGTAAGCCCTTTTGATTAGTTGAGCATTTGAAGAGTTTGAAAGGCATCTTGCAGTGATCTAAAGTATTTTTGAAGAGATTTGAAGAAACTATTATGAGTTCTCAGGAATTATTATTCAGCCTATGAAGGAAAGCAAGAAGTATTGACTAAACATTTACGAATTCAAGAAAGTTAAGCATGACAATGCATAGAGGATCGGGTGGTAACATTCCACTGCAGATGAAAGGATTTGAATTGGAATAATTTGATCATAGGAAGATGAAAGAAATGAAACTAGGGATGAAGGAAAATGAATTACAGAGCATAAAAACCCTAGGTATGGATTTATGGGTAGAATTTCCTTGGTTTTCTAATAAAGATTTCATCTTTTTCTTGTTACCTCGTTTCAAGAATGGAAGCATTCTATTGGACAAACCCTACCTAATTACAAATGAAGTGATTGAAGCGATTGCGGGCTTATGCAGTATTGCAAATCTTCCTAGAAAGAAGACTATGAAATACAAAGATGTGGAGGAACTTATTAGCATTAATAAAGACCCTCGAGCTCTATTGATAAACAAACTTGTAGATTTGGCTGTAAGGTATGTTGTATATAGAATTTCCTATAAAATCTTTTTCAGAAATCGTGAAGGCTCGACATCGGCTATTGCTATATATATTACATATATGATGGTTAAGGAGAATAGGTAGTTTGATTTGTGTAGCCTATTACTTGAAAATCTAACTGAGAATTCTCGAATGTCCTTGGTTGAGGGTTATCCCTTTTGGTTTGGATCTTTCCTTGTGTGCTTGGTCTATTACTTTTTGAACTCCCTACCAAAAAGAGAAAATGTAGTGTGGGAATTTGGTATTCCTATTGGGAAACAAGTCTATAGATACTTGGAATCATTGGTGGATAATGTAAGTTTGTGCAAATCATATTTCACATCCTTAATAAAAAAATATATTCTCCAGTATGTCAGCACTGATTCAATTTGATGTGGGTTCATCCTCTGATAAGAGAGAGTTGGAATTTATCATTGGTGAGTCTCCTCCAAAAATGAAAAAGAGGAAAAATATTGTAATAGGTGTCCCAGAAGAGAAAAATGAAGAATAATTCTTGTCTAGATCTGATACAAAGGATATATGGAAGTTGTTGGATAAGGGTGAGATGAAGAAAATTGGTGAAATGTGGAATGCGAGCTCTCCAGTTAAGAAAATTAAAATTGATGATTTGTTGATTGATTATTTGTTGAATAAAGGTATTTCAGTTCTAGATATGTCAGATTCTTTACCAGATGATCTTGTAGTGATTGTTGAAGAAAGAACATGTTTCTTGAAGGATCTAAAGGATATAAATTCAAAGCTATGATTAAAAGGTTTAACAAAGAAAAGCAAGTACTATCTAAACATATGAATGAGACAAAAGAATGTATCAAAGAAATATTTGGAATTTACAAGTATTCTCTCTAGTGGTCATCAGATGTTGATGATTTTAGAAGAAGAATTGAAGTTGAGATGAATAGTATTGGAAATAACTTTGATTTCTTCAAAGACAGTAATGGGAAATAGAGAATAAGAGTTGGAGAACTGCGGGTAGAATTGCTAACTACTCAAAGGAAAAGAGAATATATGGTTAAAACCTTTTGGTTCGTTAAGGAAGTTGTTGAGGTCCAGTTAGATCATCTCTCTAGAATCCTCTCTGATACTGAAAATTATGAACAACTATGTCTATCTTTTGATCAGATATCATCCTTTACGTAGTTATCTTTGTTGGAAGGTATGAGTGCAAGAATGAATTCAGATATACTTTCATGGAAAATAATTCTTCCAATCTTAAGAGAGAGATATAAGAAAATATTTCTTGTAAAGAGTTTCATTCTTGTTTGAATGCTTGAAATGGGAAGCTAGAATTTTTGTACATACAAAGTCATCACTTACATATGTTTACATCCTACCTTTTTGATCACCCTTTCCCATTGATGTCAAAGGGGGAGAGAGTTAGAGTATAAATTTGTGGGGAGAGAGACATGCGAGCTGGGAGAATGTTGTGTTTTGAAAATTTTTGGCACATGTTGCCTTCAATGACAAAGGGGGAGATTGTTGGAAGAATGTAGAAGAATGGCCATCTCTACAGTTTTGTGTTGTCATTGATGTCACCATGTTGTGATTGAAATTTTAAGTCAGTGCTTGATCTGGTATTTTGGTCCGGTATCTGAACTAGTATTCAAGCTACACACTTTGGTATTTTAGTCTGCAATCCTTCGTAGTTGACAGTTGTTGCTTGTGATTTTGAGAAATAGTTTATGGATGTTGAAGGTCTATATGATTAGAATATTATGTGCCCCCATGCTCATATGACATATTAACATTATTTTGTTGATTACTTTTTGCAATTAAGTCTATTTTTTGCTGACTTATTGGAAATGCATCTAATTAGGCCGAGATAATTGATGCTTGTGGATGAATCAAGTATATATATTGGACAGGGTTGAAGATTAAATGCATGAGTGTGTAATCGATAAGATAATTGTGAATGTGAAGGTGAAGAAGAGAAAAAATGATGAAGTGCATGTTAAGTCTATTTTTGAACATCTTCAAAATTGTATAATCACTTGTTAGGTGCACTCTTTTTAGTTCATTTTGGCTGTGAAGCCCAATTTTGTTTTGTGAATCTTTTTGTAGGTAGTGAGCCTCCTTGTAAGCAGTGAGCTTTTGTATCCCAATAGTGATCCCATTTTACTATAGTGAGCCTCTTGGTAGTGAGATTTGTAAATCATGTTTTAGAACTAATTTATATTTTGATTTAATCCTCACTGTGGTTTTTCCCTCGTTGGGTTTTCCACGTAAAAATTTGGTGTTCATTGTGTTGATTTTACTTTCTGTTATTTGTGTTTCATGTTCATACTTTATAATTGTGGAATTGATAAGTGTTGAAGTTTTAAGTTTGAATTTTGTGACAACTGATTCACCCCCCTATCTTAGTTGTCCTACGCCTTTTAACACTTACCCTTTACCCTTTCTTGATTCCTATCCTCTTCCATTTTGGCCTTTCTCATTTTTTCCTTTATCCTTTGACCTTCCCTCTTCCCTCTTACCAATCACTTCGCATTTGGTAAGGCTTCAGTTCAACATCTAACCTCCAATGTTCTAAGGTTTTACCTCTGAAATCTTCTTCGAGCCTTTCATTTTCTTCCTTCTCCTTTGCTTCCTTTTGAAATTTGACTAAGTGTCAAATGCTTTTGGCTTTTGTGGGTAAGGCTTCCTCCTTACCTCTAACTTTCAGAGGTAAGCCTTCCCTCTTACCCCCAATCTTTCCTTTCTTCATTGTGGGACATCATGATGTACACTGCTATACCACAAGCTCCTTGATGATTCATTGTGGGGTAGCAGAATTCTCACTACTACATCATAAGCTTTATACATTCAGCCCATGGTATTACGAGCTTACTCTTAACAATCTCTTATGGATTACTATATTACCACTCTTCATGATCTTCTTCATCACAGTATAGTGAGATTCTTATCGCACTACCACTCTTCATGATCATCTTCCTCGCAGGTTGGTAGGTTGTTCCCCGCTATACCGCACTATTCATTTTTTCTTCCAACGGTATTTCGATTTAAGATGTAACAGAGCTCTTTTATACTATTTCTATTTGAAGGCACCTTTACTATAATCCTTTCTTTTTCTTTGCACTCTTCTTCTCCTTCTTCCAAGCATTTGGTAAGTAGTAAGCCCAACGTACAATGCCTGAGCACCCAATGCCCAACCAAGACATGTTTTTCGAGGCTTCAGACCATTTTTTTTAGGCTTGTAAATGGTATTTTTCGGGCCTGATGCCCTAACCTTCCTACATTTTGGCATGTTTTATGGGCGATGTTTTTAAGGCTCGATTGGACTTTTGATCGGCCAGATCTAATTCTTGAGCTTCAAGGACAACATTAATTTCACTCCATGCCTTCTATAGGTGGATTTCATGGCTACCCATGCCCATTTATTGCTCATTTTGACTTAACTGATGGATCCATGCCCTAGTCACAATTTTTAAAAAATGGCTCAAATCTTGCATGCATAGTCATTTTTGTTAACCCTAGTTAGGGTTAGGGTTCAACTTGTGTTTCTTAGTTATGCCTAATCTATAAAGGAAAAAAATGTATTCATTTTTAGGTTCTTCTTTTCAATCCTTTGGGGTTTTTCTTTTGCAAGCATGTATTTTACACTCTACCATTGTAAAGATTGGATTTTTTCCTCTATGTTAATGAAATGGATCTAGTTTCCTCTTCTCAACTCTATTGTGTTTGAGTAAGTTATTACCTTACATATCTAGGTTTTTTCTTGTGTTTTCATGCATACATGTTGTGTTAAAATTGTTTATAGTTGTTGTGTTGAGAAAATCTCTTTCCTTCCAACATCATGTCAAACCATAATCTCCATGTTTCCCACTAATAATCGACCAAACAGAGCATTGTGAAAATCCCCTTGCTCCTCTACAATGATGTATTGTGCAATCCTAGCTTTGAAGAAGTGACCTTTCCATCTTGGTGTACCATCTCCATTTTCCCTTTCATGCTATCCTTCAACCCTTTTCCTTGTAAGCTATTAGTGGTAGGATTTCATTTGTTGGGTTGGACCAACACTTTGCACTTGGATTGAAAAGGAATCTAGCCTTCTCAAGAGATTTGACCTCATACGTGCAAAGGTCCCACACCTTGAGGTCTTTTACATTGTGTCATTGGAATGTTGAGCTTCACGCTCAACAGGGTGCAACTTTATGTGACGACAATTGCTTAGACAATGGCCTATAAATGTTATGTTGTGACTTTTATATTTTATATTTATATAATAGTATCTATTATCATCCTTTTTACCAAAGGCATTTATTTATTTTTATCATTTTTCCTCTGCTTCATAATTTGTTTATTGTACGTGACCATTACCCATTATGAAATAAAAATTACTTTCCCTACATATTAAATTATAAATTGATAAATGGTGTAACAAGAAACACAAGAAACAAAAAATCTTCTCTAACCTAAATATTACAAGAAACACATGTAACATCTAGCTTATCTTTACACAATATCATACCAATTACGTCATACACTTCTCAAACCTAAATGATTAAATCTAGTTAGCTAATAGCTATATAGAAGTATGTGTATGAATAAGTGTGATAAATAAGAAAATTAGGTGAATGCATGAAATGATAAATGGATTAATTTTAAGGGATTGACCCTAACTTTACATATGATCATACCATTTTCATGAACATATATCAATATATTTCTTAGAATTAAGCCAATGAACAAATATTGTAAATATACAATATAAGTTGAAAGTATAGTAAACTATATTGATTATCCATAATAGTGTTGAATATGATCCTCCATTGCGATGTCATCAAAACCTGTAAATTGATTTAAAATTAAACATAAAAATTGTTAGAAAATCATTTCATAATTTATTTACCATAGCTAGCTTGTATTGCATCTATTATTGTTGGTGTTTCATTAAGATCAATTCAAAATGACAACCTATGTTGCCTAGTGTTTTGTTGATCATCTAAAGTTGCAATGGCACGTGTATTTAATAAATCAACATAGATACAACATTAAATCTAACAAGGCAATATATACTTAATCCAAATAATATTAAAATTCTAAATTACCTAGAATACTTTTTTTGAAATGCCTGACTAGGTATAACATTAAGCATTGATAGTTGATTTTCACGAATTGTATCTACTATTTATTTGATTAATTATAGAAAATTGGTTAGAATTAGGAATTGGGAAATATCTCATTTAATGAATGAATGCATTTAATAATTAGAAATAATTTACATTTCATCAGTTGTTGTGTGGTTTAGATCAATAGAGAAGGGAAATCGACATCTTCTATTATTTTCTTGATCATCCAAACCTAAAATGACATATTTTTAATATGTGATGTAAGAACAATAATTATTTCTATGTAAAATAATAAAATAACTTTGAATAAATTTACTCACTGTTTTCTTTTCTAATGATAACCCTTTCTTCTTGTATTTCTATGCCCAAACAATTGGATGCATTTTTTTTCTTTTGCTTCCTACCACCTATGGAGGGGAATCAAAATTCTTCATGCTCCTGAACTCTTTCATTCAAGGCTTGATGGATGGAATTACCTCTTTGATGCATAAACCGGTGTTTGCACATTTTTTTGGACTAAACCATGGTTATATTCATCTCATAGGCATATCCTCTGAGCCAAGGATCGATGTAAGTTTGGAAGAAGAGATTCTTGAAGATATTTTATAAATCTCTTAACACATTGACTAAATATATGTCTTTTGATATACTCTAGTTGGTAAATCTTGGAGTAGTGAATTCAAATAATCAACAAAATTTTGGAAGTTATCATTGAAAGCATCAGATGATTTACAACCATCTATAATAAAAATAATAAAGATTAAGATCAAAAAATATAAAAAAAATGTTTTCATATTTCATTAATAAAATAGTGATACTGAAATTTACCAATCTTCACCAATGACAACCCTAATCACATCTCAATCTTCTTGTGGAATACAATAATCTATGTTACAAATAAAATAATAATTAAATTTTAAGAACTGTAAAAATTAATGAATATTTTATTATAAATTCATATCAATAATATGAGTGGCAATATTCTTCGACAATGATTATCTAGCCCCACAAATGCATCGGGGCATATATGCCTTCCCCATCATGCATCATGCATTGCTAACATCGCTTCATGTAGTTAATTTTGATTGGAGCTCTAGGATTTATTGCTCTTTTGTACCATTTCCTAGGTTAACCATGGATGCTTGCATAATCTAATAAGAACAATGGGAAATTGTACTCCAAATCTATGCTTGGACTATAAATGCATAGGATTTTTCACCAATTATCTAAATACTTGTAGAAAGATAATATTCACAACTATCCATTGATCCTTTGAACTTGTACTTAATGGATTTGTCTCTAGATGTCAATGGAACCTATAACCAATCTCTTCAAAGCATACCAATGTACTTCCTTTATTATTACAATATCTCTAAGTTCATTCTATATAAAATTGAGAAAACTTTGTAAAGGATTATTTGGACTAGAAAGGTGGAGAAGAAAATATTGGTTCTTGTCCATTGGGACATAGTTTGCAA
The DNA here is from genome assembly GCA_007258455.2 of Sequoia sempervirens. Taxonomy (NCBI): domain Eukaryota; kingdom Viridiplantae; phylum Streptophyta; class Pinopsida; order Cupressales; family Cupressaceae; genus Sequoia; species Sequoia sempervirens. The sequence goes on from VDFB02252616.1 coordinate 92,731,117, forward strand.
TTTACTAAGGATAGTGGGGGGATTTTTTTAAGAAAAATCCAAAAATTAAATAGAGTTTTTATAGTAAAATTTGGGTGGGGATTAATGAAGGACTACAAATATTGGGTGCATATCATGAAAGCTATATGTTTTCAAGGAAGAGACATTAATATTTTTTTATCTACTAAGAATATTCCTAAAGGTTCTTAGAATAATGCTAGCAAATTTGTAATCTTGTTAGCTATTAGAAGGAAATTTGAAAGTTGAGAGAGACAATCAAATATAGTTTAGGGAGTACAATTGATTAGAAATGGGTCCCATTTATTAGTCACCTTAGATGATGCAACTTTAATAAATTCTTACCAAGAGATTTGGTAGCTTATTAGAAGGTTATATAGTTAAATAAGTTTTGGTCCAACTAGGTGGATAAGCCTATAGGAGTTTTTTGTTAGTAATTTTGTTATAGTTGTCTCTCAAATATAACCCAAAAAAATGTTGTTTGAATCCCTTTTTTTATCATGGGACAATACTTTTTGGGGTAAGTACCACAAGGGAAGCTAATTAATAAAATTATGGATACACCATCTAGCTCGACAATCCAAGTAGCGAAAAAAGATGAAATAAGATCTAACATAGGAAACTAATCCTAAATGTTAACTACTTTGGGTTGACTATTGCACATGATAAAACTATCACCCATATAAATTTGTAAATATTGGATTATCACTTCCCAAAGATCTATTTAATGTTATTACAACAAAGAAATAATGGACCACCACTTCTTCTATTCTAATTATATACTAAATAGTTATGGGAAATGGTATTCAAACAAATTAAAGTAAATTACGTTATGCCCTATTCTATTGAAAAAATCATTGAAAGTTGGTATGCCTGCTTTAGCCATCATGTTCTTATGTAGATGTGGATTTTTTACCCTCACATTTTTATTGGGAGGTTTGGAAAGAAATGAATAATAAAATCTTCAAAAAATGTGGTGTTGACTCATATTTTGAATCCATGAGTGGCTATGAACCCTCTCTCTTTGTATTTCTTCTCAATCACATAATGAATAAAAAGTCAATATTACAGGAATCTATTTCAAGGTGGTTGAACATCTCTTTAGTGTAGCCATTGGCCTGTCCACAAAGGGAAAAAAATTAAACAATTGAAGAGTATTAGGGACAAATATTGCATCAATTTCTTCCATGTGGGAGACAATAGGCTTGTGAAATTATAAAATAACTATAAGAGAGGACCTCCCAAGCCCTTGGAGTGAAGTAAGTTACCATATTATAAGATAATTTATACTAGAAGGGGGATTTTAAGGTGTATTCACGTATTATTTTTCTCTATTAAAGCATCTCTAACATAATTTTCTCATAATCTTCTTGTATTACCTACTATCATCTCTTGAGAACTCCATGAAGGAGCTCTTGTGTAACAAATTCACCATTATCCTACATTAGGGGATCATTTTATACTTATATTTTTATTAAATTAACAACTTTCGTAATATGGAAAGTATCCTTTGCAAGTGTTCAAAATCCCTACCTCCAAACCTAGGAAAATCATTAAAGTTATTGCCCATCTCTTATAAAAAAACAAACTATAGTGAGGGTTATGGCTGAAAGGCTAATCAAGAAGGTTTTTTGTCCCCAAGCCTCCATAGTTAAGGAAAAGACATTTTTTGGTAAGTGCATGGATTTGTGACACAATTTTGGCTCTTAATATGCCACTTTTTTTTCAATTCAGCAAAATTTGATTTGCACGAGAAAATCAGGATAGTTGCGCTCAAAATTTAAAGATGTAGCAAGAACAAGAGTTGAAGTGCTTCAAGTCTAGTTTCTAAGCTACTAATTATTTTTGAAATTAATGAATATTAAGGGTCTCAAAATGGAGGGGCCCAAAAAAAGTCCTATTTTTATCAAAAAAATAGCATAGCGCCTGAGGGCTCCCCCTTTTTTATTAACTTTTTTTTAGAATTTCAAAAATATGAATGGTGAGAAATTAGCTAACATCATGTAGACTATCCTAATTATTTTGGATAATTTTTTAATGAATATATAATATTTTATAAATTTTTAAAGTGGACACATCTTGAAAAGCTAAAATTTGAGCGTGCCCCCCCTACATTTTTTGGAAACTAATCCAAAATTGAAAAAAAAAATCATGTGTAGAATGGAGTCTAGTTTTAAAAAATGTAATTTGTTTCATGTTTCGATGAATGAGTAAAAATATATCCTAAAACTAGCATATGTTAGTTTTTAACCAAAAACAAAAGAATTTATAATAGAAATTATGGATCAAAACCTTAACTGAATCAAAACAAAAAAAAAGAATTATATATTTAGATAGCCAAGAGAGAGGTTAACACCATCATGGTTTTTTATAAACTTGCATTGAAAGATGTACAAAAGTGACAGTGAGCATAGATGAAAATATGAGGAAATTTTTCAAATCCTATCAAGTCACTCATTTAAAGAAAATCATTTGGCGAATGTCAAATTTGGCACTCACCAAATGACACACCACATTTGGAAAGTGTCAAATTTAGCGTGTGTCAAATGTGATGTGTCATTTGGTGAGCATTAAATTTGGCACTCACCAAATGACCTTCTTTGAAAAAAATCTAACTTTTCCCTCCCACCCTACCTAGATAAATCTATCTCACTCCAACCCCCTTTCTCACCCCTCTCTCTCTCTCCCCCATTTGGTCTTTTTTCTATCACCCATCACCCTCTCTTAAGTTTTTATCTTTCTCTCTCTATCAAGTCTCTCCCTCCTACCCCCTCTCCCTCTCTCAGGTCTCTCACTCACTCCCACTCCCTCCCTCTCTCTCACTCCCTCAATCTCTCTCCCTCTCACTCTCTCTCAGGTATCACCCTCCCACCTCTCTCTCTCTCTCAAGTATCTCCCTCTTACCCCCTCTGCATCTCTCTCTTTGTTAATTCTCCCCCTCCTACCCCCTCTCCCTCTTATAGTCACAACTTCTATCTCTCTCCCACTCCCTCCCTCTCTCACTCCCTCTATCTTTGTCCCTCTTTCTCATGTATCTCCCTCCCACCACCTTTCCCTTTCTCTCATGCTTGTTATCTCTCTCTCTCTCTCTCTCTCTCTCTCTCTCTTAGGTCTCTCCCTCTCAACCCTTCTCCCTCCCTCTCTCTCTCTCAAGTATCTCCTACCTTATCTCCCTCTTGCAAGTCTCTATCTATCTCACTCACTCCCTCTATCTCTCTCTCACACCCTCTCTCTATCTCACTCCCTCTATCTCTCTCCCTCTCTCTCTCCCTTTGTCTCAGGTACCTCCCTCTCACCCCCTCCCTCTCTCTCTCTAAGGTATCTCACTCTCTATCTATCTCTATCTCTCTCTCCCACTCCCTCAATCTCTCTCTCTTATGCACTCCCTCTCCCTTCCACCCCCTCTCTCTCTCTCGTATCTCTCTCCCAACCCCTCCATCTCTCCAAGATATCTCCCCCTACCCCCTTTCTCTATCTCTCTCTATCTCTCTCTCTCTCACTCTCTCCATCTTTATCAATGGTTGAGGGTAGAGGGTAGAGGGTAGAGGGTTGAGGGTTGAGGATAGAGTGTACAGGGTTGAGGGTAGAGGGTTAAGGGTTTACAGTTTATAGTTTAAGGGTAGATGGTTTAAGGGTTTATAGTTTAAGGGTTAAGGGTAGAGGGTAGAGGCTTGATGGTTTAAGGGTTTAAGGGTTGAGGGTAGAGGCTTGAGGGTTGAGGGTTGAGGGTAGAGATAAAGAGAGGTGGGTTGAGGGATTAGAGTTTAGGTTAGATTGTAGAGGGTTAAGGGTAGAGGGTAGACAGTTTAAGGGTTTAAGGTTTAAGGGTTAAGGGTAGAGGGTTTACGGTTTAGGGTTTATGGTTTATAGTTTAAGAGTAGAGTTTTTAAGGTTTTAGGGTTTAAGGGTTAAGGGTTGATGGTTGAGGGTTGAAGATTGAGAGTAGAGGGTAGAGGGTTGATGGTTTAGGGTTTAAGGGTTGAGGGATTAAGGGTTGAGGTTTGAGGGAATAGGGTAGAGAGTTTAGTTGGGTTTAAAAGGGTTTAAGGGTTGAGGGTAGAGGGTATTGGGTTGATGGTAGAGGGTAGAGGCTTTAAGGGTTGATGGTTTAGGGTTGAGGGTTTAAGGGTTTAAGGGTTGAGGGTATAGGGTTGAGGGATTAGGGTAGAGAGTTTAGTTGGGTTTAAGAGTTAAGGGTATAGGGTTTAGGGTTTACAACTTAAGGATAGAGGGTTTAAGGGTTTAGGATTGAGGGTAGAGGGTATATGGTTTAAGGGTTTAGGGTTTAAGGGTTATGAGTAGAGGGTACAACATATAGGGTTTAAGGATTAAGGGTAGAGGGTTTAGGGTTAAGGGTAGAGAGAGAGAGGGTTGAGGGTTTAGGGTAGAGGGTAGAGGGTGGAGGGTTAAGGTTAGAGGGTAGACGGTTTAAGGGTTAAGGGGAGAGGGTTGAGGGTTTAAGCATTTAGGTTTTAAGGTTTAAGGGTTATTGGTAGATGGTAGAGGGTTTAGGGTTTAGGGTTTAAGAGTTAAGGGTAGAGGGTTGAGGGTTTTAGAGTTTATGCTAGAGGGTATTGGGTTGAGGGTAGAGGGTAGAGGGTTTAAGGGTTGAGGGTTGATTGTTTAGGGTTGAGGATTGAGGGTTGAAGGGTTTAGGGTTTTAGGGTTAAGGGTTTAGGGTTTAGGGTTTAGGGCTTAGGGTTTATGGTTTAAGGGTAGAGGGCTTAATAGTTTAGTGTTGATGGTAGAGGGTAGAGGGTAGATAGTTTAAGGGTTTATGTTTTAAGGGTTAAGGGTAGAGGGTAGAGGGTTTAAGGCTTTAGGATTTAAGGGTTAAGGGTAGAGGGTAGAGGGTTTAGAGTTAAAGGTAGAGAGAGAGAGGGTTGAGGGTTTAGGGTTGAGGGTAGAGGGTGGATGGTTAATGGTAGAGGGTAGATGGTTTAAGGGTTTATGGTTTAAGGGTTAAGGGTTGAAGGTTTAATCATTTAAGGTTTAGGGTTTAAGGGTTTAGGGTAGAAGGTAGACAGTTTAGGGTTTAGGGTTTAGGATTTAAGGGTGAAGGGTAGAGGTTTAAGGGTTTAAGGGTTAAGGGTTAAGGGTAGAAGGTAGAGGGTTTAGGGTTTAGGGTTGAGGGTTGAGGGTAGAGGTTTGAGGGTTGAGGGTAGAAGGTAGAGTGTTTAAGGTTCAAGGGTTGAGGGTTGACGGATTAGGGTAGAGATTTTAGTTGGGTTTAAGGGTTTAAGGGTTGAGAGTATAGGGTTGAGGGATTAGGGTTGAGGGTAGAGGGTATTGGGTTGAGGGTAGGAGGTAGAGGGTATTGGGTTGAGGGTAGAGGGTAGAGGGTTTAAGGGTTTGGTTTTAAGGGTTTACGGTTGAGGGTTTAGGTCTCCCATGCCTCTATCTCCCACTCCCTCTCTCTCCCACTCCCTATCTCAGGTGTTCCCCCCACCTTAAGTAATTAGCTCTATCTCCCTCTCAAGTCTCTCTCTCAGCTCTCAATCCCTCCCACACTACCTAGACTAATCTATTTCACTCCAAGCCCCTCTCTTACACTCCCTCTATGTCAGGTCTCACATACCTCCCACCCTATCTAGATAAATCTATTTCACTCCAACCCTCTCTCCCACAATCCCTCTCTCTCTCTCCCCCTTTGGTTTTTTTTATCTCTCAGGTCTCATCCCTCCCAACCCCTCTCCTATTGTCGGGTATTTTCCCCCACCCTAACTAGATAACTCATTATCCCTTTTAAGTCTCTCTCTCTTAGGTCTCACTCCCTACCACAGTAACTAGACTAATATCTCTCACTCCTATCCCCTCTCTCTCTATCTCAAGTCTCACTGCCTTCCTCTATATATTTGGAAAACATTTCAAAGCAACACATTTGGCACTCACCAAATTTGGCGAGCTCCAAATTTGGTGAGTTCCAAATGTGTTTTTACTTTGAAACAATAAAAAATATGGGTTGACCCCCTGATTTAGGCCCACATGCTTCTACATTTTTCTGGTTCAACACTTTATCTAACTCAGAAGCACCATTTTTATGTAGTTGACTCCCTGTTGTACCAATCTATGTTTGATCCATCACCTTTTTTCAACCATTTTTCATGCTACACAATGTAGAAGAAGACATATTGAAGTTTCTACATCATTTTACATTATCTCATGTAATATATCCATTTTGGTAATATTGAAATATTTTTATTTATTATATTTGTTTATTTTTGACAATATAAACTAAATTACTTTCATGGTTTTATTGACCATAAGAATTGGACATAGAATTCAACATTGAATTAGATGGGATTTGCATAACAAAGTTTAATTTTTATGAGTTTGAAGAAAAAACTGAAAAACATGTCATAATTTAGATGAATTCATGTTTAAACTTATATAAACAGCATCAACTTAACACAAATTTTCTTATGAATTCTATTTGCATTGCTTATAGTAGTTTATTTCTAGCATAGCTAGTGGAATTCACTCTATTTCATTTTAGGTAGATGTTTATATTGAGTTTTTTTTTTTTTTGACAATTGATAAACCATTCATTTGATGATTTTATTAATCTTAATTATTACACATACAATTCAACATTAAATTAGATGGAGGATCTGTCATGTAAAAGTTTAATTTTTAGGAGCTTGAAGAAAAAAAAAAAAGGAAAACATGATATAATAGATTCAAATTGATTATTAGTGATGGTTGTGGGAAAACTTTTTTTTTAACTAATTTGGAAAACCTAAGATCTTTCATCAATGTTAATGCAAGTTTCCATTAATTTTCTATGCCATAAAAAATTCACCTTCATCATGTGCTTAGATAAATTCAAGTGACATGACATAGTTTTTAATGCAAGTTTCCATTAATTCATACCATTTACATTTCTAAGAAATTAAAAAAGGGAAAATTTTGTGCAATTGAAAATGCTTTTTGTCTTTCTAAATTACCTCATTGCCAAAGAAATAGTGAATAATTCCAAGATATAGCATACAAAACCTTATTTGAATTCATGTTCTTCATGGATTATTTTACAATCACAATTTTTTTTTGACAACAACAAGCACAAGATTCTCTAGTTTCCAAAGGTGGCAACAACTTATACCCTGGGTCTGACACTTCTTTGTTTCTAAGCACTTGTTGTAAAGTGGTGCAACTTTCATTATGCAACTCATGTGACCAAATAAACTGCTCCAACACATCTAGATGGGTATGTTTATGCTATAAATGGTCCTCTTTAACACCCAAACATGTTGAATCGCTCTGAGCTACGTTCCACTGGTAGGATCCCTTAAGAGTCCAAAGTGCAAAATGGATGCAATCTTCGATGAGTTGTTACTTGGACACCATGATGCTTAGAAAATTATGTTCTAAGCCTATGGGATCATGTTGGGCCCATCTACAATAACCTTTCTTGGTTTTTTCTATCTCAAAAAAAAATTCCCATGGTGGCGACACTTCGCTTGGGGAAAAAATTGTTAAATGCAAGTAGTGCAAAGTTGCAAAGTGGTGCAACTTTTGTTCTACAACTTGTGTGACCAAATGAACTATTCAACACATCTGGGTGGGTAAATTTACACTAGGAATAGCCTTATTTTGCACCCAAACAATCTAAGTCACTTCGAGTTATGTTCAACTGATAGAATCCCTTAAGAGTCCAAAGTTTAAAATGGTTGCAATCTTCGACGAGTTGTTACTCAGACACTGTGACACCTAGATACTTCTTGTCTAACCCTATGGGATCAATTTGGGTCCCTCAAAAATAACCTCTCTTGTTTTTCACTATATTAGAGGTGTTTTCCCGTGGTGGCAACTTTTCGCTTGGGGAAAAAGTTGTCAAATGCAAGTAGTGCAAAGTTGCAAAGTGGTGCTACTTTCATTCTGCAATTCATGTGACCAAATGAACTATTCCAACACATCTGGATAGGTAAATTTATGCTAGGAATGGTTCTCTTTCACACCCAAACACATTGAATCGATCTGAGCTATATTCAACTTGCAGAATCCCTTAAGAGTCCAAAGTGCAAAATGACTACAATCTTTGACAGGATGCTACTTAGACACCGTGATGCTTAAAATTTTCTCATCTAAGCCTATGGGATCATATTAGGCCCCTCTACAATAACCTCTCTCAATTTTTTCTATCTTGGAGGAGTTTTCCCATGGTGGCGACATTTCGCTTGGGGAAAAAGTTGTCAAATGCAAGTAGTGCAAAGTTGCAAAGTGGTGCAACTTTCATTTTGCAACTCATGTGACAAAATGAACTATTCTAACATGTTTGGGTGGTTACATTTACACTTGGAATGGTCCTTTTTCACACCCAAACATGCCAAATCACTCTGAGCTATGTTCAACTGGTAGAATCTCTTAAGAGTCCAAAGTGCAAAATGATTGCAATCATAGATAGGTTCTTACTCACACAGTGACATTTAGAAACTTCTCGTCTAAGGCTATGGGATCACATTGGGCCCCTCTATAATAACCTCTCAAAAAAATTTCTATCAGGTGATCCCACAATACCGATTTACAATTTTTTGCCAAACTGGACATTGAACTGAATTTTTTTAACTAAATCTTCACTTTCGAGCACCTATAGTGACTAAACCGTGGAGAATTTGAAGATGATGCAAACTAGTGGTTTGTGACATTTTATCTATAGATTCTAAATCTATTTTTTTTCAAAAAAATTGGAATTATATTGCACTTCTTTTTCCATCTCCTTCAAAAATTGGTTTTAATAGTAAACACCATTTTTAAAGAGTAACGTTACTCACAAACACATAACTTCTTTTCTATGAAGGATAAAATTCTAATTATTTTGAATTTAGGCTCATAACTATGATATCTAATGCATGGAATTGGTTTCATAGTATTTCATTAAGTGTTTTTTTCTTAATTAAGTTTCAAATTCAAACTAGTAATAATTTAGACATGATTTACTCGCTAAAAAATAACTTTGTATATGTATTGAAATTCAATTTTATTTACTTTGTTGGATCAAGGACATCAATATCTAGTGCATATATATTTTTCATTTTTTTTTATAATCTACTATTTTCCCACATGTGAAGAATAGAGAGCTTGATTATCGATGAAAAACCTACATTCATAAGAAATTAAAAAAAATATAATAATCAAATTAAATTTATTTAAAATTATACTTTTTGGGAAGCTCATAATAAGGACTAATACATACAAAAAATAAATTTTAAATGAATTCATTTGATCCACCAAAAGATAAATCAAAATTGGTTTTTTATCAGCATGTTGATAGATGTAAAGGAGACTTTGTTAGAGGTATTGTTTAAAACTAGCAGGGTTCTATTTAAGAGGGTTTGATCTAAGGTCACTTGATCAAACCCTCTTTAATTGGAATCCTTTAAATGGAACTTTTCAAGGCTTAAATCATTATATTTTCTAAAAATACATGATTTCAGCAAAAATAAAGATCTCCCAAAAATTGTAAACCACTATTGTGGAATCACTCTATCTTAGAGGCATTTTCCTATGGTGGCGATATTTCACTTGGGGAAAAAGTTGTCAAATGCAAGTAGTGCAAAGTTGCAAAGTGGTTAAACTTTCATTCTGTAAATCGTATAACCAAACGAACTATTCCAATATTTTTTGGTGGGTATTTTTATGCTAGGAAAGGTCATCTTTCATCCCCAAACATGCTAAATTATTCCAAACTATGTTCAACCGGTAGAATCCCTCTAAGAGTCCAAAGTGCAAAATGGTTGCAATCTTCGATGGGCTGTTACTCAAATGTCGTGATTCTTAGAAACTTCTCATTTGAGCCTATGGGATCACGTTGAGGCACTCTACAATAACTTCTCTCATTTTTTGCTATCTTTGAGGCATTTTCCATGGTGGCAACATTTCGTTTGGAGAAAAAGTTGTCAAATGCAAGTAGTGTGAAGTTGCAAAGTGGTGCAACTTTCATTCTGCAACTCATGTGACCATACAAACTGTTCCAACACATTAGGGTGGGTACTTTTATACTAGGAATGGTCCTCTTTGGCACACAAACATGTTGAATCACTCTAAGCTACGTTCAACTGGAAAAATCCTTAAAGAGTTCAAAGTGCAAAATGGTTCCAATCTTCGACGGACTATTACTTGGACACCGTGATGCCTAGAAACTTCACATCTAAGCCTATGGGATCACATTGGGACCCTCTACAATAATCTCTCTCATTTTTTGCTATCTTAGAGGCGTTTTCTCATGGTGGTGAAATTTTTCTTAGGGAAAAAGTTGTCAAATGCAAGTAGTGCAAAGTTGTAAAGTGGTGCAACTTTCATTATGTAACTTATGTGACCAAACAAACCATTCCAATTCATCCATGTGGGTACGTTTATGCTAGGAATGGTTCTGCTTGGCACTGAAACATGCCAAATCACTCTAAGCTATGTTCAACTAGCAGAATCCCTTAAGATTCTAAAGTGCAAAATGACTACAATCTTTGATAGGTTGTTACTTAAACACTGTGATGCCTAGAAAATGCTTAGGTAAAAAGTTGTCAAATGCAAGTAGTGCAAAGTTGCAAAGTGGTATAACTTTCATTCTACAAATCATGTGACAAAAAAAACTTTTCCAATATGTTTGGGTGCGTATTTTTATGCTAGGCATGGTCCTATTTTTCACCCAAACACGTTGAATTTCTATGAGCTGCGTTCGACTAGTAGAATCCCTTAAGAGTTCCAATGTGTAAAATAGTTGCAATCTTTGATGGGTTGCTACTCAAACACCATAACACTTAGAAACTTCTCATCTTAGCCTATGGGATCATGTTGGGCCCTTCTACAATAACGTCTCTCACTTTTTTCTATCTCGGAGGCATTTTCCCTTGGTGGCCACTTTTCGCTTGGGAAAAGAGTTGTCAAATGCAAGTAGCTCAAAGTTGCAAAGTGGTGCAACTTTCATTTCGCAACTTGTGTGACCAAAAAACTATTCCAACACATCTAGTTGGGTATGTTTAAGCTAGGCATGGTCCTCTTTCATACCCAAACATTCTGAATCACTCTGAGCTACGCTCAACCGGCATAATCCCTTAAGAGTTCTCACTACAGTTGTTGTCACCGAATAGTGCACCCTTGATGAGATTCAAAATTCAATCTACTAGTGAAACATTAGATGATCTGAATATTCAATATCCATGATGTATGGTTTTTTGTGCTCTAGAGTTATAAAACATGATCTGGTAGTAGTTATAGGACCATGTTTCCCAATGATTTATCATGTTATTTCACACATAGAAAATGGAAGGATGTTTTTTAACTTATTTAAATGATGACTATGGGAGAAATGTGATAGCAGCACATGGGTGATGCATCCATCAATCAATCTTATACTGTTGTTCACTCACATCTACTATCTTTAGAATATCATTAAAATTGACATGTGCATTGATTTCATTTAATGAGATGTCAAGTGTTGTGATATTAGTAGATGCAAATAAATTTTGTTGGTTGGATCAACAACTATCATGTTTTTTGATGCACATTCATACAAGTTCATAGAGGTATATATATATATGCCCATGATGTCTGAAACATCCACTTGTCCTATAGATGCAAATGCAATAATTGTTAAGCTTTAGAATCAGAACCACTAGTTGTTGGATGCCAGCCTCAACCATGAATTAAAAGCAATACATTTTTCTAGATGATATTTTTTTATGGGAAGGGGCTCTTACAATTCATTTGAAACATTTTGGTGTTAAAATCCTTGCCACCAGACAACAATAGAATACACATGAACACATGAATTATACATTGGAAGCATGAAGCATACACACGAATACATGTAATATATGTGTATACACGTGAATAAGTGAAGCATACATATGAATAAGTGAAGGACAAGTAAATGAATCATTGCAAAGGATACAAACCACCAGGAATGGAGCTTATTTACACAATACGCATTAGATGGATCTTATTAAGCAATAAACAATAATTATTTAAGCATTAGATGTTCACAAAATCCATTCCTACAACATTAAAGCATACAATTTACAAAATATGCATGATAACATCATTCAAGAATGATAGTAGCAAAATAAGGTTTTATTTAATCAAAAAGTTTTAAGGCTATACAATGATATATATTGATAAAATTATATACAATATATCCAAAAAATCCATACAGGTTGAACCAAATATTTTAAAGTGTATGGAATGTTATGTCTGTTTTACTCAATTAGGGTCATTCACCTAAAGGAAAGAGATAGATCCCACGCCAAAAAATATAGGTCGTTCACTCAAACTAAAGGTATTTATGATGAAATTGTGCCTAAATGTGATGATCTAAATGCAAAAATCTAATGAAATCTATTGATTATTGAATGAAACCTAAAGAAATACCACTTGTTTGAAAACACATTGTGTAGTGCAAAAACACCTAAGAATGAATGCAAATTGCAACAAAAATGCATGAAACTGGAAGTGTGCACCTAAGATCTTGATGAAGACTAAAAATTACTTTTGAAATGTTGTTGATCCTAATTTTTAGGCCTGGTGGGACTCATTCGCCTTTTTGGGAAAATTAGTCCTAGATCTGTAAAACTATTTCAGAACATGTTTTAGACAAAAGGGTATCTAAAAATGTAGAAAACCAAAAACAAGCCTAGAAGTGGGACTCATTTGCCACCCATGGTAAATGAGTCCACTTTTGAATTTCTAAATATTCAAAGGTTCAAACAAGAGGTTTTGGTTTTCACTTTTTGCTTCTTCAGGTGTCTGGTTTTGAAACTGTTGGATTCAGGCCTAAAAGTGACTTTTTGTGGGTATTTTGACTTATCCAAGGGAGAGATGACTTGAAAAAAATTGCAATGAAATCTAAAAACACACAAGAGAAGAGAGAGAAATTTTCAATGTTAGGGCATGGGGGTTTGCCTTGGTCAAACCCCTTTTAGATAATTAAACCAAAATAATGAATGAATGTAATGAAACATGCAATAATGGAGTTATTACCTTGCCATGATGATTGATCTTGAATGTCTGCAGTAATGGAGAAATATTTTTCCCTTGAATGTCCTTAGAAGCTTTCTTGATGACTTGCAATGATGAAACCCTAACTTCCTTGACTTGATAGAGAAGATAGATGATGAATGAATGATGAGAGATGTGTAAAAAAAGTAAGAGAGTAATGGGAGTTGAAATGGATGGAAAAACACTAATTTATACCTCTTATACCCTAATTCAAACCATCAAGATACACAATAATACAATGAAAATAACTAAAGGAAAGAAAAATGAGGTGGAAAGGATGCACTCAATTTGGGGCCATAGAACTTCAGGTCATTCGTGGGGTGAGTTGTCCCAAAGAAGTAATTCAAAAAATAAAAAGGGTGGATCAAGCTTTGCCCATTTTTCCAACACATTGTGGATCAAATCTAGGTTGTTTGTCCAAAAGTGAATACTCACTCTAAGGCGACAAAACTCTTGGTTGTCCATCGGGTGAGAAGTCCTAAGAGGTGAGACACATAGGGCTGATATATTCTCACACACACACAAGTGGCTATGGGGAAAGGCATGGCTCAGAACGAGCTTCCCACTCAACCATACCAAAGTTATACCTCCTGATAACTTTAGTAAGGCACCACAAGGGAAAATGGTTTTTGAGCTCTACAAGGTAAGAAAAATTTTGTATGCTTGACACTAATAGACATTGTAAATGTAAAATAGTGTAAGGAATGTTCAAAGTGATTTTTCTTTGTTCGTGCAATGTCTCATCTTAAGGAACATCATGCTTAATGTCTCCAAGAGAGGATAAATGAAAATGGTCCTATTTCCATGAGAGGATAAGTGTAAGGTCTCATCCTAGGGAAAATTGTGCCAAATGTTTCCAAGAGAGCGAATCACAAGAAAAATAAAATCACACAATTAAATGTGAGTGTGGATGTATGCCCCCAATTGAAAGCAGTTGCAAAAACTAGTACTGTGAGTAATTGCTTTAAAGTTGAAGAGAAAGAATAAGACATCAGAGCTTACACGGAAAGCCCTATGCCAAGTCCTATATTTCTGATAAGCTACATCATGAAAAATGTAGTATTTCACATGTAATCCAACTTAAGGCATGTTGTCCACATCCCAAGCTTGCTCTTATATGTTCATGAAAGGTTAACGACTAGCCAAAGGAGGAAACAACAATTGACATACAAGGACAAGGCTACTAAAATCCTTTCCCCCACTAAATGATTGATGAAATGTAGGAAAGAGTGAAAATCGGTATCAATTAGAGTAATTAGGTACCCCCATAGAGGGTAGCATACCAAACTCCTAAAAATGTTGGATTTTACGACTCAAAACCCTACCTTCATTAGTGGAATGACCATGAACTCTATGATATGCACAAAATGAAGTCTTGTAGTAACATTTATTTTGAGTTATGGGAGGGAGGGTTATCAAGTGATCTTGGAGGAGTCTCAACAGGATGTTTTCTTGATCAATGGTAGAAGGTGGTCCTATGGTTTTCTTGAAAGAAACATCTTGCTTAGTATGCTTTGTCATATCTTCACAATACTCCTTAGATTGTAATATTTTGTTCTCTCTGTTATAGGAGGGTGTAAAATCTAACAAATTCAAATTATTAGTGTCTTATGAGATGACATTGACATTAAGCGAAGAGTTTGTTGTTTGTGTCATATTGTGTAAAGGGTGATGTTCAAGACCACTAGTGTTGAGGAGTTTAGGATGAACAACTCTTAAGGATGATTTAGGAGTATGTTTTGTGATATTGTTGATGTTGAGTAAAGGCTTGGCAATTTCTGTCAAAGGGAAATAACCAAGACCATGAGTTGTTTGTTGGTTGATAGGATCAATAGGGTTGTGGATACCTTGTTCGTTAGCACCACATCCTTTTCCACTATAGCCAAGTTGTTTCATAAGCTCATACCCTTTTCCATAAATCTTTTTCATTGATTTTTGATTGGTTGGTGGTTGTTGATAAGTGTTGTCAAAGGTGGACTATAGTATATTTCGTTGTCTAAAGTGGTTGAGGTGGATTCTTTTGAAGGGTCATCTACTTTTTCATTTTCCCTATTTTAATCTTTGTGTATGATCTTGTACTCACCCATGAATTCATGTTTCAAATCCAAGGAACCATAATCATCTTCTAATAGTTGTGTGACTTTTTCAATATGTTGTTCTTTGTTATTTTGTTGTATGGGTTCTACTATTGTAGTTGATGTTGATGTGTTTAAGGAATTTTTTTTGTTTTTCTCAAGTTGTAAAACACTATCAAGTTCAAGATCAGTGTCAAGTGTGTGGACTGTCTTGTTGTAGATGTATTTCATTTTGTGATGAAGAGTGGAAGGCACGCCTTTCATTGCATGAATCCATTGTCTACCTAAGATAAAATTACATGAAATTTCATAAGGCATAACATGGATTGGTGTATTCAAGGTGGACACTCCAATGGTAAGAGGTATAATGATCACCCCTAGCAGTTTCTTTTTGACATTTTCAAATCCAGTAATACAGAAAGAATCTGGTCAAATGGCTAATTGATCAATGCCAAGCCTATCCAGAATGCTCACACTACACACATTGAGGGAAAAATCAGTATCTATAAGAGTTCTCTTTATCCATTTTCATTTGTATTGCACTATAATCAAGAAAGGATTTTTTTTTTTTTGCATGTCCAAAGAGGGGAGTTCAATTTGGTGGAAAATAATGTTAGCATTTAGTTCTTGGATCATGGTTGCTATGTTAGTAGGTTGCACATTAGAAGGGACAAGAACTTGTTGCAAGGCTTCTTGGATCATGTTGTGATAGTGAGTGGATGGTTGAATAAGATCCCATAAGGATATCTTAGCAGGAGTATTCTTTAGTTGTCCAACAAGATTGTGCTACTTAATGTGTGAATTTAATCGAGGATCACTAGGAAAAATGAGATTTCACAAAGGTAAGGGTGTTGAGAAGGGTTATTGTGGTTGCGGATTATTTCTAGTGTTGTGTGTATGAGCAATGGTATTATGACTTAGTTTCTGCAAAATATTATTCTCAAGACGGTAAAGGACAAGTTCAGGTTTATTTTGAGTTTGTTGTTTATGTGAAGGTGGGTAGAGAATTAGAGGGTTTTTAGAATGTCCCACAGGGTATGTATGAGGTCCATTGATCAGGGGGGTCTAATGGAAAATTGGACATTCATAACCTCAACGTTCTTGGTTTGATGTATCTCTAATAAAGGGAAATCGAGAAATACCTTGTTATTGAAGGAAGACACATTATTATTATTGTTGTTTTCTAGCACCATGATATTCTCCCAAGAAGGAGAGTGTTTAGGAGACCAACAATCCAAATTTTCTTGACAAGTAAGGCTTTTTACTCCCAAAATTACTTCATTTCCAATAGGTGAATGATCAATGAGGGGATTATCAAGATGGATATGATTAGGAGAAGGTGTTAATTGAGTATCCATTGTCTTTAAGGTTTCATTCTCTTGTGTCATATTATCTACCCTACAAAGAGAGGTTGTAATATGTTCATCCAAGGGTAAAGTAGCTTCATCGCAAGTGGCGAAGGCAACAAGAGAAGGACCACTATGGTTGTCAAATAGATTATCCAAAATGGTAGGAGCATTATGAAAGGGAGGGTCACAATTCTCATGAATATTAATAGGTATATCTTCTAACATCAACCTATCCTCTTTTCATCGAGGAGGGGTATTAGGAGATATACAAGTTTGATGGTCATGACAATGGAGAGTAGGTAAGGTGATTTTTAGGAATGTTTATATGATGTCATGTTCTTGTTGTCTAACATCTTCCAAAGGGGAATGAGGAGATGGACAATCATCACCCTCAATGCTTACCTTCCTTCACCAAGACGCCTACATCACTAATAGGAGAGGTATCAAGAGAAGAACAAGTATGATTTTTATGATTGTCTACACTACCATTCTCACCAATGGGAAATGTAATATTAAGGATTGTACCAATGGTTTGTTCGTGTTTCTTAAATTCCTCATTGTGGTAATCAAAATTGAACTCATAAGAGGGAATGTTGAATTTATGCAATCCATTTCTAACCAAATAAAAGCCAAATGATTTGTAAGAAAATTGAATCGTTGATTTTTGGTTCCTAGGGCTTCTCTAAGTCTTCTAGGGTTTTTTACCTAAAAGGAGAGAAGTAGGCCAACAATGCTAATGGTTCATTCAATTTAATGTTATGTGTTATGATGTCTAATCTAAATGAAGTTAACTACATAAAATTGATTGATGTAGATGAATGAAAAGAAATGCAAAAGTGCAATTAAAGCTATATTCAAAAACACACTGTGATATGCAAACAACTAAGTAAATGAAGAAATTATGCAGATTAGAAAGGAAAGGGAGGAATCTGAGTGCACTTGGATGAAGTGTGATGATTATGTTGTGTTATGTATTTTTATGGAAATTACTTATTTTTCATAGTGGGACTCATTTGCCCAGGGTGGCGAATTAGTCCTCCTCCTGGTGGAAAAGTGTCATAAACAAGTTTATGTTTGTCAGGATCCAACATCTAAAAAAATTCATATTTTCAGTCCTAAGGTGGGACTCATTCACCATAGGTGGCGAATCAGCCCTCTCCCAATTTTTTGAAAAATCGGGAGACAACTTTCCAACACCAGATCTGGAAAAGTTTGCTTGTCAGGTTGCCAAAGTCAATTCTATAGAAAATGGATAGAAAACCTTCTCCAAGCTTGAAATAGACTTAAGTTGACTTGAAACACCTAGTTGACTTGTAAACCAATCTTCAACACCAAAAATCTTGTCAAATTTTCATACCTAGGTCTACAAACAAACATGCAATAGGGAAAAATGATTTAAGGTTAGTGAATAGAGGTTTACCTTGGTCAAACCCTGCTTTTGGTAATCAAACCTTCAACAAAATAATGAAATGCAAAGGAGTGATAAACTAAAAACATGTAATTACTATTAACTTACCAAACCCTTGATGATGCAATTATGAAATAATGTCATTGGCCTCTGCAAAGTTCTTGAATAGTGCTTGAAAGGATGTTGTAAAATGCTTGAATGAGTGAGGAGATGTAAAATGAGGTGAAAATCACTTATTTATACATGCTTGTGGCTTAGTTACCTATTCATACCTCATCATAGGCCGACATCAAGTGATTTTGAATAAAATACCAAAAGGAAATCTAAAATATTTTGAATTTGGGGCCAAGGGGGACTCATTCGCCACCCATGGCGAATGGGTCCCACCTAGGACCTAAACAAGTGTCAGGAAATATGTTGTATTTAATGTTGTTTGCCATGATAAAACTCAAAAATACACTTAATTAATCATATGGGAGCATAAATGGGTCAAATAAAGCATAAGAAAAGCATAAATGGTGAAGATGTGCCTAGAAAAGTGTGAAAGGTTGTTACAAGACTTTACAACACTTCAAAATAGGACTTGCTGATGAATAAAAAGGTGATTTTTAGGTAAATTGTAATTAATAGAGTCTATAAGAATGTAGAAATGTCATACAAAACTTCACAACACCTTCACAAGATGTTTTTCTTTGAGTTTTAGTACCTAAATAAGCATGTTCAAGCCATTTTACATCATAAAATCAAAGCAATATAGTTCCAACACCATGAAACAAGACCTAAAAGGCCATGAAAATGACAAGGGGCCATTTTTCTACAACACATTTTTCCCCCACTTTAGTGAGAGGATGAACTTGCTTCAAACTCACACTAAAGTAGCCATGAACATCAAGGGGAGGGTTCAAATGTACTTATGTTAGCACGATGGAATGACAAAAATCAAGAGGGATCATCAAGCCCCTAGGATAAAGATCCCATGGCAAAATAAACATAAGAACAAAGGAACACACAAGTGTTGAGATGAATCGAATGAAGCTTTGATCGTCAATCCAACTAGTTGTGGATTAGATCTAGGTTGATTGTTTGAAAAACATAATGTGTACTCACTCTGGAGCCACATAACTAGTTTTTTGTGGGGTGAGAAATCCCAAAAGGTAAGATACATATGCTAGTTCGTATGCACTCAAAAACAAAAAAGTTGCTATGGGGAAAAGTCATGCCTCTAGGTGGGCTTCTTGCTCAACCATTTCAAAGTTATACCCATTGATAACTTTAACAAGGCACCACAAGGAAAAAATTGTTATGAAAAAAAAGACAAAGTACCATAGTCATGCAAGTTGCATTATGCAAGGTGGCAAAAAATGTAAAAATGCAAAGTGAAAAAATGTAAAGTGTAAAAGTGTAAAATTTTTGAAGGATTCTTGTTCAGTTCATCCAAGGTCAGTCACTTAGGGAACATTGTGTCTAATGTCTCCAAAAGAGGACCAATCAAAGAATAGTATATTCACAACTTATGGGATGCAATGTGTCGAATCAACCCACCAAGAGGAATGTAATATGCTTAAAAAGATCACAATTATGAAGGACATCACACCCAATGTCATCCACAAAGTGACAAACACAACACGTAAACGACAAAGTTGCACTAGGAACAAATAATGCAAATGAATTTTGGTAATGTATGCCCCTCACTTTAAATGAATTGCTACACATCGGTCTATGAGAAATTACTTTAAAGTTGTAAAGGAAAATTGCAAAAAGAAATAAGACATGAGAGCCAACTAGGCAAGCCCCTATGCCAAGTCATATGTTTCAAAGTTAGGTTGGGTCATGTCAAGGAAAAATGAAAAAAAAAAAAAGGGATTTGCCCCCTAGAAAAGAGCACACCCAACACATAAGGGATCTATGTATTTGGGGTCAGTATGTTCGTTGATGCAATTTTTTTTATGAAGAGCTCAGAACAGTCATCATTCCCCAAAGCACATAGAACTAGAAGAATGACACAAAGAGAATGTAAACAAAGGAAAAATAAAGTCTATTTTGGGTCAACATGGAAGAGACATTGTGGTCTCAATTCCTTGCATCATCCCAAAAAGGAAGCCACAAGCAAAAAGAATGAAAATGAAAAGAAAAAAGAAAATGAAAAAATCTTTTGGGTCAACATGAAGGAGGCATTTCGGTCTCAATGCTTTGCATCATCCCGAAAAGGAAAACACAAAAAAAAGAGAAAAAGACAAAGACCTTGTGGGCCAATATGGAAGAGACATAGGGCTTCTATACTCTTTGTGTCATCCCCAAAAGGAGAACACAAAAAAAAAGAGAAAAAGAAAAGGACCATTTGGGTCAACATGGAAGAGACATAGGGCGTCTCTATGCTTTGCATCATCCCCAAAAGGAGAACACAAAACAAACAGAGAAAAAGACAAGGACCATTTGGGTCAACATGGAAGAGACATAGGGCATCTCTATGCTTTGCATCATCCCCAAAAGGAGAACACAAAACAAAAGGAAAAAAAGACATTGTATGACAGATAGAAGAAGAGAGATACGAATAGAAGAATTATACAAAGAGAGGCGCTATCAAATGCATGATATAGGGGAACACAATACACACATGAAAAGGAAAACAAAAATAAATAAGTAATGCAAATGTAAGTCAACCATTAACTAAGTTATTGGTTTCTTAATCTTAAATGGATAAGCAGAAAAGGAATAATATAGTTAAGAGACAAAGACAATGCATTACAAGGACAAAGCTAACAACTTCTTGCCCTCCACAAAGTGTAAAGGAAAGAATGAGCTGAGGTGAGTGATGGGAATGGATCATGCAATAGTGAGAATACGGAATTCTACAACTAGGACATGAGAGGATTTGGTTGGTTTAAGGTATGATGGGGAAACAATCGGTATCAGTGAAGTGATACTTATCTAGTATATCCTTCAATATCTGACATTCTTTAGTACGATCTCCAAGGATGCGATGATATTTGAAAAAAGGTATGTTAGAGTCTTTTGAATGAATAACTAGCCTATTCATAGGTGGTAAAAGTATAAAACCATTGTTTAAGAGTAATTGAAGTCTCCTTTCACATTCAGGTGGAGGATGTGTGGGGAACTTGATCTTTTTGACTTTGTAAGGTCATTTTCACTTGCTAGATTCACCTTATTGATCGATAGAAGGAGGAAGAGGACCCATATGGATCCTAACATCCTTTTCATTAGAAGGAGATAATGGTTGTTCATGTGGAAGGAGAATGTTTAAGTTAGGAGTATTATTCAAGATCATTGTTCCAGCATCCCAAAGTCTCCTAGGTTGAAGAGGATGTTGATTAGGATGAGAAGGATCTTGATATCCTAGTCTTGTTGTGTGTGCTTTGGTTGACTATTGTTCAAGAAGTTGATGGATGTCATGTTCATGTTTTGTGTCACAACCTTGTTTACTTAAGATGGTAAATCCTTTACCATATATCGTTTCAAGGTTGATAGGAGTTTTTTGTGACTTTGTGATCATAAAAGGGTTGTGAATGTGAGTGGTGAGAGGGACTAGGGCCACTTGATGGAGGAACCTTAGGTCCTACTTGAGTTTTAGGATGTAAATATGCAAAATGATCATGAGTTGCAATAGTGGGAAGGTCTTGTGACCTCATGGAGAGATAAAATGTTGCATTTGATTCTAGGTTATCAAGGTAATCATTGTAGAACTTGTTCATGCTAGAATCATCTTCTCCAATGATGTCTACTTCACTTGAGGAAAATCATGAAAAGTTAAAGGAGCATGAGATTGTTCAAGGTCATTAGGGTCACAACCAAAGGCACAATTGGACATGTCTACCAATGAATTTAATGAATTCCAAAACTTATTGAAAGAGAATTCCATAATGCAAAGAAACTAAGATGCAATAAATAATGAAAAATTGAGATTCTGGAAAGTAAAACAGAATGCAAAAACAAGAAGCAATAATGTACAAAAATGTTAAAAAGATTAAAAAGATGTTTAAAAACTGTAGAGGAACTAATTCACCCTAGGTGGCGAATGAGTCCTAGTATGCAAATTTTTTGTATTTTTCAAAAATTTGAAGATTATTTTAATGTCTTACAGAATTTAGAATTTCTATTTTTTAAATGAGATGAAATGCAAAAATGAAATCTAAATGAAGCTTTCACTAGTGCAAGATAAAATGTTTGAAAATGAAAAAAAAAAAAGAATGTACTAATTGAATGTTGATGCACATACAAACTAGGATGCAATATGAAATCAAAAATGTAAACTACTCAAATGTTGGGTTCACCAAAATGAACTGTTGATTTTTTGTTCCTAGGGCTTCTATAACTCTTCTAGGGTTTTTCACCTAAAGGAGACAAGGAGTCCAAAAATGCTAATGGCTCATTCAATTTAATGTTATGTGTTATGTTGTCTAATCTAAATTAAGTTAACTAAATACAATTGACTGGTCTAGATGAATGAAAACAAATGCAAAAGTGCAATTAAAGTTATTTTTGAAAACACACAGTGATATGCAAATAACTAAGTAAACGAAGAAATTATGCAGAACATAAAGGAAACGGATGAATCTGAGTGCACCTGGATGAAGTGTGATGATTCTGGAGTGTTTTGGATGCTAATGGAAATTATTGATTTTTCACAATGGTAATCATTTGCCCAGGGTGGCAAATTAGTCCTCCTCTAAGTGAAAAAGGTCAGAAACAAGTTTTTGTCTGTTGGCATCCAAAATCTGACAAAATTCATATTTTCAGTCCTAAGGTGGGACTCATTCACCACAAGTGGTGAATCATTCCTCTCCCAATTTTTTGAAAACTTAGGAGACAACTCTGCAGAACCAAATCTGGAAAAGTCTACTTGTCGGGTTGACAAAGTCAATTCTATAGAAAACAGATAGAAAACCTTCTCCAAGCTTGAAATAGACTTAAGTTGACTTGAATCACCTAGTTGACTTGTAAACCAATATTCAACACCAAAAATCTTGTCCAATCTACATACCTAGGTCTATAAACAAACATGCAATAGGGGAAAATGGTTTAAGGTTAGTGAATAGAGGTTTTCCTTGGTCAAACCCTGCTTTTGGTAATCAAACATCCAAAAAAATAGTGAAATGGGAAGGAATGATAAACTAACATGTAATTGCTATTAACTTACCAAACCCTTAATGATGCAATTCTCAAGTACTGTCAATGGTTGCTTCAAAGTGCTTGAATAGTTCTTGAAAGGATGTTGTAAAATGCTTGAATGCTTGAAATATGAGATGAAATGCTTGAATGAGTGAGGAGATGTCAATTGAGGTGAAAATCACTTATTTATACACACTTGTGCCTTAGGTACCCATTCATACCTCATCACAGGCTATCATCAAGTGTTTTTGAATAAAATCATGAAAGGAAATTTAAAATATTTTGAATTTGGGGCCAAGGGGGACTCATTCGCCACCCATGGCGAATGGGTTCCACCTAGGACCTAAAAACTGTAAGGAAAACTAAGGTGCAGAAACAACTCTCCTAACGTAAAAAACCTCAGGGAAGAATGTAGAGGTGCTTTTAAATTTTCAATTACAGTCCAATTAAGATACACTTCTAAGAAATAACAGAAATAGAGAAATTAACATACATAGATGAACACCAGATTTACGTGGGAAAACCCTTACTGGAGAAAAACCCACCACACCAAGAAAAGCCCATTTGTATTACAGTAATGAAATTACATACAGAGTACATGCTTCACTCTCTTATGTCAATTTATAATAGCATTCACAATGATCAACCTAGTATAGAACATTCAAGTTATAATAATCTCATAATTGAATGCATACTGATCACTCATCGAACTATTCATCCAACCATTCATCGAACTGTTCATCAAACCAAACATCATCTACAATTGCAGAGTATATCCATGTCGTCCATATCTGTTGAACTTCTTCATAGAACAACCACAATAGACTAACTTCTAACGGTTCCCATTCGGCTTCTCTAATTGGTCAAAGACACACCACGTAGGATACTCTTCCAATCATTCAGCAATGTTCAACCTATGTTCACATGTCGGTCGGACACTAACTGTGTCTCCCCAATGCAACAAGACTCAATTGTAGTTATCACCAAGAGTCCTCACCATTGGCAAGATGTTATACTGAGTTCACAAACTATCGCTCAGACTTTCCCTTGTCACCAAGACATCATACTGATATCCATCACATTTAGCACTAATTCCAAGACAATCGCTAGTCGATGAGATGTCATACCAAAGTTCCAAAGTCACATAGACATCAGCATTCCCATTGGAAAGACTATCGCTATTCACCAAGAGATCATACCAAGCCCTTCAAGTCATACCGAAAAGAACACTCATCAGCAAGACTTAGACTATCACTGAGAGGTAACACCGAAGGTTCCAAGTAACCCCAAAACTGACCCTTCACTAGGAGTCATACCAACAAAAAACTAGCTCATTGACAAGACAATCACCTATCACCAAGAGCTCTTATCCAATGTTCAAGTTGTGAGCATCCATTAGAAATCTACAAATAACTAAACTTCATGCAAGGGTTAGTATTTCACAAATCCTTCAAAATGCTCCTATGAAATACCTTGTAAATGCTTCAAAATGCAACAAATAATAAGAAAAGACTACAAGCATTATGAAAGCAACCACAAGTTACCTATTCCATAGTGGATTGGTGTCACATGTGCTAGTGACCCTTTCCCAATCCTTGATGAAAGCTCAAGATGATGTAAATGCAATGGAAATGATGAGCAAGATGAGTTCTCAAATTAAGAGAGTAACCTTGCATAAAATTTGTGCATGCATGAATGAGAATGAAGGTCTTCTTTTATAGATTTTCTTGATGAGAGATTGGCCAAGATGGTGAATGTGGGACTAAAGATCCACCAATGAGAAGAAGACACTTGTCAAGTGGTGAGTGGTCAATGGTTGTGCAAGATTTGGGAAGAGTGCCCATGAGAGGGAGAATTTAAATTCAAATTTTGCAATAAATTTTGAGAGGGGGACAAGAAAAATAGCAATAAATGCAATGTTGGACTTGTCATGTTGAGGGAAAATGAGGTTTTTTAATAAATCAATAAAATTGATTTATTGTGCAAGTGGAGATATCTAGAGAATGCAAGTGGGATGAGATTAGCATTTAATCAGGGTTAGATTAAATAGATGATGATTATGCTGATTTAATGATGATTAGGTTAGTTTGACTTTTAGGACTTTGATAATTGATTTATTTAAATCAGAAAATGATGGAATATGATTTAGGATTTGATTTAAATAAAGTCCTAATTTATTTAATTAAATGGATGATGCAAGATGAAGGTTGAATGATTTATGAGAGATAAAATGGTATTATTTGATTAAACCTTTGGATTGACCCGATTTACTTAATGAATGGATTTGTTGCATTTGATCAATTCAATGAGTGGATGAATATGCATAATGCTAATTTGACGTGTCTACATTTTTCCCCTCTTTGAAACAATGTACTTGTTGCGTTGGTTCAAAGAATAAACTTGCCGTGATAAAAAAAAATAAAAAAAATTGATTTTTCGGATGCCCCAGTGGAAAGAAGTACACTGGTACATTGCCCCCTCGAGAGATCGAGCTAAAAGATTCGATTTGAGGGTTGATCTCATGATAAAGAGGTTCAAAATGGGTGGTTATAGACAATGATGCAAATGAGATGATTTTAAGATGCTTGGAATAACAAATCTATATTATCCTAAACAACTTAAATGATGATATGATATGAGATGGATGAGATTGATGATGTGATGTGCTATGATTATGCGATGGGTGATTTATGAGATGCTTAGACTAACAGGTCTATATTATGATGATGATATGAATGCATGATGGATGCATGATGGATGAATTGGTGATGATGATTAACTATTTATGCTATGATGTTAGTGCGGGAAATGAAGAAATTAGATGATGACAAGAGGATCCAACAAGCCAAAATTATGAGAGATGAAGATGAGAAATGACTATGAGAAATGATGATGAGAATGATGATGATAGATGGATGATTTGCTTATCAAGGATTGGGATTTTAAAAGGATCACTTACTTTATGTTTGATAACACGCCTAAACACAATGCATCAAGGTATAAAGGACCAGGATGGTGTTGTACTTAGTGTGATGGACTTTGACTCGACAAACAGATAGGAGTATTCTTGTTCACACCGACATATGGAAACCTTGCTAGGATGCACTTTAGAAGTTTCAAACATCTCGACCAAAACATGGAAAGGTATAACCAATCAATGCAATAGTCAACAAGCTGTCCAAAACATCCTCCATACATATCTAACAAAGAAAGTATTCACCAAGTTATTTTACAAGAACGTCCAACAAGCACAACAGATAAAAGAATGATGATCATTGCCCCATTCCTATCTCTCTAAATCCTTTGTTCGGATATCATCGAGAGGTCCTTGGAATGAGCGCAATAAGATAAGTCAAAAGAAAAATATAAAGCACACAAACAAGTTGATGTTCTTCAATACCACTAACCAAAAGGGAATGTGTTTTTAAGGATAAGAACCGAAACTTATTGCCAAAAGATAATGCCCATTGCAGGAAGGATACATCCTAGGACATGTTAGTGGATGGCGGCACGTCATTTCGTTTATCCAAAGTGTTCTTTCTGATAAATAATGCCCCTTGTAGGAAGGATTCATCCTAGGACATGATGTTATCAGATGATTGATATGGGACTATTTGGATGATGGACTATCGACACAAAGACTTGACCAACTTGTTTACGTACTGACTTAGACTTGAGACTTTACACTTTTGAGATTTACTTTTTAACCTGCTAGACTTGTTTCTAACTGTTTCACCAAAGGTTGAGGATGACAATTAGTTTATTATGAATGGTGTTTATTGCGGGTGCAAGTGAGATGAGGTGGATGGATTTTTTCAAATATTTGGATGTTTTTGATGTTTTGCAATGTTTTGAGGCTGTTTTTGGTATTTTTGAAGTTTTAAAAATGCTTTGATTTTTTGATTTTTCAAACGTTTTTAGGATTTTCTGATATTTTGACTGAGAGACTAACCTAAAGACCTATCCTAGGGGCCTTAGGGGCTAATCAACAGATGAGACTTTCCTACGTTATACACGTAGAGACCACATAGTTTGAATGACGACTTGACCAATTTATAGATGAAGATATACATGATGAAATGTCAGTTTATTATGAAGGACTCCTATAGGACTGACCTAAATGTCTCGGGGGATCATCAAAGATCAACCTTGCCTATGTTCAAGCTCAGAAATGACGCAGTTCGAGAAGATGACCTTGTTTTTGGATTTTTGATATGTATTTTTGACCTGTTTTTGGATTTTGATATGTTTTGAATGTTTTTGGATTTTTTGATTTTTTTGGATTTTCTAATTTTTTGATGTTTTTGGATTTTTTGATTTTCTAATTTTTTTGGATTTTTTGATTTTTTGATGTTTTTAGATTTTCTAATTTTGAGGACTTTAAGACCATACACAAATCCAATCCAATGGGAACATGCCCCCAGCATGATGCAATAGACTACTTCGATAAAGGCAGGACAAACTGACCTTGAGGATGGGCCAAGTAGTACTAAGAGGGATCATGATACGAACACAAGACCAAGCTATGGTGCGAATGCGAGTGGATGTGTGATTGATGGAGACTTGAATGTGATGGACGATGGAAGCGAAATGGAGGGATGATGCAAAACAAGCCGTAAAGGTCTTGGTGGATGGAAAGTGCTTATTTACACAAGGCGCCTGTTTGCCAGGTTTTCACCAAGGTACTTGCCCAAAGTGCCACCAAAGTGGTTTTCACTAGAGGATGATTTTTTTGATCCTTTTTCTACTTTTTTTTTGATTTTTTTCTTTTTTGATTTTTTGGTTGTTACCAAGATGCCTGTTTCCCAGGTTTTCGGCAAAGTAACCATTTTTTCAGGACTTTTTCTAATTTTTTGTATTTTTTGGTTATATACCTTGAAAGAATTAGGCATTAAACTTTTTGAGATGGGAGCTATTCATTGGCTCCTACAGAGGTTCCCCTTCGGGTGTTGATAGCTGATATGCCCTTGATTTATAGCTTGTTGTGACAATGAAAGGCCCTAACCAGTTGGGTTCGAACTTGCCTTTGCTACTGGGATTCGGGACATTCTTCTGATTTTCTTTTAAGACCAATTCTCTGACTTGGAAAGTCTTGCTTCTAATTTTCTTGTTGTAGCTTCATTTAAGTCTATTTTGATAGACTTGTAAGTGATTCAAAGCATCGATCCTTCTCTCATCTAGTAATTCTAGCTCGTTTAGTCTTGAAATCTGATATTCTTCATCAGTGATGAGATTTTGTAGTGATATTCTAAGGGATGGGAGCTCGATCTTAATAGGTAGTACAGCTTATGATCCGTAGACTAGGGAGAATGAGGTCACGCCAGTGGGTGTGCGGATGTTGGTTCGATAAGCCTAGAGGGTGGGATTAAGCTACAAGTGCCAGTCACGACCTGCGTCATTGACTATTTTCTTAAGGATTTTCAGGATGGTTTTGTTCGTGGCTTCTGCTTGGCCATTTCCTTGGGGATAGTACAGGGTGGAGAAGCGATGCTAGATTTTGAATTTCTCACACAAGTCGCGAACCTCCTGGTTCTTAAATGGTGTGCCATTATCTAAAATAATGGCTTGTGGGACACCGTAACGATAGATGAGATAGTTCAGGATGAATTTTGAGATTTGCTTCCCAGTGATATATGTCATGGGTATGGCTTCCACCCACTTTGTGAAGTACTCAGTTGCAGTTATGATAAATTTATGGCCATTGGATGAGGTGGGTGAGATTTTACTGATCAGATCGAGTCCCCACTGTGAGAAAGGCCATGGTGTGATAATTGGGTGAAGCTCTTGAGCTGGAGCATGGATGAGGTCCCCATGCTATTGACATTGTAAACACCTTTTAGCATGATCATGTGCTTCTTTTTCCATCGTGGGCCAGTAATACCCCAGCCTTAACAGTTTCTTGGCAATGGTCATTCTACTCGAGTGTGAGCCATAAATACCATTATAAACCTTGGTTAGAGCAGTTAATGCCTCCTCAGCATTCAGATAGCGCAATAAGGTACCTTCTATGCTTCTACAGTACAAGGTATCTCCTAGGATGACAAATCTAGATGCCTTTTTAATAAAGGTTTGTTTTAGGCTCGATGGTAGGTCAGCAGGTATGACTCCTATTCGAAGATAAGTGTAGATGTCATGATACCAAGGATCGCCAGGACCAACGATTTCACACATATTCTGATTCTGGTACCTCGAATGTGGGAACAAGAAGCTACTCGATCAGAAATTCATATTCCGGCACGTTGTGAGGGATGTCTACTAGAGACCTAATTGTAGCCATGGCATCAACGAATCTGTTGTTGGTTCTTGGAATCTGCTCAAATGTTATGTCAATGAAGAATTCCTTGAGAGTCTCCACCAATTTCTTGTATGGAGTTAGCTTGTCATCCTTAGTCTGATATTCATCATTGACTTGATTTATGATCAACTAAGAGTCTCCATAGACTTTGACGACTATGATATTCCATTGTACTGCTATCCTAAGACCTATATTCAAAGCCTCGTATTCTGCTATGTTGTTCGTGCAAGGGAATGCTAGTTTGTATGATCGTGGTATGCAGTCCCCTTGGGGGGTGATGAAGAAGATACCAGCTCCTGATCCATGTTGTGTGTATGATCCTTCGAAGTATAATTTCCAATGATCGGCTACATTGAGGTTAAAGATGGATTCATCTAGAAACTCTGAGACAAGGGGATTCTCAGAATACACAGGTGCTTCTGCTAATTGGTTTTCAATAACTTGACCCTTGATGGCTTTTCTCTAAACATACTCGATGTCATACTCTGATAGTATCATCACCCATTTTTCCATTCTTCCCATGAGCATTGCCTTGGATAAGAGATACTTGAGGGGATCAATTTTCACAATGAGATAATATAGTAGATGGCCCTCTCTGTTCCATTTTCATCATGTTGAGCTAGGAGAGCTCCAAGGGCTACTGTTGTTGTTGACACATATAGGATCAATGGCTTCTTTGGGATAGGTGGCATTAAGACTGGCGGTGTTAGTAGATATTCCTTTATTTTGTTGAATGCCTCTTCGCACTTGGTATCCCATTTGTATACTACCCCATTGTGGAGTAGGTGTGAATATGGATTTTGCTTGTCTGTCAGTTGTGCTATGAACCTTCTAATGGATTCAAGCCTTCCTTGAAGACCTCTTAGTTGTTTTAAATTCCTTGGTGCTTCCATCTCAAGGATTGCTTTTACTTTTGTAGGATCCACCTTGATGCCCCTCATGGAGACTATGTATCCTAGTAATTTTCCTGATTGTACGCTGAAGACACACTTCTTGGGATTTAGTCTGACCTTGTATTCCTCTAATCTATCAAAGATAGCACTTAGGGTTGCTATATGATCTTGTCTTTTTCTTGACTTAGCTAGGATGTCGTCAACATAGTCTTCGACCATTTTGTGTATCATGTCATGGAAGATCAATGTCATGGCCCTTTGATATGTTACTCCTACATTCTTTAGGCTGAATGGCATCATGTTCCAGCAGTAGGTCCCCCACGGACAAGTGAAAGTTGTCTTGTGTTGGTATTCTTTTGCTATCATAATCTGGTTATATCCTGAAAATCTGTCTATTAACGATAGCATCTCGTGCCCTGTTGTCATGTCTACTATCATGTCGATGTTGGGAAGTGGGAAATCATCGTTGGGGCATGCCTTGTTCAAATCTCTAAAGTCCGTACAGATTCTAATGGCTCCGTTAGGCTTTGATATAGGTACCAAGTTCGATACCCATTCTAGATAATCAATTGGTCGGATGAATCCAACATCTAATAGCTTTTTGAGCTCCATTTTGACTAACAAAGCAATTTGAGGATGCATTTTTTGAAGCTTTTGTCTAACAGGTTTTGCATCTGGATACACTGCTAGGTGGTGGACCACAGTATTTGGATCAAGTCCTGGCATATCGGCATAACTCCACACAAATTTTATTTTTCTTTCCCTTAGGAATGCTGCTAGGATTTCTTTCTCTTCTAATAATAGTGATTCTGCATAGAATGTGATATGCGGGGTCTCCTCTGTTCCTAGGTTGACTGGGTTGCATTTTTTGGCCAAGACTGCTAACTTCTCTTGATGAATAGCTCTTAGGGGAAGATTGAATCCTTCATCCTCAGGCACCTCAGAGAGGTTTTCACCATTGGATACATCCTTTCTTTTTACTATTTTCTTGTCAAAGAGTGCCACAGTGTGGTTTTCACTCAAGGACTTGGATATGATTCTTAGTTTCTCACTTTTGCGATTGAAGGATTCAATTGTTTCCCCGTAATAGGCATGTGTGTCTAACTCCATTATGAATCCTGCCTTATGATCTCCATCTGGAATGTTATCCCTCAACCCCATGAATTCTAAGAGCACTTCATCATTTTTGAATATATCAAGAACTGGTGGTCCTCATTGGTCATAGTCGATCAATTGGGGATAGACTAAGTGGATTTCATGATTCTGATGATCGGATTTGAAAGATAAGGTACTAATCATGTAAAGGGTAGTATCCTCAAATAACCTAGGTAGACTGGTCAAGTGATCTTCGTCATCGCTACTAATATAGGGCTCAGTGATAAAGTTATGCATGTATGTCCCTATGGGTATTGGGGAGTGTACTTGTACTAGGACTGGCTGAGGAGAAACATTAGCGGCTCTAACCGGAGGACTTTAGCCACGTATGGTTATTCTCAGAGGGGTACATCCAAGACCAAGATTTTTTATAGGTCACGTCTCAGGCATGAT
Source organism: Sequoia sempervirens (assembly GCA_007258455.2). Classification (NCBI taxonomy): domain Eukaryota; kingdom Viridiplantae; phylum Streptophyta; class Pinopsida; order Cupressales; family Cupressaceae; genus Sequoia; species Sequoia sempervirens. Next base: position 92,762,799 of record VDFB02252616.1, read on the forward strand.
TGGTATTAAGAGCCCATTGTCATTTTGCCCCAATCTTTGGTTTCGGTTGTAGCCCATCACAAGCATCATGTGTAGGCCTTTGCTCCTTTCATCCATTGGTAATTCAGGTGTCGTTCTTTCATCTCGGTACAACATGTGAGATGGATCTGCTTCAATAACCTCTTGGCCAAGGTCTCCCCAGCTTGTGAATTTAGGATAATCCTTAGGATTTGTTTGCGATGTAGAAGCTTGATTTTCTTGTGGATGTCCCCGTGATCTAGGAGATTGAGGTAACTCTCCTATCAAAAAAGAATTATTAGGGAGCCTATAACTTCCACAACCGTCCTCCTGGATGATGAGCTTGATATCGGATATGGTGGGAATCATGGGTGTCTCTGTCACAGAAGTGGACGTGAGAGTGGCGGGATCGATGTATGATGTGGATGGGCCCTCGTCATTTTTCAGCACTTGGAGGATTTTGTAATATTTGGCTTCAAGGTTCTTGTAGTATGAAAATAGCTCAGGATATCCATGGATAGTAACCTCTTGTCCATTATGTGTAAATTTTACACATTGGTGGAAGGTTGATGCTATGGCTTTCATTGCATGGATCCATGGGCGTCCTAGGAGAATGTTGTACGGTAAGTTGAGGTCCAAGACCTGACAGGTGGTTTCCATAAGCGTTGGCCCTACTTGGATAGGGAGCTTAATTGTGCCCTAAGACACTCTTTCTTGGTCATCATATCCTCTTATTGTGATGCCCTTGCCTTTGTCGATGGAATCTTCTGATATTTTCAACTTTTTGATGAGGCTAAGAGAACAAATGTTCAAACCTGCACCTCCATCCACCAAGACCCTTTTGATTTTGCTCTTGTTCACAATGACCTCCAAGTGAAGTGCACGATTGTGAGATGGTTGGGCAGGAAAATCTTGGTCAGAAAATGTAAGGAGATTGGGTGTTATAATGTTTCCGACCATAGCTTGGAATTGTTCCGCATCAAGGTCTACGGGGACAGTGGATGAGGCTAATGCTTCCTCAAGGATCTTTTTATGTGCTGATGAGATTTTTAACAACTCCATGATGGATATGTGTGCTGGAATTCTTTTGAGTTGGTCTACAACATTGTAGCTATATGGAATAGCTCTTGATGTAGGGACTCTATTGGGTTGGGATGATCCTGCGATGGTGACTTTTCTGCCTCTTGTGGTGACTCCACAATCTTCAGCATGGGCGCCCTTCATGGTGATGACCATGCAGTTTTCATTGAGGTTGGAAACAACTGTTTCATATACATGATTTACACGGCCCTTTCCTTTATCCTTATTATTCCCTTTGTTTCCATGATTCGACATAGGATTTGTGTAGATTTTAAGATCCTAATTCCCAGTAGGTGCTTCCACATTTATGATTCTTTTGTCAATGAGATCTTGGATGATATTCTTGAGTCTCATACAATTGTTTATGGTGTGGCCTTTGATTTTTTGGAACTCACATAGTTGATTTTCATTATACCAAGGAGGTTTGACATTAGGTTCTTGATAATTCTCAAATGTACGAGATTGGATGAGTTTTTCGTCCATTAGCTTTTTCGTGATGTCCTCAAGTGGTTCCCCCAAAGTAGTGTATTTTCGTTTGGGATAAGTCTTGCATTGAGGTGGTCCTCTTTGGTCATTGAGGTTATTGATGGTGGGATTATTATTGGATTGATGTGTTGTGTGATGAATGTTTTGATTTGGTGTTTGGATTTGTTGTGTGGATGTGTTTTGGCGCGGACCACTAATGACCACCTTGGCATCTATAACACCATCATTAGTGACATTTTTATTTCTCACCCATGTGCAAGGTTTATCATTGTAGTTTGATGACAAGCGGTTGTTTTGTGATTTGTGATATGATGTTGATTCGATGGGTTGAGTCACAAGGGCTCTTTCGATGCTAAGCGCCTTGGAGATCAATTGATCGTATGTGGTGATACCCTAAACTTTGAGATGGAATGATAGGAAACTTTCAAGGTTGGCTATGATTGTGCAAACTTTTTGTTCTTCTAGCATGGTCCACTTGCTCCGATTGGCCTTGGATCACCATCGTTGAAGGAATGAAGTGAAAGATTCATTCTTTCCTTGTTTTAGAGCATATAGTTCTTCAAGACTAACATCCATTGTAATGTTACATGCATAGTTTCTAATGAATTCATCTTTGATTTCCTGGAATGCTTTGATGCATGAGGGTAAGTGAGAGAACCATTTTATAGCATTGCCTGCCAAGCTCCTAGGGAATAGCCGCATCAGATAAGTATCATCATATGCAACCTCCATACAATGAACCTAGAATTCCCTGATGTGATCTTCAGGGTTTCCCATCCCTTGATATTTGTCAAATTTAGGGATCTCAAATCCCTTAGGGAATGGTTTCATGTCTAAGCTCCTATCAAATGGATAGGGACACAAATTGCTTTACGTTTTGGTTGTTCGCCCTGATTGAAGATTGAGCACTTGTTGCGAGAGAAACTTGAGTTGTGTCATCATATCATTCTGAGGATCAGGGGGTGGGATGAATGTGTTTTGGGGTGTTGTAATCATGGTTTGGATGGATGGGTTGGTTGGTGCATTATTCAATGGTATCGGTATGTTGTGGTGGGTGAAGTAGGCTTCTACTTGCTTTTGGATGAACAATGCTTGTTGTTGCTCTTGTTGTTGTTGCGCTAGGATTTTTGCTTGTTGTTGCACTTGTTGCTATTCTAACGCTTGTTGTTCTGCTTGCTGCTGCACTTGTTACTATTCTAACAACGCTTGTTGTTCTACTTGTTCTTGTTCCCACAACGCTTGTTGTTTGGCTGCCAATTCTGTTGCTTCTTGTTGCTCTTGGTATTGCTTTAGTGCTTGTTGATATGCTTGTATTTGTGCTACTTGTGCAAGAATTTGTGCTTGAGCTTGTGCTTGTTGTGCTTGAGCTTGCACTTGTGCTGCTTATTTTTGTAATAAAATTTGTGCTTGAGCAACTCTTTGTGCTTTCAATGCTTGTGCGGCTTGGGCGGCTTGTTGTTGTTGCTATTGCAATAAAGCTTTCGCTTTTTGTGCTTGTTGCACTTGTAATGCGACTTGTGCGGATTTGGCAGCTTGCACAGCTTGAGCAGCTTGTTGCACGGCTTTTTTTCTGCACTTGTTGGTATCCTCTTTGAAAAGCGGATTGTAATGTTGCGTTGAATTGGTTTGATGTGGTGAACGTTGGTGGTGGTGGAGGTGGTGGTGGATTTGGAATGGTGGTAGATGATGATGTTGTGTTGATTATTTGGTTGGTGGATGGTGTTGTCATGTTGATGTGGTGATTGGTGGATGGTGTTGTTGATGTGGTAAGTGGCGTCGTTGATGTGATTGGCCCTTGAGAGACCATGCTTTGCAATGTTTTGGGGGTGTTTGATGATGTTTCCATTGCTTGCGTATTTATTGTTTGTGATGTCAACAATAAGTTCTAAGCATTTGGAAAAAAAAATTGATTGATACTCGGTAGAGGGGGAAGCCCTAAACCAAGGAGTGGTATAGATGACAATGGTGATGGTGGGAGAGGTGGAAATGTAAGGGGGTGAATCCTTGCGAGAGTGTTGTGGTGTTGAAAATGCCCCCTGGTCTGAATATGTCTCCCTCCTCTTGTGAAATTGTGAGGAGAGGTGTTTGTGGTGCTCCGTAAAAAGATGTTGATGATGGTTCATAATGTAGAGTGAGAGGAACATTTTGGTGTAATGGATTATGGAGGATGTTTTGTTCCACTATGGTGTTTATGTCCGAGTTTTGGTTATTCACAAGGGGATGTGATTGAAGAGCATTGAGAAATGTGTTTCCCTTGTTGACATTTGGTTGAGTTGGAGCAATTGATGTCGTGATTTTTGGAATGTTTTGCGTGACATTTTGGGATGGAGGTGTAGATGAAATGGGGATGGTGGATGAGATTGGTGGAAAAGATGTCTTTACTATAGTGCTCACATCAAAATCTGAAGGCAACTTGGCCCCTTGTTTTGCTAGTTCAAGCATGTACAACAAAGGGTTAAGTCTCATCATGATGTTGATGATTCTATGGTTGTCCGAATTTTGGAGCATTTCAGCTATTTCTTTGTGAGACATTCCCAAGGTAAGAACCTCCCCTTGGGTTTCTTCTTGTGGGTTTTGCGATGATGTTGGAAGGCTAATTGTGAGATTTCCATCCCCAATGGGATTCATTTCAGGAGTGGTTTGGCTAAGATCACTTGAAGTGGGTGTTTTTTTGTTGGCTTCCATACTCTTCTTGTATTGAGATCTAGTTACACCCATAAAACGGGTATCAATCTTCGAGAATATGCGAGATGAATCTCTTGATTCTTTGGATTAATCTCTTTTTTATGCCCCAAAGTGAAAGTTTTTAGGATGCTTTTAGGATAAAATGTGATGATGATATGATGATGATGTTTAAGGATGTTATGGATGTTTTTGGATTTTGATAGATCTTGAATGAAATACTAGGCTTTGGATTTTTTATTGGTTTGATTTTTGGATTTGGAGACTTTGTCCTTGATCTTGATTTGGATTTTGATTTTGATTTTGAACAAAAAAACCCTAAGATGTTTGATAATGATCTAAAGGATAGTTGTGTTCAAAGGATGATTATTTGGATATGTGTGAGGAGAAGGATGCATCTACCCACACCTACCCAAATAAGATGATTGTTTCACTAAGTATATGGAGAAGGATTCATCTACATACACTAAGCTAGACAAGATGACTTTTTGATAACTTTGACTAAGTATATGCAAAAGGATGCATCTACACATGCCTAGCCAAAGGTGTTTTGATAAATGTTTTCAAGGACTTGGTCACAATGTTTTTGGATGATTTTGATTTTTTTGCCACAAAGCCTAGTATCAAAGATGATTTTAAGATTTTTCAAAAGATGATTTGTGAGATGGATTTGGTGTTTTGAAAAATGGATGAAAGAGGTTTGATTTGTTTTGATCCTTAGGTGAACCTAAAAAGACACTTTTTGTTTTCCTAGACCTAGGTATTGAAGAGCATGCATATGCTTCCTAAAGACCTTTGTAACCAAGAAATGATTTGAACATTTTGGATTTCCAATCAATGATTTGTGCTTTTGGGATTTGGAGTCTTCAACACACATGAAAGTTCATTTTTCTTAGCTTTGCTTAATGGCTTTATTTTACCAAAAAAACTCTCTTTAAAGTTTCAAACTAAGATGTACAATGTCTTAATTTCTTTAAACCCCACAAGATATTTTATGTGTAAATTCAATGAACTTAAGGAAAGGGTTTTCCTATTGTTTACTCAAGAAGACAAATTGAGGTATAATCCAATGCTTAGGAACCTCTAAGGATGTAAATCCCAAGGGAAAGAAATAGCATATGGATTGAGTCAATGATATTTGTCTTCAAGAGGGTTTGAAATTTTGAGAATCATGTTGAATGTTTGTTTGCAAAATGTTTTTGAATACAACACTGTGTTTTCAAATGAAGAACAAGTACAAGCCCTATGGATGTGTAAGACAGTATTTGTTGAACCCTCACTTGGACAAGTCTAGCTACGCCTATCTTTATCAAATGGTTAGATGCTTGACCCCACTGGCTCCCCTCCACGACACTCACTTATACGGGGCAGCCAAGCATCAACACCCATGAAACTCCCATGGCATGTTTTCCATTTCTACTAAAGACCGTAAAAGTGTGGGGTGGCTTTAGAATGACCGTTCTTGCACCAACAAATAGATTAAGGATTTTGGAAAATTCTAGCACATGGGTTCTAGTAAGGACTTTCTGTTCGTGGAGATTGACCCATACGGCAAGAGTCCCCTTTCGGATCCATCTTGTCAGATCCAACCGCGTGATAATGTCGTTTAACCAATACCCACATTTATATCTCGGCTAGAAAAACTCTTGTCTTTAGAGTGTTACCAGTTGAGTCGTTCCCTTGGGTGAGTACTTTTTCCCCAAGGAAGGCCCTCTAAGATAAACAAACACAAGCAAAGACACAATCTGTAACTCAATCAATCTTTGATGGCACAAAGAAAGAGAATGTACGCGAAAATGCCTCTACTCACACTCGCACAAGATGTTCAATTTTAAACCCAAATCGAAGTGTTTCAAAGCAATAAAATGTATTTTGAGTGTTTCTCTTGCACCCTAGATCGCACGAAGCGCAAGGGGAGAGGATAGGCACTCAAAAGACAAAATCACACAATTCAAGCACTTGTTCATTTTATAGCCTTGAAAGCAATTGTGAGTTCATTTTAAGCACCAAAATGAAGTGTGAGTTTTGATTGTTCAATTCTTAACCTCAAACAAAATCTAGTGAGTTTGTCTTAAGATTCATTTTAAGCCCTTTGCAATGAAAAATCAAATTATTCTTTTTAGACCCAAATGAAAATTAGTGTTCTAAAACGAAAAGATAAACAATTTCGTGAATTAGTGTTGATCAAACACTTAAAGCGTTTAAAAACACTTTGAGTTTTCAAAAAAAATTCCCCTCCTTTCATTTTCATTTGCTAGCCTTCTCCTTCACTTTGTACCTTTTCCTTTCGCTTTTCCTTTGTACCTATAACAAGGAAAGACAAATCATGTGAAAATTATAACATTAAATTCACTTTGACCATTAACTAATAACATGATTTTTTTGAAAGAACAATAATTTGGAAACAAGAAAAACATTTATAGGTGAACCATGCTTTGACTTTGTTGAAAAGTTATCATATTTGTGAGAGACCTTTCTTTAAATTATTGGCTAAAGTTATCAAACTCATAAACCAACCGTAAAGAATAAGTCTTTCACAAGCATCCTCCTCATCCTAAACATTGACTACTCCAAAATAATCCAAATGATATAATAAGTTTTGACAACTCACAAATTCTATCAACTATAAGGACTACATCTTTCAAGGACACCCTCCTAATTTCAAACATAGCTTAGAATGATAATATAGCATGAGAGTTCTTTTAAGCTAATGGAAGGGTTTGCTTTTGAAACTAAAAATGCCTATCCTTATCCTTTGTAGCCTCACATCCTCCTAGATAAAAGTAATAACTCCTCACAGCTACATACTCTCAATGTCTCTTACTAGCCATTGTGTACTCTGCCAACCTCTTTCTAGGCGCATAGACCAAGTGCATGGATATTTTGACCAGAATCCTCAAAACGAAGGCGTATGCCAGATAGTCAACAGTGATGCCCAACAACTGTCTTTTCTACTTCTTTTTTTTATTAAATACATTAAAAAAAAAACAACTCCTCAAGATAGTCTTGACATGGGCATTAAAAACAGCAAAGAGAATTTAATGAATCATTTTGAATTTAGATCACCTCAATCAGAGCTAAATCACTATCAGTACGCCATAACGTATAGTTTAAAAGGAGTCATCTTTAAATGCTGGGCTATAACGAAATAGTTTTCCTAATGGCGCAGTAGATACTAAATTAATGATAGCACAGAATAACCTAATTAATGCTTCAAAGGACATCTAGCTTATAAAGCACGCCACCTTATAAAATGATTTAGAATGCCCTATCAATATAACTTAAAACCCTCCTACTCTTTTAAGAATAAGAATGATATATATAAGAGAACAATAGACACACATTCAAAACTATCAAACAAATGCATTTGGTAGGTAAAGAAATTTGCCTCTTCCAAACATGCAGAAAAGGAAGAAATTTCATATCATTTAAACCCATGCACAAATGACTTGGCACAAAGATCTAAGGAACCTACACAAAGGTATAAAAACAATGAATAGAATGCATTTGGCAGATATAAATTTAAACTCTCAAACTTTTTGGCAGAATTCCTGTTGCCTGTGCACCATAGTGGTAGTTTGTTTTTTTGAAACAAGGTACAGGCATCATGGTATTATACGTATGCAACAAGGCGCATTAACTGTTTGACAAAATCCTCTAATACGAGTGGCAGCGCTTTAAAAGGCAGTGAGTAGATGGCAGCGAACAAAGATGGTTGAGTCTAGACAAGATTTGAATGTTTTACTGCTCACGCTTCGCTGGTGTATAGGTGAGATTTGACATTTTTCCTTCCTCCTCTCTATGAATTCAATGACTCATAAACAATCAACTAAAAAATCCAGCAAACAATAGGGAAACCTTCACATTTAAAAACACACAAATCAATTATTTCCTTTTCTAGACTAGATGCAGCCGCCTCATTAATAAACTAGAAAAAGTGAATGCTTTTCAAGCCTATTGTCCCTTCTAAACATACCCATGCTTATATATAATATTCAACATGAACTTCCTTCTACTTGAATATTTCTATTACACACACAAAATGTAGAATGGAGAAGGACAGGACGTCGATCTTTACATTCCCAAAAAATTCTCTACAACAAACTGATTGATAACATCAAAGGACCATGCTTCCGTTCAAATTAACGTTGGACATTTGAAAAAAAGAAAAAGAAAAGAAGACATATACACGGCCCAGTTTGCAACATTTTCTCTCTGCAGATTTGTTTGGATTTTGTCTGAGTCCCAAGGAGAGACAGATATTTGGTTAGTAGATAAAAAGAAAATGTTTAAAGAGACTGCATTTGGCAGGTATATTTCACAACTATTTTCAGAAAACTTGGCTGAAAGTTTGAAAAAATTTGTTACTATAGTATACACGCAATGTAGATCTTAAGAATACTAAAGTGTAAAAAAGCATTTTGGAAACTTTTCCAACGTATATAAAAGAATGCTTATGATCTTCACATATATACATTACAGTGTATTATTGATTTCTGAGAGTTTATGTCTGGCCTTAAAAGAAAAAGAAGCAGATATAAGACAAACTAAAATCCATGAGAGACAGAGCAATATTAGCATGGTCACGGGCCAGAATTTGATTTCCAACACTTTTTTTTTTATCAAATTAAATAATGAACATGAATAGCATGGAAGAGAATAGAACAAAGGTTAACATAGCAATCAATCTCATAAATCATTTTGAACAATATTCAAGTATCCAACACATAAATTATGCCCTCCTTCTAGCACCAAAATTTGAGCATCCATTAGAAATCTGCAAATAACTAAACTTCATGCAAGGGTTAGTATTTCACAAATCCTTCAAAATGCAACAAATAATAAGAAAAGACTACAAGCATTATGAAAGCAACCACAAGTTACCTATTCCATAGTGGATTGGTGTCACATGTGCTAGTGACCCTTTCCCAATCCTTGATCAAAGCTCAAGATGATGTAAATGCAATGGAAATGATGAGCAAGATGAGTTCTCAAATTAAGAGAGTAACCTTGCATAAAATTTGTGGCTACATGAATGAGAATGAAGGCTTTCTTTTATAGATTTTTTTGATGAGAGATTGGCCAAGATGGTGAATGTGGGACTAAAGATCCACCAATGAGAAGAAGACACTTGTCAAGTGGTGAGTGGTCAATGGTTGTGCAAGATTTGGGAAGAGTGCCCATGAGAGGAAGAATTTGAATTCAAATTTTGCAATAAATTTTGAGAGGGGGACAAGAAAAACAGCAATAAATGCAATGTTGGACTTGTCATGTTGAGGGAAAATGAGGTTTTTTAATAAATCAATAAAATTGATTTATTGTGCAAGTGGAGATATATAGAGAATGCAAGTGGGATGAGATTAGCATTTAATCAGGGTTAGATTAAATTGATGATGATTATGCTAATTTAATGATGATTAGGTTAGTTTTACTTTTAGGACTTTGATAATTGATTTATTTAAATTAGAAAATGATGGAATATGATTTAGGATTTGATTTAAATAAAGTCCTGATTTATTTAATTAAATGGATGATGCAAGATGAAGGTTGAATGATTTATGAGAGATGAAATGGTATTATTTGATTAAACCTTTGAATTGACCCAATTTACCTGATGAATGGATTTGTTGCGTTTGATCAATTCAATGAGCGATTGAATATGCATAATGCTAATTTGACGTGTCTACACAAGTCTCTCCCTGATGACTCCGAGTGTAACACTATTAGCAAGACAAACCATCTGTCACCAAGAGTTCTTACCGAAGTCACATGTTACTCTAATAAGTCCAAGTGTAACACCATTGGAGAAACATGCCATATCACTAGGACTTCATACCAAAGCATTTGTGTTACTTCGATGACTCCAGTCACCATGATTCTCCCCGACCAACACACGAAACCAAACTGTTAGCTAGAGATCTCCCCGAGTGGAGAGAGATAGAAATTACATAATGAACAAAATGTCACAGTGACAGACTCCAATCGGTAAGACAAAAACAAGGTCTCAGCGACCTAAAAATTCCACAAGGTTGCACAACTGTTAGTTGGCCAGACAGAAGAGATGTCACACCAACTTTTCTCTTTCATAGGTTTCATCCTGTGAGATTGAGGCACATTATTCCAATAATCTCCCACTTGACGAAGATCACACAGGAACCTCCAGAGCACAACAAAACTACTGAAATTCATGGGCACTGAGGCCCATCGAACTGGCACACCACCCGAACTTGTCTATGCTCACTAGCTTCATCAATGCATTTGCAACATTCTCTGGAGTATCCACTTTTTCTAATGAGACATTTCCATCCTCCACCATATCTCGCACAAAATCATATTGTACATCTATATGTTTCGTCTTGGCATGGAAAGTAGGATTCTTTGCAAACAGATAGCACTCTGACTGTCACAATAAATTGTTATTTTCCCTACATCAAAATCAATGTTAGAACACAAATGTTTAACCAAATTGCTTCTTTACAAGTGTGTCTTGCTGCCATGTATTTTGCCTCTGTAGTGGACAAAGCGACTACAGCCTGCCGCTTACTCATCCAACTCACTGCACCACCATTCAACATGAAAATATATCCATTGGTGGATCTTCTGCTGTTAATGTCCCCTACCCAATCAGAATCCACATATCCTTGAATGCTGAGAGTTCTCTGTGATTTAACCGAGTTCCCATGGTAACACAAAGCATATTCTGAAGTGCCCTTCAAATATCTAAATACTCTTTTCACAGCATCCCAATGTGTTCTTCTAGGATTATCCATAAACAGACTAAGTACTCCCACTGCTTGGGCAATGTCTGGCCTTATACAGACCATTGCATACATTAGACTACCAACCACACTAGCATAAGGTGCATTGGCCATGTCCTCCATCTCAGTAGGAGATTTTGGACAGTCTTCAACAGATAGTTTTGTTCCCTGCAAAACTAGAACAACTAGCTGCTTACAATCATTCATGCAAAATCTCTCTACAACAGTCTTGATATACTTACTCTGACTAAGCCAAAGTTTTCTACTAGTCCTATCCCTGGTGATTTCCATTCCTATAATATACCTAGCTGCACCAAGATCTTTCATTTCAAACTTTGCAGACAACTGAGACTTAAGATCAGAAATCATTAACTTACTATTGCCTATGAACAACATATCATCAACATAGAGAGCAATAATAAGATCTCAATCACTTTCAACTTTGTAATACACACAATGATCATATTTTGATCTTACAAATCCCAATGACAAAACAAAAGTGTCAAACTTCTGGTACCACATTCTAGGAGACTGCTTTAAACCATACAAAGATTTTTTCAACTTGCAAACTTTACCTTTCTCCACATAGTGCTCAGGCTGGGACATATAAATTTCTTCTCCAAAATCACCACGAAGAAATGTTGTCTTCACATCCATTTGTTCAACCTTTAAGTCATATGCTGCTACAAGTGACAAAAGAAATATGATAGATGTCAGCTTAGCTATAGGAGAAAAAATCTCCCCATAATCAATTCCCTCTACCTGGGAATAACCCTTCACAACCAACCTCACCTTGTACTTTTCCACACTACCATCTAGACCTATTTTCTTTTTAAATACCCATTTGCAACCCACAACTTTTCTGCATTTAGGCAAGGGCGTCAAACTCCAAGTATTATTCTTTTCTAATGATGCCATTTCTTCATTCATGGCTTCCAACCAAGAGTTTGAATCAGACATTCTAAATACCTCTTTCACAGTCCTAGGCTCATTAGTGCTAGAAATTAAAGCATAGGCACAAGTAGAATCTATCAAAGAGAACCCATACCTATCAGGTTGCTTACTTTCACAAGTTGACCTCCTCACTTGCTAAGGCTGAGGTTGTTCTTCTTCTTCAGAACTTTTAGAACTACTTGATCTCTCCTTAGTTTCAGGTACATTTTGAATTTTCAATTCCTCTTTATCTAGTGTAGGAGGAATTTCAACTACAATTTTTTTGTTTTTTGACTTTGTCTCTGACTATAGATCCAAGGTAGAAGGCTTCATCTCACGAAAGATAACACTTCTATTATATAGAACCTTCTCCGTATCAAGATTACAAAGCTTGTATCCTTTTATGCCAGCACTATAACCAATAAAAATACATTTGACAGCCTTGTTCTCCAATTTAGATATTTTCTCATTCGACACATGTGGATATGCCTCACAGCCAAAGACTCAAATGTGTCTCAGAGAGGACTTCTTTCCAAACCATGCTTCCAAAGGTGTTTTCTCAACAAGAGCAGAATTAGGAGAACGGTTTATCAAGTAACTTGTTGTAGCAACTGCCTCAATCCAAAACTTCTCCTCCAAGCTAGCACTGCTCAACATACTTCATGCTCTTTCCATCACTGTCCTATTGAACCTTTCTACAACTCCATTTTGCTATGGAGTGTAAGGTGTATTTTTATGTCTTTTAATTCCATGATCTTTACAGTACCTCTCGAATTCATCAGAACAAAATTCACCACCATTATCAATCCTTAAACATTTTATTTTCCTTCCAATCTGATTTTCTACAAGGTTCTTATATTCCTTAAACCAATTGAACACTTCTGATTTACTTTTAAAAAAATAGACAAGTGCCCTTCTTGAATAATCATCAATAAACGATACATAATACCTTGAATTAGATAAAGAAGGAACATTCACTGGACCAAAAACATCATAATGTATGTAATCAAGAAAACCAGAAGATTTGTGAGGACTGGAATAAAATGAAACACGGTGTTATTTACCATATATACAATGTTCACAAAACTCAAATTCAAGGTTATAGTCTTCAAGCCCCTCAACCAGGTTTTTATTATTCAAGGTTTTTAAACCTTTATCACCAATGTGGCCTAGCCTATGATGCCAAAGCATAGTCTTTTCTGCTAGAATTTTAACTTCCATAGAGTTTACACCATCAAAAACCTTTGCCATCTTTTCTCCATAAGTAGCTTTCTGTGACTTTAAAGAGACACTATTGCATTGTACAACATGTGCATCCAGCTTATACAAGGTACCAATATGAGCACCCCTTGCTAGCACCATTGAGCCTCTAGTCATCTTCCAGCCATTTCCAGAGAACGTGACTTCCACTCCAATATCATTCAGCTTACTAACAGAAAGTAGATTTTGAGCCAAACCTAGTATATGCATTACATCATTGATTCCCTTGACTCTTCCATCAGGGAATTAAATTATGACTCTCCCATGGCCAAAAATTTCCAAAGATGAATCACTTTCAAAGTACACCTTTCCACCATCATATTTTTCATACTTCGTGAACCAATCTCTATGAGATGTCATGTGGAAAGATGCTCCAGAATCAATTAGCCAGACATCATCTGATGCTTGCGTAGCCAAGGCTACAATGAAGGTGTCTGCATCACTTTGAGAAGAATCGTTGTCGAAAGAATTCTTCTTCTTCTTTTTCTCCTCTTTGTAATCCTTTCGAACATGACCAGGTTTCCCACAATTCTAGCACTTCACCTTGAACTTCTTTCCAAGAGACTTTGATCTCCCTTCTGACTTGGATTTGGATTTCTTATCCTTCTTTCCTTTTTCTTTCAATCTGCCTCTAACAACAAGAGCCTCCTTCACCATCTCAAAATATTTCCTTATCATCTCTTCTGATAACAAAGAAGCAACAACATCTTCCATCTTAAAAGTGGATGTCATATACCCAATAGCCATCATCAGGTGATCCCAAGAATTTGGCAAAGAACATAATAAAAGCATAGAGCAATATTCTTCATCAATCTTCACACCCACTGATGTTAACTATGCAATCAACATGTTGAATGTGTTCAAATGATCAACAAAAGACCCTCCTTCCTACATTCTCAAAGCGTACAACTTCTTCCTCAAGAACAATTTATTCACCAAGGACTTGCCCTGATAAATAGCTGCTAGTCTTTTCCACAAGGAAGATGCAGTCTTTTCTTCATGAACATTTAGAAGAGCAAAGTCTACTAAATAGAGCCTTATCAAACCCTTTGATTTTCTATCTACAAGGTCCCAACCCTCTTGCTTCATGCATGTAGGCTTCGTTCAAGACACAGCAAGCCACAGATCACGATCAACCAATAGATCTTCCATTTTAAGTTTTCACAACTCAAAATTCCTGCCATTGAATTTCTCAATTTCAATCTTTCCTAATGTGCTCACCATCTTAACCTATAATTCAAATTACCAAGACTTCTACAAGACTCCCACTAAACAGAATTGACACAAAAATCCCAACGTACCCACAAGGATAACACAACTGGCTAGGCTCTGATACCACTTGTAAGGAAAGCTAAGGTGCGGAAACAACTCTCCTAATGTCAAAACCTCAGGGAAGAACGTAGAGGTGCTTTTAAATTTTTAATTACAGTCCAATTAAGATACACTTCTAAGAAATAACAGAAATAGAGAAATTAACATACACAGATGAACACTAGATTTATGTGGGAAAACCCTCATGGGAGAAAAACCCACCACACCAAGAAAAACCCCTTTGTATTACAGTAATGAAATTACATATAGAGTATAGGCTTCACTCTCTAATGTCAATTTACAACAACATTCACAATGATCAACCTAGTACAGAACATTCAAGTTACAATAATCTCAGAATTGAATTCACACCGATCACTCATCGAACTGTTCATTGAACCATTCGTCGAACTGTTGATTGAACCGAACATCATTTGCACTTGCAGAGTATATCCATGTCATCCCTATCTGTTGAACTTCCTCATAGAATGGCCACAATAGATTAACTTCCAATGATTCCCATTTGGCTTCTCTGATTGGTCGAAGACACACCACCTAGGATAGTCTTCCAATCAGTCAACAACGTTCAACCTATGTTTGCATGTCAATGAGACACTAACTGTGTCTCCCCGATGCCACAAGACCCGATTGTAGTTATCGCCAAGATTCCTCACCATCGGCAAGACATTATACTTAGTTCACAAACTATCACTCGGACTTCCCCTTCTCACCAAGATATCATACTGATATCCATCACATGTAGTGCTATCGCCAAGAAAATCGCTAGTCAATGAGAGGTCATAATGAAGTTCCAAAGTCACATAGACATCAAAATTCCCATCGGTGAGACTATTTCTATTCGCTAAGAGATCATACTGAGCCCTTCAAGTCATACTAAAAAGAACAATCGTCGGCAATACTTAGGCTATCGCTGAGAGGTAACACTGAAGGTTCCAAGTCACCCCAAAACCACCCTTTTCTAGGAGTCATACCAACAATAGACTAGCTCATCAGCGAGACAATCACCCATCACCAAGAGCTCTTACCGAGTGTTCAAGTCTCTCCCCGATGACTCTGAGTATAACACTGTCAGCAAGACAAACCATTTGTTGCCAAGAGTTCTTTCCGAAGTCACATGTCACTCTGATAACTCCAAGTGTAACACCGTCGACGAGACATGCCATATCGCTAGGACTTCATACTTAAGCATTTGTGTTACTTTGATGACTCCAGTCACCATGAGTCTCCTGACCATCACACAAAACCAAACCATCGGCCAAAGATCTCCCCAAGCAGAGAGAGATAGAAATGTCACAACAAACGAAATGTCACAGCGACAAGCTCCAGTCGGTAAGACAAAAACAAGGTCTCAGTGACCTAAAAATTCCACAAGGTTGCACAACTGTTAATCATCTAGATAGAAGAGATGTCACACCGACTTTGCTCTTTCAAAGGTTTCAGCCTATGAGATTGAGGCACATTATTCTAACAAAAACAAGTGTCGGGAAATATGTTGTATTTAATGTTGTTTGTAAGGATAATGCTAAAAAATACACTTAATTAAGCATATGAGAGCATAAAGGGGTCAAGTAAAGCATAAGAAAAGGATAAATAGTGAAGATGTACCTAAAAAAGCATGAAAACTTATTACAAGATTTTACAACACTTCAAAATAGGACTTGTTGATGAATAAAAAGGTGATTTTTAGGTAAATTGTAAATAATAGAGTTTAGAAGAATGTAGAAATGTCTTACAACACTTCACAACACCTTCACAAGATGTTGTTCTTTGAGTTTTATTACCTAAATAAGCATGCTCAAGCCATGTTACATCATAAAATCAAAGCAACATAGTTCCAACACCATGAAACAATACCTAAAAGGCCATGAAAATGACAAGGGACCATTTTTCTATGGCACAAAAGCATGCTATGATGAAAAAGAAAAGAAAATGCAATGCAATGACTCAAAATTAAATGCAATTTTAAGATATGAAACAAGGTAATTTTTTATTACACTATGTACCAATCGAAAAAATGACATGTGGAAAATGCAAATGTAAAATGGAGCAATGCATGAAATGAGGTATTCTAAGTTAGATCTAGTGAAATGCATGTTACAAAAACTCAAATAAATGATACAAGTAGGTAAAGGCACCAAAAAAAAGCTCAAAAATAGGGTTTTTAATTCTGTAAAGGGCAGTTTCAAGGGTGAAAAGGGACCGATTCACCCAACGTGGCAAATGAGTCCCACTATGGACTTTTTTTTAGAATTTTCAAAAAAAAATTAGTGATTTTTATGTTTTCTGAGTGCTATGATGCAAACCTAAGTTAAAAATACATAATTTTAGAAAATTTAAATGAATTTAGATGCCAACAATGCAACCTAAATGCACTTTTTATGAATGTAAAATTTGAAACCTAGGATGCCAATTAACCAATCCAAGCCCTAATGAAAACTCAAAGCAAGGCTAGATCTATGATGAAGGACTCCAAATTAGAAAAGAGAAGTATTCGAAAATAAGGTTCACCAAAATGAACCAAATATTTTAAAGTGTATGCAATGCTATATCTATTTTACTCAATTAGGGTTTTTCACCTAAAGGAAAGAGATAAATCCCACACCACAAAATCTAGGTAGTTCACTCAAACTAAAGGTATGTATGATGAAATTATGACTAAATGTGATGATCTAAATGCAGAAAACTAATGAAAGCTATTGATTATTCAATGAAATCTAAATAAATACCACTTTTTTGAAAACCACATTATGTAATGCAAAAACACCTAAGAATGAATGCAAATTGTAACAAAATGCATGAAACAGGAAGTGTGAACCTTAGATCTTGATAAAAATTGGGAATGACTTTTGAAATGTCCTTGATCCTAATTTTTAGGCCTAGTGGGACTCATTCGCCATTCTGGGAAAATTAGTCCCAAATTTGTAAAACTGTTCTAGAACTCGTTCCAGACAAAAGGCTATCTAAAAATGCAAAAAACAATAGGCCTAGAAGTGGGAATCATTCGCCACCCATGGAAAATGAGTCCACTTTTGAATTTATGAATTTTCAAAGGTGGAAACAGGAAATTTTTGTTTGCACTTTCTGCTTCTTCAAGTGTATGGTTCTGAAACTATCGGATTCGAGCTTGAAAGTTACTTTTCAATGCAATCTGCAAACACACAAGATAAGAGAGAGAGAGAGAGAGAGAGAGAAATGTTGAATGTTAGGGCATGGGGGTTTGCTTTGGTCAAACCCCTTTTACGTAGTTAAACTAAAATGATGAAAGAATGTAATGAAACATGCAATAATGGAGTTATTACCTTTCCATGATGATTGATCTTGAATATTTGCAGGAATGGAGGAAGATTCTACCCTTGAATTTCCTTAGAAGCTTTCTCAATGACTTGCAATGATGAAACCCTAACTTGCTTGACTTGATACAAAAGATAGATGATGAATGAATGATGAGAGATGTGTAAAAATGAGTTAAGAGATTAATGGGGGTTGAAATGGATGGAAAAACACTTATTTATACACTCTTATGCCCTAATTACCCAATAATATATCATCATAGGATGAAATAAGTTCTTTTTGAATAAAAACCTGAAAGAAAATTTGAATTATTTTGAATTTGGAGCCAAGAGGGACTCATTTGCCACCCATGGTGAATGGGTCCCAATCTAGGCTTGCAAGTGGGTCTCGGGAATTACATTGTATTTAATATTATTTATCAGGTTTACATTAAAAAATACACTAATTAAGTCTTATGAGTGCATAAAGGGGTCAAATAAAGTATAAGAAAGGTGTAAATAGTGATAACAAGCCTAGAAAAGCATAAAATCTTATTTCAAGACTTTACAATGCTTTAAAATAGGTCTTGATAAAGGATAAAAAGGTGCTTTTGAGATGAATTATAATGAGAAGAGTCTAGAAAAGTGTAGAAATGTGTTAAAACACTTCACAACACCTTCACAAGACATTAATAAATGCATTTGATAAGGCTTGGAGACATCTTAGTTGCTTTAATTTTTTTGGGGCCTCCATCTCGAGGATTGCTTTTACCTTTTTTGGATCTACCTCGATACCCCTCATTGAAACTATATATCCGAGGAGCTTTCCTGATTGTACGCTGAAGACACACTTCTTTGGGTTTAGTCTGATCTTGTACTCCTCCAGTCTATCAAAGATGGCACTTAGGGTTGCTATGTGATCTTTTCTCTTTCTGGACATAGCTAGAATGTCATCAACATAGTCTTTGACCATCTTGTGAATCATGTCATGGAATATCAATGTCATGGCCCTTTGATATGTTGCTCTTGTGTTCTTTAAACCAAATGCCATCATGTTCCAATAGTATGTCCCCCATGGACAAGTGAAAGTCATCTTATGTTGGTCCTCTTTTGCTATCATGATCTGATTGTACCCTGAGAATATGTCCATTAGTAACATCTCATGTCTCATTGTCATGTCTACTATCATGTCGATGTTGGGAAGTGGGAAATCATCTTTTGGACATGCCTTGTTCAAATCTCTGAAGTCTATGCAGATTCTGATATTTCCATTGGGTTTTGAAACAGGTACCAAATTTGACACCCATTCTGGATAATCTATTGGTTGGATGAATCTTGCATCTAATAGCATTTTTAGCTCCATTTTGACTAATAGGGCGATCTGAGGATGCATTTTTTGAAGCTTTTGTTTGACAGTCTTTGCTTCCGGATACACTGCTAGGTGGTGAACCACGGTGTCTGGATCAAGTCCTGGCATGCCAGCATAACTCCATGCAAAGTTTATTTTTCTCTCTTAGGAATGCCGCTAGGAGCTCTTGCTCTTCTGATAGTAGTGATTCCGCATAGAATGTGATATGTAGGGTCTCCTCTGTTCCTAGGTTGACCAGATAGCTTTTTTCTGCCAAGACTGCTGACTTTTCCTAATGAATAGCTCTTAAAGGAAGATTGAATCCCCCATCCTCGGGTGCCTTAGAGAGGTTTTCACCATTGGATGCATCCTTTCTTTTTACCTTTTTCTGGTTAGAGAGTGCCACAGTATGGTTTTCACTCAAAGACTTGGATATTATTCTTAATTTATCACTTTTGCGACTGAGGGATTCAATCGTTTCCCCATAATAGGCATGTGTGTCTAACTCTATTATGAACCTTGCTTTATGATCCCCATTTGGAATGTTATCCTACAATCCCATGAATTCTAAGAATGCCTCATCATTTTTGAATGTATCAAGAATTAGTGGTCCTCATTGGTCGTAGTCGATGAGTTGGGGATATACTAGGTGGATTTCATGATCTTGGTGGTCCGATTCAAAAGATAGGGTGTTAATCATGTAAAGAGTGGTATCCTCAAATAGCCTAGTTAAGTTGGGTGTGGGGTCCTCGTCATCACTGCTACTACAAATGTCAGTTATAAAGTTATCTATGACTCTGCCTGTGGATATTGGTAAGCATACTTCTGCTGCGGTTGGCTGAGGAGGAATATTAACCATTCTAACTGGAGGACTTTGGCCACATATGGTTATACTCAGAGGGGTACATCCAAGGCCAAGGTTTTTTATTGGTCCCGTCTCCAGAATGATAGGTGTTATAAGCCCATTGCCATTTTTCCCAAGTCTTCGATTTCTATTGTAGCCCATTGCGAGCATCATTTGTAAACCCTTGATTTTGTCATCCGTTGGTAAATCTGCTACCAGTCTTTCATCTTGATATAGCATATTTGATGGATCTTCCTCAATAACATCCTGGCCAAGGTCTCCCCATCTTGTGAATTCAGGATAATTTTCAAGAGACGTTTGGGATGTTGAGGCTTCATTTTCTTGTGGACGTCCCCGTGATCTAGTAGATTGTGGTAACTCTCCTACCACAAAAGCATTGTTAGGGAGCTTTTAGTTTCCACAACCATTGTCTTGGATGATGAGCTTGATGTCAGAGATGGTGGGGATGGCGGGTGTCTCTGTCACAAAAGTGGATGCGAGAGTGGCAGGAACAATGTATGGTGTGGATGGGCCCTCATCATTTTTTGGTACTTGGAGAATTTTGTAGTACTTTGCTTCAAGGATTTTGCAATAGGGGAACGATTCAGGATCTCTGTGGATGGTAACTTCTTGTCCCTCACATGTGAATTTCACACATTGGTGGAATGTCGATGCTACTGCCTTCATTGCATGAATCCATGGGCGTCCTAGGAGGATATTATATGTCAAGTCAAGGCCCAGGACCTGACAAGTGGTTTCCATGAGAGATGGCCCTACTTGAATAGGGAGTTTGATCGTGCCTTGAGACACTCTTTCTTGATCATCATATGCTCTTATTGTGATACACTTTCCTTTGTCGATAGAATCCTTTAATATTTTCAATTGCTTGATGAGGCTGAGAGAATAAATGTTCAAACCTGCACCTCCATCTACCAAGACCCTTTTTACTTTGCTCTTATGTATGATGGCTTCTAAGTGGAGCGCTCAGTTGTGAGATGGTTGAGTGGGGAAATCCTGGTCAGAGAATGTCAGGAGATTAGGTGTAATAATGTTTCCAACCATAGCTTGGAATTTCTCCACATCAAGATCTGTGGGGACAGTGGATGAGGCCAATGCTTCTTCAAGGATTTTCCTATGGACATATGATATTTTTAGCAACTCCATGATGGAGATTTGTGTTGGCATTCTCTTAAGTTGATCTAGGACATTATAGCCAGTAGGAACAGATCTGGATGTAGGTACTTTGTTTGGCTGGGATGATCCTACAATGGTAACTTTTTTACCTCTTGTGGTGACTCCACAATCGGCATGGGCACCCTTGATGGTGATAACCATGCAGTTTTCATCTAGGGAGGTGGTGACTATTTCATACATGTGGTTTACATTTGATTGGGTGCCTTTCCCTTTATCATTGTTATTCCTTTTGTTGCCATGATTCGACATCGGATTCGTATATATCTTAAGATCCCGATTTCCTGTAGGTTGTTCTACGTTTATGATTCTTTTATCGATGAGATCTTAAACAATGTTTTTCAATCTCATGCAACTATTTGTGGTATGGCCTTTGATTTTATAGAATTCGCAAAGTTGATTCTCATTATACCAAGGAGGTTTCACATTTGGTTCTTGGTAATTTTCAATGGTGGGTGCTCTAATGAGTTTTTCATCGATTAGCTTTTTCATGATGTCTTCAAGTGGTTCCCCCAAAGTGGTGTACTTTCGCTTGGGATAACTCTTGTTCCGTTGTGGTGGTCCCCTTTGATCATTAAGATTGTTGATTGTTGGATTGTTGTTTGGTTGTTGTATTGCATGATGATTGTTTTAGTGTTGGATTTGGATTTTTTGTGTGGGTGTATTTTGGCAAGGTGCACTAACAACCACCTTGGCATCGATGACGCCATCATTAGTAATGTTTTTGTTCCTTACCAACGTGCGAGGTTTATCATTGTAGTTGGGAGGTTGTTTTGTTGTTCGAGGTATGAGGTTGATCCCGTGGGTTGAGTTATAAGGGCTCTTTCAATGTTGAGTGCCTTGGGGATCAACTAATCATATGTGGTGATGCCTTGAACCTTGAGATGAAATGTCAAGAGGCCATCAAGGTTGGCGATGATGGTGCAAACTTGTTGTTCTTCTGGCATGGTCCACTTGCTCTAATTGGCCTTGGATCACCATCGTTGTAGGAATGACACGAATAATTCACCCTTTCCTTGTTTTAGAGCTGAGAGTTCTTCTAGAATAACATCCATTGTAATGTTGCATGTGTAGTTCTTAATGAATGCGTATATAATTTCTTGAAATGTTCTAATGCCTGAAGGTAAGCGAGAGAACCATTCCATGGTGTGGCCTGCCAAACTCCTAGGAAATAGTCACATCAGATAAGTATGATCATATGTGACTTCCATGCAATGAACCTGGAATTCCCTGATGTGATCTTCAAGGTTTCCCATCCCTCGATATTTTCCAAATTTGGGGATCTCAAATCCCTTGGGGAATGGTTTCATTACTAGGCTCCTATCAAATGGATAGGGACACAAGTTGCTTGGTGTCTTCATTGTTCTCCCTAATTGAAGATCGAGCATTTGTTGCGAGAGTAACCTAATTTGTGTCATTACATCATTTTGTGGATTAGAGGGTGGGATGAAGGTGTTTTAGGGTGTTTCAATTGTGGGTTGGATGGGTGGGTTGGTCGGTGTGTTGTTTGATGGTATCTATATGTTTTGTTGAGCTAGGTAGGATTCCACCTGTTGCTGTATGAATAATAACTATTGTTGATCTTTTTGTTGCTGCGCTAAGATTTGTGCTTGCTATTGTGCTTGTTGTTGTTCCAACAACGCTTGTTGTTGGGCTGCCAATTCGGCTGCTTCTTGCTGCTCTTGATATTGCTTTATTGCTTGCTGATATGCTTGCAATTGCACTGCTTGTCTTTGTGCAAGAAGTTGTGCCTGTGCCCATGCTTGCTATGCCTGATATTGGGCTTGTGCTTGTGCCGCTTGTTTTTGTAATAGAGCTTGTGCTTGAGCAGCCTTTTGTGCTTGCAATGCTTGTAATGCTTGAGTGGCTTGGGCGGCTTGTTGTTGTTGTTGTTGCAATAAAGCTTGGGATTGTTGCGCTTGTAAGGTGGCTTAGGCTACTTGGGCAACTTGCGTAGCTTGAGCGGCTTGTTGAGCAACTATTTGTACAGATTTTTGTTTTTGTACTTTTTGGAATCCTCTTTGGAAAGTAGCTTGCAATGTCACATTGTATTGGCTTGATGTGGTGGAAGTTGGTGGTGGTGGGGATGGTGGCAGATTCAGAATGGTGTTTGATAAAGTCGTGTTGGTGTTTTGAGTGATGGATGGTGGTATTGATGTGGTGGTTTGACTGATAAGTGGTGTCGATGATGTGATTGGTCCTTGAGAGGCCATGCTTTGTGATGTTAGGGGGGTGTTTGATGATGTTGCAATTGCTTGTGCATTTGTCATCTGTTGTTGCGATATCGACAACAAGTTTTGAGCTTTTGGCATAATTCTTTGATTGATGCTTGGGATGTTTGTTTGATTTATACTTGATAGAGGGGGAAGCCCTAAACCAAGGAATGGTGTGGATGATGATGGAAATGGTGGAAGAGGTGGAAATGTGAGGGGAGCGAGTTCTTGCAAAATTGTTGTGGTATCGAAAATGCCCCCTGGTCTGAACATATCTCTCTCCTCTTGCGAATTTGTGAGGAGAGGAATTTGAGGTGTTGCGCGGAAAAATGTTGATGATGGATCATGATGGAAAGTGAGAGGAACATTCTTATGTAATGGGTTTTTGAGTATATTTTGTTCCAAGGTGGTATTTGCATCCAAGTTTTGATTATTAACAAGGGGGTGTGCTTGAATAGCATTGAGAAATGCATTTCCCTTATTAATGTTAGGTTGGGTTGGAGCAAAAGATGTCATGATTTGCGAAATGTTTTGAGTGATATTTTGGGATGGGGGTGTGGATGAGATGGGAATGGTAGATGAGATTGGAGGAAAAGATGTCTCCACTATGGTACTCATGTCAAAATCCAAGGGCAATTTGGCCCCTTGCTTTGCTAGTCCAAGCATGTATAATGAAGGGTTAAGCCTCATCATGATATTGACGATCTTATGGTTTTTCAGATTTTGAAGCATTTTAGTTATTTTGTCGTGGGACATCCCAAAGGTCAGGTCTTCTCCTTGGGCTTCTTCTTTTGGGTTTTGCAATGATGGTGGAAGGTTAACTGTGAGATTTCAAAACCCAATGGGATTCATTTTAGGAGTGGTTTGACTTAAATCACTTGAAGCGAGTGTTTCTTTGTTGGATTCCATGCTCTTCTTGTATTGAGATCTAGTTTGAACCATAAAACAAGGATCAATTTTTAAGAAAGGGATATGAATCTCTTGATTCTTTGGATTGATCTTTACTTTATGCCCAAAGTAGAAAATTTTAGGATATCTTGAGGATCGAAAGGTGATATGATGATGATGCAAGGAATGGATGATGCAGATGTTTTGGCTTTTGATAAATTTTAACGGAGATGCTAGGATTTTAGGACTTTCGAATATGTTACTGATTTTGATTTTGATTTGATTTTGGATTTGGGATTTTTCCTTGATTTTGGTTTTGATTGCTTTTGATTTTGAATAAAAAGACCCTAAGATGTTGGATGATTATCTAAGGGATAGATTTGTTCAAAGGATGACAATTTGAATAAGTGTGGGGAGAAGGATGCATCTACCCACACCTATTCAAACAAGATGATAGTTTCACTAAGCATATGAAGAAGGATTCATCTACATATACTAAGCTAAATAAGATGATTTTGATAACTTTGACTAAGCATATGCAAAAAGATGCATCTACACATACCTAGCCAAAGGTGATTTTGATAAATTTTTCAAGGATTTAGTCTCAAAGATTTTGATGATTTTTTATTTTGCCAAAAAATCCTACCATTAAGGATGATTTCAAGATTTTCCAAAAGATGATGGTGAGATGATTTTTGTTTTGATGGACGAAAAAGATTTTGATTTGCTTTGATCCTAAGATGAACCTAAAAAACACACTTTGTTTGCCTTGACCTAGGTATTGAAGAGCATACAATGTTTCTATAGAACTTTGTAACCAATAAGTGATTCCTTTTGAACATACATTTGAACCAATGACTTGTTTTCGGATTTGAAATTTTTGAGAATCGTGAAGCTTCAACACACATGAAAGTTCATTTTGCTTAGCTTTTCTTAATGGATTTATTTTACCAAAAACACTTTCTTTGATTAAGTTTTCAAACTAAGATGTCCAATGTCTAAATTTCTTCAAACCCCACAAGATATGTTATGCGGAAATTCGATGAACTCAAGGAAAAGGTTTTCCTATTGTTTAATTTAATAGAAAAATTGAGATGTAATCCAATGTTTAGAAACCTCTAAGGATGTAAATCCCAAGGGAAAGCAATAACATATGGATTGAGTCAATTATATTTGTCTCCCAAAGGGTTTGAAATTTGGATGAAGATGTTAAGTGTTTCTTTTCAAGATGTTTTCGATCAAGCAATGAATTTTGTAACCCAAGAATAAGTACAACCCTATGGATGTGTAAGAAAATATTTGTTGGATTTCCACTTGGACAAGTCCAACTACGCTTATCTTTAGCGAATGGTTAGATGCTTGATCCCATTGGCTCCCCTCCACGACACTCACTTATATGGAGCAGCCAAGCATCAACAACCATGAAACTCCCATGGCATGATTTCTATTTCTCCTAAAAGACCGTAAAAGTGTGGGGTGGCTTGAGAATGACCATTCTTGCACCAAAAAATAGATTAAAATATTTTGAAAAATTCTAGAACATGGGTTTTAATAAGGACTTTCCGTTCGTGGAGATTGACCCATACGACAAGAGTCACATTTCAGATCCATCTTGTCGGAATCAACCGCGTGATATTGGCGTTTACTCCAATACCCACATTTATATCCTGGTTGGAAATACTCTTGGTTTTAGA
This sequence comes from Sequoia sempervirens, assembly GCA_007258455.2. Taxonomy (NCBI): domain Eukaryota; kingdom Viridiplantae; phylum Streptophyta; class Pinopsida; order Cupressales; family Cupressaceae; genus Sequoia; species Sequoia sempervirens. Next base: position 92,788,774 of record VDFB02252616.1, read on the forward strand.
GTGTTACTAGTTGAGTCGTTCCCTTGGGTGAGTAATTTTTCCCCAAGGCAGGCCCTCTAAGATAAACAAAAGCGAGTGAAAACAATATTCGTAACTCGATCAATCTTTGTTGGTAACAAAGAGAGAATATATGGAATAATTCCCCCACTCACACTCGCACAAGATTTTTTCCAATTTTAAACCCAAACTAAAGTGTGGAGGTGATTGCTTTATCTCACCCTAAAGTCATGAAAAAGGCCTTTTGATTCTCAAGATCGCTATAAAGCGCAAGAGAAGCACATACATCCTTTTTCAATGCCTTTAGTTTAAGTAAGCTTTCATGAAAAACAAAGTTGCACTTGTTCTTTTTAAATCCACAAAGCAAAATGTGAGTTGTTTTTAAAACACCAAATGACAAATGAGAGACATTTTGTTCAATTGTTAACCAAAAACAAACTTTAGTAAGTTGTATTCCTAATGTTTGTTTTAAACCTTTACAAAAAATTGGAAAGATTCTTTTTAAACCCAAACAAAAATTAGTGTCCTAAGAAAGAAGAGATAACAATTTCATGAAAAAGTGTTAAACAAACACTAAAGTGTTAAAAAAAAACTTTGATCTTGCTAAATATCTTCCTTATGCTTCTCTTTCTTTTGTTTTCCTTTCGTTTTCCTTCATTTTCCTTCTTCACTTTCCTTTTTCCTTCTTTGTTCTCCTTTGTTTTCCTTTGTTTCCCTTTTTTGCTTTCCTATTAAACAAAAAGAAATCATGTGAGGATAAAAATATTGAACTCATTTGGATCATTTAAACAATAACATGATTTCAAATGAAAGAACAAAGATTTGGATGATAAAAGGATTATTTATAAGTGGGTTATGTTTTGATATTGAATTCAAAAAAATATCACACTTGCTAGACACCTTCCTTCACACTTGATATTGACTAAAGGTAGTAGCCCATAAATCAACCATAAATAATATATCCTTCAAAAGTACTCTCCTAATCCCAAATGTTGACTATCGTATTAATAAAAGTGATGTGATAATCTTTGCAAGCCAAAAAAACTTTATCAATCATAAGAAGTACCTTTTTCAACAAGCCCCCCTCCCAATTTCAAATGTTGACTAATCAAAATGATGCGATAATATAAAACTATGAAATTTATTATAGGATCAATAAGTATAATGACATAGTATAAAAAGGAACCCAATCAAATCAATTACCAAAATCATTCACTAAATCCATATATTACCAAAAGAACAAATGGAACTGCCCTATAGAAAGACTTTTGACTCTTTAAAGAAAATGCGTCGGGTAGTTGTAAAGCCGCGTGGTGATCTCAGTTGGGGAGTTTCCAAAGAAACTGCAAGTGGCAGGTGTAAGAGCTAGCAATCGTAAATGTTAAAGGAGATTCAAGTCAAACAAATTTATGGCATAGCCTTCAAACTTATGCATTTAACTGTTCCAAACTCGCGCCTAAAAAAGAATCTCAAACTTCATGCAATTGGCCGACGTATGTTTTAACTCCTCAAATTTTGACCAGCATTGACACTTTCAGGCAAATGCAAGGTGTTAGAAACTTAGAAGCTTATGCTATCATTTGTAATGTAATTCGCAGGTGTAAACTTGCGACTCGTGCGCCCAAGTAATAGACTAAAAGCCCAGTGTCGCAGGAAATTCAATCTCAACCTAAACATAATGCAGATGTATCACCATCTAGGGAAATCCAGGCTCAACAGGGATCGGCTTCCAGCCTACAAAACCACGTAGCATTTAATGATACAATTGATTATCAAGAAGGAGAAGGCAACAAAGAAACAAGTGACAGCCAGGAAAGACACAATCATTGAAACAGAACCTATCATGACCCAACGACATAAAATCTCAGACTTACCTAACCATATGGCTGTATATACCAATCTTATATTTTCAAATATTAGTAGAGCACACATAAAGTAACGCCATAACTCAAACCCAAAAGTAGCTCACATAATAATGTAATATGCAAAATAAGAAGGAAATAGAAAATGGGTAGCGTTCTCAGCTTACGTGAAAATAAATGCTAATAAATTTCTAATGTTTTGATTTGGTAGATAAGAGTTAAAAGCGATGCTTATTGTCTTTAGTCATCAAATACATAAATAGATATCTAAAAGTCACATCTTTACTTGAATTCAAGATGACAAAATATAATAAAAATCTTGTTGATCAAAGAATCATAATGACCTTGACAACACTCTAGTGTACAGGCTTAGCAATACCGAAAAAAGACAAATCTTACAGCCACACAAAGACAAGGTAATTTCACACATTAAGATTAGAATTTTAATGTAATGCTATTACCATTGTGGAAAAAATACTTCTGTGTTTTCCCTATCTTCAGTTAACTTTTTTTTTTGTTTTCATTCATATGAATCCCCTAATTGGCATGCACTCCATTATTCTATCCTTTTAAACAGAGGGACAGACACAGATTTATGTTCAAACAAAATACTTATTACAGTTTTAAATTGTTACTATCACACTTGAAATTATTGAGATTTTGCAGCGGTAAAGAGTTCAGCAAGGCTAAGCAATAGTCAAGATCTTTGTTGTTAATCACGTTGCTTTTGATAGAAGAGCCAATAACAGAGGCAGTAAGTTCAAAAGTCCTTCATTCTTCAAAACAATGACGGTAATTTTAAAATTCTTTTATGCTTCAAAACCATCATTATTTGTTCATCAAAACACAACAAAAATAAAAACACAGCCTATCATATGGAGGACTAAGACTCCAAATTTCTTTAGACCATCGTCATTATACATGTCCTCCTTCTAGCACCATTATGAAGCACCCCTAAATCTGCAAATGAACCATCTCCAACACTCAATAGTGGGGTTAGTTTATACACATACAAATCTATGAATACCTCTATGGAATAACATGTCAATGCTCAAGAAATGCAACAAATAACAATTATTAAAAGACATTAAAAAACATGACATATACCTATTCCATATCGGATTGGTGTCAATTGTGCCAATGACCCTGTAGACATCCAAATTTGGACAATTAATTTATCCAAATTTATAACTTTTCGTCTAAACATTCTCTTATCCGAGTTAATTAAATAATATTTCTATTATTTAATTAATATCTTTAATTCTGCCAAATCCCTAAGGTATTTAATTAATAATTAAATACCTTACCCTCTTTTAATCCTCTTTTCATCAAATAAATTAAATAAATATTATATTTATTTAATTCCTCACATGTCATTTTCATCTAATCCTAATCCATCTCCTAATTTTCATTAGGATGCATGTCTAATCCTTGATTAGGATGTGTCACATCCTCCAACTTTTGCAAGTTGGCTTCTAACTCATTTATCTTCTAATTATTGATTAATTAAGCCTAATCATTCTCCAAGGAATTTTTAATTCCTTTTTATTCTTCCTAGATTCCCCTCTTTTATATGTGAATTTTTAATTCACATTCCATCCTTCCAAGGCTTCTAACCTTGGACTTGTCACAATCTCTACATGTGACCAAGTCCCACCTTTTTGGAGCCCACCTTTTATCCTCTAGATCCTCCTAGGAATGTGAATTTTTAATTCACATTTATATCCCCAACCACCTTTCCTTTTCCCATGTAGATTTTTGAGGAATTCCAAAATTCCTCAAATGTCCCTTTCACTCCCACTTGGGGACAAGGAATCTCTTTTTGAGGAAATCTCCTCACTCCCCAAGGTGCATGTCCTTTTTCCACCTCATGTACCTTCTTGACAACTCATCTCCATCTCATATCCCCTTGGCCACTTCACCTCCACATGTCAAGATGTGAGGGCTTGTGGGTTCTCAACCCACCATAGCCCTTCATCTTGACCTTGTTGGATCAATCTTGACCATTGAATTCTCTAGAGAATTCAAGATCCTCTATAAATACCCCCTCCTCAAGGGCATTTTTAGAACACTTTTTCATTTTTGGAGCAACTACATGCTAGCAATTTGCCTTCTCAACACTTTGCATTCTCATAACTACATGCTGTCAATTTGAATCCTCAATCATTTACCATCATCTAGCTATCTTTTTAATCATTTGCACCTCCAATCTTGCATTTAGACATTCAAGCAATCATCTAAGGGGCACACAACCAACCCAAGCAAGGGCCAATCAAAGAGGTATCAACAACAAGAGAGGTAAAATTGTTTGTGTTTCATTTTGTTTACATTCATTTTCGTTGAATCACTCTTTTGGCTAATCTTGAGATGTCCTTGGTATTTTGTCATTCACATTTCTAAGTTATTTTGCACATTTAGAGCAGTAGAAATTCCAAGGTATCACATTTCTGGTATGCCCGGTGGGACCCACACACGGGTCTTGCATTTAACATCTCTTCGAGTTAAGAATTTTGCAGGAAAAGCTCGCAGAAAGGCGGTAGCGCCCCCGCAGAAATGCGGTAGCACCCTCACAGAAACGCGGTAGCGCCCCCCGCAGAAACGCGGTAGCGCCCTACGCAGAAACGCGGTAGCGCCCTATGCAGAAACGTGGTAGCGCCCCAAAACAGCACAGTTTGGAAGGTAAAATAGGCATTTTGGCTTTGTTTTTACTCTAGTTTTTCGCTATTTTCATGTGATAACTCTCTAACGTTGTTCTGGCAAGAATATTGCTGTTTTTCGCTAACGTTTTGCAGCATATTGTAGTGAAATTTGACCAAAGACAAAAAAGAGGACAACTAACATTTGTTTGCAGGGTCATCTACATAATCATACTTTCAAAAATTATCTTTGCTGTTTTCAAACATAGTCTAATTAGGGGGATTAAACCTCATTGTTTGCTGTGGTTGTTTACTTTTGTGTTACCCAAGGGGGCATTGATTTGTTTTCACTTTCCCCTTGCACTTCGTGTGAGCCTGGGGAGTAGTTGGAAATAGTTAGTGTCTTCCTTTTAGTGGGACCTGCTTGGGGATTTCATCACCCCAAGGGACGATTCCAACCACGTGTACCGACGGGGTATATAAAGGGGGGAGAACGAAAGTTGTACCCCAATCCAGTTGTCGTAATTGGCGGAGCGTCGAAGCTAGGGTGATACCTAGATAGACGTGAAGAGTTGGTCCGAGCCTTTCAGTATCTCACTGGGGTTCCCGACTCACGCTTGTGATGGACTGGTGTTCACGGTTGTGCCTCACGTACCGAGAGTATATGGAGGACTCCCTAGAAGCCTTGTGCATCCTAGATTAAGACTTTTCCTTGCCATACCCGTAATATTAATCATAGGATTGTGCTTGCTTGAGGTGCTATCTCGTGAAAAATCTTGTCAAATTTTTGATACTTTGGACTTGTTTTATCATTTTGTGTCCTTGCCATAGTCTTTGCCATCAAAAACCAAGTTTTGCCCCCACAGAAACGCGATAGCGCCCTACGCGGAAACGCGGCAGCACCCACGCAGAAACACGGCAGCGCCCTACGCAGAAACGTGGCAGTGCCCTACGCAGAAACACAGTAGTGCCCCTACAGAAACGCGGTAGCGCCCCTGATTTACTGCAGAAGGCTGTCTATGCCCCTGATCAACTTCAGGGGCTGCGCCCCTTTAACTTCCCGGGGCTATCATTCACAAACCGTGCATCGGATCAACTTCATTCAAAAACCAAAATTGCTTAGTTTTTTGAGCTCTATCTAGTGGTACCTTTTGTTTCTTCCTATCTAATCAAACCAATCCATTCCTCCGATCATCTAATCAATCTAAGCACACCAATCCAATCAAGTTCATCCAATCACAATTATCCAATCAACATCATCTAATCATTTGATCCTATCCATCAAACTGATCTAGTACTTTAATAAATTCATCAAATCATCTACCTGATCCAATCATCCGTCTCATCGAATCCCATCAAAATCAAAAGCAATCCCACCCAATCATCATAATCTGAGCTTTTGTCCAATCCTGATCGAGCTTGACCAAAATCCCAATTTGAGCTTTAATCTGTTCCCATCCAAAATCTTTTATCCATCCTCTTTATCCTGTCATCATCATGAATCCTCATCCTCCATCAATAGTAGTCAAGGGAAACCCTAATTATGTGGATGACGATAACGAAAGTCTTGTCGATCAAGAAGAATATGACATAGATCCCCTTGACACTATCATCTCTAGTAAGCTTTCTCCACCCACTTTCCAAAATCAATTACTCCTATGAGCCATCCTGTTATGTCTTCATCCATGCCTAGTCATTCTCCTTATGCCACCTTTGACAATGGATATCAGTATCTTCTTCATCCCCATATTTGTCATGTCCTTCATCTACATCATCCTCTTATACAACATCTACATCCTCTTATCCTAATTTTCCATCCCAATACTCCTATTACAATCCCCCATCCATGTCCCCCTATCCTAATCCTCTTTCCCAATCTTCCCATACTAATCCTACATCCGCACCCTTTTACCTTAATCCTACATCCGTGTCACCTCATCCTAATCCATCATCCCAATACCTTTATTATAATCCATCCCCCACATCCTCTTGTCCCACAACACCACATATATCCTCTTGTCCTAATCCACAGTCCATGTCCCCCTATCCTAATTCACCACTCCAATATCCTTACCTTAACCCTCCATCCAATCCTAGTCCTCCATTTACTCCTAGTCCTCCATCCAATCCCATTCATCCATCTACTCCTAGTCCTCCATCCAATTCTAATCCCCCATCTACTCATAGTCCTACATTCAATCCCATTCCTCCATCTAACCCTAGTCTACCAATCCATAATCCCTCATCCATTTCTACCACCCCAACCAAGCCAACCATATGCAAGTCTCTCATTTCAGAAGTTCCCCAAGGACTCATTACAAAGAAGCCACCCCCAACTCCACATCTTGAAGTCATGGAACCATGCCATCTAGATCCATCATCCATGGTCACTAGTGATGAGATGCTTCTCCATACCACACCTATTATTGATGTTACCACCCCTAGTACTGCTCAAACCATTGAAACCATTGAACCCACTAAATCCATTGAACCCACATCCCCTACTCCAAGAACCACCGAATCCATCGAAGACACCCAATTCAAATCCACTCCCTCTACTCCTAGGTCCATCCAAATCCAATCCACTCCTCCCACTCCTAGTAGCACCGAAATCCATTCTGATAACTGCATCGAATCTTCCATCCCCCCATCTTCCCCACTTGAAGAGTCCCAACAAGACTTCATTACCATGCCTCCCGCACACGATGAGTCACGCCAAGAGTCTAATCCAAAGCATGCCAACATATCCCCTTCTCTAGATCAAGATCCTACCATCCCATCTAGTCCACCTCAAGATCACAGTCCCCTGTCCATTCCATCCCATGATCCCCTTGTCATTCAAGCTTCCACTACTCCATCTCCATCTCCATCGCATGAGCCTACTACCACAAATCCCTCTCCTGATGTTGCTATCCCATCATCTCCTTCTCATGATCCCCCATCATCGCCTAAAAATGCTATCCCCACACCGCTTGCATATCCCCTTGGTCCTCTCACATTCCTCCATGGCAGTCTCCTCGCAGAAGAAAAACAAAGCATATACACCAACCCTCATCTTCCACCTAATAATGAACTCGCATCATTCTTCCATAATAACAAAAATCCTGTCCTAGATCGAATACTCAAGAGAATGAACTATCAAGGAAAAGGTTTAGGCCTTCATGAGCAAGGTATTATAGAGCCCATCCAAGCTAAAGAATATTTGTATCTGCAAGGTCTTGGATGTACTACTCACGACTCGCAATCCAAAAATGTTGGTACAACCTCTAGATGTCCTCAACGAGCCTTTTCCAAAAGAAATATCGGATCTTCCCATTGCCCCACCAGATCATATGTGGCCATCCCTCCTCCTCTATCGTATCACTTCAAAACAACTGTCCATCTCCCTCCTTCATCTGCTCCATCCATTTTGGGTCCTTACATCCTTCCATCTACCATGCCAGGTCCTACATCTATTTTGGGCCCCTATATCCCAAAATCACCACCTCCATCTCATCCTATCCATCCTTTCATCCATTCATCACCTATCCATCTCATCCATCATAAACATCCCTCTCACATACCCCATAGTCAGGATCAACAAGGGCACTTACCTAAACATCCTCCATCTACACATAATCCCCATACTCCTACCTCCATCACTCCACATCATCCATCTCCTCACACCCATCCCATTGCTACTAAAAGCACTTTGGTTGTTAAAGAAAAAATGCATAAATCCAAGCATCTACATGAATCTACGGATCCCCATGTCCCCTCCAAAAGACATGGTGAAGAAAAGAAAAATCTAAATCTAAATAAAATCCATAGGCCACAAAGGCCCACGAAAGCAAAGATTAAAACCATGTGGATCCCAAAGAAAAAAGATGCAATACCATTACGTGAAAAATCTATAAGAACATCAAAAGTCGCTAATCCAAAAGCTAATCATACATCCCTTTCATCTCCTAAGTTTGTTTTGGGTCCTTATGTCCCGAAATTCACCATTCCATCTCCTCCATTATCCCCACACTCTCCATCCCTTAATCCTATTATCTTTTCACATCCACCACCACATGTGCCAATGTTGGTCCTGAACACATCTCCCCATCACATATACACCCCATCATTCCATCCATACCCTTTGCAGTATCTCATACATTATCCCATGTATCAACCCCATCAAATCCCTCTAATTCATCCTCATGCATAATCTATTTATCCTAATAAGGTTGTACCAACATCCAATAGTCAGTTCGAACATGGGCTCTTACTATGTCGTATAGAACTTGATGCTTGAGTCCTTCATCCATACTCCCTTATCCACATCCCTATCCTTATCCATTTTCATCCCCCTACTATCCAAAAAAAGAAAGAAAGAAATAATTCGTCCAATGGTGAAAACTTGGCAAACAAGCGCCTTGGATAAGTACCATGATGAAAACCTGGCAAATAGGCGTCATGCGTAAATCCCCATCTGCACCTGGGGGCAACTTCCTGATCTGCATTCCCTCCATCCGCTATGCTTCTAGCTATGCACCCATCTTCCTGTTCTCCGTCCTCTTCATAAATCCCCCCCATCCCACCTATCTTCTGCATCCTACCATCATATCCCATTTATCTCCCATTCCCTCCATCCTTCTTGTGATCTTGATCAAAATAGGGGCACCTATCTATGCATGCTTTGGACACCTATTGGTATACATTCCCTTCATCCATGCTCTATCATATTCCTTAGTCACCTCTCATATCCTCATCTAGTTATCTCCTTTATCTTCTCATCCACTTGTCTTCTATCCCTCATGCCTCCTCATATATGACATATCTAGAGTGGAGGAATTTGCTTCCTTTGTGACATAGTCCTTGGAGACATCATCTATCACAACATCCCTTCATCTCCCTATACATCTATCATAGCATCCCTTCCATCTCCCCATCTATATCTTCATATCCATCTATCCTAGCATCCCTTTCATCTCCCAATCCTTCTGTCCCTATTCATCTATCACAGCGTCCCTTCCATCTCCCCATCCTTATCTTTGTATCCATCTATCACAACATCCCTTTCATCTCCCAATCCTTATATTCCTATCCATCTAAACAATCCCTCCCATCTCCCATCCCTATCTCTCTATCCATTCTTTTATTTTATCCTCATCCCATCTCACAATCCCTTGTCATTGGTATATGGCTACCAGCCTCCCCCCATGCAACCCAATGCTATTTATCTCATTGTCATCACCCCTGCTTCTCTTGCACATCTTTCCAATCTCCCATCACTTTTCATCACTCATCTATCTATCATATCATCCTCCCAAGTCATTTTACTGCTTTGGATAACTATCCCATCCCTGAGCTTTATGTGATCGTCATCATCCAATCCAATCCAACAGGTCTATCCTATCTTGTCGTATCGGTCCCATCTCTTTATCCACTTATCCTATCATCATCCATCATCCTTTATCCATTATTTGCCTTTGGTCTTGTCGAACTACGTTGCCCCTGCACTTTCATGTAGGCAAGGTCGATCATTTGATCCACCCCCGGGGTTCCATCATCGATCTTCATTGTCCACTTTGCTCTTCTATCGTCTATCATCAGTCTTCCTTTTGTCCATCCTATCTTTACCATCCATCAAGGTCTCCATCATAGTCAGTCGTCCACCTTTCACTGAACTACGAGGGCTCTGCGCTTTCACGTAGGCAAGGCTAATCTCTGATTGGCCCCCGAGCCCATAGGTCCTTAGGATGTGTCAGTCTCATGTCTTGTCTCTCTTGTGTCGTGTCGTCAAGCTATGCCCTTATCTACCCAGTTCTTCACAAATGAGATCCATTTGTATCAACAAATCCAATCAATTTTGAACATCCTGCGTCATAACGATCTTTTAGTTTTGTATCCATCATCTTTGGTCTCAAGAGGATGCATCCTTCCTAACAGACCTCATCAATCCCATCCATCCCCTTGATCCTATGGCAATGGACGTTTGAAATTGATTGTGATATTTTGATACTTTTGGTTTTTGTTTATCATCTGAGCTCCCTATCATCACTTGTCAAGGCCGCCATGATCCATCGTATTATGGTGTGTTTTGATTGGTCAACATAGGGGCATATCTTGCTTTTTTTTTATTTGTGTCTTCTTGGTTGTCACACGTAGTACCCACCAAGATCCCCAAGGTCTTGTGTTATGCTGGGGCATCCTTTTGTGCTTGTGGTTATCTCAATACCTGGCCCGACCAAGGTCTTCGTGACTTTGGGGTGTTCGGATAGCCTTCTTGTCTATTGTGTTTGTTTCATGCATTCGACACTGATCCGCCTTGGTTCCACATACCCTGGCACTTGGTGTCTTCTGCTATAGCAAAAACCAGTGCTCCAAAGATGATAAATTGCATTTAGAATTGCATTTCATTTTCTATTTCATTATCTTGCATGTATCCCCCCATCCCCCCATCATTTTTCCTATCTCTTCGTCATTTCTCTTACCTCTTACATTCTTCTTCCCTCCCCCTCCATCCTCTCTTTTTCGCCTCCCTTCGTCTGCCCCGCCCAGAGTGGTGGCTCTACGCATCGGCACAGGCGGCGGAACCGCCTCGCAGAGGGGTGGTCTACTAGAGTGCTAAACCGCCTCAAGTAGGTGGTTCACTACAGGCTACAGAGAACGCCTACTTCATAGGGAGGATAGCTCACCACAGCAGTATGGGAACCACCCTGCGCAGGGCGACGGCTCCGCCCCGCGCAGGGTGGCGGAACCGCCCTGCACAGAGCGGTGGCTCCGCCCCGCCCAGAGCAACGGCTCGACCCCCGCAGAGCGACGGGACCGCCCCGCCCCAGCTTTTTCCCCCCAATTTTCCACTAATTTTTGACCTTTTTTTAAACAAACTGATTCCGACCCAGTTCCTCATTTTTCTTAACGAACAAAACCCATGTCTTCAAATTTTCAAAATTTATTTTTGATTTTTACCCCGACACTTTCGGAGGCCATAACTTTTGACTCGGGTGTCCATTTGAGCTGAAATTTGACGGGTAGTTGCGTTATGCGATAACGAGTGGATTTCCAACTATTTTCTTTGAAAGTCGTTGGAACCCGTTTTGACCCATTTTTGGGGCCTCAAAGTTTCATCTTGACCCTCAAAATCCCAATTTAGTATTTTTTTCCAGCATTTTGAAAAATTGTTTTCGCTCATAACTCAAAATGCATATTTCAAATTTGAGATGTTAGTTGGAAATTCATCCTATCTCACCAATGGGTATTTCTTGGAAAAAATTGGGACTCTCAAACATACATCCATGAGGTTTCCTAAAATGGCAAAATTTGACAATTTTTGAAAATTGCCAAATCGGGAAAAATCTGATTGTCAACACTTTGCGCCCTCTAAACCTCGGAACTCGGTGTAGAATCAATCCAATCATCTCCTTCTATCATTCTGGTCTTTAATCCAATCCTAATCTGAGCTTTAATCTTATCCCAATATGAGCTTAACCAAACCCCTAATCTGAGCTTTCGTCCAGCTATAGTCCAACTCTTTGGATATCAAACCAAATCTTAAGATCTTTCTCTCCATCTCACATATCAATCTTCTCCTCATCTGTTTAATCTCGCACAAATTACCTAATCAAATCCTTGGTCTTGTCCCCAGTCTCATTATCAGCCTTGACCCATCATCATCATTATCCATTAGTATCATTCCCTATCCCTTTGGTGTTGTTTTGGGATGTATCCTTCCCTCATCAACAACACTTTCATCATCATCATCATCAGGAGGTATTTTTCCCTATCCTTTTGTGGTGTTTTGGGATGTATCATTCCCTCATCAACAACACTTTCATCATCATCATCGGGAGGTATTCCTCCCTATCCTTTAGTGGTATTTTGGGATGTATCATTCCCTCATCAATACCACTCAGTGGGATGTATCCTCCCCTATCCTCGTGTTGTTTTGGGATCTTTAATTCCCTCATTGACAACCCTCCATCCATCATCAACCCATTTTGGCTTGTACCTTGACTGGGACAATATCACCTTTTGTCCTCAAATCCATTTGTGCTTCATCCATTTCCATATCACTTACTCTCTTCCCCATCACCTTGCATCATCTTCCTCATCTCCCCTTGCATCACATCATCTATTTCGAGAGCACACATGTGTTCTCTTCAACCCGCATGTCCTCTCGAGGGGGCATCCTTCATCCCTATTTTTCATCATTTTTTTTTTCCCTTCCTAGTCACTCCTTTGGATGACTGGGGGCATCTTTTCCAATCTAACCATCTTCTTCTAAGTTCTATATTTTAATATTCTTTGAAATGATGCTACTTCGTAACACCATCTCCAAAAGGGGCAAAATGTAGACATCCAAATTTGGACAATTAATTTATCCAAATTTATCACTTTTCATCTAAACATCTTCTTATCCGAGTTAATTAAATAATATTTCTATTATTTAATTAATATCTTTAATTCTTCTAAATCCCTAAGGTATTTAATTAATAATTAAATACCTTACCCTATTTTAATCCTCCTTTCATCAAATAAATTAAATAAATATTATATTTATTTAATTCCTCACATGTCATTTTCATCTAATCCTAATCCATCTCCTAATTTCTTCATTAGGGATGTGCACATGCCTAATCCTTGATTAGGATGTGTCACATCCTCCAACTTTTGCAAGTTGTCTTCTAATCCTCATTTATCCTCTAATTACTAATTAATTAAGCCTAATAATTCTCCAAGGAATTTTTAATTCTTTTTTATTCTTCCTAGATTCCCCTATTTTATATGTGAATTTTTAATTCACATTCCATCCTTCCCAAGGCTTTCTAGAACCTTGACCTGTCACACCCACATGTGACCAAGTCCCACCTTTTTGAGCCCACCTTTATCCCTAAATCATAGGAATGTGAATTAATTCACATTTATATCCCCAACCACCTTTCCTTTTTCCCATGTAGATTTTTTAGGAATTCCAAAATTCTTCAAATGTCCCTTTCACTCCCACTTGGGGACAAGGAATCTTTTTGAGGAAATCTCTCACTCCCCAAGGTGCATGTCCTTTTTCCACCTCATGTACCTTCTTGACAACTCATCTCCATCTCATATCCCCTTGGCCACTTCACCCTCCACATGTCAAGATGTGAGGGCTTGTGGGTTCTCAACCCACCATAGCCCTTCATCTTGACCTTGTTGGATCAATCTTGACCATTGAATTCTCTAGAGAATTCAAGATCCTCTATAAATACCCCCTCCTCAAGGGCATTTTTAGCACACTTTTTCATTTTTGGAGCAACTACATGCTGGCAATTTGCCTTCTCAACACTTTGCATTCTCATAACTACATGCTGTCAATTTGAATCCTCAATCATTTACCATCATCTAGCTATCTTTTTAATCATTTGCACCTCCAATCTTGCATTTAGACATTCAAGCAATCATCTAAGGGGCACACAACCAACCCAAGCAAGGGCCAATCAAAGAGGTATCAACAAGGGAGGTAAAATTGTTTGTGTTTCATTTTGTTTACATTCATTTTCGTTGTATCACTCTTTTGGCTAATCTTGAGGTGTCCTTGGTATTTTGTCATTCACATTTCTAAGTTATTTTGCACATTTAGAGCAGTAGAAATTCCAAGGTATCACAGACCCTTTCCCAATCCTTGCTAAAACTCAAATGATGCAATGCAATGGTGATGGGCAAAACTAGTTCTCTGTTTAAGAGAGTAACTTTGCATGAGAGTGTAGATAGGTTGATGAAGAATGAGGCCTTTCATTTATAGATTTTCAAGTTGGAAGAGAGCTCAAAATAGAGCAATGTGGGATAATGATTTGGCCAATGAGATGAAACCACTTGTCACCTTGTGATAGGTTGAGGAATGAGCACATTTTGGTCAATGTTCCAAAGAGGGGGAGATTCAAATTTGAAATTGTGAATTAAATGTTGAGAGGGGGACATGAAAGAGAGAAGTTATTGCCATGTTATAAGGGACAAGTCAACTTGTCTTCATATTCAAACTTGACGAATATTATTAAAAAGATGTTTTGTTGAGGGAAAATGTTAATTTTATAAATGAATTAAAATGATGTATTGGTGTAAGTGGGAAAAGCTAGAGGATGTGATGGGTGGTTAGATTAGTTTAATCAGGATTAGATTAGCTTAGATGATGTTTAGGTGACTTTGACTTATTTGATTTAAATATTTAAATCAAAAGGGATGGAAAATGCATTTGGGATTTAATTAAATAAAATTTGGTTTATTTAATTAAAGGGAGAATGATAGGCTTAAATTAAATAAAGTTAATTTATTCAATTTAAGTAGATAATCTTGATTTACCTAGTGAATGAACTTGATTTATTTAATGAGTGTATGAATGTGATCTTGGTTTACTTGATGAATCAGATGAATATGACCTAATTAAATGCATGATGCTAATTTTGCATGTCTACACATATACGTATCAAATAAGATACAAGATACAAGCATAGGGAAGAGGTAAAATTTATTATTTTTATTGACAAAAAGGTAGGGAATCCAATTTTACAATCACAAAATGCTAGAGTAACATAAGCCTACTAGACAAAATCCATGGAAGAACCCTTGAAAAATGTACAAGTGTTTCCTTTATAGTTAAGGCATGTAACTTAATTGACTTCAACCAAACCCTAACCCTCACTAGGGTTAGCAAACAAAAAAAATCCATCTAGATTAGAGTTTAGATATCCAGATCATGGAAAATGTGTTGAAGTACAAGCCTTAGATGAGCAAAGACTTGCATTCCATAGTTTTGTAATAAATGTTATCCAAAAATCCCTCTAAAATACCGAATGAAATCAATGATTTGGATATGGAATAAGAGAAGGGAAATAATTAAAAGGAAATGAGCATGGGTTCCCATGAGATCAACCACAACCAACATGAAGTGCAATAAATGTTCTCACTGAGCCTCAAAAATTGAACATGCAAGTGAGAAGGTCACTCGGCCATTAATGGCACCGTCCCAAAAAAATATGTCAAAACATGAAAAGGTCAAGGCATCGGGTTTGAAAAGAACCTTTGTTTTCTAGTGAAATAAATGGTTTGCACCCCCAAAAATGTGTCCCTATTGGAGGTCAGGTGTCAAGGATGTTGGAAAAATGAGTAAAGTTATCTATTTGTTGTCATTGATGTAACCATTTTGGTAGTATGCTGGCAGTTGGGTCTGATACTCTTATACCGGTGCTTATCCTCTTTGGTGGCTGGTCCAATATTTTGGTTGCCTATCTGGTATTTGTTGTGCATGTTTTGCACACATGCCCCACCGTAGGCAGGGACCCCTTTTTTTGGCTCCCGACAGGCCGCTTTGTTCTTGTTTTGTTTTGCATGCCCCATTTCCAAGCCCAAATTGGTCATGTGCCTTCAAACGATCAAACCCCCTACCCAAATTCACCTACTTGAGGTATTCAAATCTGCGGAGAAATGAGGTCCACCGTCCCGTTTTCTACCTTTTGTTTTGTTTTTGCTATTTTGGAAACATCCGTGGACCCCCGTCGCTCTCGTTTCCTCAATTTTGACTTTGGGGGCAACCTTTTTTGGATCTGGGATGTGTTTGATGTGCTTAAATGAACTGCCAAGGTTTTGTCAAAGTTTGGTTAAGTTTCGATGGTTTCAAAACTTTCCTTCCGGAATTCCCTTCCTCCTTGGGTGTTTGGAAACATCTGTTGACCCCTGTCGCTTCCGTTTCCTCATTTTTGACTTTGGGGACAAACTTTTTTGGATCTGGGATGTGTTTGATGTGCTTAAATGAACTGTCAAGGTTTCGTCAAAGTTTGGTTAAGTTTCTATGGTTTCAGAACTTTCCCTCCAGAATTCCCTCCCTCCTTGGCTGTTTGGAAACATCCGTGGACCCCTGTCGCTCTCATTTCCTCATTTTTGACTTTGGGGTCACCCTTTTTTGGATCTGGGATGTGTTTGATGTGCTTAAATGAACTACCAAGGTTTTGTCAAATTTTGGTTAAGTTTCGATGGTTTCGAAACTTTCCCTCCGGAATTCCCTTCCTCCTTGGCTGTTTGGAAACATCCGTGGACCCTCGTCGCTCCCGTTTCTTCATTTTTTACTTTTGGGTCACTCTTTTTTGGATCTGGAATGTGTTTGATGTGCTTAAATGAACTGCCAAGGTTTCGTCGAAGTTTGGTTAAGTTTCGATGGTTTCAGAAATTTCCCTCTGGAATTCCCTTCCTCCTTGGCTGTTTGGAAACATCCGTGGACCCCCGTCGCTCCCGTTTCCTCATTTTTGACTTTGGGGTTACCCTTTTTTGGATCTGGGATGTGTTTAATGTGCTTAAATGAACTGCCAAGGTTTCGTCAACATTCTGTTAAGTTTTGGTGGTTCCGGAGCTTCATCCCTCTTTTGCTATTTTGGAAACATCCGTGGACCTCTGTCGGTCCGGTTTCCACATTTTTGACTTTGGGCCCAACTTTTTGGTGGATCTGACATGTGGTTGTGGTCCCTAAGTGAACTGTCAAGGTTTCGTCAACGTTCCGCTAAGTTTCGGTGGTTCCGGAGCTTCGTCCCTCTTTTGTTGTTTTGGAAACATCCATGGACCATTGTCAGTCCGGTTTCCACATTTTTGACTTTGGGGCCAACCTTTTTTGGATCTGGGATGTGTTTGTGGTGCCTAAGTGAACTGCCAAGGTTTCGTCAACGTTCTGTTAAGTTTTGGTGGTTCCAGAGCTTCATCCCTCTTTGGTTGTTTTGGAACATCCGTGGAGCCCCAGCGGTCCAGATTAATGTTTATGGTCCAAATGAGCTCGAAATATGAATATTATTATCTTTTGATGATGCATAGATGAATCTAACAAGGTTTTTGCAAGATTTGACTAACGTTTTTCCTTGATTTTTGTATGAAAGCACTTACGGTGTTTCATGTATGCAGGATTCAAGGAGCCTACCGCAGGTCCGTTAGGGCAACCCATTGAGAAAGCTGAGCAAGGAATGCACATAGCTCTTGTCACCATTCATTTCATGATTGTCTTTCCTTGTAGCACCCATCAACAGTGTCGGTGTTAGAAAGCCTTTGCTAAGGAGGCCAAGGACAAAAATGCAAGGGGGTGACCTTGAATAAACCATAAGGTAGCTGTCTCCCCATCAGGGGCAACCAATCCATTGATGTCAATCGTCGATAGGCTCATTTGATCCAAGGAATAACACTACAAACACATCGAATAAGAAGGCAGCTTTCAGGCAGTTTCTGTTATAGTGAAAAGGGCAATCAGCTAAATGACGAAATTGCTACAGTGACTGTCACTAGATGACAAAATAGGGAAAAGACAAGGAATGTATTTTAAATTGCTAGATAATGGAGGGTAGGTGAAACCCTATTGTAAATCAAATCTAGGCCATTCGATGTAATTGAATCCTAGCCATTCATTTGGGCGTTGGAAAACTATAAATATGGGTTTGCCCCTCATTTGTAAGGGTTGGAGAACTGATGTAAAGACATTCTGCAGCAATAGAAAGCAACATTGCATGATTTATGGGTGTTCCTTTTGAGTTTGCTCTTTATGTATGCATGGTTCAACTTCCCAATTAGTTTAGGTGTTAGTTTTTTGAATGGAAGTGGTGATGGTGATTGTTGTTTTAGTATTTGATGGATTTCCAGCTCATGTTTTTTGTGGTTCATTGATGATGAGTCACTTTGCAAAGCTAGTCCTAGCTCATTACTTCATTGTTGCAACTTAATTCAATTACATGTGCATGATGTATGTGTGTAATCTGAAAATCTACAGTCCTTAAAAGATTGCACTGGTTTTGTGCAACTGTAGGTTTCTCTTGGCCAAGCAAAACCCAGTTTAGGAAGCTTGTCTACTTTAGCAGCCACCATTGTTACTGTTCATTCATAGCTTATAATTAGAATAGCTTTCTTAACCCTTCTCCTTTTGCTGTTTCTTTTAATCTTTGGTTAGAGTAGGATCCAAAGCATCACCATGAAGCCAAATCAGATGAACTTGATGAGTTTCAACTTGCTGTTTTGAGTGGGCGGCCACTGCTCATTCACTTTCAGCACTTTGAAACTGCATTTGCAAACCCAACTTCCCATGCTTTGTAACTCATCCGTAAGACCGCCTTGTGATTCCAGCAAATCACATCAAACAACTGAGATATTTCAAGCACTGTCAAGACCTGACATTAGAGACCTTGGGATAGTGTTCTGCAATATGATTGTGGAAGATTGTCTTTCAAGAGAGGTAGTGCACCTATGCACTGCCTGTGTTGAAAAGTACATAAAAAATACATCAACAGAATTGGTGCTAGAAGGAGGGCATAACATGTTGAGGCTACAAAGCTGAAAGTTGGAAATCAAAAAGAGCTCTTTCAAAGAAGAAATATGAGATAGGGAGATCTCTTCTAATGCTAAAAATCAAAAAAATTTGAAAGCAAGTAGAAGTTGAGTCAAAATGGAGCAGTATGCACAAATTGACATCACTCAACTACATGCAGATTTGAATAAGAGACTGAAGAAGCCATTGCAATAGTTTGCATTGGAGGATAAATGTCGGGTCCATTGCACTCGCAGGCACAATGATTTGGGGTGTCTAACATTTTTTAACAGAATTGAAAAGGTCTTGCAAGGAGAAATCCCCTTCTGGGAAATCTATCTGCCCTTGGCCCCCGAAAACCCACAGGAAGAATTGTAAACCATGGCAGCCAACCCATTTAAGGAGCTGATCCACAAACATTTGAGCAGCAAGGATGGACCAAGATTAGAGGAAGTACTAATGGAAAGTTGGTGTAGATTTCACAATGCACCACATTCAGAATTTATGTGTCCATCATGTGACAACATCATTTCTCAAGCCAAGGGTTGTTTGGACAAGTTGGAGCAGCCAACTCTCAATGAGGAGAAGTTATCCAATGAGGCAGAAGAGTTGTCAGCATCAGGAGGACAACAAAATAAAGATGAACCAAGAAATTTGACACAAGTTGGTGTTGGGACAACATACATAGAAAATGAAAACCAAAAGGGAGGAGCTGAAAGTCTTGGGACAGCAAGGTGCATTGATGAAAATCTAATTGAAATTAATTTAGAAGGCCTTCCCTCCACCAATCAAGGGCAGTCCTCCACTCTAGAAGAAGAGCAATTGGTAGGTGAAGATGATCCAATGAATTTTGCAGCCATGCATGTTGGGATAGCCAACAAAGATGCTGAAGAACAGGAAGAAGAAAAGGTTGACAACATTGGAGCAGTTGAAAATGATGATGAAGGTACAAGTGAAATTAGATTAGAAAGCCTCCCCTTCACCAATGACAGCGATCGAGAATATGAAAATGCAGATTTGGGGGAGTGGGAACAACCACTCGCCATGGTTGTCTACCATCAAGCTTCTTTTTCGAATGATGATGAGGACCCAGTAGCAGAAAGATATGACCAACTCATCTCTAGATTAGCAAGGGATTGGTCAAAGCTAAAATACCAAGTGGATTTGGAGGTGCTACTATTACCAAATTGGTGCAAACTTCATGATTCATCACATTCGGAGTTCACATGTGAACTAGGCCAAGAAGCCATCAAACAAGTCAAAGATTAAGTAAGGCAGCCAAGTGCCCGACCTCCTCTACTTGCTGCTCAGATCGAAGTAGAAGACCAAGAGTCTGAGTCAAGTGATGGCTCAGTTGAAGGTGGACCTCAAGAGGATGTTGGGGCAGCAATAGAAGGACAACAAGACAGTCTCGGACTTCTGAGCGATGAAGTAGATCAAGTGGGAATGTTGTCCACCAGTCACCAAGAAGTTCTTCCTCTTGAAGAGCAGTTGTGTACCATGGACGATGGGATTTTTGGTGAGTCTTCAAAGGGAAATTGTGCAGTAGACTTTGGTCCCCTTGATGAGGTTCCATCAATTGATGACTTCTTTCCATTGGGAGCTGCACTACGAAGGTATGCTCATGCCAAGGAAGAGCACATCCCAAAAAATGGTAGCGATAAATACATACTCCTTGAGCCCCCGAACGGTGATGCACTAGAGTTTCCAGATTGGGAGAGGAGCTCCTTCTCCATTTACAACGATAGGGAGCATGAGAAAAAGAGTGAACATCATGATGAGATGCATGAACATCAAAAAGAAGAAGACAAAGGTGGAGGTGCTAAGATAGTTGCTAATAGAGATGAAGCACTCGACTGACTACAAGATGCAACTTGGAGTCCTTCTGCCATGACCGTTGTTGATCCTCCTTCGTATTCAGAAGGCTCCAATAGGATAGATTCACATATGTCATCGTCCCATAACACTGAACATCATGAAAATAAGGCTAACACCTGGGAAAGGAGATGGGATAGCATGTTGCCCCTTGAAGACAACAATCAAGAAGAGGTTTGGGCAACGGAAACCCAAGAAGATGAGGCGTACTTCCTCGAGGAACAACCAGTGGAGGTTGTGGATTCCATTGGTAAATTAAAAGAGTTATTTGCTGCCCCGTCCTCACAGCCTTATGCACGATTAATGTCTGAAGTGTTGCACCCTCCACCGTGCCCGCCTGAGGCTGCCAATGCAATGATCAACGATGTTGTGCTTGCTCTTGACTTTCCAATGCTACCACCTCCGTGTGACGACATCCAAGTTTTATCCTTCCTCGCCCCTATTATTTCTCATAATTGCACTTATTATTTTGATTATGGGAACAAGGGAAAACAAACATGTTTATGGATTAACCATGGGTTCAGCGAACCTCCTCAATTGCTGATTTTTCATGATATGATTGAACTTGAGTGTTGTAATGTTGAATTTCTTTTTTCAAAATATAAAGACAAGTTTGCATGGTTAAGAACGATAACAAATTTATGTTTGCTCATGCATGCATTACGAAATCCAATGAATGTTAATGTTGGTTTGTCGTGCCTGAACATAGTGCTTTGTAAATATCTTTGTACATAGCTCATTTTTTAGTAGTAAAGTTTCTTGTAAATACTCCGCTTTCGTGCTTTCCTTAGGTTAGTTGGTTTGATGTAGGTTGCTTGCTTCATTTTCTTTTTGTTTGCTTTCACTTTGCTGCTGCTTTGTTCGGGGTCCCTCTGCTTTTAGCTGAGCACATCTGTGCGCACAACCATACTTATCGCCTGGGGTTGTTCTATGTATTTCTTTGTCAAACTCTAATCATGTCTTCAGAGTGGATGGTGAAGGTCTTTCGTTAGTGTCAAGTGATCTGGGTGTTTGATTCAAAGAGGATAAGTTGTTGGTTTAGTTTGACTCTGACGTATTCTAAAATATTACAGCTCTTACACATCTTAAGAATTTGATAGTCACTATAGAGTCTTTTGTGAAGTCTAGTTAAGTGAAAAATCTAAAATTCTACTCCAGCGCCATTGTGATTCTAAGCCCTGAGTGCGAGCTTTAATGCTTGCGGGTTGAAATAAAAGAGTTAAAAAGAGAAAAAGAAAAGAAAAGAAAGAAAACATTGAAAATTAAAAGAAAGAGAAAATTTAACTTTTCGGGGGTATCCAAGCAACTCTACCGGGGCTATGGACGCCCAGCTGGCAGTAGAGCAATGTTCGGGAGAATCACAGCGACAACCTTGTCGGGGCTATGGACGCCTGACTGGCAGCGAGGCAATGTTCCAGATGCTTTTGGAGTTAGAATAAACTACGTAGCTTAATTTGACAGAGCTTGGGTTCCTATAGCAACTGAAGAATGGGAATTAACGCAATTGCACACACTTGGATTTTCAGCATATTGAAGGTTGGGTTGGCGAATGGTTTTGATCCTTTGGTTGGGCATCTAGTTTTTTTGCCCTAGCGTGAAGGTCAAAACCAGAGATTCTGGGTTCGTGATTCCAGTTTGTCATCAAAATCCTTTTGAGTATTTCCCCAGCGAGTCGCCATTTGTTGTGCATGTTTTGCACACACGCTCCGCCGTAGGTAGGGACCCCCTTTTTTTTGCTCCAGACAGGCCGCTTTGCTCCTGTCTTGTTTTGTGTGCCCCATTTCCAAGCCCAAATTGGTCATGTGCCTTCAAACGATCAAACCCCCTACCCAAATTCACCTACTTGGGGTATTCAAATCTGCGGAGAAATGAGGTCCACCGTCCTCTTTTCTGCCTTTTGTCTTGTTTTTGCTATTTTGGAAACATCCGTAGACCCCCGTCGCTCTCATTTCCTCAAATTTGACTTTGGGGGCAACCTTTTTTGGATCTGAGATGTGTTTGATGTGCTTAAATGAACTGTCAAGGTTTCGTCAAAGTTTGGTTAAGTTTCGATGGTTTCGGAACTTTCCATCCGGAATTCCCTTCCTCCTTGGCCGTTTGGAAACATCCATGGACCCTCGTCACCCTTGTTTCCTCATTTTTGACTTTGGGGTCACCCTTTTTTGGATCTGGGATGTGTTTGATGTGCTTAAATTAACTTCCAAGGTTTCGTCAAAGTTTGGTTAAGTTTTGATGGTTTCAGAACTTTCCCTCCAGAATTCCCTTCCTCCTTGGCTGTTTGAAAATATCTGTGGACCCCCGTTGCTCACGTTTCCTCATTTTTGACTTTGGGGTCACCCTTTTTTGGATCTGGGATGTGTTTGATGTGCTTAAATGAACTGTCAAGGTTTCGTCAAAGTTTGGTGAAGTTTCGATGGTTTCAGAACTTTCCCTCTGGAATTCCCTTCCTCCTTAGCTATTTGGAAACATTCGTGGACCCCCGTCGCTCCCATTTCCTCATTTTTGACTTTGGGGTCACCCTTTTTTGGATCTGGGATGTGTTTGATGTGCTTAAATGAACTGTTAAGGTTTCGTCAAAGTTTGGTTAAGTTTCGATGGTTTCAGAACTTTCCCTCCGGAATTCCTTTCCTCGGCTGTTTGGAAACATCCGCGAACCCCCGTTGCTCTTGTTTCCTCATTTTTTACTTTGGGGTCACCCTTTTTTGGATCTGATATGTGTTTAATGTGCTTAAATGAACTACCAAGGTTTTGTCAACGTTCTGTTAAGTTTTGGTGGTTCCGGAGCTTCGTCCCTCTTTCGCTGTTTTGAAAACATCTATGGACCCCTACGGGTCTGGTTTCCACATTTTTGACTTTGGGGCCAACTTTTTGGTGGATCTGAGATGTGTTTGTGGTCCCTAAGTGAATTGCCAACGTTTCGTCAACGTTTCGTTAAGTTTCGGTGGTTCCGGAGCTTCGTCCCTCTTTCACTGTTTTGGAAACATCCGTGGACCCCTGCCAGTCCGATTTCCACATTTTTGACTTTGGGGCCAACCTTTTTTGGATCTGGGATGTGTTTGTGGTGCCTAAGTGAACTGCCAAGGTTTCGTCAACGTTCCGTTAAGTTTTGGTGGTTCCGGAGCTTTGTCCCTCTTTGGTTGTTTTGGAACATCCATGGAGCCCCAGCGGCCCAAATTAATGTTTATGGTCCAAATGAGCTCGAAATATGAATATTGTGATCTTTTGATGATGCATGGATGAATCTAACAAGGTTTTTGCAAGATTTGACTAACGTTTTTCCTCGATTTTTGTATGAAAGCACTTACGGTGTTTCATGTATACAGGATTCAAGGAGCCTACCGCGGGTCTGTCAGGGCAACCCATTGAGAAAGTTGAGCAAGGAATGCACATAGCTCTTGTCACCATTCATTTCATGATTGTCTTTCCTCGTAGCACCCATCAACAGTGTCGGTGTTAGAAGAAGGCCTTTGCCAAGGAGGCCAAGGACAAAAATGCAAGGGGGTGGCCTTGAAGAAAGCATAAGGTAGCTGTCTGCCCATCAGGGGCAACCAATCCATTGATGTCAATCGTCGACAGGCTCATTTGATCCAAGGAAGAACACTACAAACACATCGAGTAAGAAGGCAGCTTTCAGGCAGTTTCTGCTACAGTGAAAAGGGCAATCAACTAAATGACGAAATTGCTATAGTGACTGTCACTAGATAACAAAACAGGGAAAAGATAAGGAATGTATTTTAAATTGCTAGATAATGGAGGGTAGGTGAAACCCTATTGTAAATTAAATCGTGGCCATTCGATGTAATTGAATCCTAGCCATTCATTTGGGCTTTGGAAAACTATAAATAGGGGCTTGCCCCTCATTTGTAAGGGTTGGAAAACTAATGTAAAGACATTCTGCAGCAATAGAAAGCAACATTGCATGATTTATGGGTGTTCCTTTTGAGTTTGCTCTTTATGTATGCATGGTTCAATTTCCCTATTAGTTTAGGTGTTAGTTTTTTGAATGGAAGTGGTGATGGTGATTGTTGTTTCAGTATTTGATGGATTTCCAGCTCATGTTTTTTGTGGTTCATTGATGATGAGTCACTTTGCAAAGCTAGTCTGAGCTCATTACTTCATTGCTGCAACTTAGTTCAATTACATGTGCATGATGTATGTTTGTAATCTAAAAATCTGCAGTCCTTAGAAGATTGCACTGGTTTTGTGCAACTGTAGGTTTCTCTTGGCCAAGCAAAACTCAGTTTAGGAAGCCTATCTACTTTAGCAGCCACCATTGTTATTGTTCATTCGTAGCTTAGGATTAGAATAGCTTTCTTAACCCTTCTCCTTTTACTGTTTCTTTTAATCTTTGGTTAGAGTATGATCCAAAGCATCACCATGAAGCCAAATTAGATGAACTTGATGAGTTTCAACTTGCTATTTTGAGTGGACAGCCACTATTCATTCACTTTCAGCACTTTGAAACTGTATTTGCAAACCCAACTTCCCATGCTTTGTAACTCATCTGTAAGGCCGCCTTGTGATTCCAGCAAATCACATCAAACAACTGAGATATTCCAAGCACTGTCAAGACTTGACATTAGAGACTTTGGAATAGTGTTCTACAATATGATTGTAGAAGATTGTCTTTCAAGAGAGGTAGTGCACCTATGCATTGCCTGTGTTGAAAAGTGCATAAAAAATACATCAACAGTATTCTAGTCTACACTTCTTCATAGATGATAATCTCTCGTTGTGGTTTTGGGAAACTACTGATGGATGTTAAAGGCATGCATGATAAAGTTCTAGTGATCATACAACATAGTAGCAACCAACAGATTGATTGTTGCCTTGTTGTGTTGATTATTATTCCTAGCTGATTTGTTAAGTTAATTTTGATTTGATGTGAAAACTAATGTGTGACCTATATCTTGGTTCGAGCCAACATGATGAAATGTGCTTAAGATCGTTTTGTTTGTTTGGAAATATTTTGCAAACTATTGGAGCCGACATAATAATGGTTAAAACATAATTTTGAAAATAAGTTGTGGAGTTGACCTAATTAGTGCCTGTGATGGAGATCGAGCATAATTATAAGTATATGTTGAACAGTTTGTGAGTAAGTGTGAATGGGTGTATGCAAATATGTGTAGTGAGTATGTAGGAAAGTGATAGAGGAAATAGTGAAGAGGTAATGAATGTGAAGGTGTGATTAAAAAGGAAACAGTTGTGGGCATATTCAGAACTACATCAACACATGTTAGGTACATCCTTCTAGTTCATTTTTGGGTTGTAAAGCCTTACTCTATTTTGTATAATTTTTTTGTAGGTAGTGAACCTCTTGTTGGACATTGAGTCATTTTTGTAGGCAATGAGCCTTTGTACTTGGACAGTGAGCCTCCTCTTTAAAATACTATATAGTGTGAGTTAACCCTCATCGTGGGATTGCCCTTATTAGGTTTTCCACGTAAAAATCTGGTATTCATTGTTTTGATATACTTTATGTTATTTGTGTTTCATGCTCATACTTAATAACAAAATAGTGTGGTTGAAGATTTGATAAGTGATAAATTTTTAAGTTTGAATTTGTGTGACAACTGATTCACCCCCCTTCCTATCAGTTGCCATGCGCTTGTTTAACAATTGGTATCAGAACTTTTGGTTCCTCCTATAAAGTCTAACAGCTTGAGGGAGATCCTGAAGATGGATATAATGAATGACAAAGGAGAACTCCAGACTGCTCTTGAAGATCTTGATAAAGTGGAAAGAGAAAACAAATAATTGAAAGAGAATCTTGATGAAGCAAATGAGTGTGTTCAGAAATTGAAGGAACGGTTGAAGAAATTTAAGGAAAGACAAAGAGAAGTAAGTGAACAACTAAAACAAGAGATAATTGGACTGAAAATGATAGTAGAAGAAAAGAAGAGGATTGAAGAATGTCTAAATACAATGGTGCAGAAAAAGTTTGAATAATGTTCTAGACTCGAATAGGAGATAGTAAATCTGAGAGTGGAATTAGAGAAGGCTAAACTCTGTGAAAATAATTTCAGGTCCAGCTCTAGTAAACTTGAAGAACTTCTTGCAAGACATAAACCATGTAAAGACAAAGGTGGCTTAGGAGTTGATACTAGTGAATGTTCTGAAGATGAAGAAGAATCAAGGTAAGAGGAAGCAGAGAAGGAATTTTTCAAGATGACCGCCTATGAAACAACCTAATACACAAAGGTACCCCTCTTTTGATGGTGCTTTATTTTCTTGTAACAAATATGGTCACAGAGCAACTGATTACAAAAGTAGGATAAACTTGTTTTCTGGCTCTCTTTCTGGAAAATGTTTTGAATGTGGGAAGTTTGGACATAAGGCTAGAAAATGCATATTTTAGGTAAGTTTGCTTAGTCAGGTAATGGGTAACAGGTTTAATGAAGGCAGAAGGAATCAATTCTTTAATGGCTACTATTATTCTTGGAATAAATTTGGACACAGAGAAAATCAATGTAGATCAAGGAATAATGGAGGACAGTCTAATCGGAAAGGTGTGATCTATTATAACTACAATAAACCTAGAAAATCATCTAAATCTTGCAAGAATAAGAAAGGAAAGAAATTTGCTTCGAAAGAGAATAGTGAACCAGTAAAGAAGATTAATAAAGAAGAGATGGCAAAGACTTGGAAGAAGAAAGAAGAGAAATATGAGATTCTTGATGTGTCTGTACCCTCATTCTGTACAGATGACTTATTCAAAATTTAGACCTAGCATGGTCTTAGGGGGAGCATTATTAGAATATCATAAAAAAAACACCTGGAAGAATGGCATGTCAGAGGCTGGCACGAGGTCAGAATGTGAAGAATGATTGTTCAGAGGTTTTGGAAGAAGAACTAGAGAAAATAATGTCGATATGAGGATTTGTGGACCATTTGAAGGTTTCCTGTGCTAAGTGAAGTGTGTGTTTAGCAACTTTTTGTGTTTTTCGCATTTAATTGCTTAGGGAAAACTCAACGGTGGATAAGTAGAAATTTGTGATGATTTTTGGTTAATTGTACATCTGAAATCGTCAAAAAGTGTTCTAAATATTTCTTGAGGCATGCTCAAAGTGTTTCTAAAGGGATTTTGAAGATTGATTTAGGTAATCTGGAAACCCTCTCTCTATTTGCATAAAGAAAGAAGAAAATTGAAGAAGTATTGTTGAATTTCAAGAAAGCTAAGCAATGGACAATGGCTCATGTGGAGTTACCTCTCTAAAGCTGAAAAAGGTCAAAGTAGAAGAATACGATCATAGGAAAATGAACGAAATTGAACTAGGGTTGAGCAAAGTCAAATTACAGAGTATAAAAACCCTAGGGATGGATTTGAGGAGTGAAATTTTGTGGGTTTCAGATAAGGAATTTATGATGTTCTTATTGAACTATCTTAAGGATAGAAACATTATTTTGGATAAACCCTACTTGATCTCGAAGGAAGCAATTAAAGTGATCACTGGATTATGCAGCGTTGGAGAACTTCCTAAAAACAAAACTGTGAAATTTATAAAGATGTGGTGGAGCTGACTAGCATTGACAGAGATCAAAGAGCATTGTTGATTGATATACTTGTTGACTTGGTCGTTAGGTATGTTTCATATGGTATCTCATACAAAATTTATTTCAGGAATCGTGAAAGCTCAACTTCGGCTATTGTCATACACATTGCCCACATGATGGTTAAGCAAAATAGACAATTTGATTTATGTAGCTTGTTACTTGAGAATTTTCTTGAAAATATTTGAATGTATTTGGTTGAGAATTATCTTTTTCATTTCATATCCTTGCTGGTATGCCTAGTGTTTTACTTTCTAAATTATCTACTGGGAAAAGATAATGTGGTGTGGGAATCTAGTATCCCTATTGGAAAATAAATTTACAGATATCTAGAGTCTTTAGAAGATAATGAAAATATGTACAGATCATATTTCTCATCCTTGCAAGCAAACCCTTGCTTTGGTATATCTATAGTAAGTCAATTTGAAGTAGGATCTTTGTATGGGAAAACATAATTGGAAGTTATTATCAGTGATTCCGCTCTAGAATCAAAAAGGAGAAAGGAAATGGCTAAAGACATCATTGATATTTCGGATGAGAAGAAGAAAGAATTGTTGACTGGTACTGAATCCCCTGATCCTAATAATATCTATTCTATGATAGTTGAAGGAAAAATGAAGAAGATTGGTGAATTATGGGATGCTACCTCACCTATTGATAGACAAAAAATTGATGATGTGCTAGTAGATTATCTACTTTAAAAAGTTATTGAAGTATTTGTTGTTTCTAATTTCTTACCAGAGAATCTAATTGAGATTGTTGAAGAAAGGATGTTGCTTGAAGGTCCAGAAGGACATAAGATGGGAATCTTGGTTGAAAGAAGATGTAAAAAGGCTATGCAAAATTTTTTTGAATTGATTGTAGAAACTAAGAAGTGTGTTAAAGAGATTTTAGATGTTTACACGTATTGTCTTCGGTGGCCTGCTACTGTAGACAACTTTCGAATGAGATTGAAAATAACTTTGACATATTTGAAGATAAAGAAGGAAAACAATGGATAAGAGTTGGTGAAATTCATGTTGAACTGATTGTTACACAAAGACAGAGAGATGGTGTGACAAAGACCTTCTGGTTTCTTAAAAAAATTGTTGAAGTAAGGTTAGAGCATCTTTCCAGAATTCTTGTTGTTGTTGAAGATATTGAGAAACAATGTTCTAATGTAGATTGGTCACCCTCTTTTACTCTATTGGGATTATTGGAAAGTACATGCACAAAATTGAAGTATGTTGTTTTTAACTGGAAGAAGTTGTATCCAGTTCTCAAAGAAAGGTACATAAGAAGGTGTTTAAGGTGAAGAGTGTCATCTTCACTTAATTTCTGCTTGCTTAAATGATCTAGATTGTTGGAAGTTTTGAAGTTTTTGGAAATCTTTTTGAAATTTTGATGTCACCATGTTTGCACTCATTTTTGGCACCCTTTGCCATTGATGTCAAAGGGGGAGAGAGTTCCAATGGAAAAAAAAAATTGTTCACATGTTGCCATCAATGACAAAGGGGGAGATTGTTGGAAAAATGAGTAAAGTTATATATTTGTTGTCATTGATGTCACCATGTCGGTAGTATGTTGGATGTTGGGTCCAGTACTCTTATACTAGTGCTTATCCTCTCTGGTGGTTGGTCCAGTATTTTTGTTGCCTATCTATTATTCTAGTCTACACTTCTCCGTAGATGATAATGTTTGGTTGTGGTTTTGGGAAACTACTGATAGATGTTAAAGGCATGCATGATCAGGCTTTGGTGCTCATACAATGTAGTAGCAACCAACATATTGATTGTTGTCTTGTTGCATTGAAGATTATTCGTGGCTGACTTGTTAAGTTAATTTTGATTTGATGTGAAAACTTATGTTCGACCTATTTCTTAGTCTGAGCCGACATGATGAAATGTGCTTAAGATCGTTTTGTGTGTTTGGAAATATTTTGTGAACTATTGGAGCCGACATAATAACAGTTAAAACATTTTGAAAATACTTTGTGTAGTTGACCTAATTAGTGCCTGTGATGGAGATTGGGTATATATATAAGTATATGGGGAACAGTTTGTGAGTAAGTGTGAATGGGTGTGTGTGAATATGTGTAGTGAGTCTATAGGAAAGTGACAGAGGAAATAGTGAAGAGGTAATGAATGTGAAGCTGTGATCAGAAAGGCAACAACTGTGAGCATATTTAAAACTGTATCAGCACATGTTAGGTGCATCTTTCCAGTTCATTTTTGGGCTGTAAAGCCTTACTCTATTTTTTTTAATTTTTCTGTAGGTAGTGAGCCTCTTGTTGGATAGTGAGTCCTTTTTTGTAGGTTGAGCCTTTGTACTTGGATAGTGTGTCCTTCTTTTGGCAGTGAGCCTCCTTTCTGAAATACTATATAGTGTGAGTTAACTCTCACCATGGTTTTTCCCCTATTGGGTTTTCCACATAAAAATCTAGTGTTCATTGTGTTGATCTACTTTATGTTATTTGTGTTTCATGCTCGTATTTAATAACATAATAGTGTGGTTGAAGATTTGATAAGTGAAAGTTTTAAGATTTAATTTGTGTGACAATTGATTCACCCCCCTCTCAGTTGTCCTACGCCTATTTAACAGAGGATACCTCATACCACTTGTTTCTTGCTGCTCATTGAAGATTGCAAGGAAGAAAAAGGCTGTGAAGTCCGAGTGTCATTCTACATCAGGCATCCAACATCGGGGGCTAGGCTATTGGATTACCTCATATTGATGAATGATAATAGGTAAGGTGAAACCTCGACCTCTAAATCTCAAAGATCGTGACACATAGCCAGGTTTTGATGAAAGGAGTGGGGGAGTGAGGAAGGGGTGAGAAGCTAAGGGCTCAATCACTGAAGGTTGAAATGAGCTTTTAGGGTTTAGGGTTTGTGGAGAGAGGTTACCTTTGACCAGGTAAAAGGTAAGGTGAAACCTCGATGTCTAATGCTTGAAGAAAATCATTAGAAATTAGATATTAAGAGGAGGAGATGAGGGATAATCAGAAATATGGTAGGCGATAAGAGGGAATCCCGACCTTTAAATTCAAAAATGCAACACTTAGGAAAATTTTTAAAGGACTTAGTCAAACTTCAAGGTTCAGGTGGGAGGCTTATGAATTGTGAGGAAGGAGCAGTAAGGCCTAAAGGGTAAGGCTGAAGGCCGGCACCCGAAACCGTTAGAAGGAAAATGGGAAGAAGGTAGAAAAGGTAGAAAGTTGGGGTCAATGAAGTAAGGCCATGCTGGGAAAGAGGGAAGCAATAGCATGAAAAGCCTAAGCACCTAGACTTAGCCAAATTTAGAACTTTTTCAAGAGAGACTCATGTAGTATGACCCATGCGAGATCTCTCGAATCGATTTTCAATGATGGGTCATAAGCATGGAATGAAATGACAACACTAACAAATAATGTAGAAGAAAATATCAAAAAACTAGATTTTAAAATCCATTAAATTCTCACTTACATGAAGCACTAGGAAAAAACTCAAGTTTGGCATACCTTGTTTCCGTCTATGATATCTTTGCAAGCTTTCTTCACGTAATCTTTATTCCTCTTCTGTTGAATTATTTTGTGCACTCTTATTTTATCTTGTCCTTTTTTTTTCCCATTTCCTCCTTTGTAAAATATTTCTTGATAATTCCTCTGATCTTCTCCTCCAAAGATTTCCTTATAGAACAAAAATATCTTCCACAATTCTTTTGATTTTCTCCTCCAATCCTACCTTGTAAAACCAAATTATCAGTTATCATTGACATTTCCTATGAGTTTCTCTTATAGATATAATGATTTACAAAACAAACAAAAAATGATTGCTAAATTTATCAATTGAAAGGATCTAAAAAGTCATTTCCTTTAATCATAAATTTAGCAACAAATTAGCATGCATTGTAGAAAACTTAGTAAAATAAAAAAAATTACAAGTATTAAGAAAAGGCCTCCTAAAAACAAAAAAAAAGACCAAAAACTAAGCCTAGTTGCTAATATTAAAAAAAAAAAATCGAAAATATAGATAAAAGAAAAAATTAGCTGTTAAATGGTTGTTTTTGTGAGCCTTCATTTGAAGGGTGGGTGTGAAATTCCTTGACCTTCGTTCGAAGGTGTTTTGTGACAATAGCTTAGCGGCATCAAGAGGGGTTCATTTGAACCCCACTTCATTCAAATGGGGGTCCGAATGAACCCCTCTTTTTGCACCTTCCCCTCCCACATTTCAAAATTTATTCATTTTTTGATTTTCTAAGCCTGCGAAGGAGGTGCAAATGGAGTCAACTTGATAAACCATGTTGGAGACCAAGTTGGAGGACCATAGTCCTCAAAACATGATTTCCAGCAACTATACATTTAATATATTTTTTTTTAATTTTTAGTTTTACTCAACATAGGTTTTTCACCGAACATCAAGTTCAGTGAAAAATCATTGTTAAAAAAGTAGTAAATTTAAGGAAAAAAATTCAAAAAATATATACACACTAGGTATTGATGTCCTCTTTTGAACAAAAATAAATAAATTTCAATACATACAAAAATAGTTATAGGAGCCGAAGAGCGCCTATATCTAAATTGTAATTAGTTTGACTTCAAAACTTAATTAAAAGAAAAATATTCAGCAAAACATTATAAAACAAAATGCAAACACTAGATATCAATGTTACCAACCTAAATTCAAAAAAATTAAAATTTTATCTATTTTTAGTAAAAAAGTTATGTGAAGTACACATCACTTTTTCACAATGTTGTTTACAATTAAAAACTAGTTATCAAAGGAGACACAAAAAATTCAATTTAATTTCAATTTAAAAAAAAAAAATACATTTAAAATCTACAAACAAAATCTCATTAATCACTAGTTTGCATCATCTTCAAACTCCTAACAGTTTACCTAATATATGTTAGAGCAATCATACATTGGCTAATAATTAATTAATTTTTAATTGATTATTAGCCTAATTTATTATCATGCACTTAAGCTAAAGTTAGGAGTATTTTAATACTTTATTAGTTGAGCTAATATTAAATCATTTTGTCTTATCTCATGTGATGTTGACACTTATCATGATCTGATCCTTTTCTCATTTAGGGATTTTCTCTTATAAGCACTCAACCCTCATTGCAATTATCTGGAGAATATCTGAAGCTTTCATATCTTCTTGAGAGTCTCTTGTTTTTGTAGCTTTTTCTTCTTGAGGAATACTGAATTCTTTGTTCGCAGATCTATTGTGTGGAAGGTGTATTTGTTTGTTGTTTGATCCTATGGCTCATGGTTTTGTGCTTGTTTCACAATTCTAATATGGTATCAAAACACAGATTCATCAAACCCCTTCTCTATTTATGAGGTTTATTTTCTTCAACAAGGGTTGCAAGCTTAAGATTTGAATCCCCTTTGCTCTATTTTGCAAATTTTTGAGGTGGGTGAATTTTTTGGTGTATTTTGGCATGAAAAGAATCTCACCATTGGATTTGAAACTATCAAAAAAGTCAAGTTTGGCTTTTGTTTCACCTGATTTTGACTCTTGATGCCAGATCTATGAAGGTTTGAAGTTGTTGCTTTGTTTCTAGATTTGGAGGGTAGCTATATTTTTGGTGTCTTTTGAGCCAAAGCGGACATTACCATTGCACTCAGAAGGCCCAAAAACCTTAAGATTGCCTATCAAATTGCCAAAATCTGTGTTGGGAGTTTCTGAGGCAATTTTTTTATGCCAGGAAGGTCATACAACCTCCCAACATGTGGATTGAGGTAAATTTTTTCAAAAAAAAATCTTGCGAATAAAAAAATTCAACAAAAATACTAAAAAAAATTTCAAAGCCTTTAAAAAGGTGGAAGGTTTTAATTAAAAAAAAAACAATCATATTAATTTTTTTTGGGGGTTAGCGTACCCCAAGGTACTGCCAACCTGCCACTATGTGGCAAGCGGTGACCCCTTCGGATCCACCACCCTACGGTGAGGTTCTGAGGGGGTACGACCGATACCCTTTTGGCAGGGAGGCGGACCCACCTTGGGCCCCACCCCATTAAAATCTTTAATATTTTTTTTTTAAGTTTTTTTTTTATTAAAAAGAAAATAAATATGTTATATATATATATATTTTAAAACTCTATATATAATAGTTTTTTTTAGCTTTAAAATAAAAATATCCACTTTTTTGCAAATAATTTATTTTTGCAATAAATGCATTGTACCTGGATATTTTTTTTCCAAGACAACTAGATTTGGTGGGCCTCTATTTATAGAGGTTTTTTTGAAAATTTTGCAGGAGATATCTTTTTCCCTATTCAGCCCCTCTCTGTTGGGCTTTTCAGTTTTACACCTCAACTTCTAAAGGCCATATGGTGGCTTTTTCAGTGCATTTTTTTTAAGCAAGGTAGAAATTTGAGCTCTTCATGGTGGTGTAGGTTTTTTCCAATTTTGGCGTCTGGTTTTTCTTAGAATTTAGTTTTCTCATTGCTGTTGTTGTTCAGTTCTCATTTTGGAGAATTTGACGGGCCATATCTTCTACATCTAGACACTTTTTTGGGAGCCATTTTTTTTTAAAGTGCATATTTTTTCATGTACTTCATCATGGTGCTACTTTTTTCCTCTTTGTTTTTTGTTAGAGAATTGTATTTTCAGCATGTAGTACTTTTTTGGACATTGTGGGATCCCATTGTATGATTTTTTTATTATGTAAACACACTAGAATAAAGTGCTACAACAGGTGTATCTTTTATGGGATCTTGCACATTGATCACTTTATGCCTTATTGTACTCGCACTATGTTATAAAGTGCCATGAGGGGGTTCAATTTTTTTCCTTTGTTTTCCATCATACCAAGTTGTCAAGTCAGTGTCCCTTCCATGATAGTAGCTTCATGTGTGTGTTCCTTTTTTTTGCACACCCTTTATAAGTGTTGTTACTTTCTTGTTTGCATGTTCAGATGTTCCTGATTCTTCTTCGTGCACTTCTTTTTGGCATTTAGATTCATTGTACCTATCACACATCTCTGTTTTTAGCATTATGGGGGGTTTCTATTATTGATGTTAATTCTTCCTTGGTTTTGTGTTAGAGTGAGCTATTTATACTATATTTGTTCCTATGTACTTTAAGATGCAATGCACATAAGTGGCTAGTTACTTGCATTTCAGTGAGATTGATCACTTACCATATGGACACTCTTGCATTCCTATTTTTGGCATTACAACAATCATTTTTTGATAGTGTTTGTAACTTCTTCATGCTTTGAAGTGGTGTTGTTTTTGTTCATCTTTTGTTCCTATCTTTTGGGACAACATTGTCTTGTTTGGAGGCTTCTTCAGTCCTTCACTTGGATTTCATCTGTTTTTGGAGTGTAGTTTTTCCCATGAGGTTTTCTCTATTTCTCTGCATTATAGAGATCTTCTATTTGTACATGGGTACCTTACTTGGTCTTGTTTGTCGAGACCCATCATTCATTCTTTTTAGGGTTTTTAGTTACTCCCTAAATTCATTTTAAAGGGGGTTGTTAGAGTAATCATGGATTAGTTAATAATTAATTAATCTTTAATTTATTATTAGTCTAATTTATTCACATGCACTTAAGCTAAACTTAGGAGTATTTTAATACTTTATTAGTTGAGCTAATATTAGATCATTCTGTCTCATCTCATGTGATGTTGACACTTGTCATGATCTGATCCCTTTCTCATTTAGGGCTTTGCTCTTATAAGCACTCAACCCTCATTGTAATTATCTCTTATTTCTCTAGCTTTTTCTTGTTGAGGAATATTGCATTCTTTGTTTGTAGATCTCTTGCATAGAAGGTGTATTTGTTTGTTGTTTGATCCTATTACTCATAGTTTTGTGTTTTTTTCACAATTCTAATAATATAGGTGTCAAAAACTAAATATTTTTCTAAAAATGTTTATTTCAATGTCAATTTTGACCAAAAAGTGTAACCCATTATTTTGGATGACCTTTAAAATTAGCATAATAATTGAGTTAGAAATTTTAAAAGTGTAATTGCTAAAAGTGAATATTTTTCTAACAATGTTGATTTCAATGTCAATTTTGACCAAAAACTATAATCCTTTATTGTGGGATGACCTTTAAAATTAGCATAATAATTGAGTTAGAAATTTTAAAGTGCAAGTGCTATTAAGATTTTTTATGGAATTGAGGTCAAAGGATTTTAACACATTCTTTATTTAGTGGAACCACTTGCTTGTACATTTGAAGTAAATACTAGACTGGAAGACTTACATAGGTTAAATTTATAAATTTACAAGAAGAAAAGAAAAATATGGTGCTAATGTTATCATGCAATTGTTTAAAGTTTACTTTTTAAAAAATTATTAACCTAGTGTAACTTTTAATTAAACATATAATTTGAAATTTTATTTTTAAATAATATTAATTTAACTAAATATTTGACATTAAATTTGTAAGTGAAGAAGAAAGTGAAATTATATTATTATTATTATTATTATTATTTTAAATAAATTTATTAATTAGATGTTTTAGAAAAATCAAACAAAATTGAACAATAGTTATAAAAGAATTAGCCAAACAATTACATAGGATCTTCTTGTAAGAATAAAATATATATTTATTTCTTTTCACCAAGTAATGTATATGGCTCACTCATAACTCATATCCTCTTTCTTTCCTTCATTCATAAATTTGGTAGGATAAATCTTCATTTATTATCTCTAGATTTACAAAGGAGGATGTTGGAATAATCAATTTTTGGCTCTCATCATCCGTAACATTTATGATTAATGATTTTCACTTGAGCTCTCCTTTGTAGTGGAAAGATTGTTTTTCTTTGTTGGCATTTCCAATACACAAACTTGTGATTAAACTTGCTCATGATATAAATACTTTACAAAAGGTTTGATACATTTCCATATTCTAATCTCTTGTCTTGAAAATGTTAAAGCTTTGGTAAAATTGTATAGCGCTTGATAAATGAATATGATTAAAGCGAAAGATGATACCATTCCTGTGATAAGGTAGAGTTCTCGGAAGCTTCTCACATCTAGCCTTGTCGAATATTCTAGATTAGAACATATATTGATAGGATCTTTGAAATATTTGTCTTCAATCTCTTGAATCTTACCACTATCTGAAAGGTTTAAAATAGCTCTAGAAAAGTCTTGCACTAGAGGAGAAGCTTTACGAAAAACCTACATCGAAAGCATCACAAATATCTGACCTTTCAAATTCCGACTCCATAAACATAACAAGAATTATGGATTCACACCTCATTAATTGAATAATTAAAATTCAAATTTTAACCAATAAAACATAAAACAAAAATTTATTATTTTTATTATAAATTAAATATAAAATGAGTACTATTTAACTATTAAATCCCATAATATTGATATAAAATGATGTGAATCCAAAGAAACTTACAAAACCAAAGCCTCCACTTTGGTACGTGCGCCCGACCATTGAATAACCACATCGGCTAGAACGGAAGGAACGAACATATGGGATCTCATCTAAAATCGCATCTACGCCTCCATTCCTTGCCTCTTTTGACAGGGCCTCCTCATACGCCTGTGGAGATGAAGTTTCCATCAGTTGTTTTTTGGCTATTCCCAAATGCTCACTTAGATAACTACCAACAAATGGACTCTGATAGCCCACTTTATAATCACCAATGCCAATGCCATTTGTGAGTGGAGCAATTCGTTGGGTAGTCAGTCTCGAACTGAGATTAGCTGTATAGCTGGACGTTAAAACCAACCCTACAAACAGCCACGCTGCAATAACTATTCGAGTCAAATTGCTATGGATTCTCTCTCCTGCAAAATGGGGAACATATTTACATGTAACAACTTTAATTAAATCTCTACTAGGTACTACACGTACTAAAATAAAATCTTTTAAAGATTTTTTAATCAAATAAGTAGGCCCAAAAAAAAGATATTGAACAAGCTAAACGTGGTCGGTAATGAGTGGAAAAGGAATGCTTACGGTGAGCGTAAAACACAGCAGAAACGCAAACCTGGAAGAATTAAGTGGAATTCAGGTTATTCGAAATTAAACAACACATATGGAGAAATCAAAGAAAGAAGTAAGAAAAAACGATAAACATGATACCAAAGCAGAGTGACCACTTGGGTAGTGGGACTTCCTCTAAAGTCGGGATTCGTTTTATGCTCCAGGGCCCACACCACAAATCCTGTATATAAAATGAACGCCGCCGTTGTAGCCCATAGTCCTGCAGTAAATGGCAGTAAGAATGTCCAAGATTTGTCGGCTTCCTCCCTTATGGCCGTGGGAGCCACCAGCACATAACCTGTTTCAGTGAATGGTTGTGTGAAATCCACAATTTCGCTGCGGTTTCCTCGGATTGTAATATCACCTACAATTGCGTCGAATTTCTGCCCAATCAAAAAAAATTAAAATTGGCAATTCTGTAATACTCTTCCGAAATAGTTAAAAAATAAAAATTACACACCTTGAGATACACTTGGCGGACAAGTTCATCATAGTAATGAAGAAATTCCCCTTTAAAGGGAATGAAATCATACAGCAGTTGGTAGTCAAGACTTTTCACAACAGCATCAAATACATCAATGGTGAACCCATTGACAATAGTTTCATTACTATCTGGGTTAAACGAGACATTGACAAATTGCTCCCATCTAGTCACAGGTACTGCGATCTTCAGCCTAGTTGCTATTGCCCAATCACGAGGAACCGTGGAAGACCCACCAGGCCAAATCACGGATCGAAGCCCCTCGTTAGTAA
This sequence comes from Sequoia sempervirens, assembly GCA_007258455.2. Lineage (NCBI taxonomy): Eukaryota > Viridiplantae > Streptophyta > Pinopsida > Cupressales > Cupressaceae > Sequoia > Sequoia sempervirens. The sequence continues at coordinate 92,827,659 of VDFB02252616.1, forward strand.
AAGATGGAGTTTTGAACAGCTTAGTGGAATTGCAGGGAGAATACCCGACCACTTGATAGCTTTTACCCACCACATTCACTATCTCATAACCATAACCATACATTTCCCCATCGCGGAACTTTACAGGACCGCTTAAACCAACAAAATTTGTTAAGAAAATCTCCTCCAAAAGCTTCCTACCTTGCTGGAATACCTTTATTTTGGTTTTTGCTACTAGTGCAAGAGAGGTTGAGGGTGTCAAAAAACGTAAACTTGAGTTTTTTGCTATCTTTCCAAACGCTCGAGCAATCATGACCACCGTATCATAGGCAATCAAACCATATGCATTCAGCTCAGTGATTTTCATGTTGGGGTTGTCAACTCTAGATTGTTGTTCCCACCTTTCTGTGAAATCCTTCAGCTGTTTAGAATTTGGGATGTGTGCTTTGACTCCAAGGAGGCCTTGCATGGATGACATTGTAGACACATTTAGCTCATAATCCCAAAGACTGGAAAACGCTTGGGTTGTTATCCACACGTAACCAGCCTCCATCATTCCCATCTCCTGCGCCTCCATTAATAGATTCATGCCAAGATCGCAAGGGGCGTGAAGAACAACAACACTTGATTGTATTGACTTGAGTTTATAAAGCTCTTCCCTTATTGTTTGTTTCTCTGCTGTTGATGGAATCATTGATGTGTATACAATTTCAGAGTCCAGATCTCGAAGGGCGTCACGCAACGAGGACATGGCTCCGGAACCAAAATCATCGTCTGAGTGAAGAAATCCAATGCTTCTCCAGCGGTAATGCTTAGCCAGGGCTGCAATGGCTTTCATCTGAATGCAATCCCTGTGTGCCATACGAATAGAATATGGGAATCTGTGGTTGGAAAGCGCGGGACTTGAGACAGACAATGGGAGAATTGGTACATTGGCTGCCTCTCCAAGATCTGATACAAACGGCGAAGCCTCGGATGTTTGCGTTTCTATTAATGCCACTACTTCGTTGGCCAAAAGATCAACAGCTGCATTCACGACATAAAACCAAATCTATGTGGGAACTAAATGTGAAAAATTCGCCTCCTCTATTGGTGTTGTGAAACCCAGCAATAAATTCACTATTGTTTATACTCAAGAATTTGAATAATAGAAATTAAATTACTGAAACAAAGAACTAAAGCATGCACAACACCATTCACTGAAATACATAATGCAGCAGAAAATTAGAGAAAACTCCTCACACTTGACACTGTGATTTACCCTGGAAAACCCCTAACTCTAGGGAAAAACCAACATTCAATGAGAGATTTTATTATAACAGAAAAGAAGAGATTTACAGTAACTACCAGTACTTGGCATCCACAGCAACACTGCAATCCTGGATAATATTTCTACTCCTCCTTCTGATCACTCAAATCTCCCTTTCTCTAGTGTCATTCCTACAATAAAGACTTTTTCTGTATATGCAACACTCACATCGATCTCCCTTTTATAACCTCTCATCACCTACGGTGGAATAGAGATTAACGAAGAAAACAAAGCAAAGCTGTTTTGCTAAAAAGGAAATTTGCCAAATTTGGCAAGTGCGTTGTGTTGTAGATAAGGAAGATAAAGACAAAAGACAGGAAAAATCTGGAGATGTCTATCTCCACAACCGCTCCAGCCTGGGTGACACAGTTCCAGGCTAGAGACACCTCCGAGCTACATTTTCAACACTCCCTCTTAGCGAGGAAGGTGTTCTCTACTACACCTACCTTGTCCTTGAAGAAGACAAACTTGCTTTTCATCAAGGCCTTCGTTAAGATGTCTACAACCTGCTCATCTGTAGATATATACTGTAGTCGAACTAATCCACGCTGTACATAATCCCTAATAAAGTGATATCTAATGTCAATATGTTTTGACCTATCATGAAACACAGGATTCTCAAAGAGTTTTATGCAGCTCTGATTATCATAGTAAATGATGGTCGATGCTAGCTCCTGACCAAACAATGCTACTAACAACTTCCGAAGCCATATGGCCTCACATGTTGTCATGCTTGCTGCCATGTACTCTGCTTCCGTAGAGCTTAATGCAACAGACTTCTGTTTCCTGCTGTACCAAGAGATAACCCTTGATCCCATGCTGAAACAACACCTCGAAGTGCTTTTCCTGTCTATTGCATTACCAGCCCAGTCTGCATCAGTGTAGCCAATCAACTTGACACCATCACCCTGAGTATATCTCAACCCATACTCAACTGTACCACATAGATACCTCAGCATATGCTTTGTTGTTGTCTAATGTACTCTCTTTGGTTCTACCATGAACTGACTAAGAGAGTTGACTGCAAAGCAAATGTCTAGTCTTGTATTGACCAGATACATCAATGACCCAATAAGTTGTCTATACAAGGTGGGGTCTACTGCCTCCTACTTTGATGCATTGATCTTCTGCCAATTTGTAACCATTGGTGTAGACATGGGTCTACAGTCCAGCATTCTGAATCGCTTCAAGATTTCCATAGCATATTTCCTTTGACCAAGGAAAATATCTCCCTCTGTCTGCCACACCTCTAGTCCCAGAAAATAGTGCATCAACCCCAAATCCTTCATCTTGAACTCTGCTGCTAGGTTCCTCTTGCATTCCTCTATGAGCCTTGATGAACCAGTCATAAATAAATCATCCACATACAAAACTAGGATGAGTGGTTCACCCCCCATCAAGAGATAGTAAAGGTTGGAGTCCGCCTCACTCTTCACGAATCCCATGCTCTGCAAGTAGCTATCTATGCGCTCATACCATGCTCTGGGTGCCTGCTTAAGTCCGTATAGTGCTTTATTTAACCTATAAACATGAGAGTCACTCCCATGCACCACAAAACCTTCTGTTTGTTCGATGTACACCTCTTCCTCTATGATTCTGTTTAGGAAAGCCGTCTTGACATCCATCTGATGGATCTGTTATCCCATTTGTACTGCTAATGAGATCACAGCTCGTATGGAGGTATATCTGGCCACTGGAGTGAATGTCTCGTCATAGTCGATTCCCTCCTACTGAGAACCCCTTGGCCACAAACTTGGCTTTGTATTTCTCTATGCTACCATCTACAACATGCTTGATCTTATAGATCCAGCGAGAACCAACCACGGCCTTATCTATAGGCCTTGGCACTACCTCTCATACATCGTTCTTCATGATGGAGTTGTATTCCTCCACCATAGCATCCTGCCAAACTTCTTGTTGTGCAGCATCCTGATAACTGGAAGGCTCACTGTCAATGAGCTCACTTATTAACGCCACATAATCTGAATATTTAGCTGTGGTCTCCTCTCCCTGCCACTTATTCTAGGAGCTCCCATAAACTCCTGAGCATCTCGCACAATCTGAGTTTCCACTCGACTAGTCCTTCTCCTGCCAGTAGGAGATACACCAATAGATGGAGCTTGTTGTTCCTTATTCTACTGCTCCTGATCCTGTGGACTCAACTCACCCAAGGTACCTGTATCTGCATTTGTTCCTATCACAGTGTCTTGTACCTAAGACTCCTGATCCACTTTTGGAGTTTCAATCTGCTGACTCTGCTCAACTGCTGGCAAATCCTGAGATTTTCTGAAGGATTTCTCCTCCATAAACTTCACATCACATCTCACTATGATCCTCCTCGTCCCTGGAATAAAGATCCTGTATGCCTTGGAGGTTTCGCTGTATCCTACAAAGAAACCTTTCTCTGCAGTTGAATCTAACTTGGTTCTTTTGTCTGATGGAACATGATAGTATGCTATACTACCAAAGATCCTAAAATGCCCGACCTCAAGCTTCTTCCCTGTAAAGGCTTCTTCTGGTGTCATTTTCCCCAAAATATTATTAGGTACTCTATTTTGAATATAGAGTGTTGTGCTTCAAGCCTCTGCCCAAAGATACTTAGACAGATCCTGATCAAACAACATGGCCCTGGCTGCTTTAACAATTGCCCTATTCTTACACTCAGTAACCCAGTTTTGTTGTGGGTTGTAGGGAGCAGTCCACTCTCTCTTGATTCCTTATCTGGTGCAGAACTCCTGGAAGGCTTTGCTTTTATACTCACCCTCGTTGTCTATCCGAAGAACCTTGATCTTCCTACCTGTCATATTCTCCACAAGAGCTTTGAATTCTTGGAAGCGACTGAAGACCTCATCTTTGGCCTTCAAGAAATATATCCAAGTCTTCCTGGAGAAATCATCAATGAAGGTTACGTAATACTCATAACCCCTCAAAGACTGAGTAGACATGGGACCACAAAAATCAGAATGTATCAAGTCAAGAACACCTGTACTTCTACTGTCACTTCTAGGGAAGACTGCCTTTGAAAATTTCTCGAGTGCACACCCTTTACATGCGTCACCGTGCTCTGCACTCAACTCTGGAATTCCTATCACGGTTTCTTAGAGCAATTTCAATGCCCCATGGTGTATATGTCCCATCCGTCTATGTCATAGCTCTCCTATTTCCCTACTGCTATTACTGCTCACTAGTGCTTTTGGAGTTTCAAACTGCAATATGTATAAATTGTCACTTCTAACTCCAATCTGCTTTGCCTTCTTCCAATCCTTGTGTTTTAAATACACCTTCTGTCCTTGAAAGAGTACATTGTACCCTTTGTCTTCAAGGGAAGATACTGAAATCAGATTCATGCACATCCCTGGCACATGCAATACATCTATGATTTTAATATCACTGCTTGACTCCCTCTGAAATGAAACAGTCCCTCTCCCAACTGGAGTGTATGTGGATTTGTTTCCCATTTTTATCTAGAAGCCTATTTCTTCTGCTTTGTAGTTGGAGAAGTTTTCTCTAACTCCTATCATATGGCATGACGCACCACTGTCAATGTACTAGACCCCTGTAGTGTTGGAGCTAGATAAGCAGTTTTGAAGAGCGAACTCATATTCTAATCTAGAGGATAGCTCATCAACATCTGCTAAAGTTGTTGTCTACTTCTTCTTCTTGTCTCCTTTCTTCTGATTCGGACATTGACTAACATAATGTCCTAGCTGATCACAACCATAACATTTAATTTTACTCAGGTCTTTCTTTTTCTTCTTGTCTCCTTTTGAGGTAGACTCTCTGCTTGAGCCTTTCTTAGCTTTGCCTTTGTTGGCAAGAGCAACATTCTCTTCCACCTCACCCTTATGACCACTGTTGCTACCTCCATTAACATAACTCATTTGTAACTCTTCCTGAGTGAAATCAATCCACAAACGATCCCAATCAGGAATATCTTGCTGTCCGGATACAACTTTGACAAAGATGTCCCAATCTTTTGTGAATCCTGCCAATGCAATCCTGACAACCTCATCATCTAGTATTGCTACCCCGACAGTTACCAGCTCATCTTTTACTGTTCTGATCCTGGTAAGGTAGTCCACAACGCTCTCCCCTTTCTTCATTCTGGTGTTTTTTAGCTTATCCCTGAGAATCAGTTGCCTATTCAAATTTGAACTCTGGTATAGATTAAGTATGACATCATACATCCTTTTGCAGGTGTCTAAATCTGCAATATGAGGAGCAAGGTGATCCTTGACCCCATTCATAACGATGCGTCTAGCTTTGGCATCTTCTTTCTAGTAGGTCGCTAGTAGCATAGCATCTGTTGGAACAAAAATGACAGTGGTTGCATATTCCTTCAGACCATTCTCCTCCAGTAACAAAAGAATTCTTGCTTTCCACACGCCAAAGTTTGAAGCCCCCTCAAGTCTATCTGAATCTCTTAATTCGGCTGCTGCCACTGCTGAAACCCTTGAACTTAAACCTCCCTTAACACAAAAAGAAAATCGAAACTTGCACTTATGTGATTAAACCCTAGTTTTCTCTTTTAGAGTATTTGCTTTGATACCATGTGAAAAATTCGCCTCCTCTATTGATGTTGTGAAACCCAGCAATAAATTCACTATTTTTTATACTCAGGAATTTGAATAACAGAAATTAAATTACTGAAACAAAGAACTAAAGCATGCACAACACCATTCACTAAAATACATAATGCAACAGAAAATTAGAGAAAACTCATCACACTTGACATAGTGATTTACCCTAGAAAACCCCTAACTCTGGGAAAAAACTAGCATTCAATGAGAGATCTTATTATAACAGAAAAGAAGAGATTTACAATAACTACCAGTACTTGGCATCCACAACAACAATACAATCCTGGATAATATTTCTACTCCTCCTTCTGATCACTCCAATCTCCCTTTCTCTTGTGTCATTCCTACAATAAAGACTTTTTCTGTATATGCAACACTCACATCGATCTCCCTTTTATAACCTCTCATCACCTACGGTGGAATAGAGATTAACGAAGAAAACAAAGCAAAGTTGTTTTGCTAAAAAAGAAATTTTCCAAACTTGGCAAGTGCGTTGTGTTGTAGATAAGGAAGATAAAGACAAATGACAGGAAAAATCTGGAGATGTCTATCTTCACAACCGTTCCAGCCTGGGTGACACAGCTACATTTTCAACACTAAATATTTAAGAACATGTCAAAAGTCAATTTTGCTCTCGCAAAATGATATGTTGTAAAATGTAATTCGTGTCATATTAATTTCAATGATGGGTTGTGGATAACTAAAATTAGATGTTCTTAATTAATATAAATCATATAATTTACTAGTTTAGTTATTTTTTTATTAAACTTTTTCTTTTAAATCTTGATAACATAATTTAAGAGTTTAATTTATGTTTAATAAATTACTTTAGAAAATTTTAATAGAAAAGATGATTTCTACATATTATAAGATTTTGATTTTAGAATTTATTTATTTTCTTAAAGATTTAATATTTATTTTTTATTTGAATATTTATTTTTTCAAATATGACTATGGTTTAGGTTATCTTTTGTTTGTACTATCATTGATATACCTTTCATTATAACTTATAGTCCAACCTTTGTTCTCATTCCACCATATTCATTTATGTTATGTATTTTAATATTTTTTTAAAATTGATTTAAATATTTAATTATTTATTATTCATTAAATTTATAGTATATCTTACATCTTCTATATTTTTTAAATTATTTTAATTTCATTTACATATTTACATTCTTTTCAATAATTAAGTAAATGGATCTGGTTTTATACAAATTGTGTTTATACATGTTGCTATTTTTTAAAAAGAGACAAAAAAATAAATTAAATAGTTTAAGAATGTCAATTTGACATACATAAAATTTGTTTGAAATTTAACTAACAGAAAAAATTATTCATAAAATTTGTATTGATATAATTTAAAGTACACATAATTCAAATCCCATAATGTTTATATTTAGATAAAAATAAGAAAAAAAATTAATACATTGAAAATATTATTAATTTAAAATCAAATCAACTAATAAACCTTATCATAAATAATTTATAAAAAATTATAGCAATTTAAAATAATCTAATTTAAATTATTTTAAAATAATCAACTGAGAACAAATATGACATATTAGAAACTTTGTAACTAAAAATATTTATTTAGAATTTTTATAATTAAAACATGTTCAAAGTTTACTAAAGAAATCAATAAATTAATAAAATTTAAATTTATAAATTTAATTATTAAATTAAAAACATGATTGATAATATCAAGACTTTTTATGTTTTACTTTTATAACTATCAACTAAATTGTGTGGAGTAACTCTACAATAGCACCACACATATAGGTGGTCAACAAATCCGAAAACCAAAAATCTTCTTTAATTATTTAAAAAGTGTGCAAGATTATTTCTTGATTTTTCAATTATTTAAAAAGTGAACAGTATTAGAAAATTTCATTTTTATTGTTTAATTACAATATTTTTTGTTTCTATCATCTAATAAATCATACAATATTTATTTATTTATTTTAAGTTTGTTTTGATTATGTTAAATGTGGAAGGGCCCGGACCCATTGCAAAGTCCATCAGGGTAAAAGAGAGGAGACTCCCAAAAAGAGAGACCTCTAAAAGCAAGACTAGAGGAGTGAGGCAGGATAGAATCATTAACAACCAAAACTTTTGACTGGAGCTAGGAACTGGTTACAGAACAGCTAGAGAGAAAAATAATTGCAACAACAAAAGACCAGCCCAGAACACAGCTGGGAAGGAAACACCCAATTTAAACCCGGGGGACCAAACCAAAAAACACCACCCTACAACAGAGAAAAAAAACCAACACCGAACACCACCCTTGTCCACAAACTAGCTCCAAGACCAACTAGAGACTGAAGCTTCAACCAGTGCCAAACTTGACCAAGCAGCACCTACAAAATTCTAGCTGCAGATGCAGCATAAACCAAAGGGAAAGAAAGGAATCCCTTTCCACAATAACCAAGACCAATCATGGCCGAAGCAACCAGAAACTGAATTTCCAACCAGCACCAAACTTGACCAGAATCCAGCAAGCAACCAACCCGGCAACTGGGTAAAACAATGGTACCCAAGGAGGCAATGAAAAAGCTAACCGAGAACAACTTCTCCCACCTCCAACAACCTGAACCCTCTCCATCTCAATAGGAGAGTTTCCCACCTCAAAAGGTGAAGCTGGAAGGAAAGGTGAAGAGAAGCAGCACCACCCAAACAGGAACTCCAACACAGCGTGAAGTTAAACTGAGATTCCAAAACAAACCAGGTTTTCCACTAACTGAAAAACGCTCCAAATCAGAGTCAAGGACCAAGAAAGCCCCCACCAGACAATACCCAGCTCTAACAGCAAGAAACAACTCCACCAAAAACAGGACAGTTCTCCACCATAATAGGAGAAGCCGAAAAGAGAGCTGGACCAACGAACTAAACAAGAACGCCATAGGACCACAAAACCCACACCACCGAAGAGATGTAGCAAGTTTTGGAGAAGAGCAGCCAGAGAAATAAAAATCTTGCAAGCAGGGGCCAAGAAAAGCCAGACACCAAGGCCGCAGGCATTCATCATCTGCAAGCCATTCAACAAGGCAACCACCAAAACAGAGTCATCTTTGGCAGACCTAAGGCACAAAGCAAAGCAAGGAGGGAACAGGGACCAAACCCCCCATAGGAGCGCGCAAAGGAGCAACCCACCAAGCAACAGAGGCGGCCAGGGAAAAAGGAGGACAATGCCTCAACAGATCCGATCTCCAGGCACAAATACCCATAAACAAAAGAACACCCAAGCACTGGCAACGAAGGCAGGCAGGGGAAGAGAGGAGTAACCCAGTGAAACCAGGCCCAATAGCGAAAATCATACCAACGCAGCCCACAACTAAACCCAGAGGCTGTAACAGCAAAACTCCCACGCAAAACCTGGGCCAGACAAGAAACGCTCGGACCAGAGAAGGAAGGACCACCCAAAGTGGGAAGCAGAAGCCCGCAAAACAACCCACTAAGCAAACACTGGGGGCGCAAGCCAGAGAAACACCACATAATGATGTTGAAATAATCCTCTCGGAGAACCCCAAAGCAACCCTGAACAGGGACAGGAGCTTCCGGCCAGAGGCAAGAAATTTCAAGTTTGTTGATAGAAAGAAAAAAAAAATTATTTATTTTAAGTTTTGTTAATTTTTTATTTTATATAAATTATCTTGAAGATATGTATAATCAGTACAAACAGATACATCCATGTATATTAACACAAAATCAAAATTAAATTAAAATTCCATACGAAAAAAACTTGTGATTGTAAAAGTTCTGACCAGCAGAATTGAGTTAAAATACCCGCGGAAGCGGCTTCAAGTGGTGTTTGCGCCTCTCGCAGGTGAACAAACAGTTGAGTGCCGTTGAGTTGTTGCGATCCATTGTTAACATCATCCACTGCTAACTTTATGGCAGTCTTTGCTATCTTTCCTGAGTAGGAAGTGGAATCTACTATTACCCCTAAATTAATCGTCTCCTCCTGAACCGCAAGATCTACACCCGCAGCCACCAGAACGCAGAAAAGAGCAAATAGTGGCACCGTTTTCATCTCCAATCCCTTGCTCGCCCGCTCCTCTGCACCACATTTGCAAAGATGAAGTCAAAGATTAATAAAGTAGAATATATATTTAGTAAAAATATTATTGGTTGTTTGACTATTGGTCTAGATGGTGTTAAGAGATGAAGTCATTAGGAATTCAAGAGATTGTCTAGAAGCAGTAGAGCAAGAAATTGGTTACAAGTAAACAACTGTTCTAATCAATGTCTCTATTATTTACTCTTATTTTGTTGTGTTGTATGACTATGTCCTTGGAAATTTTGAGTGCCTAATGTATTAAAGAAATAGTCTTGTCTAAGATTCTCCAAGTTATTGTATCTTCTTCATAAAAATTATTTTTTATTTTATGACTGTCCTTTTTGAATTTTTTTGAGTTCACATGTTTTAGGGAAAAGATCTAGTTTAAGATTATTCAACTCATTGAAATATCTTTGCAATCAATTCTTGATTAGAATGTGAAAAGGTCAAAATTTCTATATCGAAGTATTTATTAGTTTAATTGATTTAGTGTGAATTAAATCATAAAAAACAATAAAATCTTTTTAAATGTGAATATCAAAATAAACTCAAAAGAGGTGGAATTGGGATTTTCATGTGATTATATAGTTTATGCAAAACTGTGTTGAAGTTCCAAGACTTTGATACATCAAAGAAAAAAATCAAAATTTCATGTAATTCAACAGTTTTTATAAATGTACACCAAACTCCAAAAAATTATGAAAAACTCTTCTTTGATAGAAATTCAATCATATAAAGTCAACTATGCACAAAAGATTCAAAGCTCTGTGAACATATCCTACTATAATCCTCCAGAATATTATCTAAACCCAAAGACAATTAAAAAATAAGAAATCCTAAAACACATGTGAATTAAAGCATCCTAATTTCCTATGTAATTGTTTCTAACTATTATGAAACATTTTCCCATTCATTTGATTACTTATAAATTATTAAAAAACATTTATAAAATGGGAACAAGGAATTGGGAAAAGGGGACAAAATAAGGAAATCTCTTATTGGATAGTGTTGGACTTGTGATAGACAATGAGAGAATAGGAACATTGGCTTCCTCTCTAAGATCTGATACTAAAGGCTCAGCTTAAGTTGTTTATGCTTCTATTTATGCCACTAATTCCTTGGTTAAAAAATCAACAACTTCATTTAGTCATAAAACTAAATCGCAAAGGAAACAAAATATGTCTAAATAAATAGAAAAGGGAAAGGTTTGGATCTTCCACCATCACTAAATCTACAACACTCCAAAATAAAATTTAGCTCTTCAAAAAATGATCATTTATATTTACTAGCGATTAATATAACTCCATCATTTTACAATAAATACTGCACATTAAGAATATTCAAAAGCTAAAAGTAAAAATAAAATAAATATATTTTAGTTTAGATTGCAATTTTGATGCATTGTTAGTGATTAAAATATAAATTTCAAAATTTAAGATTAATTAAAAGTCTCCAGTGTTAGCTTTGGATTTGACCAAATTTTTATGGTAATAGAATAGAGATGATTCTTGAGAGAAAATAACATTGAAATCTTAAGTCTAAAATTAAGAAATACAAATTCAACGTACTAATCTTGAAACCCATAACAAAAACATAAAAGAGAAAACCTTAAATTCTATGGAGATAAGATTTGTAGATTTATGTGTATTTAGGCATCCCCTTAAGTCATGTACTTGGATTAAGCTTAACTAGGGGAGAGGACCAAATATTCGATCACCCTAACTTTGAACTTTTTAAAATCCTACATGAAAATTTCAAATCACTACCATTTTTTTTTATGAATAGGAAGCTATCTATATTAATAATAAAGATAAAGATACATATTAACAAAAAAGGGTGGGTGGTAAGAAGGAACACCCCAAGAGTCACATGGGAAGAGCCCAAAAAACCAAAGCCCAGAGTCACATGGGCCTAGCCTAGAAGTCCATAAACATTACAGACATATAAAATAAAATGGCCAAAGCAGTGCAAATAGATCCAAGAGGGTCTTTATCATCCATGTGTTTCCCCCATACATCAATAGGGTCTAGAGTGACATCAGGAGGAGGATCCCATCCATCATCAACATATTTCTCTTTATCTTTATCCTCATGTTGGGGCGAGATTGCAAGTGCCAGGCATGGAAAGAATTTACTAGAGTCTAGCCAGCTAGAGCCAGTAGTAGGAGTATCATTAGAGGGCCACCCAGAATTTCCATCGCTACTCCCCACTGCTCCTATAGAGGACCACCCCTACCTAGCTTATGGTGGAAGAGAATGAGTCTGTCAAGGAGGGTGGAAACCATGCCAAAGAGGAGGTTGAGAGTGGAGGCGAGTAGATCCACTTGGCTACCAGCCCCAAGAGGGTAACCAACCACAAGAGGAAGTGGGTGAAGTGGGCACCCAAGCAACATTACACGAGGCATTGCCCCAATGATCCAAAAGCACCTGAAGGTGAACCACCTAAAGTGAAACCTTGTTGGCTTGAACTTGAATCTACAAGAGCACATTAGAGAAAATAATAGCTTTAGAATACAAAAAAACATTTTTATCCATTTGTGTGTTAGAAAATATGTAGAAAGTTTTCTCTTTCAAGATATTCAAAAGGATTTCCACCCTAAAAGTGTGCCAAAGTTGGGTATATTTATTAGGAAGTTTGGGCGAGTCTCCCAACAAAATCATATGCCAAGAGAAGGGCTCTAGTCTAAAAGGCTGAAAGAAGTCATGAATCCATTTCCAAAATTGTTGAGCTATAGTGTAAAACTAGAAGAATTGCTTAAAAGACTCAACTTTTCCACAAAAATGGCAATGAGGGTCTTGGACCCTGAAGTGAACAAGTCGAGAACTCATAGGTAAGCCTTGAAAAAGAATACACCAAGCAAAGTGGGTAAGTTTCGATTCAACACTTGCAAACCAAGTGGCAAAGAATCTTTTCACTAGACATGAGTGGGGAATTGAAGAAGACACCTTTGGTTCAAACTTTCAATTACAGGAAAGTGTGGTGAAAGCCATCTATAACCAAGCCTAGGATTGTAATTCCTAAAAGGGGTGTTTGGGTACCACTTTGAGTCCTTCCACCAGGGATTGGACCCATGAATTCCCACCTTATGAAGCATTTTTATAGGAATAGCATTCACTAGACCATCATAAGTATCATGATTTTGGTTCTAAATCTTGTAAAGGGCACACAAATCTTTCCATGAAATGATGTGCATTGTGGGCTTGTGAAACACCTGTTGCAAAGTTTGAATACCTTTCTTGTGGAATCTTGGTTCCTTAAGCCAAGGTGACTTAGGTAGCGACTGACCATTACTAGCAAAGAGAGACGACAACTAAACATTATGTTGATTGAGAAAAATCCCATCATAGAAACTAGAGCCGACCCAGTGGAGCCAGGGCTTAACTACCTCTCAAACTCTCCAAATGCTCTTGGCCATGAAATTTCCCATAATTTGAACTAGTTCCTTTATGACCAGAAGGGTTTGAAAGCTAATCCCCTTCCAAGTGGATCTGTGAATAGGAAAACAAGACTGAATGCAATGCCTAAGGAGAATATTCCAGGCTTTATCTCTAGTAAGAGCACAAATTATCGATTTCACACACAAGGAAATCACTTGTCATTGAGTGGAGAACAACCCAAGTCCTCCAAAGTCTCTGGGAAGACAATAAAACTCCTAAGAAACACAGTGAAACTCTCTGTGGGACTCTGCAGAGGCCCAAAGAAAGTCTTGAAGCAAATTTTCAAGCTTGGCATAGGCAGCTTTCGAAGGGGCCCAACAAGAGGAGTAATAGATATGTGTGGTCACTAAAATCTTGGAGCACACTTGAAATTTCCCTACTAGAGAATGAGGCTTGGTAATCCAATAGGCCAGTTTTTTCTCAATCTTGGAGAGGACAACTTGCCACAACTCAGCTGGAGAAGCTTGGAAGGCAAAGGGAGTTCCTAGAAGCCAAAAGATTTCCCCTAGCCTAATCCATTTCCAACTGTACTGCTAAAGCCAGTGAGGAGTGGGCAATATAAATTGTCTGTATCACAAAGTTTTATTCCACTAAATGGAAGAGCCAAACACCAGGAAGAAAATGTTAAACATTCAAGAGTTGTCTTAATATTATTCTCTTCCTATAGAAGAGTGAGGAAAGAGTCATCATAAAAATGGCCATTAACCAGTTAAGCTTGGGAGTTAGACAAAATAATTCCTTTGACATGCTATTGAGAAACCGCATTGGCCAAGAGATAGCCAAATCCTTCGACAACAAGCATGTAAAGAGAAGGAGCAAGTGGACATCCTTGCTAAAAGGATTGGAAAATCCCAAAGGTAAGAGATTGGCGGCCATTAATGGTGATACAAGTAGAGGCATCTAAGAAGAGAATTTGGACAACCTGAATGAAATTAGGCCCAAACCCCAAGGATTTCAACATGGCCAGAATAAAATTCCATTCAATGTGGTCATAAACTTTAGTAAATTATATTTTGAGAAAAATAGCTTTCTGGTCTAAATGCCTGGCCCACTTCATGCCTTCCCACACAACAATGATATTGTCCAAGATAAATGTAG
>VDFB02252616.1:92842221-92890892 GCA_007258455.2 Sequoia sempervirens
ACATCACTATTGAAATATTTTAATTTTTTGACCTTTCAAACATTAAAACATACATTATTAAATTAATTATGTAATGGCATAAAAATTAAAAAACATCATGAATTAATTATGTAACCACATAAGTCAAATATAATTCTATCAAGAAATTAATATCAAATAGATAATATAATCACATAACTTATACATTTCAATTTCATTGATCTTCTTCTTCATCTAACTCTTTGTCTGTATCATTCGATCCAGATTCAAAATTGTAAGGATTGGTCATATCACCATCATCGTCATCGATATCAATTTTGATAATGTCATCATCCCACATGGATGTCATCTTCATGAACATTAACTCCCTACATCATCATCATCTAGTTCCTCCTCTTAGGCATCTTCGTTAGGGACATCATCAACTAACCGTTGATCTTGATCATCATCTACATCATCTTCTAGTTCTTTGGTATCTTCTTCTTCCACCACATTATACTTTACCAGCCTTCCTCTTGGATTATGTCTAACAACAAATGACCAACCTGGTTTACCTAGAACCTCTAACTAAAATATCTGCTCACATTGGCTTGGAAGAACATAGGGCTCATTTCCAACTCGCTCGATCAACCTTGTATTAACCATGGTAAATCCATTATCATGTTCAATTATAGTTCTCTTAGGATCATTTTCATTCAATCGTAGCCTGTACCATAGGACGGCGAACAAAATTAATCTAAAGGACTTACAGTCACACTCAAGTATATCATCCAAAATCCCATAGTATCTATTTTCTAAGACTTCTAGATGTATGTCGCTTCTAGATGAAACATTAGTCACCTAAAAGATTGCAGTTATACTAGAATCACAAATTTTCTTCATGTCATACAACATTTTGATTTGAAATCTACAACCATTGCACCACATAGCCTTGTGGTGTTTCACCTGTAATATGTCAAACATGTAAAAATTATTGCAATATCGTCAGTTGATAAACATATTTATTCTTGGCTAAATGTATGTAAAGAAAACAATCTCAAGATATATATACATCAATATACTTGAAAATAATTAAATAATATGGGTGATTAATATATTTATACGTACTTGTTTATCTCTTAAACCATATGCTAAATCAATTTCCATTTGTGTAACATTGGAATCTCCATTATGATGAGCTTCTTTAACCAATGAAGCCACACCTTCCCATGTTAATGTGCGACCAGATTGTTGACATCGTTCAATCCATACTATCATCCAATCAAGATTTTTGGTGACATACAAATGTAGTGCATCCCACTCTTGACCAACTATACCAAAATAAATTGAAATTCACAAACGATGTATAATTAGTTAAATACCACAATATACGACCTTAATTTATAATTGATGTATATTGAAGATTAAAAATTAAATAAGTACACTATACATAAAAACCATATGTAAAATGCATTCCAATTAATATCCATGACCATCTTATAATTACCTCTCACTTTGCTCAATCTACCTTTCCCCAATAGGTACTCCCCTTTGAATTTGTTAATGGAGTTGGGATCCCAAATGCGATCTAAATAGATCTTTGCTGCAAACTTAGGAATATATTCACTAATGTACACCATGGTCTGGTATACCATATATCCCTCCACCATAGAACCCTCAAGATGTGCTCTTTATCTAACCAAAGTCTTCAAAAATTTCAAGTGCCTCCCAACCATCCACATTGACCTTGTGTGTACAGGTCCACACAATTCAATCTCCTCAACTTGGTGTATGAGGTAGTGTTCTTGTGCATTGAAAAATGTTGAAGGTAAACACTTTTGCGTTTCACACATTAGATGAAGAATTTTTCTCTTCCAATAATTTATATCTTCTTTATGGATTTCTTTAGATGATAGTCATCTACAAGTGATTCAAGGCGCAAATATATTAACGATATTTAACAAAAATATACAGTATATTACATAACAAGTAAAACAAATGGAAATTATAAGATGTATACAGCGAATTGAACAAATCTCGCTACTTACCTCATGTATTTTCGAAGATCATATATAACTTGCTTAACATTGTTGTCAAAGTTGTCTGGGAGAGATAGAGGTAGAACGTACTGCAACAATTATAAAAATGATCTTTTCATTATTTTTCCAAAAGTAGTAAACACAATACACTGAAAAGTACATGCATTATACAAGTGTATATAATATACCAGAATAATTACCTTAATGAAGGTATGTCAATCATGCATTTTCATCCCTGACCCAAATTCACCTTTCTTTGTTATTATATTGTTTATGTTCGCAGCAAATCCTATGGAAAATCAAATTTATTGTATGACTTCTTTTATAGCATTTCTTTATTGCTCTGTTAATAACCAAGGAAGGGCATTTATATTAATTTGGTCTCCATCACTATTTAATTGAATGACATTTTTTATTACATGATTGGCTTCCTGAATGTCACTACAAATTTTGACAAATTTTTACTTTTTCATGCCTTCCATCCAATATTTTCCATAACATTTTTGTTATATTCTTTCTGATATGCATAGTATCAAACAAATGCATAATTTGTAGCTGCTCATAGTAGAGCAACCTACTAAATTATTTGGGATAACTTTTGAGTCCCTGTGGAAGCCAGCTATTAATGCCTTGACGACCTTCATGAAATAGATAAGTTAAACAAATTAATAACGACAATCATTGTCAATTACAACATGAGTAAACACAACACAATATAAAAATATAAATTCAAAACATATTATATATGATAGATAAACAATTTGATATGATGTATAACCTTAACGATTAATTCTATTATATTCCAACTTCCATAGGTGAGGTGACATTCTTCATGGTTTTGATGTAGTCTTCTCTTTCCCATTAAAAAGATGTTTTTTAGTAGTTCAATACTTATGATTTCTATGGAGGAAGTGCGGGCCTATACTCATCAAACACCTGCTTTCCTAAACTTGTTGAATGACGAGATTTCATCTTTGGACATGCAAATTTTCCCTTTGTTTGAAGACTTGCAAGATGATATATAATTTGATTAAATATGTCAATTTTTATAATTATATATAATGAATAGATTATTTTAAAAAAATTCATGATATCTACTTCATCAAATTAAATATTGTTAAAGTGCAGTCGAACGTTATAACATACCACAAAAATGTGTTAGCCCTGTGGCATCATGAATTTTCCATACAAGCATTGCATGGAATTGAAATTGTCTTTGTCATATTGGTCTAGAGACGTCATACATAGTGACGCCATTCCATAACTTTAGTAACTCATCGATAAGAGGCTCGATATATACATTCATATCTTTAACTTGGTACTTACCTAGTTGAATGAACATAAACATTACATAATTATTATAACCATTTTACTGCAATATATATAAATTAATGTACATGACTATTGAATGAAAAAAATATAAGTCATTATGCAACAAATAAGACAAATGAGATGCTACTACGTTAAAGAAAATTGATGTAAACAAATACCTGGAACAATCATTGACAACATTATGTGCTCCCTCTTTATTACATCCATGGAGGAATGTTATTGTTGATAACAAAAATAGGCCACACTGAGTAAATAGATCTCAGCTCTCCAAATGGATTGACACCGTCCGCTCCCAATGAAAGCCTGAGATTATGAGGTTCTTCTTTAAAGTGTGGCCATTTTTCCTCCATATCCCTAAATGCAGAACCATCTACAGGCATTCGAAGAATGTCATCTCCACTTCTATTCCGTGCATGGTAATCCATCAATTGCACTAAGCTTTCGCACCTAAATAATCGTTGCATACGTGGAATAATGGGAATATAATGAAGAACCTTCGTGAGACACCTTTTTTGTTAGTTGATCTGTTCGATATCTACCGATATGACATTCCAAACATTCTCAAAAATTCCTATTGTTTATGATATATAATATGATCATTGGGACATGCATCTATTGCTGATACTCCATTTTGATATCTTTCATTAATGGCACATAAATCTATGAGCGAGGTAAAATATTTGATGGTGGTAACAAAAATTCACCAATCAATCTACAACAAAAAATAATTTGTTCATATAAAGAATATTAATGGTACATATTTCATCATTTATTTACTAGTGATAAACTAACAACAATTAAAATAGATAAAAAAAAATGACATATATGGCATACATTAACATCTGTGAGATTGCTATGTTTGATAAACCACTAATAACCTTCAAGTTCAACAACAACAATACAGCAAAGAGAAGAGTTGTGTGAGAGCCTTCATAAAGGGGCTTGTATGCCTTGTCAAGTACAGGTAAATCATGAACATCATCAAAGTCATTTTGATCATCATGATTAGCTTTGCCACTAAATGTGGCATGGATCAATGTATTCGTAACATCATCTTCAACTATTTTTTCTGGCGCATGATCATCTTCTTCCATAGGATCATTAACTTCATCTTCGATATCCACAGCTCCATGTTCGTCCACTTGCAAAAACCACATTCATCAGGCCATGATAATCCATATCATCTGCCCTAGGGCGCCCCACCTTTATAATAATGATAGACACAAATAAACCATGATCATGATCAAGTGATTATATATATAATGTTAAAATAATATAAACATTTACAAATTCAATCAATATAAACACATATAATAAATAACTTACCAATGGACGATAATCATGACCATGCTGCCTACAATGTTTCTCAACTTTTGTGATTAAAAGCCGTCTTGTCTTTAAGCCCTTGCAATTATTGCAAGGACAATAACATTTCCCATCACCCTTTCTTTTCAATCTAGCCCACAATCTATCAAGTGTCTCTTCATTTTGTTTTGGAATAATATTATCTGACATGATTTTTCTTTACCAAGCTTGACTATTTAGATCTTCAAAAAATATCAAACTTACACTTCAATAATTTTTATTCATAGACAGGTAACATAATCTAATAATTCTGATATTTTACACCAAAAAAATTTGACATGCAACCACCCCTGCAAAAGAGAAGATAGTTTGAAGTTAATGACCCCAAAAAACACTTTACAATGCTAATTCCAAAACTTATTAAATTCTGATTTTACTATGATTTCCAACTGTTAAGACTCCTAAAATCATAATATTGAACTTAATCACAAAATTCCTATAACAATGGAGGTATCGAGCTAGTAAGAGCAAGTGACCTATTCCTAAGGAGCAACAAGTAAGAATCATCATTGCTAATATCAATGCGGATTTATCCTTTTAGTTAAAGATGCAATGTGTCACTTCTTATGATGAGCTTATCCCTAGGGCCCTCAACATTGAGAGAGCCCTAATAAAAAATAACAAAAGCATTGGTAAGAGCAGGATTAGGGTACAAACCCTAGGCCTCTGTAGAAACATAAACAATAACTATAGCGGATTAGTGAGGTTGCAATACCAGAAAGATTAAGACATTGTAGCTAATAACAAAATCTTGCAATCTAAAGATTGTAGCCAATAACAAGCACACTATGTAGCTTAGTAACATTTGTAAATGCAATCTACGATAAGAAGAATGACAGTCACTTGAGATGTGACAGTCAAAAATAGGCTAAGCAGTGATAAGATAATAAAGCTCAAACCTTGCATAATAAAGTGGAGATTTTAACAGTGAGTTTCCTTACCCCCTTGCTAACCTTAAGGGTTTTTCAAATGCTTTTGGTAGTGTTAGAAAAGGAAAATGCAATCAGTGAATGACTGTCCAAATGAAGTAACAGTGGTAATCATTGGTTCAATGTTTCTTCTTAGCCATTAATATTGTATAATGGAGGTAGTGGATTGCATGTTTGAGCAATGTTTTGAGACTCACCAAAGATGGGAGAATGGTGAATAGTACCTTGTGGACTGTGAAGTAGTGTCAATAAGGTTGAAGGATCTCAAGAACCACAATACCATGAAAGAATGGGCATAGTTTGATTTTATAGAAGGATGCTCATGAAAGGAATCTTCTAGTGATAGTGAGTGAGTTGTTTGAGATTGCAGCTGAGGGTGCAATACCCAGTATTAAAGGAAGTTAGCAAAGCAGTAAGTGTGCAAGAAAATCGAATCATACACAACAAACAATTCATAATGTTATCTTCCATAATGCCTTGAGTTTGAAGACAAAAATCTCATTGTATCTTCATGATGAAAGTGGTGACCTTAATGGTCAATCACTGGCAACCATGATTTTAAAACATGCTATTGTGCTTATGGAGGCAACATTTTAAGCAAGGCAGTGAGTGGTGGTTTGGAACAATGGTAGGTATGAAGGACTTGCTTTATATGCATACTATGCA
The DNA here is from genome assembly GCA_007258455.2 of Sequoia sempervirens. Taxonomy (NCBI): domain Eukaryota; kingdom Viridiplantae; phylum Streptophyta; class Pinopsida; order Cupressales; family Cupressaceae; genus Sequoia; species Sequoia sempervirens. The sequence continues at coordinate 92,848,511 of VDFB02252616.1, forward strand.
GCCTAGCTTAAGATAGCCTTCTCGAAGAGATTGAAAGTGGATTATGGAACTCAAGGGTTACCATGAAAAGGATTAAAGCAAAGACTAAGATCTATTTAAAAGCCACGTCATGAAGATATTAAAGATGTCACATCCAAAAATTAGTAGCTGGAGTAATGAATATAGTGCCAAAGAGGATAGTGTGCTGGGGCAGATTTAGAAGATCTCCACATTATCTAATTACAGGGAAATACATCATTTATTTATTTTTTTAATTAAAAGAAATCATTCTAAACCCTATATAGGATACATTGATACTTCAAAAGCCTCTGAAGGAATTTGAGATTATGCAAATATATGTCAAGTAACATTCATAAGGTTTAGAAAATCTTGATCACTCTCTAGAATAGCCCATTAAACATGGGTTGTGCTTGAATGCACTACATAATTGATATAACACAACCACTCTGCATATCAACTAGAGTTATAGGCTCTTTATTGCAGCAAGAGGTAATCACTCTTCGATCATGCTATAATTACATCTTAATCTGTTAAACTTGAGACAACCTTAATGCACCCAATGATGATGGACACCTACATTATACAACTTGAATTAACTACATTATATGAGTGCCTCCATTTCTATCACAACATAGCCTCATTAAACTTGGGTCACACATGAATGCATCTTATTTTTGTTATAGCACAACTGTACCACATGACCAATAGAGTTATGGATCATATAATTACAGTCACAAGAATCTGTTCCTTGGTTGTGATCTTATGGTGATTCCACACAACAAAATATGGACATGAAATTCTCAAAACCTTTAACCTCTAAAAATGAAATTTGATGAGATGTTGCTTTAAAATATGATTTTCAAACCTGGAACTACAAATCTAACTTCACAACTGAATTCTACAAAAAGACAATGACTACCCTCAAACTAGCGATATATTCTTGAATTTTTTCTGATTTTTCCCAAGAAAATTGTCCTTAGTTCTCCACAAACTGTCTCAAGTAGAGCAAAACACTGTCACAATAAATCAGGCGCAAACTCACTTTTCTTTATGTTGGCCACAATTTGATTCTTTTTAATTTTTCATGTTTGTCAAAAATTCGATGAAAATAATAGCCGACATTTCAACGAACCCCAGGTTCATCGAAATTTCGATCAACGTCAGGGATAAACTTTCAAAACATTGGAAATTACACATCAAATTTTACATATTCCGTCAAATAGTTTCATCGTATTTTGCAGTCAAATGTATTAGTGTTCAAAATCAATACCTTCCATTTGTGAATACCCTTTACATACTAGCCTTGGTTTATTCCGAACCACTTCACCTTGTTCATTTAGCTTATTCTGAAAGACCCATTTAGTACCAATCACATTTTTATCTTTAGGTCTTGGAATAGGAATCCATGTATCATTGCTTTCAATTTGCATTAGTTCTTCCTTCATAACTTCCATCCAGTGTTCATCATTACAAGCTTCATTGACATTGTTTGGCTCAGTCTTGGAAATCAAACAATACTCTTATGCAATCCTTCTTCTAGTTTGCCCACCTTTTCTCTTATCTCCTATAATTTTATTTTCAGAATTTAGCCTTACATACCTCTGAATTTTAGGATTCTCTCGCACTTCTGGTACTTTTGTTCTTTCTTCTGCACTTCCACTTGTCTCTCCTAGATATGTGTAGGATCATGATGGGCCAAAAAGTGGCGATATGATGGTTATTTGTAGGGTATGTGGCCAACGACTTTTTTTTACCCAAAATTGATGAAACAAAAAGGGTTTTTAAAGGATATTCTTAGATTTCCACCAATATTAATTATGTTTACTTTGAATTTAATAAATAATTATTATTCATTTTCTATTTGAATTACGACTAAAGTCTTGATTGATAGGTTGATTGAAAAACATCTATAGCTTTTAAACGATATCACATTTTTTGAATCTAAAATATGTGTCACATTCTATGCTTCACATACTATAGGATTAAAAAAAAAAAATCATGAAATTTTGACCAAGTTAAGGTGGTCAGACATACGATTTTTTATATTTTTTAAAATTTGTAATAAAAATTCATAATTAATTATTTACTTGGAAAAAAATTACAAAAAAATAGGCATCACATAGGGACATGACTCCTCTACTTATATCTAAAATATTATAAAAAAATATTATCAATTTATTGTGGTTAGGGTGGTCGGATAGACACCTACTTCTTATTTATTCCCCGAAATTTAAGTACTACTGTATTGAAATTTCAAATTTTCACTATCGAATAGATTTTTTTTTTTTAAATCCAGTAGTTTAGCTACATTCAATTTGCTAGATTCTATTCTTACATATTTTTGAAATAATATAGATAACTTATTCAAATTTTTACATCAAGTTTCCTAACTTTGATTTTTCTAAATTTTTTGCCACTTAAGGGCCTATTTTTTCCATGATGATCCTACACATACCCTCGGACTTCCTGACTTTCTTGATTTACTGGAAAAATTTGAATTTGATTATGTGTTTGAGCATTCTTCCCTTTGTTTGTACTATCTTGCTGGTCATCTGAATCATATCCATAGTATCTGGATGATCTAGTAGAGTCCTCATCAACTCTAACATTTTCACTTTCTACCATTTTTTTCAATCTTCTATTATAGCACCAGTAGACCTTTATTTTAATAGAGTAACCTAGAAAGATTCCTTCATTGCTCCTTGCATCAAACTTTCCTATGTCCTCATCTCTCTTAATATAACACTTGCTTCCAAAGATCTTGAAATATTTAACAATAGGATTATAACCAAACCACATCTCAGAAGATGTCTTACCTGAATTAAACCATTGGCATTTACCTAGTTTAGAGTGTACAAAGTAGTGTTTAAAGCTTCTCTCCAATAGATGTGAGGCACATTTCCTTCTATCAGATCATTATTCTAGCAGCATCTAGAATTTCTCTGGTCTTTCTCTCTAAACTCCATTTTTTTGAGGGGTTCAGGGAGCAGATAACTATCTTCTAATTCCATGCTCTTCACAGAAATAATTCAACTCCTGAAAAGTGAACTCACCACCTTTGTCTGACCTTAGGAATTTTATCTTCAAACATGTCTCATTTTCTACCATAGCTTTGAAAATTTTGAACTTCTCTAATGCTTGACATTTTTCTCTTAAGGCAGCAACCCATATCATCCTAGAGTAATCACCAATAAGTAGTATAAAGTACCTTTCTCCTTGTAGACTCTTGATTCTAAAGGGACTGCATAGATTAGTATGCACCAATTCCAGTATTCCATTAGAGTGATGATGTTTTCTCTAGAAAGAAACTCTAGTCTATTTTCCCATCTATCATTCCTTGCATATTGTGTTAGTAGGCTTCACTAGCTTAGGTAGATCTTTTACTGCTTGAGTGGAGCTTACCTTGAAAATGTTATCAAAATTCACATAACACAACCTCCTAGGCCATAACTAGCTTTCATCTACTTGAGCAATTAAACAACTTTCACTAGAAGCATTTAGGTGAGAAATATTACCTCTTGTCTTTGTACCTTAAGCAATTATATTTCTAGAACTTCCATGTATCCCACATCTTCCATCTTTGAACTGAAAATCGTAACCCTTGTCCACCATTTGTCCAACACTCAAAAAATTATGCTTCAATCATTTCACATAAAGGACATCATCAGTGTTATGTTTACCACCAAGACAAATAGGTCCTCTACCATGAATCACACCAGCATTGTTATCTCTGAATCTTACAACCCCACTATCATATTTCTCTAGACTTACAAATTTTATTTTGTCACCAGTCATATGATGTGAGCATCCGTTCGACCATCAATAACCCACTCATCATTTTCTTCAATTTGGACTGCAAGAGCTTTCTCAACTTTAGCAGATTCACTAGCCACCAGACCATTTTCCTTGATAGCAATGAAAACCCATTAATCTTCATTTCCATTTCCTTTATCAAATTCTTCATCAGTCACACCTTCTTTAGCATAATAGCATTTTTTTGAAATCTAGGTTTATTAGGCTTAGACCTAGGAACTCTTGTAGGACACCTTGAAGCAAAATGACCTATTTTATTGCAAGAGAAGCATTTGATAGGAAACTTTCCTTTATACTTACCTTGTCTTTTGCCTTCTTTCATCACAATCAGTGCTTCTAGCTCTTCCACCTCTCTTTATTTATCTTCAAGTTGTTTCGTCTCTTCCTCATACTTGAATGTCTTTCCAGAACTTTCTCCTAGATCATATCTTTGCTTGTTTCTTCTAGATACAGAAGCCTTAAATGAAAATCCAGTCTTGGGGGAAGAATCACCAAATTCACTCAACTCAAAGGCAACAAGTTTACCAATCAACATATCTCTTCTCACAATTGTTACTATTTGGAGCTCTTCAATAGCATGAGCCTTAGATTTGTAAGAGGGAGACAATGATCTGAGCACTTTAGCTACAGTTTCTTGTTCATCCAAGGTACCACCAACACATCTAATACCCAACACAATTTCATTTACTCTTTGCATAAAAGAAGAAATATTTTCATCTTCACCCATCTTCAAAGTTTCATACTTTCCTTTCAAACTTTGTAGCTTAGCGACCTTCACAAGTGTATCTCCTTCATCCAAATTCTCCAGCTTCTTCCAAATCTCATGAGTTGTCTTCAGATCCATCACATTTTTCATTTTAAAATTCGTCAAATCATTCAGCAAAGCTTCCATACCCCTGATGTTAATCTTAGCCTCTTTAATCTCATCAAGAGAGGAAGGACCATTCTAAGGAATAACATATCTTTTTTTTGTAATCTTCTAGAAGGGCTCACCAATACACTTCAAATGACACTCCATTTTGGATTTCCATATAGAGATTAGTTTATTCGATCGAATCTAGGACTATCCTTCTTACATAATGCCATCTTGGTTCACCTCAAGCTTTAAACTTCTTCAAAGGAACCTGCTCTGATACCAATTGTTGGAAAAACAAGGAAAGACAACTAAGAGGGGAGGGTGAATTAGTTGGCACAAAATATTTAAACTTTTCAAACTTAACTTAATCTCAGATTTGATGAATGAATAATAAACCACAAACAATCAATACATCAAAAACATAGAGAACACCAAGATTTTTATGTGGAAACCCTATTATGGGAAAAACCACAGTGGATGTTAGTCCACAATATTATACCCTATTAAAAGTATAAAGAAGAATAATGGGAATGCACATGCATTCAGGCACACTGCCTAGAGCTCAGTGCTCAAATATAGGAGGGCTCACTACCCGAAGAAGACACAATCTCTTACAGAAATTCAGATTAGATCAGTAGGGTATGAATTAAGAAAATAGCTTCTACAAAAGCCAGATTATAGTTTTGGTTAAGCACAAAAACATTCCTTCACATTTCACTCAAACTTCTTCACACTCTTCTCTGCAATTGAATGATTAGAACACTATTCACACATCTATACTTTCTTTGGCATACATTCACTCTTATGCACAGTTCACTTCACTCAAAAAATCACTCTTATATATCCACAACATGGAATTACATCAACAACTTTGTTAGCCAGAATAAATATGAAAATATAAAACATATACATGATGTCAACCCAAATTTACAAGTAAATTTTCAATACGAATCGAATACTGTCGGCCACAAAATAATGAAGACTTAAAACAACATCCTCAAGCATGCCAAACATTCAAATTCTAATATCCAAGGATCCACAATATGTGACAACCACCATGACGGCCAAGAAAATTAAAACTCGAACACATAAGAGAAAAATCACCAACCATGAGCACACCGATCAACGTGGATGTGCAACAAGGATAGAGAATGATCTAGAAACATCCACAAGCATCAAGAATCAACAAAGAAGCATTCACAAGAACTGAAATTACTAGAATCCCATCAACTTCAATCAGGAACACTAATTGAAGCCACAGAAAAAATTGTCATAATACAATTGTTCATAACATGACTAAATATTCACACGAACCTCTAAAATTTTTGATGGATAAACAGATACAATCAGAAATAAACCCTTTATTCCACAACGATTGATCATCAACGTATTAAGCAAGACACCTTCATGACCTTCACTATTCCACTGGCAACCTACAACTCTTTGTTTGACAATTTTCTCAATATCCTTGACATATACAACGTCTAATGCAACAATGCTAATAGTGTTGACATAAATGACAACCACATATTAGCAACACAACCACAACATCCAAAACTTTGTTCAAGTTAGCAATGGACAAGAAATCTTACCGAATTGGGATCGATTATGGAGTAACTTCACTCAGGAGGATCTTAGACTAAGTCTTGTTAGTGGAACCAACAATAAGAGTCAGAAAAGTGATCCAGAATAGGAAAACATTGCCCTCATAGGAAAACGGAAAGCAAAGAAGGGGTCTAGCAAAGGATCAAATCCACAAAGTGAGAAGAAGGACTTGTCTAAGATCAAGTGTTATGGATGTCATGATTTTGGCCACCATGTCAGCAATTTCCCGCAAAGGAAGAAGAATGAAAAGAAAGGAATGAAGCAGATGGCAACTTTAGCAAGTGCAAATGATCTTTCTAGTAGAATGGAGGATGAGTTTGAACTCATAGCTTGTATGGTTAGCTCAACCTCACAGGGTTTTTGGTATATAGATAGTGGGGCATCATTTCGTATCATAGGAGTTAGAGAGTACTTCTCCAGTTATAAGGAGGAGGACATCAGAATACAAATTTCTATGGGGAACATGTCCAAGCTAAATCTAGTTGGGAAAGGGATTGTTCTATTTGAGGGGGAGAATGGCAAGTTGATTCTCATTCATGATGTGTTGCATGTGCGAAGCTTGGGTATGAATCTAATTTTGGTATCTGTCCTTCAGGACAAAGGCTACAATGTACTCTTTAGAGGGGTGAATGTGTTAATCAAGCATAAGGATTGGAAATCACCCATAGTTATTGGAGTTAGTCCTGAGTGACCAACTTTATAGGTTGCAGTTTGATACTCATAAGGCACTGATGAGAAGCAATAATTCAAGAGATCAAGGAGAGCTTGGCATAGGAGGATGGGCCATATACATCATGGAGCACTTAAATTGCTTCGTGAGACAGTGAAAGGTGTTCCAAAGGTTAGCATAGAGGATGATGATATATGTAAGGGATGTGGGTTGGGGAAGTTTGCGAAAACAACTTTTCCAAGGAGTGACACCAGATCCAAGGGTGTTCTTAATCTAGTACATTTAGACATATGTGGACCAATGTCGATGAAGTCTTTCAGAGGATACAAGTACTTTGTTGGGTATGTGCAGGATCATCATGGGAAAAACAGGCCCTTAAGTGGCAAAAAAAAATAGAAAAATTAGTGTTAGGCAACTTGACGTAAAAATTTGAATAAGTTATCTATATTATTTCAAAAATATGTAAGAATAGAATTTGTATAAAATTGAATGTATTTTCTAAACTACTAGGTTTATTTAAAAATAAATAAAATCTATTTGGTAAAAATTTGAAAGTTCAATGTAGTAATACATAAATTTTAGGGAAAAAATAAGAAGTCTGTCTGTTTTGACCACCCTAACCATAATAAAATGATAATATTTTTTTTAAGATTTTATATATAAGTAGAGGATTCATGTCTAGATATGATGCATATTTTTTTGTAATTTTTTTCTAAGCAAATAATTAAGTATGATTTTTTTATTACAAATTTTAAAAAATATAAAAACTCGTATGTCTGACCACCTTAACTTGGTCAAAACTTCATGAAATTCAATTTTTTTTAATCCTATAGTATGTGAAACATATAATGTGACGCATGTTTCAAATTCAAAAAATGTGATACCATTTGAAAGCTATAGATGGTTTTCAATCAACCCATCAATCGGACTTTAGTCGTAATTCTAATAGAAAATGAATAATAATTATTTATTAAATTCAAATTAAAGCATAATTTGTATTGGTGGAAAGATGAGAATCTCCTCTAAAAACCCTTTTTGTTTCACCAATTTTGGGTAAAAAAAGGTCGTCAACCACATACCCTACAAATACCCATAATATTGCCACTTTTTGGCCCATCGTGATCCTGCACATACCTTATTACTTTTATTGATGATTTCTCTAGGAAGACCTAGATATACTTCTTGAAGACCAAGGATGAGGTTTTCAGTCACTTCCAAGAGTTCAAAGCTCTTGTGGATAATTTGACAGGCAAGAAGATAAAGGTTCTTCAGTCAAACAATGGAGGCGAGTACAAAGGGAAAGAGTTCCAAGAGTTCTATAGTAGGGAAGGAATTAAGAGAGAGTGGATTGTTCCTTACATCCCATAGTAGAATGGGTTTTCTAAGAGGAAGAATTAGTCTATATTAGAGGCGGAAAGGGCTATGTTGTATGACCAAGATATGCCACGTTATTTATGGGCAGAGGCATGCAGTATGACAGTATACATACAAAATAGGGTTCCACATAAGGTATTGGGAAAGATGACACCAGAGGAGGCATTCTTAGGGAAGAAGCCAAATGTTAGCCACTTCAAGATATTTGGGAGTTTGGTGTATTGTCACATTCCAGGGCCTACACATTCCAAGTTAGATCAAACTGCAGAGAGAGGGTACTTTGTTGGGTACAATGAAACTATGAAGTGTTTTTGTTTTCCTTAGTCTTCCAATCTTTGGCCTCCTTTCATTTTGACTGCAGAAGTGTTCAAGTTAATGAAGGGCTGATAAGAAAGATGGGAAATGTGCCATGTGGAGGTTGCATGGCTTTCCCTCATCATTTTCTTTATGGAGGAACACCCAAGATTCATGTCAAAATGGTGGAAGTTTTCTACAAAAACATTTTTCAGAAACATAAGGTTTCTGACCACGCAACGTGTCATCTTTCTATCAAAGGAAGACTGTGCCTCTTATGAGGTATTATCTTTTGGAGGGATATGTGCAGGATCATGATGGGCCAAAAAGTGGTGATATAATGGGTATGTATAAGGTATGTGGCTAATGGATTTTTTTTACCTAAAACTAATGAAACAAAAGGGGTTTTTAAAGGAGATTCTCAGCTTTCCACTAATATAAATTATGAATTGCTTTGAAATTAATAAATAATTATTATTCATTTTCTATTTGAATTACGACTAAAGTCTTGATTGATAGGTTGATTGAAAAAGATCTATAGCTTTCAAACAGTATCACATTATTTTAATCTGAAACATGCATTACATTCTATGCTTCACATACTATAGAATTAAAAAATGAATTTCATGAAGTTTTGACCAAATTAAGGTGGTTAGACATATGAGTTTTTATATTTTTTAAAAGTTGTAATAAAAAATTCATAATTAATTATTTACTTGGAAAAAAATTACAAAAAAATATGCATCACATTTGGACATGAGTAGTCTACTTATATCTAAAATATTATAAAAATATATTATCATTTTAGTGTGCCTAGGGTGGTCAGGACAAACACCTACTTGTTATTTTTTCCCTAAAATTTAAGTACTACTACATTGAAATTTCAAATTTTCACCAAATAGATATTTAAAAAAAAAACCTAGTAGTTTAGAAACTACATTCAATTTGATATAGATTCTATTCTTACATAATTTTGAAATAATATAAATAACTTATTCAAATTTTTACGTCAAGTTGCCTAACTATATATTTTTTGAACTTTTTGCCACTTAAGGGTCTATTTTTTCCATGATGATCCTGCACATACCCGAAGACTATTGGAACTTTCTATTTTTTGTTTTCTTGGTTCTTAGGATGTAAGCTTTGAGTCAGTGCTTGGAGATGGTGTGATTGGTCAGTGCAATCCTTTGCCAAGCTAGTGTTTTTAGGATCTAATAGTATATGAGCTTCTATCTTTAAAATATCCAAAAGAAATTAATGTAGTCACTAGGATTTAATGAGCAAAGATCTTTTGCAGCCTAACCAAGGGTTTATGATCAGATTGCAAGCTATCAAATATCAACATCTAGCAGCAATAACTTTTGTACGAAGGCGGTGCTTCTTTCTTTTGGCAGCTATAAGAAGAGAGCGACAACACAATTAAGGGTTGGATTCAAAGTGACAGTTTCTTTGTCAAAATAAGTGTTTCTTTAGTTTTCTTAAGTATTAGAATTATTTTTCAGAAACAAGTTACAGAACTACTATATTCTAGCATGTTATATCTATTAAGGTTTAAACTATTGTTTGATTGGCATTTGACCTTTGTTTCAAAGTTCATTTCATAATTAAGCACGAACTATTGAGAAGAATTTGTTGAGACTGTGCATATATGGCTTTTTTCAAGCTTTCTTTCCTGATATTGTCATTTTGAATGAAACATTGTGTCTTGTAAGTTGTATCTAGATAGTTTAAATAGTGGATTTCTATGCTTTATGCTTGTATTGTAGAATAGTAGCTTGGAAAAATTGGACTATGTCATTGGACTTTTCTATTTTACTGAAAATTGTTATTTTGTTGTGGTATGCTATATTAAGAGGCAGAGTTCTTGTGATTTCTGAAATATTGTTCTTTTACTGATAAGAGATCTTTATGTTTGATCGGCCCTTAATGAGCATTGCTTGCAGAAAGATCTGAAAGTTTGCATTATGCTTGAAGTTAGCCTTTGCTATTCGTTCTTTTTCCAACAATGAGGGGTTGTGGCATTTTGTGTCTATTTATATCAATCATAGGAATAACTTGAGTTTGAAATGTTGTAAAATCTTTGGTGCATCGCCTTTTATGTTCCATGTTTACATTTCCTTCTCCCCTTATCTCTAAACCCCAAAAGAAGAGCCAAATTTCTATAAAAATCCTGGAGGTATTCAGTGAGATTCAACTTGTCCCCCACTCACTGAATTTCCCATAAGACTGTCAGAGAAGTACAAGCTTTGATGATCAACAGTTCTTTTTCTGGCATGCCCGATGGGATAGAAGTTTTTCAAAATGCCTAAAAAGAAGTTAGAAATATTTCTTGAATCAGGCTAAGGAAGGAAACTAGAAGTTTCATGCCTAGAGTCCAAACAAGGGCATCCTCAAGAGGTCACTTCCAGTACTCTCAGTTACCTGCCTCAATCCCTAGAAGGAGAAGACATGTAGTTTATGTATCACCTGTAAGGAGTAATAGAGTGAGAAGTTAGATCCCAGTATCTAGAGCCTTATCTACTCCACCTGAAGGCTTAGACTTCCAAATAAGAGTGCTCATATATCTGATTCATAGGAATCTTTTCTCCATGGCTCATGTACCTCCCCCTGCTCCTAGAAACTTCATAACATGGGATAGTGGTATTCCACTACAACCACCCACACCCCTAGATGTATGACCTACTATACCTTTTAATGCCTTCAAGGCTATTCCAAGATTCTCTGGAGAATATTTTAAAACCCCTTTTGAACACTTAATTGGTCATCCTCAAATGGCAGTAGGCAATGCCTCTAATGCTAAACAGTCAAGCCTATGGCGGAAACAAGATTTCCTATCAGCAAAATACACACCAAGAGTTTCCCCGAGGAGGCAGCCAATAGGTGACATCTACGAACCAAATAGTTTTGGTCACCATGCCATTTCAAACAGTGAAAGTCAGTTAGAACAAAGAAATGATCCAAGGCCAAAAAAATTTGGCAAAAGAAGATGATGTATGGTGTTTCCCATGTAGTGATGGCCATCTTCCATAGAATTTCCCAAGGGGAAATATGCAAAAATGGATGGTGGAACAAAGAAGCAAAGGCTCGCCCCTGAATGTGGACAAGTATGGATCATCTGAAATAGAGAATGCTCACTTTAGAATGCAATTGTGAGGGATGTCCCTGGAACAAGAGATAGACAGTGCACTTGATCAAGTGTTGTTCTCATGGGTGGAGGAAGAAGATGCAGTATATGCAAATGAAGCTCCGATGGCTAGTACTCTACTGGTACGGTCAAATTAAAACACAAGATCTAAGGAGAGGCTCAGCGGAAAGTATGTACAACAAGCTTTATCACATCCATAGCAGCATTAGCCACCTTCGCAAGAGAAGTAGGCTCCATTGCCCATTGTTTGACCTTTTCCATAGCCACATAATTCACCAATGGTGGAGAAGGAGAAGAGCAAGGCACCAATCTCAGTCATGATAGAACATTTTCTTCTGAAAAAAAAAAGAAATACCACCATTTAAGCCTAAGGTCCAAATAGCTGGGATGCTTAACATGGTGGAGCAATTAAAGAAGGCTCTTGCCAATGCATCATTGTGGGATGTCATATCAATTCCTGAGTAGAAAACTTTGCTTCAAGAAGCATTAGAGGTGGAGGAATGAAACCCATAGGTGGAGGTAGCTTCGTCGTGGAATCAAAGTGGAGGGGACAAATCCTTTCTTCTTCCACAGATTCCAAAAGTAACAGCTTATGCAAATGATGTAGATGACATAAAAGAAAAGGAGGTAAGCAGAACAAAGCCCATGCCTTTATTTTTAATGCTTATAGTAGGAGATAAATTGTTGTAGGGAAAAGATCATGAAGATTTGTTCTAAACCTTTACATCCTGAACATATTGCAGACAATGCATTCCTACGCTTTGAGGCAGCACATATTTCTATATCTCAACAGGAGAAATATGGTTTTGAAATGCTAGAAGATGAAGAGGATACAAGTGAGTGGACTCCAGAGGAAGAAGTGCTACTCAACTAGTTCATTGATTTGAATCCATTCGACAACTTCCATGCGACCAGGCTTGACACTTATGTAATTTTCGACAGTGATCAAACTTTCCCAAAACTAATAAAGGATGAGGAGAAAATCGATGACCCATCTGATAATCGTTTATGGACCCTATATTTTGGCAATGCCAAGTGTAAAGCCGGCTCCGATGTGGGTGTTCGATTACTCTCTCCAATAGGATCTGAAACTCTCAAAGCTTACCTTTTTATGTTCTCATGTTCAAATAATGATTCCAAATATGAAGCCTTAGTTCATGGCCTAAACCTTGCACAAAGAATGTGTATAAAGAGAATACAAGTATTCAGAGATTCATAACTAATAGTGACCTAGGTCTGTGGTCAAGTAGCAACAAAGAATACTCGAATGAGGTCATACAAACACTAAGTATGGGACCTAATTGATAGTTTTGAAGCCTTCAACGTAAAAGTTATTCCCCCGATCTCAGAATAACATAGCTGATTGAATGGCCTTGGTTGGGTCACAATTTGAACCAGCTTCTGACTCAACTAGGAAAAATGCAGTACAGGTCATTGTCCAACTCTCAATTCCTAATAATGATGAAAATTGGCAGGTTTTTAATGACAATACTCAGATAGCTACCTTCATACAAAAGGGAGGAATGGTTCCTAACACTCCAATCCTAGGGGAAATTTTTTTCGATGGGAAGGCCATTCAATTAAAAGGGAACAAGCTTCCAAGGGGATTGATTTCCCTCAATAACCTCTTTGACTATGAAGATACAAGAAATGACAAATGAAGGTTGATGGTGGATGAAAGAGATTATGAAGAGCTTGATGTCGGAAGGGACAAAAAGTTGAAAGTTGGAAAGAGGTTCCGCTAAAAGATAAATAAAGACTAAGGGATCTATGCTATGAATACAACAAAGTTATGGCCTCGACCTATGATGACCTTAGAAGTTATGACCCTAGTATAATTCAGCACACCATTGAATTCGAGGAAGGGTCTAAGCCCATCTAACAAAAGCAAAGGCCTATCAACCCGAAGGTTGAGGCATTAATGACACAAGAGCTCACCAAGTTGGTCAAGTCCAAAATAATATATCCAATCAAACATTCCACCTGGGTGTCAAACCTAGTACCTATTTGAAAGAAGAATGGTGATATCAGACTTTGTGTCGATTTCTGAGATTTGAACAAGGCATCATTGAAGGACCATTACTCTTCACCATCAATGGAGAAAATTATGTAGATAGTAGCTAGATCCGAAATGTTGTCACTACTAGATGTTTTTTCTGGATATAACCAGGTGTATGTGAAGGAGAGCGACCAACACAAGATGATGTTTACCACTAAGTGGGGAATCATGTTTGCATATGCCAAGATTTCGTTCAGCCAGTCAAATGCTGATGCAACCTTTCAACGAGCAATGTATGTCACCATTCCAGGTTTAATCAACTTGATCATTTTAATATATTTGGACAATCTAATGGTCTTTTCAAAATTGAAAGATGTGTTGTTCTCACCCCTCAGTAGTTTTTCCTTGATGACAAAGACACAAATGGTGCTTTGGTACTTACAGTACAAGTTCAGATTGATGGTTGTTACCTATCATGCTTCAAAGATCACAGGCTTGGCTTGGTATCTTGGCGATTGGTATTGGTTACATGGCATACATATGTGGTTTCACTTGGTAGAGTTGATTTAGTGCACAACATTTTGCTTACATTCAAATTTGATGTATTTGTGTTACTCATCATATTGAGCCTCATATGCAGATTATCTTGCTTGTCCTACATATACTGATCATATTGAGCTTCATATGCAGATTGTCTTGCATATATAGGTGATATCATTTATATGGTTGATCGTGGAACAGTTGGATTCATTTGGATAGGTTGGCTCTTCTTTATTGCACAACAGGCATATTATTTCAATTGCTCATTATCAGGTTGATCATGGAATCATTGGCAAGATTCATTTTTTTATGTATTCATGGCATTCTATTGATGATCTTCATGACTGTCACATAATTTTTGGTGTCAACGGTTAAGATACATTTTTTGATACATGGCATATTGGATTGGAATTATATTAATGCTTTCTTTGACACTTGAGTTTGATATTTCATTGGTAAATGAGGTTACTATACACTCTTCAGTTAGTTTTTTCATTGCATATCTTCATGGCTCTTTCACATTATCTTGGTGTCACTGGCTAGGACAAAGTGATTAGTATATATGAAGTCTTCATCTAGTTCATATGTTTTAGATTGGCTTGATTTCATAATCAGCTTCTAAAGGTGATCATTGTTTACCATAGTGTTGATTTCATGTGACTTTGTAAAAGTCACCTCCATGGCTCAAAGGTAATATTTATGGCAATATTATAATATTGTTTTGGGCATTATTTTGGGTAACTTGCTTTGGTAAATGACTTTTAATAAAGTCGTATTTGAATCAGACTCTTCAATTTCTGAAAGGATATGTCTTTGACCATGTTGATAAAATGCTTTTGACCTTGTGAAGAGGGAAATTTAAAATGACATGGATGTTATTATACTTCATTATTTCTTGTCATCTATTCTATGCACTTCATTGATATTAAAACTCGGGCTTATATGCAAGGTGACATCGACTTATTTTATTGAGTTGATATGTTTATTGGCAATTTGATTCATAATCGGGCTCATTGACTTTGCAAGGAAACATTTTATTATTGTCAAAGTGCTTTCATAAAGCACTAAGGCTGACACTATATCTTTCAGGCTCATAGCTTATAAAAGTCACATCGACCTTGATAGTCAATCACACATGTTATCGGGCAGTATTATTATACTTGATCTTTGATTGATTATCAAGCATGCAGCGACAGTATTTTGATTAGTCACTCAACGGTGACATGGACAATGATTTGGCTTTGTCTAGCGACATCATTATTGTTGTGTTGATTTTATTTGACATGGACAGTAGGAACTCACGTGGACAATTCATGGAAAATTATGTGGAATTATCATGTTGGTTTTGGGTCAGATCTCAAAATGATTATGTTTTATTTCATGGACTCCAAATTTTACTCATTTGCATTGAGGATTCGATAAGCTTGAATAAACTTAGGGTAAAGCAAATAAAAATTATTGTAGTTCACTGTGTAAGCCTACCCTAACCCGCCTTCATTAGCAAATAGTTAAAGAGTTACTATGCAGATTCTAGCTTGAATGGTGATGTGGGTATTGGTTATGTTGAGCTTTGGAGGTTGCAATTTAGATGGTGGTTTTCTCTTGAAAAGAAAATGGAGGAGATATTTGATCGACAATTTGAAAAGCTCAAAGTCAAGTATTCTATTTTTGGTTCTTTGCATTTGTTAACAGGTATTATTGAGCCTTTTATGTTTTGTTTCAAGCAAGATTAGTTTGTTATCAGGCTCAAATATGAATAGCATCAATTAGTTTTTATAAACTGCTTAGATTTAAAATGCATTATTCAATAATCAGGATTTGAGAGTTGTTAATCTCTTCTGAAGGGTTATTTTGAGATTGAAATGGCATGGAACCCTAGCTGCATTTTTGTAGCTTTGAGAACCAGTTTGAGAAAGTTGGTTGATTCATGAATAAAGAATCATTGTTCAGAAATGGTTATGAAAAGATTCTTCAGTTATAGGAATCTATTTTTAACTATATTACATTGTATAAATATGGCTAAAAGCCATTTCTCAGTTGTGATTGATTTGGGCTGAGAACAAGGGTTTTGTTGCTATTAATGTGATATTTCTGAAAGAAAAAGAAAGTGAAAAGAGGGTTTGATAGTTCTGTATCTTTGATTTGATCACATAAATTTCATAAAATTATATTGTACTATTTCATTCAGTACAAATTTAGTGGGCATTGTTGAACATCATATATTATTATCTAAAATTCTAAAATAGAGGAGTTGTTGCTCCTATGAAGTTGGTGCTTCAATTTGTACTTGGAGTTGGTGCTCCACATTGTAATAGAGTTGGTTCTCTTTTTGAATGAACAAAAGGATCAGTTTTTGAGTGGTTTTTTATACCCCAAGAGGGTTTTTCCACTCAAGAAATCTTTGTGTTATGTGATGTTATTTTTGTCTCTCATTATGTTTCATGTTAATGTGCTCTTTTAGTTGGTCAATGCTCTGATACATTGACTTTGTTCAAAAGTTTAATGTCAATTTGTTCAAGTCTATAATACAAAGTAAATTATGCAAATATGATCATTAAAAATATTTCATAAAGCAAATTGAAATTTGTATTTTATACTCCATGTGTGAATGTTTAAAAGTATGCCAAAAGTGAAGCAATGTTATATTTTGTGGAGTCATTAAGTTTTGTTTCAAAAAGCACAACAAGATTGTTCATAAAGGTTAATTGAACATATCATATGATGCTTTTAATATGTGTTAAATGTTAAGTCAAGTCTCAAGTTGCACTCGCATAAACAAAGTTGCATTGAGTTAAAGGTCAAAAGTTTAACTTGTGCTTTGCTTGTTAAAATTTGTATCACTCTTATTCACCCCCCCTCTCAGAGTGAATCCACTTCCAACAAGTGGTATTAGAGCATAGGGTCATGCATTAGGTTTCTTACCTAGGATTGATTATAGTCTTGGAAGTCATTATGCCATGAGTTTGAGAAGGTTTTTTGTCTATTTGTACAGACTATATGTTTTGTGAAAGTATTTCTATTTTTTATTAATGTTGATATAAAAAGCTAGATCCTTGCATAAACCTAACTATATTAAATTAAACCAAGCTCTTGATAAGAGGAGTATTATGGGTAAGTGAAAAATAAACAGAAGTCAAAAGAAAAACACTAGTGTCAAGTCTAGTGAAGTTTTGTGTCAAGCAATACCTCTTCCAGTTAATTCTAAATGTGATCCTAGATAGTTGGAGAAGAAGAAATTCACTTGGTAAGTGAAAAAGAATATGAAGATGATGAATTAGAGGTTGATTTGGAGGAAGAACTGCTTGCTACCTTAGATGAACATAAAAGGCTTAGAAAATAAAATCAAGATCTTAAGGTATGCCTACACAAAAGTGTCAATGTTAATAAAACTGTAATACAAGATTGTAATGGTGATAAAAAGATTATTGAATTTTTGAAAGCCCAAATGGTTAATAAGAGAAAGAATGAAGAAGAATTGGAAGCCAAGTTAAAAGACAAGGATGAGTTGTGTATTAAACTAGAAAATGAGATTGCTTCTTTAAGAAAATGTTCAGATAATGATTCCTTGTTAAAAGAACTAACTCTTAAAGATGATATGATTATTAGTCAAAAAATTGAAATTGAAGAATGTAAGAGGATATCAGATGTTGTAAGATTTGATTTGGAGGTTAAAAAGATTGAATGTCTAAAACTGAAGGATAAGTAGTTGCTTTAAGAAAAGAGCTTGAAAGTGTCAAGTCTCAATTAGATATAAGTCAAAAATTTGATCATAGTACTAATATATTGAATAAGATGATTGGAAGACAAAAGCATTCTAAGGATACTTCAGGTGTGGGATATGAAGTTGGACAAAGCTCTGTAGAAAAATCTAAACATGAGACAGTGTTTGCTACTACAAATGGAAAGAAGTTTACAGCCAAGCAAACACCAAGAATGAAGGTTGATCTTGGTTACCATATTGCTGCTGCTCAGACAGAAGATAAGTGGTTTGATGAAAGGAAAAAAAGACCATCAAGATCTCCATTTATCAAGTATAATCACTCTCAATTTCATGGCTATTGCTATGGTTGTAATGCTTATGGACATAGAGCAAGAAATTGTACAAGAAATTGTTGGGTGAATAAAAGTCATAATCTAAAGAATTTTAAGAGAGGTTCATACAACATGTTTCAAAGAAATTATCCTCTCTTTGCTCTAGAAAACACCATTATATGTTATAGGTGTAAGAAAAGTACTATAAAGCTTTCTAGGGACTACACGTTCAAACAAAAGGAAAAGAATACCTTGAGTAAGGAGAAGACAAAGCCTATACAAGTGTGGAGAAGAAAGACTAATCAAGATGAAAAATCGAACAATAAGGATGAATGCATGAAAACTCCTTGTGGACTACTTGCACATGTGATATCATCCAGGTATTGAGAAGAAGAAAAGATTTAGGGGGAGTCTATTATGATAAAACATTTTACCCCTGTGAGATATGACATCATGCATTTGCTTGTTGGTTTAACAAGTAAAGTAAGAGTTTGTAAATGTTAATATTTCACTATGATAATTCTGATTGAATTGATTATGAAGGTCTACTTATGATATTGGAGGTTTATGTGTTCTCAAATATTGACAGCCTTGGATATAGTAACGATTATTATGTTGTGCATTACAGATCGACTTTTATAGGTTGTTAAGAAATTCAAGTTTGAAGTATAGTGACAATCCTTTGGTGAGTTTGATGCTTTGATGTCTCAATTCATAAGGTACAAGTTTTCTACATACAAGAGATGTTTAAGTTTCTTATCTTTGATGTCCTGAAATCATTCATTAATATTAGTATCAATTGTATCTTGATTTAACCATTAAAGAGTTGAAAATGTCATATGAGATCATGCACATTTGACATCTTTACATGAAGTTGACATTTGGTTAAATCTTCCTTTGTTCTTAACATACTATGATGGCTTATGTCAACAAAGAAAGTTCAACTCTATGGTGTGCAGTAGAAGGACAAGGAAAATTGCTTAAACCAATTAGAAAGTGAAAGCAATAACACAATGAACAATAAATGATAAGATCTTTTAGAAATTAAATACTTTGCAATAGTTATGAAGAGTTATGGAAATTAACTCAAAGACATTATGTTGGTAAGAATATCTTGATATTTGCTTATGCAAGTGCTTGTGACATTGTGATAGTATCATGTTTTTATGATAGTACTGTGCTTGACATAATTTCCCAGTGAGAATCTTGTTAGGGGGAGAAGCTCATAATATCTTTGTTGCTGTTATAGTTAATCATGTAACATTGTGATTACAGTTGGTAAGCTGATGCAATGAGCATTGGTAATGCATTGTCATGATCCATTGGTCTACTTTGGCAGCTTGTTTTTCCACTTTTGATTCTCTAGATCATTATATGCTATTGGTTCTTGTTGCTTGTTTTAAATAAGTATATTATGGATGCTTAAGTTTTGGATGTAATGGTTTGTCTTGGAAGCATCTTGGTGCAAAGCCTCTTAGATTTTATTGTGACTCAATGTATTAGTACTATTCAAGTTTCTTTTGGAGACAATGGAGGATGGAGTTTAACATGATAAAGAAGTTGGTATGTTCAAGTAACTAGTCTTCAATCCTTGATGACAAAGAAAATGCCAAGGTAACAAGTCTTCAATCTTCACGTATCATTTTGACAATTGGGTTTGTTGTATTATAATATTATGTTGTCTTTACTCTGGTGTTGATGATATAGACTGAGATTCTTGGAAAGGACATATTGTTATTCTCTATATGATATCAGCATGTTCATATGTTACTTATATGGGTATATATATCTACTTGAGGCATTACACATTTTTTTCTACCCTTTGTCTTTGATGCCAAAAGGGGGAGAGAGATTTGTGTTATGCCATCAAGGACAAAGGGGGAGATTGTTGTTCTCAACCCTTAGTAGTTTGTCCTTGATGACAAAGTCACAAATGGCGCTTTGGCATTTATAGTAAAGGTTTAGATTGATGGTTGTTGCCTATCATGCTTCAAAGATCATAACCTTGGCTTGGTATCTTGGTGATTGATATTGGTTACATGGCATACACAGTTGGTTTCACTTGGTACAATTGATTCAGTGGACACCATTTTACTTACATTCAAATTTGATGTATTTGTGTTACTAATCATATTGAGCCTCATATGCAGATTTCCTTACTTATCTTGCATATATTGATCATATTGAGCCTCATATGTAGATTGTATTGCATATACAGGTGATATCATTTATATAGTTGATCATGGAACCGTTAGTTTCATTTGGACAGGTTGGCTCTTCTTTATTGCACAACAGGTATATTATTTCAATTGCTCATTATCAGGTTGATCATGGCATCATTGACAAGATTCATTTGATTATGTCTTCATGGCATTCTATTGATAATCTTCATGGCTGTCACATAATTTTTGGTGTCAATGGTTATGATATATTTTTTGATACATGGCTTATTGGATTGGAATTATATTAATGCTTTCTTTGACACTTGAGTTTGATATTTCATTGGTATATGAGGTTACTATACACTCTTTAGTTGGTTTTGTCACAGCATATCTTCATGGCTCTTTCACATTATCTTGGTGTCACTGGCTAGGACACAGTGATTGGTATATGTGAGGTCTTCATCCAGTTCATATGTTTTAGATTGGCTTGACTTAATAATCATGGCTATTTCATTGGTATATGAGGTTACTATACACTCTTTAGTTGGTTTTGTCATAGCATATCTTCATGGCTCTTTCACATTATCTTGGTGTCACTGGCTAGGACACAGTGATTGGTATATGTGAGGTCTTCATCCAGTTCATATGTTTTAGATTGGCTTGACTTAATAATCAACCTCTAAAGGTGATCATTGTTTACTATAGTGCTGATTTCATGTGACTTTGTAAAAGTCACCTCCATGGCTCGAAGGTAATATTTATGGTAATATTATAATATTGTTTTGGGCATTATTTTGGGTAATTTGCTTTGGTAAGTAACTTTGAATCAAGTCATATTTGAATAAGACTCTTCAATTTCTGAAAGCGTATGTCTTTGACCATGTTGATAAAGGGATTTTGACTTTGTGAAGAGGGAAATTTAAAATGACATGGATGTCATTATACTTCATTATTTCTTAGAAGTGAGAACATATTTTCTGGCCAAATTCACACATATTCTTGCAAAGACAAGGCAATACTTTTTCGAAGTCACTTTATCAACCATAATATTTTTTCCAAAGGAGTTCACAATGCTCTACAACATGTTATAATTACCAAATTCCAGAGGTAGGCCAAGTAGTAAAATCCAAGTAGGGGTAGCACCCACTAGATCCCTAGTAGCATCAAACCATGAATTCCATTTGCACAAGGTGATGACACATTTGAAGCACTTATCTAGGACCCAAGGCACCCCCCTCAAAGTCTTGAAAGATCTTTTGTAGAAAAATTAAACAAGAACAAGTAATCTACTATTGCACTAATAGAAACATTGCCCTTCAATTTCTTGTGATCAAAGGTCCAATTCGAAACTTGGTCCATATTTTGCCAAAATGCATGGAATTTGCCTACCAAACTATTTTCCATTTTGAGCAACATAACGTTCATCTAGCATATAAGTCGGTGCAAGTCCTTCACCCAAGACAAAAAGGTGGGGAACAAACCATGATTCAGAAAATATATTGTATTAACTAATAAACTTTTGAACAGAGGGTAGGCCTTCTAACTTGAGAAAAGAGGCAGAAGAATTATCCTTTAGATTTTTATCAGAGAAAGAAAGGTGGGGGGACCCCCACCTAGGCCCTCGATAGGGAGACCACCAAGAGAAAACCTCACAAGCATATGCAATGAAAAAGAGGAAAGAAAGAGGATAGAAAAGCACGTGAACGGATTGGGCATGAAAAGCAGATAACACCTTTCAAAACATAACCACATAGACAACAAGTTAGCACATAGACAGAGTCATGTGAAGCAAGAACCCAAAGAACAATGAAGCACAACACAAAGTAGATTAGAAATTCAAAAAACCTACTATCGCTCTTACTACTTGTTGAGATAACATGGTATCATTTTTTTCTATTTAGTTTTTTAATGTATTTTCTTTTTTTACAAATTAGTAACTTAATATGACATTTTAATTAAATTAAAATATATATATTTTATAATAATCAAGTAATTTAATATTATATTTAGAAGAATTTGTAAGTGAAATTATCCACACATATTTTATCTTTACTTTTTACATTTAAATTTATCAAATAAAATTCAATAATCACATACAAATCATAATTTTTTAAAAGAAATTATTTAATTAGTTGTTAAAAACAAATTCAAAATAAAATTGAATAATATTTATAAAAAAATTAAGTCAAATAGTTGCATATGAATTTGTTGGAAGAATATAACATATATTTGTTGCTTTTCGCTTAGCAATATGTATATTTTACAAGTGGTTCATATCATCTTTCTCTCATTTATTCATCAATTTTGCTAGATGGTGACTCATTTAATTTTTGTGGATTTTCAAAAGAGGATGTTGGAATCACAAATTTTTGCTTTGCATCATCCACAACACTTATGTTTGATTTATGATATTCACATAAGCTCTTCTTTGTATTGGAAAGGTGGTTGTTCTTTGTTGACATTTCTAATGCAGAAACATGGGATGAAACCTACTCATGATATAAATACTTTACAAAAGATTTGATATATTTGTACATACTTATATCTTGTCTTGAACGAGTGAGATTTTTGGTGCAATTATATAGGGCTTGAGAAAGAAATATGATTAAAGCCAAAGATGATACCATTCCTGTGATTAGGTAGTCCTTGGAAGCTTCTCACATCTAGCCTTGTTGAATAGTTTGTAGAGTTAGAACACATATTGATAGAACCTTTCAAATACTTGTCTTCAATCTCTTGAATCTTTCCATTATCTGTAAGGTTTAAAATCGCCCTAGAAAAGTCTTGCACTAAAGGAAAACCTTTACGAAGAACCTATATGAAAAACATCACAAACATATAACTCTTTAAATACTGATTTCAACAACATAATAAATGTTGTCGATTGACTATTTTTCAACATCATCCAATTCAATAATAAAAAATCAATTGTAACTAATAAAAATAAAACAAATGTGAATCTTTTCCGTAGATTAATTTTGAATAGAATGATATTTTTAAAAAATATACAAATTGAAAGAAAATTTACAAAACCAAAGCCTCCACTTCGGTACGTGCGCCCCACCATTGAATAACCGCACCGGCCAGAAAGGAAGGCACGTGCATATGGGATCTTATCTAAAATTGCATCTACGCCTCCATTCTTTGTCCCTTTTAATCCCCCAACACATCTTCCAGTAGAGCCTGCAGCAGCAGCTCTGTTTAACACTTGGGGTGCTTATGTGATGGGCTATCCACAGGATAGGTCAAACGCAGGGAAGGACTGTGTGTTTGTAAATGCAAAACAGTACAAAGGTATTTTAAAGCGGAGGCAAACTCGAAAGGTAAAGTTTGCAAAGAGAGGAAAATTTGCTATAATTCTACCAAGGCTGGAACACAAATGCTTATCAAACCCTATTGAAATCCAGCAAGTTCAAAAAACGGAATTCGAAGGTAACAAAAAAACGAACCCTACATCCCATCTTGTCTCAATTTCAGCAGACAAGGGAGAAGGGGGTGAGAGTAAACCTTTTGATTCTTATAGTCCCACCACAACACCTCTAATGTGGTCCTCTGAGTTGTACGTCAATGAGCTAATGGCCATGAACAAGAGGCTCCAATCATTAGAGGCAAGGGGGCTCTTTGAAGATGCTAAAATGAAAGAGATCATGGATACCAATTGGCAATTATCAAGGGAGAACAAAATTCTCAAAGACGAAATAAGTAAGCTTCAAATCTCCATGTCAAATGGAGAGCAAGAATTGATTTCGATAAGACAAGTTTTAGCACAAAGTGGCACAATAGACAAAAGCATATCAAGAGAGGTAGTTGAAAGCAGCAACTTGCAGATAAAAGAGATACAATCAGTCCTGGACAGCGTAAAGATAAAAGAAAACCAGCTGAGGGATCAATTAGAGGAGGCCAAAAGCTGGGCTCATGTAGTGGGAGGTCCCTCAGACACACACAGGGACCTCATAGAAAAGCAAGTTCGAAGGCAGATAAGAGAAGAGAATGACAGAAATGTCAGGGCTGTGAATGTCATTGTTAAAGGGCTAAAGGACTATGGGGAGAATGAACCAACAAAGGAGCTAGCAAAAGATTTTTTTAGGGACGAGTTACAATGGATAGGTGTCATTCAACAAGCAAACAGAATTGGAAAATGGGTGAAAGATGGAAAGAGTAGGCACGTAAGGGTCACTTTGGCGAACATTGAAGATAAGAACAAGCTGCTAAGGAACAAGAAGTTTCTTAAAGGTACACAAATATACCTTGACGAGGACTTAACAATAGTCCAACAACAAGAAAGGCGTAAGGAGTGGGAAAAAGTAAAGGCAGCAAGGAACGAAGGAAAATGGGCTTGGTTACAAGATGGGAAAGCTCAAGTTAGTGACAGAATTACTCACCAAAAGTAGGAACTCGGGGCCCCCCAGGATCAGGTGTCAATAGTAAGTTGGAATTGTAGAGGTTACCCGTGGAGAAGAGGACCTGGTTTAGGGCCCATTGCAGAAGGAAAAGACATCATCATCCTTACGGAGACTCATGAGCATGATGGCTGTAAAATTCCAGACTTTGAAGGATATAAAAAAGCCTCCATTTGGAACGAGAGAACAGATAGTGGCAAAGGGCATGGTGGAGTTGCAGTCCTAATCAAAGAAATATGGTGCAATAACATTCAAGTCGAGAAAGAAGACCCAAACAAACAATATATATGGTTTAAAATAACAGAAAATCAAACTGTCATAAGAGTGGCTGCCTGCTATTTTGCCCCAAAAGGCTCCAAATCTTACAAGAAAAGGAACCTAGACCGTGAGGATCCTTTTGCTGCTCTAAAAAGGGACATTTCAATCTATAATGGCATGGGAGAGGTTATTCTAATAGGGGATTTTAATGCAAGGACTGCAAACATACAAGCTCTCAGCTTGGCAAGCAAGGACAAGGAGAAAGCTGATCCACTATGGTTGGAGGAAGAGGGACAGCACCTGTGGGAAAGGAATTCGCAAGATAGTAAGCACAATGTCACGCACTACGGGGCTGAGTTGTTGGGGCTATGTAGTTTATTCAACTTGGTCATTTGCAATGGTTTGAAAGCATGGCCAAACTCAGGCAACATCACCTGCAAAACATACAATGGACAAAGTGTGGTTGATTATGTCATTTGTTCGCATGTTTACACGTCAAAGATAAAGGAACTAGTGATTGGAAAATGTCCTTTAGAGCTGAAATCAGATCATAATCCAATATATGTAAATCTTGACGCCCACATTAGCATGCATCAAAGGGGGCAGATTCCTATCAGCAAAAAGAAAGTGCATCCGCAAGGTAGAATCATCATGAACCATGACAATCGGGAAGTCTTCAAGAATGCCCTCAAAAGGATTTTCATCGAGTATGAAAGAAAATTAGATACCACAGGGCATCACACTATAAACAAGGACATGCTGATCCCTATTGTTCACAAGGCTTTGGATGAGTGTAAGAAGGCTAGGCCTAAGAAGGCAACTACTTCTACTTTCCCAGCAAACCCATGGTTTGATGAAGAGTGCAAATTAACAAAAAGAAAATTTCACCAGGGTGGAAGGACCACAGAAAACAAGAAAGAATACGAAAAGATGATACGGAACAAAAAAGAAAAATATGTTAGCACTAGAAGGCTGGAGTTGATTGCCCTTGGAAAGAACAACCCCAAGAAATTCTGGAAGGAGCTACAACAAAAAAGAAAACAAACAGAAAACAATATCACAAGCTCTCAATGGTTGGAATATGCAAAGTTACTGTATGAGCGGGAACAAGATAAACATAGACCCCCAACTATCAGGGCTGCCACTGAACTATTCACCATAGAAGACATCAATCAAGGGATAAAAAGGTTGGCTGGGGGAAAAGCACAGGATATTGATGGGCTGCAAGCTGAATTCTTAAAATGGGGCATTGAGGTCCTTGCGCCTTGCATCAAGGGCTTTTTCAATAGGGTTATTCAAGAGGGCTTTCCGGAAGGGTGGACTACTAGTGTTGTGGTTCCCCTATACAAAAGTGGGGACACTAATAACCCATCAAATTACCGCACTATTATGATTAATCCGCTTCTTGGAAAACTTTTTGGAAGCATGATTGAGCGTAGAATTAGTAGTTGGGCTGAGAAAGAGGGCAAAAGAGCTGAAGGGCAGGCTGGTTTTAGACCAAAACATTCCACTATCGATCATGGTATTACACTTAGATTTTTGATTGAAAAAATTTGGAACGTTCAAGGGGAGGAGGCTTTTTGCTGCTTTGTTGACTTCAAAAAAGCCTTTGACACAGTGCCACGGGGCAAGTTGTGGAATAGAATGGAGGAACTGGGAGTCCCAAGGGCTCTTAGGGCGGCTGTTCATAGGCTGTATGAGCAGGTCAGAGCTAAAATCAGAACTAATGAAGGTATGTCGGAGTGCTTTGGCAGTGACATTGGAGTCAAGCAAGGCTGCCCGCTTTCCCCAACGCTATTCGGGCTTTACATTGACAAGTTGGAAGAGTGGATAGACAAAGTTGGTGGGGAAGGTATTCAGTTGGCCAATTATGTAATAAAATTGCTCTTGTATGCCGATGATCTCATTTTGATTGCTAAAACAGCACATGAGTTAAGAAAACATTTGAAAGCTCTTGAATCATTTTGTCAGGAAGTTGGGATGCAAGTGAATACTAGTAAAACCAAAATTATGATATTCTCTCTGAGAAGGAAAAAACAGCAAATTAGCTTTATCTTTGAGGGCAATCCGCTGGAAATTGTAGATGAATACAAATACCTTGGGCTAGATTTTCACTATAAGCTCAGTTGGGAAACTTGTAGAGCAAAAAGGATCCAAGGAGGCTGGAAAGCGCTCTACTCTCTACAAAACAGATGTAGAAATGCTGAGCTATGGGATTGGAAAACCAAGAGAACGTTGTTTGGCTTACTTGTGACCCCGGTGGTTCTATATGGGTGCGAAATTTGGGGCAGCAGCATGTCAGATCAGAAATGGAGGCAAGTGGAAAGAATTCAAAAGCATCTAATTGTTAGCAGCCTTAAACTCAAAACCACGATACCTTATGAGATTTTACTAGCGGAGTCAGGCACCTTTCCCTTGGAGGCTTTCGCGATGATTCGGTTACTATGTTACCTTCAAAAGGTTCAAAACATGGACGACCATCGGTGGCCTAAGCTAATCGTAAAAGAAAAGTTGGATAGAAGAAGGAATACATGGATGAAACAAAACAAAAAATGGATGGAAAAGTGGGGTGTGAATATGCAAGATTGTCCAAGTACAAATGAAGAAATAAAAAAATATGTGAAACAAAAATTCAAAAAAGCTTTATGGACAAAACAATCAGGGCGAAAAAAAGACTATTATATCAAAGAATTCAATCCTAAGGGGGACCATGATGAAAAGGCATATATAGGAGCAAATATTAAATGGAGAGCAAAGATGTTGATAGCTCAACTCCGAACTAGCTCACATCGTCTTAGATGTGAGACGGGCAGATGGATGGTTCCTAAAGAAGAGTGGGAAGAAAGAATATGTCGTTTTTGCGACATGGGATTAGTGGAGACAGAGTGGCACTTTGTTATGGAGTGCTCAGCATACAAAGATATTCGGGTCACTTATGGGGACATCTTACAAGTGGACAACTTAAATACCTTGTTTGAGGAGGAAAGGTTGGTCAAATCTGCAAATTACATCATCAAAATTCACTGTCGTAGAGTTAATCTCGAGCGAAGATCTCAGGCTGTTTAGGGTCTTCTCTTTTCGGTGGTGGTCTTGTGCTGTTCCTGGGTCCCATAGGCTGCTGTGGCCTCGTGGACGTTATTAAAATATTTCATTTCATTTCATTTGACAGCGCTGCTTCATACGCCCCTGGAGATGTTGTTCTGTCTAGTTGTTTATTGGCTACTCCCAAATTGTCCCTTAGATAACTCCCACCATATGAACCATGATAACCCACTTTATAGTTTACCAAAACCATTTATGAGTGGCGTAATTTTCTCGGCAGTGAGTCTTGAAGCCAGATTTGCTGTATAGGTGGATGTCAAAACGAACGCTACAAACACCCAGACTACAACAACTAGTCGACTCAAACTGTTACGGATTCTCTCCACTGCAAAATGGTAAACACATGGAATACGTAGATGCAAAAACTATAATTGAATCTGAATGATATGAACAGCATATAAGTAGGTGCAGAAAAAGCTGTTGAACAAGGCGAACACGATGAACACTGAATGGAAAGGAAATGCTTACGGTGAGCGTAAAACACAGCAAAAAACGCAAACCTGGAAAGTTTAACTCGAATTTAGGTTAATCAATATTAACCGCATATGGAGAAATTAAAAAGAAATATGTGAGAAAAGGAGGGCAAACACGATACCAAAGCAGAGTGACCACTTGGTTAATGGGACTTCCTCTAAAGTCGGGATTTATATTATGCTCGAGCAGCCACACCGCTAGTCCTGTATATACAACAAACGCCGCCGTTGTAGCCCACAGTACTGGAGTAAATGGTTGCAAGAATGTCCAAGCGCTGTTGACTTCCTCCTGAAGGAATGAGCAGATAGGAGATAAACAAAGACACACATAAAATCTTATATTGATCATATCAAAAACATTACAATGATATTTTCTGAACTTCTGCTCATTCATAGAAAAACATTAGACAAACATTTCATATTCTTTCGATTCTACAGCAAATACAAAACAATTCATTCAGCAAACTACTGCATACTTCTGCTACTTGACAACCATTCACTTCATGACATCTTTGACTCCTTGCAGCTTACACACATTACGCAGACTTCTTGACAGAATATTTCCTTACAGACTATTGCATACCCATACAGCTCCGAGAGCTGGACTCCATCTGAGAGAGTACTAAACAAAACAGATTTCTTACAATATATAGAGAGTTAATCATATTCGGATGATAGAGAATAGAGCATAAAATAATATATTTCAAGGTACCCACAAAACGTGTAAAGACTGCTGATGAGACAGCGAACATGTTGGAGGAGAGAATGAAATCAATTCGAATCTTGCTGAGATTTGATATCAATGCGTGTCTTTAACGTTAGTTTTAATGCTGCAGATATGCTGGAGGATACGGAGATATGAATAGCTGGCACAGTTGATGAGGTAATTGGGATTAACTTCCAACACCTCCTTTACCGCTGTGCGAGCTATCATCACTAAACCCGTTTCCGTGAATGGTTGTGTGAATTCTACAATTTCACTTCTGTTTGCTGTAATTGTAACGTCACCCACAACTGCGTCGTATTTCTGCCCAAGAAAAGGTAGTTATAAAATTGGCAACTTTACTACTCTTCCGAAATAGTAGAAAAACCAAAAATACAGACCTTGAGATACACTTGGCGGAGTAGTTCTTCATAATTATCTTGCTTCCAATAAAGAGGAATGAAATCAGACAGCAGTTGATAATCAAGCCTTTTCGGAACAGCATCAAATACGTCAATGATGAACCCACTGACTGTAATTTCATTACTATCTGGGTTAAACGAGACATTGACAAACTGCTTCCATGCATTCACAGGTACTGCAATCTTCAGCCTAGTTGAAATCACCCAATCGCGAGGAACTATGGAAGATCCTCCAGGCCAAATCACGAATCGAAGCCCCTCGTTAACAAAAGATGGAGTTTTGAACAATTTAGAGGAATTGTATGGCCAATAACCAACAACCTGATAGCTTTTTCCCACCATATTCACTATCTCATAAGTATAACCGTAGATTTCACCATCATGGAACTTAACAGGTCCGCTTAAACCAGCAAAGTTTGTTAAGAAAATCTCCTGCAACAGCTTCCTACCTTGCTGGAATACCTTGCTTTTGGTATCTGCTGTTACTGCAAGAGGGGTTAAGGGAGTTAAAAAACTTGCTGTTTTTGCCATCTTTCCAATTGCTCGGGCTATCATGAGCACCGTATCATAAGCCAATAAACCATTTGCATTCAGCTCAGTGATTTTCATGTTGGGGTTGTCAAGTCTAAATTGTCGTTCCTACCTTTCAGTGAAATCGTTCAGCTGTTTAGAATTTGGGATGTATGTTTTAACTCCAAGGAGGCCTTGCAGAGAGGACATTGTAGAAGCATTTAGCACATAATCCCAAAGATTGGTAAACCTTTGGGTTGTTATCCACACATAACCAGCCTCCATTATTCCTATCTTCTGCGCCTCCATGAATAGATTCATGCCAAGATCCCAAGGGGTGTGAACAACAAAAACACTTGATTCTAATGATTTGAGTTTATGAAGCTATTCCCTTATTGTTTGTTTCTGTGCAGTTGAAGGAATCATTGATATGTATACAATTTCAGATTCGAGATCTCAAAGGGCGTCACGAAACGACGTCAAGGCTCCGCAACCAAAATCATCGTCTGAGTGAAGAAATACAATGCTTCTCCAGCCGTAATGCTTAACCAGGGCTGCAATGGCTTTCATCTGAATGCGATTACTCTGTTCCATGCGAACAAAATATGGGAATCTCTGGTTGGAGAGCGCGGGACTTGAGACATACAATGAGAGAATTGGTACATTGGCTGCGTCTCCAAGATCTGTTACAAACGGCGCAGCCTCAGATGTCTGTGCTTCTATTAATGCCACTACTTCTTTGACCAGAAGATAACAGCTGCATTCACCGATAAAACTTAATCTCAAAGCGATGCAAATGTTTTATAATATTATCTTTTATTGTTTGTATAACAAGGTTTTGTTAAAACCCTTTTTTAAATAAAAATTATATTAATGAAAATATAGAAGAGTGTGTCATTTACATTATATACATGTATAATTTTTTTTAAATAAATAAAAATACAGATAACATAATATTATAAACATAAAATTAAATTTATATCAAAAATATTAGATTTCCACAGTCTATATCAGTAAGAGTTTGCTATTTCTGGATTAAATTGTGTGTTTGTTTTTGGATCCAAAAACAAACACACAGTTTAAACCAGAAGCAGCAAACTCTTAAACTTATATATTAAAATTAAAAATTAGAATTAACAGATTTTACAATATTATTAATTCAAAACTGAATAAGTTATTAAACTTTATGATAAATAATTTGTGAGAAACATCATTAATTCAAAATAAAATGAATAAAATATTTTATAAAAAAATAACTAGCAGATGCATAGGCATGCAACAATCCCTCGATAGGGGCCTACCAGCAACGTTTGTGGTGAGGAAGGTTGAAGCAGTGAATGAAACAAATGAGTTAGATTGTATGAATCAAGTAATCAGGAATAACTTTTTGTATAATTTTGATTCAATACTAAAGTTTGGAAATCAATGTTTAAATTTGTTTAAAAGTGGGAACTCAAAAATTGAAATTAATTGAAATCAATTAATTATTTAATTTTGAAGTTAATGGAAGTTTTTTGTAAGGGTAATCACACATATGTGTATTTCTGTAAATTGGAACAAAAAAGCATACATTTTTTCCATGAAAGGAAGATGTTCAATATTGAGTTATTTTTATAATTAGTATATCTCTATAGTTTTGGAAATTAAAGTTTTAGTATGCATGTGTTTTTTGACAAGAGATGGAAATTGCACTTGTAATTCTATTACTATCTAGAGAAGGTGTGATTGATCATTGTTACTATGTTTTTAGAATTGTCTAGTTTCTAGGTTTTCTATTTCTCTACATTTTTATGGTGGAGAGTTAGTGGTAAAAATCTTAGATTTTTTTTTTCTAATGAAAATTGTCCCCATTTGGAAATCCATATGTGATCTTTTTTTACATTTTTTATGAATATATTTATTTCCTTTCTTGTCAAAAGAAAAGGAAACAAAAAAACAAAAAATTAGATTAATGACATCCTCAACCAACAAACCTTTTTTAGGGTTCTTTTCTATAAATAATCAATGTGTAGAATTGGTTTCCCAATTGAATATTCAATCTAGATTATTTGCCACTAAATATTATAGAGAAAATAGGGAGTTTGTAAAAGAAATCGTAAAAGAATAGTTAACAATTTTAGTTAAATCACAGATGAGTTGGAATCCATAGTAAAGATTTCCATAGAACAAAAGTATTACGGATTACAACATAGTTGAGAATAAAAAAAATTGCTTTTAAATGAATGATTGCATAGTGCAATTGGAGAGTCAAAATAGATAATGTTGCGGGAGGGGAAAGTTCAGTGCAAAATATGCAAGACAATATATTGATTCAGTCACATTTTGAGAAGAGCCATTTTGGCACTATACATATGTTACACATATTGCACAATTAAACATTGGCTTCTCAACAAATTGAAACTTCAAACAAATATCACATAAGCTAAAGATGTGACCACTTGGTAGTAAATAAGAAATATGTTGCTACAAACCATGTTTTCTATACATGTATCTATGTGAGAAAAGTTATATGGAATGAAAAGGAAAAACAAAAAACCCATGCTCGTTATCCACCCTTCCATATTGGCATCATGGAGCCCTGGGGACCCTAGTCAAACCCCCGAGTAGAAGCAATATGAAATGTCCACTAGAAATTTTGTGGAGTTTCATCTTTTGGAATTGTCATCTATGCTTTAGCCTAACACCTACAAATAGAAGAGAGAGGTATGTCAATGGATAGGGAAAGAAGATGAGTAAGGGAGGATCAAAGATTAGTAAATATATAGCAAAAATCAATAAACACAATTAGAAAGTAGAAATGACAAATAATATTTGCAAGGGGGTCATGGAATCTATATATTGATTATGCAAAAGTTTTTCACTTACATGTATTGTTAGTTATGCTTGAGAACTGGAAGGAGGATTGGATTGAGTTGTTACAACATTGAACAATCTAGAAATTACACAACATATCAGTGTTCAAACCACGAAGCCTGCTACCAAAATGAACAATAAGCAGAGAATGAAAGATATAAATAATAAATCAATCATTTATGCAAAATAACCAACGAAAATGGCTTACTAATTGCACAACCCAATAGTCTTAATAGCCTCTAACTTGCTAAAGAATGAAACCGAATGTGACAAATTTAACAATAGCGTGTTGTCAAACCAACACCCCAATGACTCTTATGAGAATACAACTCCATCAAAGTATACTCTCCCAGATGCCAACATTCAATATTGCATTTACATACATATATATTCCTGTATACATATATTGGATGGCAACATGTGAACATATATATATATATATATATATACTTGTAATGCAACTTAATGAAAATATACTTTCCCACACTGCTACATTGAATATTGCATTTACTTCGACCAACCACATTTACTTCATCCATTGCCATAGTACAACAACCAAAGAATGCATAAAGCCTTGGGCGAGCAAACACTTAGCATATACAATTACTCTATTTGTTAGGATGGTACAAAGAAGTGGTTCAATCAATGTGAAAATGTATATATGCAAACAAAAGAATAAGTTACATAGTGATGAACAATGTACAACAACGTATTTGTAAGGATTTCCACTGAAATGAATTAGAACACTCGGAAGATGCATAGAGCATAGAATGTAGCAATGCGAGAATGTGTACACCAGAATATGGCATAATTTTTTTTAATTCAGTTGCATTGTGAAACTAGGGATTTTGGTATTATGAATATGTGGTTCAAAATAGGCAAGAAAATAGGTTTATTCAGTTGCATTGTCACAAGTTTGTTCTTAGGAAATAGAAAATTCAAATAAAAAGTGTATCAACTAAAGGTATAAAGTTCAACAGATTCAATCAGTCTTTCGTCAATGCAATTTGATCAATATACTTCCTGACATATTTTGTAGCACATTAGTGTTAAAACCCTCAAACCTGCTATCAAAAAGAACAATAAGAAGAGACCAAAAGGCATGAACAATAAATTAATCATTAATCCAAAGTACTCAGTATACATATACACGTATATATCCATGTAGATATACATGTAATCCAGTATATGTATATGTGTATATATATCTATACGTGCATATATATATATTGATAGAACCATGAAAGACAAAGATTATGAACAAGACGATGGAGATAGAATGCATAAATTGCATAATGTCAATCTATATTGATAGACAATCAGGGTTCTCCTTATAAAGGAGAAATATCCAAAATATCTAAGTGATGGGAAAAATATCAGGAAAATATTAACCTACACAATAAAGGCCTAAGTAGGCTTAGGTCAGCCTGTGTGTAGCATGTCATTAATGAATACACTGACACCCCCTCTTAAGCATAACTTAGGTGGGTATGGATAAAATGGGTCCTGACTACTAGCCTGGTGAGGTACCCATGTACAAACAACTTTCTCAAAAGGCCAAGAAAAGGAGAAAACCCGGTGGGAACAAAACTCCTATCTAAAAGAGAAAAGAGAGAGGAAGGCTAGAGGCCCCCCTTGAAAAAGATACCACTGTCGATGAAGAATAGGCGATGAATCACTCACTGCAACATGATAAAGATCAGGTATGGAGACACTTGCGTGAGCATCAATTGAATACTCGATAAAGGAAAATTGGTACAATCTAAGTCTCACTCGAGCCATGCAAAAATTGTATAATCTAAGTCTCACTAGAGCCATTCACCAAGTCTCCAAGATATTTACTAATCTACTAAGTACATGAAGATTACATCTAATATGTCATCAATGACAAGGTACAAAGAAATATGACACTTTATAATAGTGCATTATTTTAATCATCGGCAAAAAACCCATGTTCCCTACATGACCCCAAATTTTTAAATACCCCTCTTAAATTACAAACTCTTGTGGTTGATCAAAACCACTATGTGGCTAGTACAAAATTTTAACTTCTTTAAAGGGAAAAATGGGTATTTGACCTTTTGACATGGTCAATAGGGAAATAAGACTCCAATTACTCCAACCCCATGCAACTCCACAAGAGATCGACACCTATAGAAACTCTTCTTGTGTGTGAAGAGGGAGTCAAAGACCTACATGGGAAGTGGTTGAGGCGCGAGTTTGAAACTAGTGCACAGTCTCCGACCATATTCACCATATTCGATGCCCCTCCTACCATGGTTCTCCTACCGAAGGATAACCTTCCACAAACTTTTGAATAGAGATCACACCTCTAGAAATTACCGTCATCTACACAAGTAAACAAACCCATGTAATAGGTGAGCTTGGTGAAGTCCTTCGCGGCTTAGTGATCGAAGGAGTTGGTAAAAGGTTCAGATCTGATGAGGACACAACAAATGCAAAACATAGATCTGCTACCAAATCTCATGACTTGCGAATGAATGGGCCCACATGGGTCAGCTACAACAAGGAGGCTGAATGAAATCGATGGAGGGCTAAATGTTATATAGAAGTTACCTGCCAATGAAGAGTATTGGACTTCAACCAAAACCACATGCAACCGTAAATCTCCATAAAGCATCCTTCAATAAACAGGTCACAAATTGGCCTGCAATAAAAGATCTATCGGCCTGCACAAAAGGAGTTAATCGTTGCGCCCAGACGTAATCGCTCCACACAGAGGCCACATAATAGTTCCTAGGCATATCAAATGGAATACTGGTAGATTTCATGTGCCTATATAGCCAAATCACGCCTCTTAACCGTATCAGTCACCTCCTCTTGTTCGTGTTGGTGTTGGATAGCTCTTACGCTAGTCTCTGCCCTCAATCGCCTGATTTATGTGCCCCTCACAGCAGATACATCCTTTGCTCAGTAAAAATCGTGCCTCTTGAAGGTTTGAAACACTTTTAGCAGTGATTTTGGGATTTAAAAATTGTAGAAACAAAGGGGGAGAAAAAGATAGAGGATTAGACATCTAGAACAGATAAAAGCATCCCAAGGAATATCAGGAAAATATCAACCTGTACTGTAATAAATGCCTAAGTAGGTTTAGGTTAGCATGTTTGTAGCATGCCATTAATGTCAAATACTATATATATATCTCGCCGTGCTAGATGAGTAGTTTGCATAGATGTTTAATATAGTTTTTTATATGTTCTTGTCAAATGTTTGTATCTTAAATTCCATTATACCCATTGTGGAGATTTGAAAGAGATTATCATTTTGTATGGATGGAGGAATTGCAATTAAATATCCTTTCTTTCCTTAGAAAATATGCTGAGGGTTAGTAATTTGCTCGCTGTTGGTTTATGGTTTTGGTTATCTATGTGTATAGACCAATGAGGAAGATTTAGACAAATCTTTTTTTTAAGAGATAAGTTGTAGGCTATCAGTAAAAGCCTTGGACAAGTCCTATCTATTTATGTAAAAGCACGAATTATAAAAGAGCTATTAGATGGTAAATCCTATTCATAGTTGGGTTAATGGAAGCCTTGTTGAAAAACATATAACAAGAAGACATTAACAATAAATTAATCATCTATTCAAAACACCCCTATAAAAAAGAGTATAACCCCACAAACCTCATTTAAAATTCCACATGCGTTGGCTCATAATAAATACTATAGAGAAATAGAAAAATTGTAAAAGAGATATTAGAATAAGACAAACAAATGCAATGAAGGAAAATGCACATCATCACAACACATGGATAGAATCATTAAGGAAAATATATTTTGAAGTCTTTGAAAAGATCAATGCATGTCTACTTCCATCTGTATATATATGTATGTATGGATAAATATATGTATGTGTGTTTTACTAATAGTTTTGTTACAATTTCCCCATTTTTCTACAATACTCAATGGTAGATAATGCAGCTACTATTATACAATTCCTCTATTTGTTAGCAGACTACAAAGAAGGTCAGGGTCAAAGTAAAATGAAAACCATGGCAGGTCAATGAATGTGCAAATCTATATAGGCGAAGGGAAGAATAAATTGCGTAGCCATTCACAATCTACAGTGTCCTCTTTGTAAGGATTTGGAGTGAAATCAATTAGAAGGATTCGAAGGGGCTAATTGTACAAAATGTGTATAGTAGCAAATATGCACAGAATGTATATATGTGTCTACATATGTGTCACCTTTCCATGCAAATAAAAAGCTTCAACTTTTATTGATAAATTACAGTTAAGTGTTGTTGTTGTTGCCAGGAAAGATGCACAGTGATAGTGTGTGTGTTGTTGTTCGTTTATTGTTTGCAGGTATCTGTATGCACTTTTTGTGAACTATAGCCATTAACATAGGACCAATTGTAGATTAAGAGTAGTTTTGTGGCTGTGAAGTATTATTCTTATAGCTCTTTTAGAATTTCTTTATTTTTTTAGGTTGAGTAGAAAAGAGTATAAGTTGAATTTTGAATTCATAATTCAATTCTTAGACAAATTCCTTATCTTCTATTAATATGTTTAATGTGGGCTTTAAGATATAAAAAAATAGAATAACATGAAACATATTAATACAAAATATAGGGAGGTTGAAAGAGATAAGGGAAAAAAATATCATCATTTGAATATAA
The DNA here is from genome assembly GCA_007258455.2 of Sequoia sempervirens. Taxonomy (NCBI): domain Eukaryota; kingdom Viridiplantae; phylum Streptophyta; class Pinopsida; order Cupressales; family Cupressaceae; genus Sequoia; species Sequoia sempervirens. The sequence goes on from VDFB02252616.1 coordinate 92,886,364, forward strand.
GAATACAAAAGAAGCAATTAATGCAACAGTTTTGATTTGTCTATCAGCTATTTGCTACAAGTTCCCATTGGGATTTGCATAAGAGGAAACTATAGGACAATGGGAAAATCTAATCTAAACAACAAACTACAGTTATTGTAGCCAAGTACATGTATAAATCTGTGTATGATTATTTATATAAAGCAATAAATATGTAAAGGGTATGGGTATGTGCAGGATCATGATGGGCCAAAAAGTGGCAATATGATGGGTTTTTGTAGGGTATGTGGCTGACGACTTTTTTTACCCAAAATTGATGAAATGAAAAGGGTTTTTAAAGGATATTCTCAGCTTTCCACCAATATAAATTATCCTTTACTTTGAATTTAATAAATAATTATTATTTATTTTCTATTTGAATTACAACTAAAGTCCTGGTTGATAGCCTGATTGAAAACATCTATAGCTTGCAAAACAACATCATTTTGAATCAAACAGTCAGATCTGTTTTGACATGTATCAAGAAAGAAGAATTCTATGAAGTTTGACCAAGTTATAGTGGTTAGACACGAGTTTTTTTAAGTTGCAATAAAAAAATTCATAATTAATTATTTACTTGGCAAAATTTACAAAAAATATGCACTTCACATTGGGACATGAGTCCTACTTTTATCTAAAAGATTATAAAAAATATTATCATTTTATTGTTGTTAGGGTGGTCAGACAGACACCTACTTCTTATTTTTTCCCTAAAATTTAAGTACTATTACATTAAAATTTTAAATTTTCATCAAATAGATATTTAAAAAAAAAATATATAGTAGTTTATAAACTACATTCAATTTGCTACAAATTCTATTCTTACATATTTTTGAAATAATATAGATAACTAATTCAAATTTTTACATCAAGTCGCCTAACTCTAATTTTTATGATTTTTTTGCCACTTAAGGGCCTATTTTTTCCTTGATCCTACACATACCCGTATGTAGCCATGGAGGGAGGGGAAAATTGAATGTATAAAATAGGAAAAATATAAATGTGTAAAACAAACCTTGTTTACAATTAGAGCTATAGGTGTTTTTCTGGCACCAATTGTTGAATAGATGGGCTACATTTTTGCTTGTTGATCTACCTTTGTATTGAGCACAACATCATACAACTACAAAGCAACATTTTCTATTGTTATATTAGAATACATTTGTGAAATTAGATAAGTAAGGAATGGGGAAAAGGAATTACGGAATGGCCCACCTCAAGAGCAGGAGCGAAGATGTCACAGGCTACAGACGAGGGCAGTTGTGGAGCTCTCCAAACCGTTACGGGAGGGAGGTGCATATCAGTTTCTTTGATAGGTTTGCTATGAAAAAAACTCCAAAATCTATCATTTCACAAGGCAACCAAAATAGTTGATATCATTACATTAGAATAATGAATATTATCAACTGGCATATGAGCAAACACCTACCATTTTGTGTCTATTGAGCGGGGAACGATCAAGATATCATGAAGCCAGTAAACTCCATGGTCATTGTGGACATGCTCGATGAAGCCATGGAAAATAACATAAAATTTTATCATGTACCACAGAAAAGGAAAGCAATGTACAAAACATTATATATTTATGAATGTAATATATAGGAATAGTGAAACAGGGAAAGGATGGAAAAAGAATTTTGTAGACAAAGATTTGTAGCAATTTGAATCAAATGAAGCTAATAGAAAACATAACATCAAGAAATTTAAATTTGTGGAAGGTAAGCACGAAGGAGGAATGTGAGAAGTCAACATATATAGGTTGTCAGAATAGAAAAGACAACATCATTCGAGGATTTTAAACTTATTAGTCAAATGGGAGACAATTTTTTCTAAGAATGCATCTACAACATGTGCATATATAGCTTAATATATTGGAATGTTGCGAAGATGTTATTACTTATAGAACTTTTTTTTTCTAGCTATGCCAAAAAATTGTTGACTTCATGGAAGTTTAAAAAAATTAAACAAAGATGGGGAAATGGAATATACAAGAGAGTGTATTGGTTTGAATGCCATATAGTAAAAGCATCGCACAATGAAATCTTAGACCAAGAAGTTGGCATTTTAATAGAATAGAATCATCAAAACATGGAATTGGCTTGTACAAGTTGTAGCAACTAGTTATTTGTGCGTGGTATCTTTGTGCATATTTGGCATTATACCCATTTTATAGAAATTATTACTTAGTATGGTTTTTAAAGATACAACTTAGGAAGTTTTTTAGGAGGCGAAGGAACATAGGTTGAGGTAGGTCCAAGAATAATTATCCTGGAGCCTTTTTTGCAAGTCGACATATTGGGTGGTAGTCGAAGCACTTCGCAAGGCGTGCAGTTGCTCGAGGCATGTTTCTTCGCTGCAACAATGAGTAGTGTACTTATTCGTGCCAATCCTAGAGTATCTCTCATATGAGAAAGGTGGATCAATATGAAGTCTTTCAATTGATTTGACACATGAAATAGCTATAAAATTCAACCCTTGCCTCTCTTTGCTACCTATGTTTATTGTTTCTTTATCCAATGTTAAGCCTTGTGCTTTATGTATTGTGATTCCCCATGCCATGGTGAGTGGGATTTGTGTTTGACTCCCTTGACTTATAGCTGTGATGGGGATGTCTCTTGGATGTTCTGGGTCCCATGGTGGGCCAATGTAATTTTGGAAGTGGACAACAACATAGTTAGGTGGGTTTGGCAGTTTATAATGTGGATTGTACGCAACAACCGTAACAACACCAAGGGATCCATTGATGAGGCCAACTTGAATCCACAAATTTGTTGTTAGCATCACCTGTTCACCAATACAAAGTAGCAATTTTGGGAGAAGTTGGTCATCATCTCCATGATCAGATGCTTTTTGCTAAGCCATCTAAGCAATGCTAATGGCTATTGGTAGATTTAACTATTTGATAAAAATTTTGTTGTGGAATGTGACCAAGTTATTTGTTGCAAACAAATGGGTAGCAAAATCAAATTTTTCTCTTTTTGTGGCTGAGAGCATATTATTTTTTTGTTTCATAAGCTCTTCCCAATCATCGTGGAGAGCCTCAACATTTCTTATATGAAGAAGGATTTCCCAAAACTTTTGTTGCAAAGGGCTATCTCCTTTTTGGCGAAAGATAGTGTTTAGGGTTATTGAGATCATGAAAGTGTGCCACAAGGATACAATCAATGAGGATGAAGCATAAATAGGTGTATCCATGACATGTGGCAACTAAGCAAGATCACCAACAAGGATCATAGAAACACCGCTAAATGGCTCTATCTGCTTATCTAGGAATGCTTGGTGTAATTGGCTATCTTTTTTCAGTAGCAACTTTGGGCCTAGAAAACTCATTTCATTGATCAATATGTACTCAATATACTTAAATTGTTCTTGGAATAGTGTCAATTGCTACCCTTGCAAAGGATTCATATCCTTTATGGGAATCTAAAGTGTTGTATGGATTGTGAAGGCACATATGTTGTACATAGCGACACCTATAGGAGCCAATGTGAGGAAGTGGCTATTGGGTGTAGCAAAAGGGGTGTTCATTTGTTGTCGAATACAATTTATTAGGAAGGATTTTCTAGTGCTAGCTATCCCTTGAATAATCATGCGAAGAGGGGCTTTGGGTGAAGGTTGCATACAGTGGGTTTGGATCATTTGAAGGGCCAATTGCTGCTTCGGTGATAGTTGAAGGGTTGACATATCTAGTGCAATAATTGAATCATAGCTTGCTCATGTTGTGTCTTCACTGATGAGATGAACTAAAAAGCAATATTATGGAGTTCTTTAGGAACATGGTTTGCATTCCATGGATGGTTCATATCAAAATACTGCCTACCCAATAGTTGAAGCTAATTTATACTAAAGTTAGTAGTAGCACCAAGCCGAGAGAAAAGTTCCCATTCATATTCATCCATAGAAGGGCGATGGTTCAAATCATCAGTATCACTATCATCCTATTCTTCAATTGTGGATGTAACTGGAACTCTATTAACATGCCAAGGATGATAATGAGCCATTTTTAAAAGTTTCCATTTTTCTATTATCTCTTCTCTTCGAAGACCTATATCTATTTGTATGTTTTGGAAAGGTTTGTATAACATAAGTTTAGTCCAACAAAATATGTCAAATATGTTTGTATCTTCAAGAGGAGTAGTCTTGAATAACGGGTAAACAAGGACAACTCCAGGCTAGAGCCTTGGTTTCCATTTAGCCTATTTTGCATTGCTACGAATGTGTATATAGGCAAACTGAGTCAATAAGGGATAAAGCAACTAACTTTGGAGGCCTTTGCATATAGAAATGAATATAGTTTGTTGGCAACTCTTGATCAGTATCATCTTTGTTTATACAAAACCATGTCTTTTTGCCAACATTCAAGTGAACGTAACATCCGCTTAAAGTAAGAAGAGGAAATTTCTATAACATATGACATGTCTCTTGTGTAGAAATGTCATGTTCCACAAGCATATTCATCATGAATTTTTGGTATGCAACCGGTGCTCTATTATCAACTATATTTGTATTTG
>VDFB02252616.1:92890992-93121500 GCA_007258455.2 Sequoia sempervirens
GATTGCTTATGTCCCTCATGCAGCTGTCAAAGACATTTTAACACAATCTAAAGTTACAGGAAAAAGATGCAGATGGATCAACAAGATTCAATAATTTTACATGGAGATACAGATTACTAAGCTGGTAAGAGGTCAAGGCTTGGCTAAGCTAATGACATAAACTAATATTGAGGCAAATTAGATTTGTAATGTTGAAGAAGAGGTTGCAATTGCAAGTATTGAACACACTCCTTGGTATACTGATGTTATGCATTATCTTAAATATATGAAGTGTCCGGATGGATTAAGTGACAGCTAAAGGAGAACTTTGAAGTTGTGGGCATCCAAATATGTCTTCATGGATGACGATCTGTTTTGGAAAAATAGGGATGGAATATTGTTGTTATGTTTGGATGAGTCACATGCCAAGCATGTTTTGAAGGAAATGCATGAAGGAGTTTGTGGAGGTCATTATTCAGCAAAGACAACTGTACACAAAATTATTAGGGTAGGATATTATTGGCCAAAGGTTTTTAATGATTCCTTTACACATGTGAGAAAACGTGAGGCTTGCCAAAAGTTTTTTGGAAAATTGAAGTATCAAGGTGCTTTGCCACTTTGACCTTTGCAGGCTGATGCCCCTTTCCATCAATGGGGAATTGATTTCATTGGAGAGATACAAAAGTCAAGTGGAGGACATAGGTGGATACTAGTTTCCACTGATTATTTTACAAAGTGGGTGGAGGCAATCTCAACCAAGCAGGCTACAAGTAAAGTTGTAACTAATTTCTTGATGGACATCATTATCACTATATTTGGTACACCATTAAGGATAATCATAGATAATGGGATGTGCTTCAGGTCAGATGAATTCAAAAGATTTTGTGATAAGTATGGCATTACTATTTCTTATGCAGCTCCTTATCATCCACAAGCCAATGGTCAAGCATAGTCCAGCAATAAGAGTCTCTTGAAGATTATAAAGAGGATACTAGGACAGAACAAGAAGGCTTGGGATTCAAAGTTAAAACTAGCTATGTGGGCTGATAGAATTACTGTGAAGAAGGAAATTGGAAAGTCCCCATTTGAATTAGTGTATGGAGCGCAAGCCAGGATGCCTTTGCAGAATTTGTTTCCAGTCTACAAGTTTATTTTATAGGAAGATTTGGAAGTTCTTGAACCCATGGAAGATAGGATGGAGCAACTTGCTGAACTGGATGAAGTAAGGAGAGAGGCCCAAAGTCAAAATGTAAAGTTACAGGCACAGATGAAGTATCTATTTGACAAAAAGGTAATGAATAGAAAATTTAAGGAAAGTGACTTCATGTTGATGTGGAATGCAAGGTGTCAGGAGAAAGGTAAGCATGGTAATTTTGAAGCTCTTTGGCTAGGACCCTTTGTTGTTGTTGGAAAGAAGGGTGAAGACTCATATTATCTACAGAACATGGCTGGTGAAGATCAGGAATTGCTTGTTCATGGGCAATTCTTGAAGCTTTTCTTCTCTTGAGCAATACAGAGGAGTAAGGGTTGCCAGTGCATGGACAACTCTTGTGTATCCTCTTCAAAATTATTTTCCATGCACAGTACTTTAGGTTCTCATCCATCTCCCTTTCACTCTCATTTTCCATTTACCTCCATTCTGCATTCATTTTGTATCCATTTCACTTTCCATTCATTTCCATTACCATTCATTCTATTTCTGCTCAATGGCTCATCATTTTGTGTCTGGTCTGCGCACCAAAGATTCTGGATTCTTCCAATGATCTCACAATAATTCTTCCCTAGATGGAGCCACTGTTTGGATTGTAAAAATCTAATGTTTTTACATATGTTTTCACTCATAAATTTCTTGATTTGGTCCTACCGTATGCATATTTCACCCATTTTTGCCATATTGGTCCATTGAATCTATTGGGTTATGCATATTTTTCATTCTGGTTCATATTGGCATAGGTATCCCATTGTCTCCCCGACCCACTATGTTTTTTTGCTAATATCTTTTGTTTCAGGTGTTTCGGCATGACAACATTTGGGTCTCTCTGATCTATTTTTCTGGTAGCAAACATCTGTTGCCTATCGGCAAGACGTTTCTGTTGTTTCGGCGATCGTGGTGGCTTCTATTAGCATTTGTTTTGGTGGTCAGGCTAGCATCTTTTTGAATTCTGGGTGTCTCAGCGATAGGTGCACTGTGGGTCTCTTTGGCATATGTTATGGCTTTCGGGGTGGTGTCTTACCAAATATGACTTGTTTTCCTAACTTTGCATTTTGGTGGTTCATTGGTATAAGTTGATTGCCTTCGGTATAGTGTCATGGTGAAGTGAGTTTTCCTCACTGAAGAAGCACAAATAGTTTTCTTCCAATTGACTTTCGGTGCAACCCATTTGGTGGCATTGTAAGGTCTCGGTGAGTGACCTTCGGTCTCGCCGCCCTTACGTTTGGACTTCCTCATGGTGGAAAATTCGATGAGACTTGGGTGACTTCGGTGATGGGTCATGGTGATGTATGGATTGTCTCACCAATAGAATGTTATGTTTTATTCAAGTGGCTTCTGGTGTAATATCTGCTTTCTCTTGGCAACAGATGGTGTTCGGTGTGCTCCGGTATAACAAATTTATCTACAAGATGTCTCACCGAGGATTGAAAGTTATGGCGACATTCATGATGGTCACTTGTCAGTGAAAGAATCTTCAAGTCACACCGGCATGATATTAAGTGGGAGGTTCTCGGCGAAGCTTGGAACAATTTGTGTAACCTCTCCTTGACACCGCATTGTCTTAGCGAAGGCGGATGGGAGTTGGTTTTCGAAGTAAGTGTTTCCTTTTCATGGTGACTGTGAAACAAAAGTGAATGCCTTTTAGCCTGGAATTTTGATCTCGGTATATGGTCTCCTCGATACCTATTTTTTATAGTGAAGCAGAGCAAGAACATAGGAATACTATGTGCCTTCGGTATGACTAACGGGTTGTTACAACGACAAATTGGAGGTAAAGTACTTTTCAATAAAACATTTTGTTATCTCTGTGACTTCTCACCAAAGGTGATAGGCTATATCAAAACATAAAGGGAACAAAAGTGATACTTCTTGACTTCGACATAGCAAGCTGGTGGTTATAGCAATGCACTACGAATAGTTAACATGGGTAGATAACGATTAACATTATGTTTCCTTCGGCATACTTTCATGACTATCTTGGTGACTGCTCAGTAATGAATAATAGAAATACATCACTATGGCTGACATAAATCTATGTGGATGATCATTGCAGGCTGACATATTTTGGGCCTGAATTTTGTACTGGGCTGACATGTGATCTCAAAATATATTTTCTTCAAATGCTTGTGTATAAATAGGAATTTTGCATTTTGTAGTAGGCACCAGTTATCAATATTTTTATAGTAGGAAAATTGTATGGATATAGAACAGTAAATTTGTCAATTTAGAGGCTCTAATGCATGTTTTAAACATGGAGGTACTTGTGGATGTCAATTGATGTTGTTGCACCTATCTAGTATCAGTTATCTGTTTAATTAAATAAAAGTATTGTTGAGTTGTCTCCAAAATGGATTCTTTCTGATCATTTAAATTGATATGACAAGTTTGTATTCGATTTATCAGTGCACATTTGTTGTTCTTGTGTGATTGATTGATTGGTTCTTTCAAGTAAAGACTAAATCCTTTTGGTTAATCATAGTGATCAGAGAGATTCAATTGGATTTTTAAGTAGAACTTAGTAATCATATTCTTGCATGTTTACACAAGTTGTAAGCATAGTATATGCTAGATAATTTGAATTTTCTCAGAGAAGTGTTTCTCATTTTGATTTCACTTGACTCCACATACCCAACAAGGCATTGGTCTCTGCATTTTATCATTTTGAATTCATTCATTTTCCTTATATCCTTTAAAGTTGAGAATTTTAGAATTTAGACTAGAGTACTGTTATCATTTTCAAGTTGGATTTCATCTGTTCACTCCTACCTGCCATTGTGAACAAATTGTTGTAAGAGGATTGATTGCAAGTTAAGTCTGCATTATTCAGAGAGGTACACCAGCCTTGGTCTTGCAGGACCTAAAGCGTAGAAGGTCAAATTATTTCGATCTTGTATGTTGCCCTAAAGTGTATCAAGAGATTGGTAGCCTCTTGAGGCATTCAACCTGCATTTTTGAGAGCTAACAAGATCAATTATGGATTCTGAAATTTGATGGCTCTAAGTCCAAATTAGGAAGTGGAGCAGGTGTGGAACTAACAAATGCAAAGGGGAAGACTGACTTTGCTTCTTATAGGCTATAGTTTGGTTGCACAAACAATGTGGTAAAATATGAAGCACTTGTTAGGGGCTTAATGTTTGCTCATCAAAAGAAGGTCACATCTCTTATGGTGATGGGGGATTCTGAAGTCATTATCAAACAGGTTCACAACCAATATAATTTCTATAATAAAAGATTGGTTGCTTACAGAAGTAGGGTTTGGAATTTGATCGAGGACTTTGACGCTTTTAGAATTACTTTGATTTCTAGGGAACAAAATCAGATTGTGGATGCTTTGGAAGTTATTGCTAGTACTTTGGAGCCCATGTAGGACTCTAGATTGAAAATATTTTCAGTTGAGCTAGTTTCAATCCCAGTAGTCCCTGGTAATTATTAGAATTTTCATGTCTTCAAGGATGACCAACACATACTTTCCTTCTTGGAAAGTTCAGATGTTTTTGAAGGATAGATCATAGATGAATCAGATAGAGATCAGGGAGAATGGGACCCTGAAGGTTGTTATACGGAAAGAGTAATGAACTTAAAGAGTAACAGCATCCCCAAGGGGATGGTAGCCTTAGAAAGGATATTTGATTCTAGTCCTGGGGCTCGAGAGAGAGTGCCAATGGAAAGTGAAGGAGAGAAATACGAATCTATTAATTTAGCTGATTCAGGTCTCAAAAGAAATGTCCTTATAGGCAAGACCTACCTCGAGGAGATAAAACATGAAATAATCAAGGTGATAAAAGAATATATTGCGGCAATTTCCTAGAGATATGAAGATTTGAAGACTTTTGATACCTCTATGATCACACACACAATACCACTGAAGCCAAAAGTGAAGCCCTTTCATCAAAGGCAACGCCCAGTCAATGCTTTGATCAAACCATTGATACAGAAAGAAGTGCAAAAACTTTTATTAGCAAGAATCATCTTCCCAATAAGGTACTCCACATGGGTTGCCAATCTAGTTCCAGTGCATAAAAAAAGTGGGGAGATCAGGTTGTGTTGACTTCAGGAACTTGAACAAAGCCTTAGAGAAGGATAACTATCCACTTCCTTCTCTTGAAGAGGTGTTATAGACTGTCAATGGGTCTTAGATGATGTCATTCCTGGATGGATATTCCAGGTACAATCAGGTGATCATTAATTACGAAGACAAAATGAAGACAACCTTCACTACTAAGTGGGGAATATTTTCTTACCAAAGGATGCCATTTGGTTTGATAAACACTGGAGCTACCTTTCAGCGCACAATGGATGTGGCCTTTAAAGATTTGATAGGTATGTGTATTATTATATATGTTGATGACTTGAAAATATTTTCCAAGAAAAGAAAGGATCATGCTACCGATTTAGCAAAGGTCCTTAAGAGATGTATTAGCTATGGAGTATCTCTAAATCCCAAGAAGTGTGTCTTTGGAGTTTCTGAAGGGAAACTTCTAGGGCATGTGATATCAGAAAAGGGAATATCCATATATCCTAACAGAGTTGAGGCTATTTTGAAATTGAAAATGCCAGGTAGTAAAAAGGAGATGAGGTCCTTCTTTGGAAGGATTAATTTCATAAGGAAGTTCATAACTGGTTTTGCGGAAATTGTCAAACCCCTTAATGAGATGATGAAGAAAGATGCTAAAATTGAATGGAGCAATGAGGCTAGATCTGTATTTTCATAGATTAAACAATCAATATCTGAGGCACCGGTCTTGACCAGCCCAGATTACCTAAAGCCCTTTTACATTTATTCATTTGCATATGATCATTCATGTGCATCAGTCCTAACACAACGTAGAAGAGAAGGAGATGAGAGGCCAATTGCCTTCATGAGCTCGCCATTCAAGAATGCAGAAGTTAGGTACCCACCCTTGGAAAAATAGGCCTTTGCATTAGTACGAGTTGTAAAAAATTTTAGGCATTACATTTTGAGAAGCCAAGTATTTGCTATAGTGCCTGATCCAGTTAAGTCTCTCCTTATGCAAAGTGAACTAGGAGAAAGAAGAGGAAAATGGATGTCTATCCTGAAAGAGTATGATTTAGAGATTCATCCAATGAAACTTGTTTGAGGACAAGGTTTATCAAAGGCCATGGCAGATGTTGACAAGAATATTACCTGTCAACAATATATTGTGCACTCCTTTACCAAGGACCCATGGTATATTGACTTGATCTTCTTCCTTCTCAATAATTGGTGCCTAGAGGGAATGAGTACAACTTAGAGGAGGGAACTGAGGATAGTAGTACAAAAAAAACAATATATGACTAAATAAACTACTAAAAATTGCATATAAATGACTAATTTTGGTCATGTGACCATTAGTAGTTTATTTCTAGTCATTTATAACGACGAAATTTATGACTAAACTATTTGTCATTTATCTAGTCATTGATTTGGTCATTGATTTGGTCATTGATTTAGTCATTGATTTAGTCATTAATTTAGTCATTGATTGTTGTTAATTGGTCATTTATTTAGTCATGGTAGTGATTTATTTAGTCATATCTTTAGTCATTGATTTAGTCATATATTTAGTCATTACTTTACTCATTACTTTAGTAATTAATTTAGTCATATATTTAGTCATTGATTTAGTAGTATATTTAGTGCATTTTTCATTACCATCATTTGGTAATTTAAAATTTATTTTATTAATAAAAAAGATTACTTATCAACTATCTAAAATATTTTCACAATAAAACAACAATGAGAAGGTAAAAATAGCTTATTTTATTAGTCAAAAAGATGTTACATACAGCTATGTAAGCTTGAAAATGGAGTTACAATTTGTTGTCCCAACATGAAAGAACTTGAAAAGATTACAATATATTGCTGAAAGAGAAAAAAAACTAGCTAAAATCTGCTTCAAAACCTTGCCTTTATGTTGTTCAACATCTTACAAAATATTAGAAAAATAACTATTTTTTTTATCTCATAACCTATAGTCCCTTACCCTTGTAATGCTTGTTGATCCTCTAACTGTCATTTATGCATGATTGTTCTTTTATATCATAAATTATAGTCCCTTACCCTTGTAATGCATAAGTACACGATCAATATTTGCAAAGGAAATTTCATTCTATGATTGTGATAAAAATCCAATCATTTGTAGGTTGCCCTCACTCTAATTATTATCATCTGATGACCATGTTAACTGTTACTTCATTTTTTCTCTTACCATTGAACTATCCCTTAAGTAAAAAAATTGATCATTTACCTATTCATCTTCATATCTTGCTAGTTTCTTTATCACTAATCATGAATCCTACCAATAGAAGTAAAATTGAGTCATTGTCCACAACTTTACTGCCTATCAACAACTCTAGAAGAACAATACCATAGTTATAAATATCATATTTCTCATTAAGCCTTGAGGTTCTTGCATATTCAAGGTCAATATAACCAAAAGTACCCATAACATAGGTGGAGGTGTGAGTTTTGGCTGAGGAAATGCACTTGGCAATGGAAAATTCTGACAAGTGTGCTTCAAAGTTGTCATTTAAAATAATGTTAGATATTTTCACATCCCTGTGAATAATGCATGGGTTACAATCATGATGAAGATAATATAATCCTTTTGTAGCACCATAGTCTATCTTTAGATAAGTAGCCTAGTCTAATTTAATCTTCTTTGATGTTCCTACACAAAAAAATAAAATTTTTGTTAGGTTTTCCTCAATCTATTTTGATGAAATGGTAGAAATATTCATTGGACTCATATTTCATAAATCTATCATGTTTATGCATAGCATCATTTTCTCACCATGTAATGTGTCCCAGAAATTTCCATTTACCATATAGTCATAAAATAGAAACAAGAAAAATATAGAATTGCATAGTATTGAAAAAAAAATTAAAAAATGAACCTGGAAGAAAGGATGCTAAAGACATTTAGTTGTAGTTGGCACCTGCATTTTTTGTACAACCTTGGCTCTGTCCACCTGGTCCAAAAAAAAAAGCATGTGAACCAAGTTAGAATCCCCATAGAATCATAAAGGACAAAAAACTTCATATGCTAAAACCAACAAAAGTAAATACTAAACAAGAACACTTCCCAAAGTGCATTCACAAGCATAAATTTAGAAATATACTATTACTAGATTAGAAAGAGAGTACTTTGATAGAAATAAAATAAGAGACAAAAAGTGAAGAATAGTTAGTTTAAAAAATAAATGGGATATCTAACATCATATATGATGAGGGCGCAACCCGAGACTTAGAAAATAACCCAAAAATAAGAGAATAATTTTATTATTCAGAAAATGGAGCTTCTTACATGTAGAGGATCTCAAATTCCCAAGTTCTACAACACATGCAAGTTACAGAAAGCTACAGAATCACCCTTTCGCAATATGCGAGTTTGTCCCCCAAAAATTACCCAAAAATTAGAAACCCGCCCATAAATAGAGCTCCTCTTTAGTTTGGAGCCAAAACAACATTCAAATTTGAGTTTAGGTGGTTTGGCGCCAAAAAATTACAACTTGAAGTTCAAATTTCAAAAGAACATTTGCAATTGTATCTTCTAGAAAGTGCGCCAAATTTCCCGGGCCATAACTTTTGATCCGGGACTCCGATTCGCGAACCGCTTGAACCGTTGGAAAGGTCTCGAAGTCAATAACACGCTAAAATATGCTACACCAATTTCAACAAGTTTTAGGGCCGTTATAGGAACTCTAAGTGCCTCAAATCTAACTCGGAAGATTTTCAAGTGCAAATTTGGGAAACTAAAACTGCAATATCTTCAACCCATCAATAGAAAATAAAAACCATAAATTGGGAATTTCATTATGATGAAAAGGGTATCCAAAAATGTAAAAACATCTAAAAAACCGAGAAACTTGAAATTTAACTATTTTTGGGTGATGCAAGATTGCCCTTACACCACTGGATGCTCCTACATCAATATATTATATTTAAAAATTGGATTGTGAGGTTTATGATCCAAAGATCCCATGATAGTAATAGTCATTGTGACATATTTTGTACCCATCTAGATACGTGTCCTCACATAATAAGGTGCAATATATTTCATTCACAAACATCTATTTACATTAAGGAAGAAAACATCAAGAAAATCTATTCATGATGGCTTAGGACAAGAAACACGCAGAATTTTTGAAATACCACATGTTTGTTAATTTCAACAAGCTACTCATTTATACCACTAAAATATATTCTCTTAATAATAGAATCCAGTTAAAATCTTGTTATATAGAGTACAAAAACAACTCATTTTTATATTCATGTTCCCAAACCATCAAATCAGCTTACAAAAAGATTATGTGTTGCTCGAATTCAATTTATTGCAACTGTGGCTGCTAAAAATGTAGATTGCAAGAGGCAGGTTCAATAACTAAGTTAATGAATATATTTGTGATTTGATCATTACCTATTCATTCACATTCTACTAGATGCTACCATTCAAAAATAAAAATGAAGGATTAAGAATATATATAAGAAATTAAAAAGTTGAGAATGACAGAATAAAAACTAAGTATTAATTATAGAACTTGTGTTGTCAAATTAAAAACATGTACATAAAATCATTTAGATCCTTTTGTATACTGAGATAATCATAGTTCTTGTGTCATTTTTTTACAGGTTGGTGAGTTATTTTGTGCTTAAGTAAAGATCATTAAAATCCCCCTCGATAAAACAAAAATACAACTTCCCTCAAGGTAACTTTTTCCCTATAAAATTTGGAGAGGAAACAGTTTTTAGGGCATTTAAAAACTAATAACTAAAAGAGATGACTTGGATTGTGAATCATATATGCCATTATGCACACAAGTGGATCAAACTTGTTCATTTTAGAATTGTCTATTTTTAGATGTTCTGCAAGAAACTAAATTTGAAAGTCTCATATAAAACCCTCTGAGTGAATGGGAAAAGACAGACTACACTTCACGTACAAAGATGCATATATAGAATTTCCATGTATCTATCATGTAAAAGACTCTTAAACCCACAAATATACTTTATTTCTCATTCCAAAGGTAACTTGATACAAAAGAAAATATACTCATATGATAACCTAGAAAATAATAGCCAATAATATGTGATGCATGAGTTTATGTTTAACCAAAAGACTCAAAGTTAGTATTTTCAATTAGAAAAAATCAATTTTTTTCTCAAGTAACAAATATTTTTCTTTGCAAACATAAAAGGACAAGAAACTAACCATGCACAAAGATATTCAAACTCTCTTGCCTACTATAGCTCTTTAAGGAAACTCTGCCACCACCTCCACCAACCCATCCCTTATCTCCAGAAGCACTTATTATACTCATTCCCTTCCTACACAAGGAAAAAAAGAGTCTCTCAATGTTACAATCAATAAAACCAATCTAAATGTAAGCAAAGAAAGTCCATCCATGGTGAGTGTAAAAAATAACCTTAAATTTGAAATAATCCCATGGGTCTATACTAAAGTACCAAATCATTAAGGAGATTTTAGATTTTCTACCATGTTCATATCCTAGAAAGATTAATGACTTACATCAAGATAATGACTTCCATGGGTCATTATCAGTTAAAATTGCTTGCATTTGTTAAATATCTATCATGAACATAACATCTTAAAAGAATATTTCCTTGTTATTAAAACAAAAGTGATCAAGGTATCAACTCTAATAAAGAAACTACCATCAATTTAAGCCAACATAAATATAAGCAGAAGTGGTGTTTACAACCAAACAATAACATTAATTGTTGCTATGTAAGCTAAATATAACAAAACATGCCAAGAGATTGTAGACCAATATCAATGATTGTTTTATTCATTCGGAGTAGTACTTGTACACAAAATATAGACCAGGAAACATCTATCAAGATTGGACTACTTACCCAGACTAGGAAAAACATGTAAAAAATGCCTAACAGTTGCCAAATATAACACAACCATAAAAAATTACCTGAAGCCAAATCATAGCAACTACCCACAAGTCAACATGGAATTAGCATAAAGTCAATTTATAAACAAAATACAAAAACTTAACAAGTTAATTTATACGAACTAAAATAAATGACACATCGATTTCATTATAATGCCTACCTACTTATCACTCTACAATTGTCACTTTATACTAATGATTTGCATCTCTTGTTCCTTTCAATTTGACTCCATTTAACATACCTCTTAGGACTTATTTTTGAAGCTTTCTTATTTATTTTGTTGGCACTATTCTTGTTACAGTAGATACTCCATCCACAAACTTTGTTCGGCATATAAAATTGGTATTGTTAAAGATGTCTTCCTTTGGAGAAAAAACGATAATCAAGAGTGTACCCAACCTTCAAAAGTCAGGAGGGCCCTGTGTTATGCCACCATTCACATTATTCTATACAACTATAAGCATTAAACGAAAAAAAGAAGAGTGATGAAATAAAAGAAATAAATGCTCTCAAAAATATTGAATATCTTTTCCCATTAGTTTAAACATAAAAAAGCCCTTACTTCCATCATAAATGACAAGAAAACATTGTCAAGGTATACCTATTTAGAGTAAATAAGTATTTTTTTGAATTCCCTTCTCTCAGCAAAAGCTACAACAACTTTGGGGGTAGCCCTTGCTTTAATGTAAATTTTTAATGCAAGGTCATTGTTCACAATCTACACCAAGAAACAAAAAGTTATTCAAAAGATAAATTAGCATTATATAAAAATGTGGGAAAAGTGCAGATTAAATTATTCAAGGTATTAAATTTCACAAAAGAGTTACAGTAAAGTTCTAAACAATAAAACAATTGTTTGGCAAAAGCATGATGAAATTAAAGCAGTAATGTAGAACAATCCACATTTTTTTCCTCCAAGCCTTTAAAATCTTGTCAAAATAGAGTGATGCCCACATAATTAAATCATTAAATTTGTGAAAAATTTCTATATTCAATGTAATATCAATAGGTTTCGGGTTCTAAGACAGTTAGCATTTGTAGAAGGTTAACGGTTACATAAATCTTCTTGGACACAAATTGTAAAAACTAGCAAAATTATATCATCCATTATGAGTGTTACCATTCCACCCCTTTGCTGATAGGTTACCTAGCACTGACATGTCTACTACTGATGTTCCTTGACTTGTGGATTACTAGCAAAGAGGTGGAACATTTTTGGGTTTCCAACTAGAGTATAAATCTATCTTTGTTGTTAGTTGTCTTAAGTCTTTTAAAGAGAAGGAAAACCCCAAAATGAAATAACAACCTATATATGGAAAAACTATTGTTTTAGATATACTTTGAACCAAATTATAGTCTATACATAGAAAATTTTTATCTACAAATGTCACATACATGTAGCTCAGTAATGCCACACCAAAAAAATTCAAGTTTGAACTAATAGCTTCTTGAATATTAGTTTATAACTGACAACCACTACATAAAAAATTTAGCATGGCCTTTCTTTTATTATTCAAGTGATTTTACATTCCTTGAATGTGACACTCTTTAAAAATGGAAATCAAAATATTGGACCAATGGTTCATTGTTAAATAGAATTGATTTTACCTTCGAGATTCAATGGCAATTAGATGAAGATTCCTTGTAAAAGATCAAATAATGTGGAATGTTGCTAATTAACCTATCCTTCCTAACTTCTCTACCAATGAGACAATTCCTTTACATTATTAGCCCTTCCATTTTAAAAATGAACAAAATTCAACCATGTGTCTCTTAAGTGCATCACTCTAGTTTGAGGGTTCTTTAGGAACAAAGGGGCCCAAAAATGTGCCACATTGAATTGCCATGATCAATGGTGCAATGAAGGATAGTTGTCAGGATTACACTTCCTTTGGAGAGCGAGGGACTACTATGTGTCATGTTGGTTTACTAGCATTATTTATACACTTGACAAGTGGTGAGACCATTGAAGTGCTTATGTGGATTCCAAGAACCAATAGCGCAACTATATGAAGATGTTCAACTGATAAATTCAATAAATTGTGTGGGCCATTGATCTTGAAGAAGATCAGAGGGTTAAGAAGTTCTTTGAATATTTTCTTGGACCAATCAGTGCCATTGTGTCTATCGCCAAACACAATCTATTATCAGACTAAAAACTTCTGCAAAATGTGAAAATCTACCATGTTAGTTTGACAATTCTTTCCCATTGCATGAAGTCTTACCACATGGTCAAGTTGATATCATTGTTTACTTTTCATTTTATCTGATTGGATATTCCACATAAATTAAGTGGTTTACTTTGTAGGGTTCTTTGAATGATCATCCACGACACACCATTTCTAACTCCTTTGAAAATGTAATGCCACATTGTACTATGTATTAAGAGTGATCTACCGGTAAAAATATTAATGCATGCTTGTAAATTCTAGTGATGAGACTCTTTCAGTTGTCACAACAAAAAAATATAATATATTATAATAGTAGTTCTCACAAAACCTATTTTCAGTACATAATCAAGTAAACAATAACATACACAAAATTCCAAATTTCCTAAGATGTTAACATTTTTGTAGTGGGTCCTTACAAACATTGCAAATTTTTTTTTAAACTTTCATGACTATTTTTGTGTAACGTGTCATTGTAGGATTAACATTTAAGAGGAATTTAAAGATTTAAGTTGCTATCCTCTACAGCTAATTTCCAATATCAAGGAGTACAAAACAATGCTAAAGCAATTTTTTTTTCCAAGTTCAATAATATACTATTAAGTTGGCTTTCACTTAAATATTTTAAATATACAATAGGACAAATGATTATGTAAGATAACAACTTATGAAGTCCCAAAGGCCAAAGGAAATAGTTTCACCTAGTTGATAAGAAAGAAAAAGATTTAGGTAATGGAAACACAACGAAAAGAAAATATTTTAAAAGATTCAAGTAGAACTATCCACATATTTTTGTTCCACACCTTTATATCATATAATATATAATATAAATCTCATAAATCTACAATCTTTATCACTATTTGTTAGACTAGAAGAGCTAATCAATTTTAAACTTTTAAAATGTACTTGAAATCAATAGTATGTAAGGTCATTCTCCAAGTACAGAACTGTAGTCAATTGCCATTCTTTTTAAATTCCACTTATTGTGATTAAAATGTTAATGAAACATTTTTGTAATGTTTAAACAAATTTATATATTATATGAAACATTTTATTGATCTTAACTAGTTTATAATCCTGATTATATTTTCATTCTATTTTGGTGAAGTGTTTGAAGATATTTTTTAACTATCCAATTCATAAGTATTAATTAGTAACTTTTATTGCATATACATCATACCTAAATAGATAAAAATAAGATTCATGCTCTTGTTTGACCTTTATAAAAAAAGTATGCTAGATATATAGAAATGACTTACCTATAGATTTGACAATGGAGGTATTGTAGAACATAATACCATTAACTCCAATCAATTACTGGAAGTAAAAGGATGTGGTGTTAATGATATAACTCATAATACATTGATCAGAGGGTTATATAAGGAAAATAACATAGAAGTTCCCACAAAATACAATGGAAAGTAAGGGTACCACTCCAAGTGTAGCTAGTTATAATACACTAATTATTGGTCTTTGCAAATATGAAAAGATAGATATGGTTGCTGCTATGGTAGGTGAAATGGAAAAAAATGGTTTCCCTCTAATGATATCACTTACAACACATTGATTCATGTCTTTTGTATATTAGATAAAGCAAAGTTTTGTGCAAGAGGCTTCCAAGCTCATAGATGAGAATGTAAGTGGCAAAAGCTAAATATCTTTTGGATGAAATGTTAGTCATAGGCCATATACCCGATTTTTTCATCTACGACATTCTCATTGATGGGATTCTAGGGGATAGTCAGGCTAAACCTAAATAGTGAACAGTCATTCACATAAAAAAAGAACTATTGTTAATGCATGACTCTTGAGTGTGAAGAGTCAGAACAATGCAATTTGGACTATCACAATAAAAGTCTATAGGTATACATGATAAAAAGAGGAGACACCAAGACATCAGTAGCCGTTGTTACAAGAGAACAACGATTTAATGTTTGATGCTACCAAATTATTTTGTTACCTTTCCCAAAGACATGTCTATGGTAACAAAGGAAGGATAGAATAGTGAATTTTAGCACCAAAGGAGTCCTCATAGAAGATCAAAGGAGACAATCCATGAACGTGATGGTGTTAACTATGGAAATACATGACAATGGTAAAAGGAACTTTTATGGGAGTAGTGTAAAGGACATTGCACAATCCAAAGGAAAAAACCATGAATATGACAGATGACAAGGAATCATCTAAGGAATTTTTAAGTAGTATGACAGTCTTATGAAAGGTGATAGCAAGTAGTAGATGAAAGACAATAGTCATAACATGAATAATGAATTTAGATATTACAATGAAAAGGGGTGGTCCATGACATGCCTGTTATAGGTTAGTCAAATGGAAAAACATACAAGCAATATCTATTAATGCTAGTTCACAATCATCAATTGACAATCAACTATCGTTTTATAAAGATAATATTCAGTTTTCAAGGTATCAAGATGCAAGAAAATAATGGAAATCCATGTGTCTATGTATAAAAATTCATGAATGACAATAGTCACTATAGAAAACAAAGTAGTGGTTGTTAGAAAAACCAAGATCACCTGCATGCAAGATGGATACCTGTCACATGCAAAAGATATGAAGAACCAAAGAAGATGTTCTCTGAACCTCAAAGTAAAAATGCATTAAGAGAATCAATGATTACAAAAGAGATCAATCCTTATGAAGGAGAACAAGAAACCCTAAAAGGGAAACACTAAATGAAACCCTAGTGTGCACACTTAATAATTAATCGATTAATTAATTATTAATGTGCCTAGGTTTAGCTTAAGTAATAAAGAGGAATAAGTGACTTAATTAAGTAATCAATATGATATAATTAATTAAGCATAATAACTTATTACTCTAACACCCCCCCTTAAGATGAACTTAGGAAGAAGCTAAAACACTAGAATAAGATGCATGAAAGCAAAGATGGGTCCCGACAACTAGGCTTGATCAGGTACCCATTTACAAATGCAAGAATGAGTAAGAGAAGGAAAAACCCAGTGGGACAAAAACCCCTTTACAATGAGATGACATGCTGCAAAGAAGCACTGGAAGAACTCTGTAGAGTAAAACTGGAACCGAAATCTAGCAAGCAAGGAAAGATATTTCTGTCTACTACTGAAACCGGATGAGAGTCATTGATTGACTCAAGGAATCATGAAAAAAGTGACAACAGACCCGATGCCTCGGAACACTCGAAAACTCCAAATGGGAACAACCTTGGAATCTATGAAGTAGCAATCAATTATTGAATGATGTATTACTGAAAACGAAGTGCAAAGATGCAAGATGCACTCTCCCAACTGCCAAAACATCCAAGTAATCGCCAAACAACCCATTGGGCCAAATCTATACTAAGTGATAAACCTGAGACAGATACAGAAAAAGTGCATGGACAGCAACATGGAGCTCCTCAATACCTTTCCAATGCCGCAAATGAGGCAAAAATCGGAGATCGTGGCAAAAAGTTATGAGCTCGGAAGCATAAAAAGTACATCTGACTTCAAACAGTAATAAATGTAGGAAAATAGTAAAATACTATAAAATAAACTACACCAAATGAAAGTGCTCAGAACTAGCTTTTCGGCGATATCTTGTTTTCCCGATTTCGATACTATATGCCCAAGTTATGACCAAAAGAAAAAAATTGTTTTTTTAGGGAAAACTAGGGTTAGGAGGGGCAAGGAGGGTCCTACGGAAGCTGACGTCAGTAGTTCGCTAGCTTAAAATTGATGGCCATCCGCTGTCACGCACCGCCCCCCGCAAATGAAAGGTAATTGGGCCCCGGGTCCTGTAGACCAGGGGTCAGTAGGCCGGGTGGCCGGGAGGGATCCTCTGTTTTCCATATGACTCAGCGTCATTCCATCAGGGGTCAGCGCCGCTGGTCGATGATAAGCAACGGTCTCCCCATAGGGACTCAATCGGGTCCCGCAGACTGGGCAGTGGCCGAGATCGGGTGAGGTTGGCAGATTGGGCCGCCCTGGTCGCCACCGGTGGTCATTGGTGAGCGCATGGCGTCAGCCTGCTTCGGTACGGCGACAAAACCAATGCAAATTTTCAATTTTTATATATATTTTTTGAAACTTTTTCAAAAAATTTAATTGCGATAAGCCGGAGGCCGTGATGGCCCCCGTGGATAAATTTTTTGTTCCTGATCAACTGCACCAAAATGGACAATTTGATAGGCGTTTCTAGGTTTTTGGATGCTGCGAAAGCGATGGCAACGTCCGTTTGAGCCCATAGTGTCCCGAAAAGATGGCTATCCCTAGATCTTGTAGAAAAGATGCCTGTGGAAACCCTTGCAATTGAAACTCACAGAGAGGCCATATCTTCAGATCATGAATAGGCAGCTGCAACCTGGCTCTGATACCATGCTAGAAAACCAAGATCACCTGCATGCAAGATGGATACCTGTCACATGCAAAAGATATGAAGAACCAAAGAAGATGTTCTCTGAACCTCAAAGTAAAAATGCATTAAGAGAATCAATGATTACAAAAGAGATTAATCCTTATGAAGGAGATCAAGAAACTCTAAAAGGGAAACCCTAAATGAAACCCTAGTGTGCACACTTAATAATTAATCAATTAATTAATTATTAATGTGTCTAAGTTTAGCTTAAGTAATAAAGAGGAATAAGTGACTTAATTAATTAATCAATATGATATAATTAATTAAGCATAATAACTTATTACTCTAGCATTGGTCAAAGAGAAATCAAGTGTTAAAGGTAATAAGAGTTGTTGCAATGAATAGGTAACTAATAAAACCCAAACAAGACTCCCAAACATGGGTATACAGTCTATCCATGTGCTAATAATAGTGAAGATTGTGATGTCAAGGGAAGTGATAAGATACTATAGATGGATAAAACCCTAAGGCTCTGTAGAAACCATTAAGCACAAGTACAACGAGTATATGCTGTCATGAAGACCATTAAAACAAAAACACAATGATAAGGTCATTTTTTTGTGCATTCAAATTTACTAAGGATTCAAATGATAACATTCACCCATATCGACTAATCAACACTATATCCAAGACCATTGAAGCATATTCTTTGAAGAAAATTTGATTGTAAATAATTAGCCGATAGGCTTCTTATTGTGGACTTGCCAGTCCACAAGCCACCAGAATACCTGTCTCACACCCTCGGCATACCATTTGCTCGCCCGTAAACAGGTTTTGGTGCATACCATTTGCTCGCCCGTAAACAGGTTTTGGTTTGGATTTTGGAGAAGTAGTTTCCGACTGCCATTCCTAACTGTGCAGAATTAAATGCCAAGTTGCCTCCAGCACGTAGCCTATCACACAACCTGTCATCGGTGATTGAATGTGCAAGATTTGATATGATGGATCTCACTGAATAGCGTTCACCGCCTCAAGTGGAATTTTCGAAGGTGACAATGACTGATGTGGTGCAGAATTAAATGCCAAATTGCCTCCACCACGTATCCTATCACACAACCTGTCATCGGTGATTGAATGTGCAAGATTTGATATGATGGATCTCACTGAATAGCGTTCACCGCCTCAAGCATCCACATTCAAGACCTTTCTCTTCTGCAGAGCTCGCATCCATGTGGGTCTTTCTCACTCTTCCAATTTAGAAACGAGTTCTGTCCCATTGGTGGGAATCTGGAAAAGAAATCCATTGGGGTGGCCTGTTCTTCCGTTAATATAGTACTGGTTGTCGTCTGTTTTCATTCATTGGGTATCTGAGCAATGCATGTGATATGTTTTCTCTGATAAGAAGGTCAACAAATTTTTTAAACGGTTTACTTTTAACCTTCAATTTTTAATGTTTGTTTTTTTAAACCTTCAATCCTTTGAATTGAATTGGTACGGGAAACCAATATCTTCTTTCAGTTTTATAAAATTCTGAGCAACGAGATTCTGAATGTGTGTTTTTGTGGGATTGCAGAGTGGTGTGGAGACCAACAATGTAAAGATATCCATGAACCCATTTTGTGAAATTGCATTGGAGGAGGCATTGAGGATAAAGGAGGCAGGGAATGCATCAGAGGTGGTTGCTATCAGCATGAGCGGGCCTCTATGTGCAGAAACATTGAGAACTGCAATGGCAATGGGGGCAGACAGGGCCATTCATGTAGCCACTGATGCAAGCCTGTATCCTCTTACTGTAGCAAAGCTTCTTCAGTCCTTGGTTGCCATTGAGAAGCCTGGTCTTCTTATGCTAGGGAAACAGGTGCTCCCTCGAATCATTTTTTCTACTTTTTACATTAAGATACATGTCCTTGGAAGAGATGGGAACTAATTCTGTTAAGATGTTACATATAAAGAAGAAAGGAATTGATTATATTATGCCAACAAATGAACAAACATTAGTCATTTTGGACTTGTAAAGTACATCCAGTCACAATAGTGGAGTACTAGAGTAAATAGAGCACAGGTTATGTAAGCAACAGGAGTGTTAAAATATTAGCATAATCTGGAAATAATTGCAATAAAAGAGAAAATAGTGGCACTGGATTAAATACAGTAGTGACATAATTGATGAAGCTTTATTATGCAATTCGTAGGGGCAACCTCTCAATTCCAACGAAGCATGACACAACACAAGATGATGATATCATAGGAGATCCTTATAAAATATAAATAGGTTTAGCTTAATAAGGTCAGGGTATAGTAAAGCCATAGCTTCAAAGGGGTTGCCTGGCTCTAACCCTTAGGGCTATGCACACCTCATGTAGGCCACTCGATAACCTCACTCGCACACAATCAATATAATAACATGAATGTAGGGTCATAAGAAGTTCTCTACATTTGTAATGTACTATGCATTTTCTACACCTGCTTAAATTGTTGTGTTTGTTGTTAGTAGTGTGTTCCAATGTGGTGAGTCTTGGTAAGGATTTACAGATCTGAATCCAAGTCAAGTCTGAGTGATTCTGCAGCCTAGATTCACAGACTTGGCTGGATTTGCAAGAAAAAAAAAAACAGGAAATCAATTTAAGGAAGAAAACCACTAAAAATATTTTTTCATATCTTTTACTTTTTAATTTACTGCTTTTTGGTTGAGCTTTTACAGCGAGTATAGTTTCGAGTCAAAAAATGCTTCCCAAGGATTTAAGGTGTCCAAGTTTCAACTATGGTTGTTAGATAAAAATTAAAATATATTATACTACAAGATTGTCACCACCAGACTGTCGTTCATTTGTGTAAACTTACTATCAGCATTATTTTCCATATTTAATATTTACTAATAAGATAATAAATTAATCAGAGAACTAACATATGTCATGGTCAAGGCATGCGGTCAAATTGGCTCTGATCCAATTTGAAAGAGAAGGTGTTAATTTTAAGTTTCAAGGAATCCTTTGCATCAAACTGCAGCTAGACCTAATCAAGCAGGCTATGAATTTGAAGATATTTAATGACTGTATGCCCTTATTTAGAAAAGTGAGTTCTTTTTGTTGCATTCCATCCCAGGCAAAAAAAATGTTAAGCTTAAACCCCTTAGATGACGGTTAAAGTGGCTGTTGAATAGAATTGTAGCCAATGACCAGATTTTTGCATCAGCTAATTGCCTTGCCTTTGAGGCATGAATTCAGTTATCCCATGACTCTGCAGTACGTATTGGTGGACACCATGACAATGTCCATCTGGCCATATAGAGAGAATATCAAGTCCCTTCAAGTCATAGTGTATATTGTGTGTACGTTTTATACCTCAGTACCATCTCTTCTAGATATCAAACTTTTAATATAACTAGCAAGTTGTCTAAATTTTATTGTCTTCCTGGCATTGGAAAATTTGTAGCCTTGACAAGAAAGCTGCATTTTTTAGCGTAGCTTGCATGAGTCCAAAACATAATCAGGTGAGCATAGGAAAATTATATATGGTTGTCACAAGTATGAGCACACTGTTATTGATTTAGGAAGTATTTGCAATTTCTGGTTGGTGATTATGTATGAGCACTTTACCTGACTAAGTCTGTTGTGCCCTTTAGATAGGCAATGTGAGGCAGGAGGCCCACAACAATGGCTAAATAGTCTGTTTTGATGCTGAACTTATTAAGATGGGTTACACTCACTGATTATTTATAATCATCCATAGCCAATAGATATGAAATATAGATTGAAACTGAACATTTAAGATGATTTGACCTCTAAATTAGTTGCATTAGAAGCAGCAGTTCAGACTGAATTCCAAACTCTTGGGAGAAACAAAGAAAATAGTTATTGAATTTGCATTACAAAGAGAAGAAGCTGTCATGTCCTTGTTTTCAAATTAAGATAATTAATAATATTATTTAAGTTGGGCCCAGTAATCTCTAATTTTAAGGGCAACTTAATATTATTATAATTAAAATAAAAGGCATTTTTGAACACTAGTATTAAAATAAAGTATTTTTAAATACTTAAATAAAAAATAAAATAAAATAAAAATTAAAACTATTTTTAAATACTTGGAAGGAAATTTATGATCCAAGGGCCCAATTTGAAAAGGTATATCAAGGAGGTGCCTATCTTCATTTGGGAATCATTCAAGTTATCCATTTTGCACCCAATTTTTATATTTCAGCAGTTGTTCAACTTAAGGCATCCGAAGATGAAAACACTTGGTTTGTTTGGAGTTTGAGGGATGAAAACTCTCTTGTATTCCACATTTGGGATCAAGGATGGAAACCCTTGTTTCTTGCAGCAACTTGTAATTGACTATGTTACATGGGGATGTGGCTACCCTCTGAGGCTACTTTCAAATAAACTCAAATCAACTGAAAGTCAAACATGCATATGTATTGATTATCTACAGGTATAATATAATGAACTTCACATGGAGAATTGAAGTATTACAGTCATCATCTACTAGACCTGCATGCCTGAGATGCCTTTTAAATCTGTTATATTTCAATAAATTCAAGTATTTTGTTTTTCAAAACATGCAAAAAATTCCCTTTCTGTCCAGCATACTTGGATGTCGCTGTGATGGTTGACAGACATCTCAAATGTCCCCAATCCTTGGGACAGCCAAATATCTCACAGATGTTTTTATACATTCTTCACCATTTTGAGAATGTTTCAAATTTTTTGGGAAAAATTAGGGAGGGCCGGGGGATGTTCCCTAATGTTCTATTGTGTCAGAAATGTGATGGAGGGCAGGGACGCCAGTTTCAGGGCCACGGGTGCTTCCCTGTGGAGCATAGAAAATTATATATATATATATACAAAATTAAAGGGGTGTAGGAATCTGGTTTTAACTTCTATAACTAGATTGTTCAAAGAAGAAACCCATTTTTTTTCAAATAGTATGATTCATCTGTGGTGTTATAGAATCTGGTTTTAATATTTAGGAATTTATTCCTTGGCAGAGGTCTCATTTAGCAGTACTGAACTCATGATTTGCCCGTTTTCAATTATATTTAATTTCATCTTAGCATCTTCTTGATGTTACATTTATAGATTACTGAAACTTCATGATTTGCTTGTTTTCAATTATATTTAATTATATTTAATTTATATTTATAGATTACATCAAGCATATATTAATTTTCCCTTCTGTTGAGAATCAATAAAGTCTCCAGAGTAACCTTATAGACATTTCTGAAACTTCTTTGATTTAGCACAAATCATTACTTTCACTGTCGACTATTTTAAGTCACGCTCTGTTGGTTTTCTTTTACATTGTGATAGAAATCTGGTGAAGCAATCTCCATTGTGCAATTTTGATGTTATGTATCTCAAGATCATGTTTCTCTTGATTATTTGTATTTGAATCTCTTATTTGAAATAACTTGGTCAGTGATTCTATTGCTAGTGCTAATAGATTTTTCTGGTATTTCTTGGCAGTTTGGAAATGTCCAGATCTTAGATGATGAGAGGTTGCATGCCTTTACCCTTGCATACAAAGCTGGCAAGAAGTTTATTGAAGGTTGTGTTAGACGTATTGTGGGTCCTTTAGAACTTGTGAAAGGATTGGCATTTTGTTTGAAGTGCTCGAAAAATAAAGTTTTACAGATCACACTCAATATATAGTGATTGATTCTGTATGCCTTCTAATCTTTACATGTGGGTTGTGATTGCTTGCCAATTTTACAGCGGCAAGATATTCATTGCCTGCAACATTGGATGATAACATATTATCAGGCCATTTGCTGCATTTGTGTCTGGCTCACCAGAAGCTTTCCCAATCACTCATCAGGAAATATAATATTTACAAAGTTATTTTTCCTTTAATATTCTTGTAACACATTTTCTTAAAACTATATCTGAATATCAGCCTACGTTATCTTTGTGAAGGCTGTCTTTTTATTCTGAATTTTTGGCCATGTGCAGGATTCTAACACATCTGAGATTGCATTAATGGTAGAACCCCTAATGAAACTTAAGGTGAGAATAGATTCTGTCCTGAAGGAATGGCTTGAACATCTAGGGTTGCAGCAGATTCTACAGATTATTTGTTCACTGTTGGACATTCCTCTTACTGCTCCATTAATCAAGGTTTGTGTCTTTACCTAAGAAGTTATCTGGCTTTTTTTCACTTCTGCGATACACATCTCAGAAATGGCAGCAGCAGTGAATAATATAGCAGCCACATTTTCAATTATAGGAATATTTCATATCCGTAATTTTATGTCTATATTTTTATATAACCAATTATGTATTATTTCAATTCATTTATGCTTTTCCTTTATAGGAATATTTATAGGAATATTTCATATCTGTAACTTTATGTCTATATTTTTATATAACCAATTATATATTATTTCAATTCATTTATGCTTTTCCTTTTATTTCCTATCGGCGTCTCCCTTGAACCTCTTGTAGGTGCAAGTGCTAGTAGTAATAAAAATGCAAAGGGGGAGGTATTATTAGTGACTCCTCTTGTTAGCCGATAGGCTTTACCTTTGGACTTGCCAGTCCATATACTAACGGTAAACCTGTCTCACGCTCTTATACTGCTCGGTTTGTTGCCGTTAAACAGCGCTGGTTTTCCGTGACCATCCAATCGGGATATATCGCATGTTTGAATCAAATCAGATCTTATAATTAAATCAAATCCAATATCGCGTATCAAATCTGCAAAATCATATAAAATCTGCTTCGAACTTATGAAGTTAGATACAATTTTTATAGATGTAATTTTAGTTCACTGTGCATAGATTGAAGAAGCAGCTATAGGGAGACTGGTTTTCCTTCATGATCATTATTCTTGCAGACAAAGGATTTCTGCTTCGGTAGGGTTTCATAATATTTTTCCAACAAATTTTGCCCATTTTCCCTCAGCGGCATGGTTAACAGCACAACAAAATTTGTGCAGAATCTTGAGGTAAGTTACTTTCCATCCAGTAATAGAGATAGTTATTCGACCTGAGTATGATTCAGCTCTTTTTGATTGTTTGATTACAATTTGATAACTCCATATATTATTCCAGAACAATTGTACATTCAGTGCAGATATGGAGGAAATTAGAATGGGCACATCTATGCCAAAAAGGATTCAATCTCAACATTGAATTTGAGAGATATGCTTATGATGCAATTTTTGGTCAAGCGATGCTTAAGAAAGGAAATAAATATCATGTGTTTATTTATATTGCTTGCTGAAAGTTTTGAGCACCTGCTGGAGAGATTTTAGGAAGAGTCTTGGCCAATGGTATATTTGAACAGAAAATTTTAATATTTTGGCTCAATGATTTTGTGGTAGTTGGATGCAGACTCTCAATAATGCTATAGTTGAACAGAAACTAAATGAACAGGAAGATTCCTTTTATGTTATCATCTTGCAACTGCTGAAAAATTTGTGGCAAGCCCTCTCAATGGGACCACTAGGTAAGACAGCCTCACTGCTACTCTCTTGTTAGTTGAAGGCACACTTAACAGACCAAGTAAACTACGATATAATAACTATGCTTTGTTGAGTATTTGCAACTACTGGGTTTTCATCTACACATAATTATGCTCATAGATGGGACAAATTAAGTTTTTTTCATTTTTAGCCTATCAAGACCCTCCACACATCAATCCATTTTCTCAATGATAGTTACCTCGTACTGCATCTCCTTCTCCAGTAGGAGCTCCTTGTCACTAGATTACTCCTTGCAGCAAATGGGATTCTGTCTCACTGCAACAGGGGAGAGTGTGAAACCAAGCTTTGCCTCTATGTCCTTGTTCCCTTGAATCAACATGTGCAGACCAGCCAGAATCATGTAGTCAATCTTGGTAGTCTTCAAGCTCGCCATTCAGATTCGCGGGAAACGGAGGGAAGGAGGGCTTTGAGTAAATACTAATAACTTGAGCAATAAATAAGGTGGAAGCAACAACAATAACATCCACAAGAGCAGCAACAACTGCAATGCACAGAAGAACAAGAGTAGAAGTTGGCAGATGAAAAGAAGGGAGGAGATGAATACTGGATCGGAGTCGGAGTATTCATTATTCTCCCACAAATGTTGATTATGGACTGCTGCGAGAAAATTACTCAGCAACTCACCGAAACAAGAAAAAGCATCTGCTTCTGCACGGACTTGTATAGTAGCCAAAGTGACTGTAATTAGGATGCAACGAATTACAATTGAGATCTACATATCAACTGATTTAAATTTTTGAATGCAAGAAAATCTATTTCACATATGCTTTTTCTGAAATTTGCATTAAGTAGGCAACATACTGTAAACTAGTTTATAGTCTTAAATTGAAAAATTCAATTTTTTTTGTGGTTAAAGTTCTAAGCCTAGAAAACTAGAAAGTCTTCCATTGTACATGAAATCATCAAGAGAAAAAACAGTTAGTTGTGTACTAATCATGATTCGAAGCAAATAGTCTAAATTGGCCTCCTAAAGGAAACACGTTCACTCCATTTTCGATAGGAAAAAACTATCTTTGTCTTCATCTTCATTGGATAATATCATTTGTGGACGATTAAAACTCTCAGCTTGTAAATTTTGCAAATAGCTTGACTGTTGCCGCCACCAGCTTCAATCTTCATTTAATGGCTTTCCAAACTTGGAAACTTTCATCACTGATTATCTCTGCAAATACTACGTCCTGTTGAAAACAATTTGAACATTTTTAATCGTTCGTTACCTCTGCAAGTACCTAGTTTCTCCTCTTTAAAAGATTTAAACATTTATTTTGTTGAACCTTGGTGAGAGTTGTAGGATTGGGCATACCTTTTTTAAATTACAATTGATTCCAATCCATTTTAATTTAGTGAGTCTTCAACCACGTCGACTAGATTTTCACTAAAAAAATCTTTAAGAGGTGTTAATTGATTTTTTGCTCGGATTCTTAAAAGTTGCACATTGCTTTTTGAAAAGCACATCAAACTATTTTTTTTTGACAGCAACAAATCCACACCTTAGCAATAAACATATAATTGATTTTTGTATTTTTCTTGTTACTTTAATTTCCAAAATTTTCTTACAAACAAAATAACTTAATTTCCTATCGGCTTCTCCCTTGAACCTCCTCTAGGTGCAAGTGCTAGTAATTATAAATTATGATCATGCATTGGCGTACTTTTCAAAAGATCGTGGGTGGTGCAGCTTTGGTTTGTGTGCCAGACCACAAGTGTCTTTATTTTGGCTTTGTGAGGTAGTGGCTCAGCTCATGACCTTCTCTATAAAGGGAGAGTTACCAATCACTGGTTCAAAATGAGGAAGTTAGAGTAAGCCTGGAGGAGCTTCTAGTATGTTTAAAGGTAGAAAATGAGGAGCATGCAGTTTTTGGTATGCATAACATGGTGCAGCTACAAGGTGTCCTAAAGGCTCAGGCATAGAAGGCAATGCATGAGGAGCTAATTGACATAATCATGGAAGTGGACACCCTCAAAGATTTTTTTCAAGATTTACACCTATTGATCAAGCACATGGTTGTTACACACAATAAAGGTTTAATGGAGGTAGTCATTGGTCACACACTCCTCCATATAAAGAAATTCAATCTTGTTCACCCTGTAAGATGGGAAAAAGTTAAAAAAAGTGTTCTATTGGATAATTTGGAGTATGTGGAACCAATACCAGTGGAGGTTAGGACAATTGTAGTGTCTAGAATGACATTTATAGTTAGGAATGCAATAGGTTGAAGACTGCACAACATAGTGCTATAGTTGCTTGCTGCGGTTGGGGTATAACCGAACTTCAATTATTTTGCATTATGCATTTGCAAGTGACCTTTTCTATGGACTCGGTATCTCTTGGTGGATTTGTTGTGTTTTGGTTCATTTGGTGACATTTGGTACTGTTTATAGTTGTGCCAAGGTGGTCTGTAGTGGTAGGTTATAGTCTACTTGTTGGGTTCAAGTTTTTTAATATGTTTTACTTCTAGTTCGTCTTGTGCTTTACTTAAGCCCGTTGTGCCCATTTGTGGGATACTGATACAAGACATGTGCATGCTATTTAAGAATTGTCTCTCTTGTTTGTGACATAGGCTCGGTCCCTATACAGAACCCCAAAAAGTTATAAAAAAACAACTTTAAGAAAAATAAGACATTTCAAACACTTAAAGCTTTTCCAATCTGGAATAGGATAAGATTTGAAGGTTCATTCCTTCTTGTTGCTATGTATGAGCTCCTCATTTCTCTCTATAATTTGACTAACTGGTTGTCATCCCAAATAATGTTGTGACTGAAAGGTTTTCATCCCAAACAATGTAATGTAAACAATGGTCTTGTTTAGAGGACGACCATACTGAATGGATAAATTATACATTATAATGTTAGCATTAGAAAATTATAAACAATGGTCTTGTTTAGAGGACGACCATACTGAATGGATAAATTATACATCATAATGTTAGCATTAGAAAATTATCTAACTCTGTATTCATTTCAGTTTCAGAAAACAACTTAGCTAATGATTATATTTAACCATGGTAAAAAGTAAAACATTTATAATGTTAGATAGCATCCCAAAGATGCACTTCTTTCTAGTTATGAAGGAAGGGATAAGGTTTCCATGGGTATCCAATGGGATAATAATGGTGCTTGGTGGTACTCTTACATAAATAAATTAAATAATATTGGTTTGCATGGCTTTTACCTACCATCAAGTACTCAGGAGCCCATGCCTAACTAATGAAATCCATAAAAAATTCTTGTCCCCAATGATGTATCAAGATGTAGTGCCCCAAAATACCGAGCCAAAATATTTGAATGAAGAAAATTCAAAAATGTACTATAAATTAATAGGGTGAAAGCTAAAAATATTGTATTCCAATTCATGTTCATAAATAAAATTGCTCGACTTCTGTAAAAGTATAGTCAATATGGTATGTCTATTGTAGAAATTGAAGGTGGCACTTTTGTTTTCAATTGATGAGAATCTAACATCATCTCAAATACTGGTGATTATAATGTAATATCTTGTGTTACTAGAATATAATTTTATTTGTTTGGATTGCCAAGACTGTTGCTCAAGTGCAAGCATTTTGATAACTATATGTCATAAATAGATTTTCCTTGGCATCACCCTAATCTCATTAAGATATATAGTTTGTACTTTGTGGTATACAAAATATTGAAAACTCAAGCATCCGGTAGCACTGCTCTTTTGCAAATAATTTTTACTTCAAGTCTGTTTACTATTTTGGGAAGATTCATGAGTGGTGTAATAACAGTAGAAGTTGCTTTGGGTAGAGCATCTTGCATAGTTCAAACTTTTTCACAACTTAATATATAATTCATCAGGTTTTAATGTTTAAAGGCAAGCACACCCCAAAAATTGTATACGAAATGCGTTCAGTAATGATGTATGGAAATTGTAATCAAAATATCACCAAAATATCAAGGAAAATAGATGCAGTTCCATTAATTGAGGTATTTCATAAATGGATAGGTAGAGGGAAAAGTGACTTGGAAAAACAAACACCGCGTAAGAAATAAGGGTTTGTATTGCCATATGAAGAGTGATTGTTGTCACTGCATATGGGGCATTGTATATAGAGCAATTAGAAGATAGAAATTCCTTCCAAAAAAGATAGGAGGGGAAATCTAATAGCCCTTCCATCTGTTGTGGATTATAGGTTTAGAGTGGCCCTGTAAACAACAAGAAACACTGGGAAATCAAAGTGAATGTCTTGGGCTGTATGTTTAAAAAAGTAATCATGAGAAATCAGAAGAATTGACATTGCATTTTAGCAGGGCAAGTGGGACAAAACATGAAACTGTGTTTGTGGTTGGAAAATTCATAGAAATGGAAGTAATATTTTCTTCTCATAGGAAAAATTTTAACAACACATGATCCACAACAAATCAATTGACATCAAAGGAAAGTTCATTTTATTTACCCTTAAATTAAGTTCATTCCCCAAGGATAATTCATTTGGTTGTAGGTTAATATGATGAATTGATTGAATGGCACCCTTCACACACCATTGTCCAGACTCCAAACAATATATCTAACTCCTTTCATTTATGAGTTGCTCATGACACTCATAAATATATGTCACCATCTTTGTCCTCAATCTCCAGCATATTGATGGATTTCACCTTTGGACAATCTTCATCATTGCAATTGCTAGGAACACATTCCTCACATAAATTTTCAACTTGATTTTGATTATTGAGACATTCCCAAGCAAAAGACCCTCACTTATTGCACTTCCAGCATTGTATTATGCGTCCTCTTTTTTCACTGGGTGTTATAGGTGATCTTGGAACCCTACCATCACTGTTGTTGTGACTATTGAAACATTGATTTTGTTGATTTCTATAACCCCAACAATAGGTGTTAGTTACATTATGACAATCTGCTTGTGGTATTTTGGCTTAGTCAAATTAAAGGAGCATTCTGTTATATCATGTGTTTCACATTACAAATAGATCTTGAACTTACACGACTTTCTTCTTTGTTAGATCATTTTAATTTTTGTCCACCATTTCCAACACTAATGTCTTGGTTTCTCTAGTATTGATTTATTATCCTTGTTTAAATTACAAGTACTATAGGACCAGGCTTATAGTCCTCTTCACCTCCATGTTGTATTTGTAAGTACTATCATTCTTCTACATCCAACATGCTATTGTAACTATCGTGTTAATTCAATGTTGGTACAATTAACCTTATTTGTATTGTACTTTGTAGCCTATTCACAAAGTGTTGATGTTTGAAATCCACCTCAAATGATTTTTTTTAAATCAAGACCAGATTTACCATTCTCGAATTGCAATCATTTATATATTCATGCTTCCTTGGTAATTGCTAGTAATATCATATAAAAATTGGGTAGTAGCATGCCATTTCTTAAATTTTGTCTTAAAGACTGTTTTCACCTTTTTCCATGTATCATTTTGGTCTCTTTTGAGATGATTATATCATTTAATAAAATAATTTTGCAGGGTACCCCAAAAATACTCCTATCTAGTTGTGTCAACAATGATTGTTAGTTAGATTGACCTTATAATACTATTCTCAACTTACACAATAAGTCATTGGCTCTTAAACACTCTCACCATTGAATCTTGCTAATTAATAGATCATTAAACATTTTGGATTCATTCTTTACCTTTTCAACTTGGACATTGTCTGATTTCTAAAATTTTCTTCAGTGATAGACTTATTTGGAAAAGCGAGGCCTTCCTCTGTTCTGCATATAGAAAATAAATTCCATGTCCTACTTCAGAGATGAGGTAGATTTGGGTTTCAAACACTTCCAATAGTTTCTCCTTAAACACTTCTAGTTATCCTAGCTGGGTATATAAAACATCTACCTCAAGTTTTGAATGGAATCTTTACTTAGGTCAATATCGGTTGTGTGTTTTTTTCAGCACAAGCACACTAATCCTCAAACTTCTTGAACCTGTTCTTTCATTTCTACTAGCTTGTCTCAAATAACTTGGTTCGAATTTAAAATCACAATCACATAAACTGATCCCAAACAGCTATATCGAGTCCACCAATGTTGACATCCAAAGGTCCAACCTACTCAAGAATAATGAGATATATTCAGCATGCATATGATGAACATGAGACATAACAACAATGTGCAACATATAGAAGAATATAACAGTGCATGCATGTGATGATTTTGTTGATATCAAGAGGTCATTTTTATAAAACAGAAGATTTATCAATCATAACCTCTCATAAAAATATTTCCATGTAACTCTTCAAAACTATCACTGATAACTTCATATACAATATAACTAAATCATCGTAATATTTTATTAACTAGCAAGAAAAATGCACAAGGGGTAACTTTTCTTCCTATAAAGTGCTTATTGAACACCTGACAGATTAGGATTTAAGCAATAAAGTCCTTCAACAATCAATTATATACTCTATGAAGCAACCTAAGTTGAACATAAGTTTTGAATGGAGGAAAAGAACAAAAACTTTCAAGGATTTTCTTGGTGTAGGCAGATTCAGATTAAATGATTTTACAATTCTAGTGTTGATAATTACATGCATAAGTTATAAAAGAAAACAAGAAACAACCAAGTCTATTCATGTGAACAAAAAAACTAAACTTGAAGAGGAATAAAAGTTCCTATTTTTTTAGATATCTACTACAAGAATCCATTGGGATAACACAAATCAACAACTGTTTCAACAAAAAATCAGAATTCTTAAAAAGTTTCATTGATCTACATGAAATGATACAATATTACATGTTTACTCAAAATAATACCTCCCAATGTAACTACCTATTAGTAGGAACTTTGTTCAAGAGAATAACATATCGGAGTCCATTCTGAAGTTGGCCCTGGTAAATCTTTGGATGGGATGGAAGTTTAGAGATTAAGAATCCTTCCAAATCAACTCCTTTGATTTCATGCTCCAAAAATTATAGACCTTGCTTCTCCATCAATCCATCATCAGGCCATGTTGTGCTTGCAACATGTGGCTCATCAGGACCTATTGTTGCTGCTGAAACTATAGTTGAGCATATCTGCAAGATAACTAGGAAATTAACCAGGAAAAAGTGTTCATATAAGATTTCTTCCCCTGCTAAACATCATTCCAATATTATAAATAACAACACCCAATGGCCAGACAGAACTATCCATAGACTAGGGATATATATCTCAAATACATGTCATCCAAATGCAATGAATAAAGAATAAAAAAACAACACCATTTTCATATATAAAAGAGAAAAGAATACAACATTGACTATTATGGACAAAAGGAAAGTAAAGAAGGCATTGGTCAGAAAAAGATATGGGAAATTGCTCAATATGCAGATGCAAAAAGAAAAACAAGCACCTAGCCCAACTGCAGTCCCTTCTTCACATGATATAAAATTAATAAACATCATAAAACAATATCATTATTCTTATGCGTTGAACACATCTTCTTGGACATGCCAGTCTCAAACTAATTACCTATTCCAACAATCCAACCAACCTCACCCTAATGTTAGACAAGTTTGACAATCGCCAAACCTGCCTGGCAAAGTTGACAGCTTGGGCTTCCACCAACTTGCTCCAACTCTATTTTCCCTACCAGCATCAATCTTTACTCATATTTGAGTCTTGGTCTTTGTCTTTGGAGGATAAGTGTAAGTGTCGGATTCTTCTTTGAGTGTCTTCTTGGTCATACAAACCTTACAATTGAATTACAAATGAAAACAACCAACTACAATTGCTCAACTTTGGATCAAGTTCCTTGTTTCTAAGAGTGTTCTTTTCCTTTAATAACTATTTTCACTTGGATTATATTTCTTGGAGTTGACACATTTTGTGTTTTCTCCCTCTGGTTATGTTTACATTGTTTTAGAGTTTATTTTCTTTTTAGATCATAAAATCTTTGTATGCAGACCCAGGGACCTTTGTGGATAATATGATCTTTCTTCCATTCTTTGAAATCTCCCCTGCATCTCAAAAAAAAAAAAGAAATTCTACCCAAGCACATCCTTTCCATAAGCATGACAAGTTCAACATGAAATCCCAAAGAAAATAGAAGCACATTGAAGCTTCCTTGCTTTAACCCAATCTAGAAAATAATCATCTTCTTTAATATATACTCAAACCATTTTGAACCCCCCCCCTTCATTACTTTGTTAAAGCAAGAGAAATATACATTAGCAGTAAACACATGGTTGGTCTGCTTTAATCAGAAGCTAGCCAAGGTGTTAGCAATTGCATTGCAATTTTTTTTCTCCTAATTTTGC
Source organism: Sequoia sempervirens (assembly GCA_007258455.2). Classification (NCBI taxonomy): domain Eukaryota; kingdom Viridiplantae; phylum Streptophyta; class Pinopsida; order Cupressales; family Cupressaceae; genus Sequoia; species Sequoia sempervirens. Next base: position 92,924,341 of record VDFB02252616.1, read on the forward strand.
AACAATCACTTGATTCCTTGGATCTTGCATACATATTTGTTGCTTCAACTATGCTTTCTAGCCCCATCAATTCCCTTTTCAAAAGCTATGGTAGCCTCATCCTTAAAAATTGTAAATATTCTAATAAGATTTCTCAAATTGAAATTAAATGTCCTAGGCATGATTGTCAAATAGCATCAACAAATTTGCACCTTTCATAAAATTATTAATATTTGTGTCACATAATGTATGTTTCCTTAATATATTCCTCAGCTTTGAAGGACAACACAATTTAACCACCAAATATTAATTTCATTGCAGTCTACTCCCCCCTAATATTCCATCAGCCTCCAGGCCTGGTAAACTGATAACAAAAAAAGCCAAAGAGAATCTAATCTTGAAACAATAAATATTTCTAAATGACCCTATAAAATGCAAGATTCACATGTCTATTGTTTCCTTCTCTATGGATTTAATATTGTACAATCTATCGTTGGGATCCACTACACAAATTCTGAGAAGAAGCTTTATACTACAAAATACAAGATTACTGTGAAAACAATTTTTACTTAAATAACAATCTCACAAGTTGAGCTTCTTAAAATTCTTGTTTTAGAACCCTAACTAATCCATACCATCTTAATTGTTATTTTTAATAGTCCAGCCTCATTAATAATACCATGAAAATACAATCAAACTTAATGAAAGCATTTATGGCAATATGAAGCATTTGTGTAATAACAAAAGGCTTATATTATGTTTTACATTTATATAATAACATTATCACCAATCTTAACAATATTTATGATGATCTCACAACCACCTATAGCAACTTAAACGATAACAACTTTAATGGTGAATCTACACAAAAATTTTGTTAAAATTCATCAATTTGTTTCTGGGAATGTTTCACCATGAGATAGCCCTGTGAAAAGCAAAAAAAAGAGAGTAATAAAATACATTTTTCCCATAAAAAATTAAGCTGGATTTGAATCTACTATGAAAAAACCTTACTGATTCTTCAAACATATTGTTTGTTGTGGCTTCCTAAATAAAAAATAGATTAAATTAGCTTTCTGGAATCAGTTTTTCTTATTCTAGTATGGAATGCATAGTTAAAATTTGAAGACAGTCCTCATAAGTGAGTGCTTTCACATAGAAGCAATGCCTTCAAGATGATATCCATCATATTTTAAAAATTAACCTGAAATTGCTTGATGACTTTAGACCACATACATGAAGCATACTAACTTTGTTCCTTTATACTACTAACTATCATGCTTTCTAGAAAATAATTTTACAGCATTTGCATCAAATACAAGATAATTACAGTGCCTGATACAATGCAAAAACCCGCTAAATCTCCAGATTATTTCCATTAAGAAGGTAATGTGATAGATTATAATTAAAGAACTAGGTAGAATTATAATTAAGGAGATTAATCTACTTAATAAAGTTCCTCACATTGTTGATGAAGAAATTTTTCAATGTTCATTCCCCACATGCCGATTTTCATAGCCAAAAATTAAGTTGAAAGCAAACTTTTCAGAATATTCAGCCATGCGAAAGCTATGATGGCATTCAAACTCCTTATTTTTCCAACAAGAAGAGGAAGTGATTCGACTATAAGTAATTTCTTTATGGTTGCAATTTGATCCTTTTTACTGGTAACCATTCTAATGGACCCATTTTTTTTTTCTGCATTCCTAAGCCTCTATATAGCCATTTTCTTACAGTAATTATATCTCATTTAAGCTTTTACTCACAAAACTGCAACCGAAGAGCATTTCAAAGCCAAGATCTTTTTAAATTTATAGATGTTTAGAGTAATAGAGTATTGAAAGAAGAAAGTTGAAACTAATCTTCCCATCGGTCTCCTAACTTAGATTTTCGTGGTTGTTGTTAGTCATAATTTTGCATGATGAAATAGATCTGAATTAATAGAGGAAATTTTTTATTAAGTTACCTTGTTCTGGATGTTTTGCTTTGGTTGTTCAAACTTGAGAGGATCCTTTCTTTTCATTTAGTTTTCTCTAGTTGTGTGGATGCCATTTCAAAATGCATACTCAGTAGGATCTATTGCCCGACAAGTTCTCTTCTTATGTTTTCTTATTTGATGAATGCAATTAGCTAAATACCCATATTGGCTGAAAAACATTAATTTCTCTCATTTTCCTCTTTGTTCTATGTTTTTTGGGTGGTGAGATAAGAAGTTGGTCATTTGTGGTATTTATGTTTTAAAAATCTCCTAAAATTATTTTCAAACCTTTTCAAATCCTTTGTAAATCTTTCAATGATCGTTATTACTCTATTTTCTTGTTGTTTAGATATTCTAAAAAGCAGTAGACTTTGAGAGTTAACAGAATTACCAAGTAATGAGCAATATGATTATTCTAAGTGAGTCCGCAACTTTAATTTTGTATTGAAGCCTAAAATGTGCCCATAGGCAACCATGCTTTTGAATCTACAAACACTCTTTCTGTGCACATAGAGACAAGACTATTACACATTTACTATTTGCAGGGATGTAATGATTCCTCCTACATTGGATGCAAAACCTGAATCACCCAGATTGCTTGGCCTCAATTGACTAGTCCATCTCTCCCTAGTCTATAATTTCCTCTATAACCTAGATTTGGACTCGGGCATTCTAATAAATGTAGGTTAGCATTTGGTCCTAGATCTTACCGACTCAAAATTATTTTCAAGAGAAAGAAAATTTATCAAGATTTGTGCCCTCTTACAACCTATGGCCAGTGTGAGGAATCTAAATCTCTGTAAATTTCATGGTGGTAATGGATAACTGATTCATGGTCCACTCCATGAGAATTTTACTAGCAAAGGGTCTAACCACCTCATCCAAAATTTCAATTAGAATCCATTAAATCAATGCAGAACTTTAAAAATATTGGGAGGACTACAACTCCAAAAAACACACAACTAAACACAGATTCACAAAAATTTCATCAAATTCTTGGAGACAGGGCAAGAAATAAAAATATTATGATCAGCCTAAAGTTTCTTGGACACCCAGAATTAGTAAACCAAATCATACACAAGAATGACTAAGGTTAGCTGAAACTTACAGTCAAGTTCAATTAGGATAAATATCACGATTGAAAATTTATAATGCAGATCCATACAAATCTAATTTGGAAAACACAGAGAATGAATTTGAGTTTTACTTGTAAGCAGCTTGAATAAGAGTCCCATGATGTTGTAGGCTGTTGAAGAAATTACCATACAATTCACACCCGCGTGCTTTCCATTTCATATTTTGTGATGCAATTTTTCCCTCCCCTGTTTGAAGCTTCATAAAAAGGAAAAAGGCATGTCGAATATTTAGGGAGAGAAAATGAAAAAGAAGGGGGAAATAAAAAATTTATTGTAATTTTTTTTTTTTTATTGTTTTAATTTAAAACAATTAAAGAATATTATATAATATTGTATTGTAATATATTATATTATATAATATATCATATTATAACTATATTATATTATATAACTATCATATTATAATATATTATATTATATAATATCATATTATATCATAATATTTTATATTATATTCTATTGTAATATAATATATTATATTATAATACCACCCACTTTTTCAATTTGAAATATTCTTTTTAATTATCCACTTTAATATCATATTGTCTAATTTTTATGTGTGATTAATTACTTATTTGTGTTTTTTACCCAATGATCAAACTAGTCACTTATGATGATCAAATTAGTCATTTATTTAATCATTTATAGTTGTGTACTTGACCTTTTGAAATGAAATTGTCTGCAAGATAGTCCTCAAAATGCAATTGGATTGTTTAAATCATATTTTATTAGTGAAATTGACCACAATTACTCTTTGATACATTTGACATGCTAACACAACAGGAAAATCAAACTAGCTTCAAATCATAGTTAAAAACATTAATGATTCATTAACATAATGAGTAACAAAAGTTAAAAAATGTAAATGTTAATTTTTTTTATAAAATATGTGAAGGCCTTAAGACTCCAACGAGAGACAATGCCTTCCACGCAATAGGTATTTTTGGTGCACCAAGCAACCTAGGTGGCCAAATGGCCCACTTAGGTAGGGTTCCCATGAGGGGGACTTAAGCCCTATGGATTATGATCAAATTTGAAAGAAAAAATAATAGAGGAGTAATAGTCATTTATTTACCAAATTCTACTAGTGTTAGTCACGTGACTAAAATTTTTAGTCACGTAGTCATTTATTTGTCAAATTATACTAGTGGGATGAAGAGTGCCCATTACATGTTAAAAGGAGGACTGTTATATAGAAAGAATTTTGAGGGAGTTTATCTACGATGCCTTGATCAACAAGAAGCTAGGCATGCAATCGCTGAATTTCATGGAAAACATGGCACATGACACAGATCAATAGATTCTTTGGCTCATGAAATCCTCAGGTCAGGATTTGATTGGCCATGTGTGTTCAATGATGCCCACCAACATGTAAGAACATGTCACATATGTTAGACTTATGTGTCAAGGGAGCACCACTCAGCCATGCCATTGCAACATGTTTATGAGGTAAGACCATTTTCCCAATGGGCACTAGATTTTGTTGGGGTAATTAATCCTAATTCTTCTCTAGGACACAAATTCATTTTGACTGCCATAGATTACAGCACGAGATGGACCGAGGCTATACCTTGCAAGAATAGCATGACGAAGGTGGTAATCAAGTTCCTCTTTGAATGCATCACAACCAGGTTTGGAGTACCCTTTGTAATGGTATGTGACAATAGCCCTGCCTTTTCTTATGCCAAGTTAATTTCATGGGCTTATGATCATAAGATTGTTTTAAAGTATTCTTCAAACTATTATCCACAAGGGAATGGAGTTGCAGAATCAACTAATAAGAATCTCCTAGGAGTAATAAAAAAACTGTTAGAGAACAACCCTAGATACTGGCATACCCAGTTAAGATTTTCTTTGTGGGCAGATAGGACTAGAATCAAGGCTACTTTAAAGACTTCACCATTTAAGTTAGTATATGGCCAGGAGCCCGTGTTCCCTATTCACTTGCAAATGCCTGTCCTAAATTTTATGCAGAAATTTTACTCTAGTGATGATAGGATTGAAGTAAGGTTAGTTGGCTTGTTGAAATTAGAAGAGTAGAGAAATGTTTCCTTGCAGCAATTCTTCAGACACCAGGCTATTGTCAAACGTTGCTTTGAAAAAAGAGCCAAAATCAAGGCTTTCAAAATATCATACCTTGTGCTGCTATGGGCTAAGGTTAACGAAAAGAAAGGCGATCACCAAAAATTCGATAAGCTTTGGTTGGGTCCCTATCAAATTACTGAAATCCTCGGAGAAAATGCTTTTTGGCTGAGCAGATTAATGGGAGAACCCATTCCATTTCCTGTTAATGGACAGTTTCTTAAACATTACTTTGGATCTTGAAAATCTAGTATTCTTGATGGGTTATGTATATGCAAATAATTTGTTGTTTTGTTTGTAAATAGTTTTTTTGTTTTCCTTTTTTTCCTTTTCTTTTGTTCTTTTGCTTGTTATTCCTTTGTTTTCTTTGTGGGGACCTTCATTTTATGCAGTTGTAAGGGGGGTTGTTATCTGAAGTATACTTTGGTTATTAGGAGAGAAGTTGGTTTAGATATTTTCAGGTTTTTTGATTGTATGATTTTGTCCTAAATTGGTTGTTTTATGTCCATTATCAATAAGAGTTGTGGAAAGTCTTGAAAACAAGGTGCAAAGTAAACAACCTTCATTCACTACAACTGAATCTACCACAAATAATAATTAAAAAAAACTCCTTTTGTAATGGTATATTTGTCCTAGGATGATAGTGTTGTAAGATTTGAGTGAAAAATCTGATTCCCCAGATGTTGTTATGATATCCATGGTAGTTTTCAACCTAGTACATATGTTTGACATCTGACATATTGAGAAAGAATTGAATGAAATATTTGAAACTCCAAGAAAAATAAAATAGAGAGAGCTGTCTAAGAAGAGAAAACTCAATATGAATGGGTGATTCCAATATCTCTACCAGGGCTATGGACGCCTAACTGGCAGTACAGCATTGTTGTGAGAAAACTAGAGGTATCTTCGTCGGAGCTATGGACACTTGACTAGCAGTAGAGCAATGCCCAGGATATCATTGCACAACAACTAAAAGGAATCAACTCATGTAGTTCAAATTTTGCACATTATTGTTCAAAAGATGAGGAAAATTTTGTAAAAGGGTGATGCACCATCAAGCACACACATAGATTCAGGGGTAGCCAGTGTTGATTTACATTTGAGATTCTAGCTCAACCTTGGTTGCTAAAACTGGCCTAAATAAAATTATGATGTCCATAAACCAGGAGTTTTGGGTGACTGAATCCTTAGGTTTCCTGAAAATGGTTAAACCATTTTCCTAGCCAAGTCGCCAATTGTTATACCTTGAATAACCACCCCATTTTAAACTGGTTTAAAATAGGCCCCCCTTGTTCTGTTCTGTTTCCTTTAGCCTTTTGTTTTCTACCTTAGGTGTTTTCTGTTTTGTTCTAGCGGATGCAGAACCAAGATCGAAATTGAACTTTAAAATTTCTTCCAAGTTCTGGTTTCCATTCCGTTCTCAGTTCTGGTTCTGCCCCTTTGCGCTTGTTCTTTTTTGTTCTGGTGGGCACGGGATGTTGAACGAAACTGAACTTCAAAACTTTTTTTTCTAAGTTCCAGTTCTGGTTCCATTCCGGTTCCGGTTCCGCCAAGTTCCTTTTTTTTTTGTCGTCCTTCATTCTGGCGGACATAGAACGCAGAACGAAACTAAACTTCAGAACCTTTTCTAAGTTCTAGTTCTGTTTCCCCTTCTGGTTCTAGTTCTACCAGCTTTCTGCACTTCTTTGTTCCCTTGCTCTTTTGGCAGATGTAGAACTGGGACCAAAACCAAATTTTGTAATTTTTTCCAAGTTTTGGTTTTCGTTTCGTTCCTAGTTTCGGTTCCGCTAGTTCTTTGTTTATTTTGGCGAAAGCAGGATGCGGACCGAAGCTGAACTCTGGAACTTTTCTGAATTTTCAGGTTCCGGTTCTGTTTCGGTCCTGGTTCTGCCGAGCTTGTTTGTTTTTTCCTTTGTTTTGATCGTTTGGTCATGGGGTCTTTTTCTCCCCTTATTTTTCATCTTTCTCATCTTTTTCGTTGTTTCTTTGTGTGTTGTTGGAGGTGGAGCTAGGATGGAAACTGAACTTGGAATTTGAAGAAAGTTCAGGGTCAGGATTTTGTTCCACTTCCACCCCCATTGTGGTTCATGCAGGATCAGTTTTTACTCTGATCCTGCTTGCCTTTTTTTCCATGTTTTGTTCCTATTCTGACTTTGGTCCTGATTCTGATGTCATTTTCGCTCCGCGCTTGCCTGTCTTAAAGGTAACTATGTTTCTAGTTTGGATTTGGTTCCACCTCTGCTAGAGTTCTTTTTGCTGAGTATAATGTAATGAAGGGTACATAAAGGGTAAGATGAATGATGATATTTTCTATGCTTTAGAAGACTAATGAAGGAATTATTTTGCAGGATTAAAGCATAGTGAGAACATCTGATGTTGTTCCTCAAGGAATTCAACCTGCGAAGGTTCCAAGTTGAGAGGAAAGCGTAAAAAAGAGGAAAGTCACAAGTCTTAATAATAGATGGTGTGTTCACTGGCAAGAGTAGGTGGGCATGAATGGAAATACCCCTGAAGCATTCAAAGCAGCTCTGCGGAATTGTTTTTGAGGTCGATGATGAAATGCGTGAAGTCTTAATGGCGGACTTGAAGGCTACGAATTGATGATGGTGGTTGAAAAAGATTTGGAAACCATGCTGGAGGAATATCTTTCACCAACATGAGTAGAATGCATGGATTTAATGCATCATGGACTTTGTTTCAAACTCCTCTATCACCGACTCTTCTACAAACTGACATATTTTGTAAACCCTAAAACGGGGCCAATGATATTTTGGACGCATGTTTATATATGACACTTTTGCCTCTTTGTAAGAAAGAGGAGATACAAGAATCTTCTTTTAGCAACAATAAGGGTTAGTTAGATATACGAGACAAAAGCGGGATCTTTTCATTTCTTTGTAATTGAGATTTTCTTTTGGTTAAGAATTAGAAAGTTAGGGTTAGAAGGTAGATAAACTCGAGGGCAGAAATAGAGTAGGAGTGAAGTTTAGCAAGAAGAATAAGTGATGTATCTTCCAGGTTTTCTTAGTATGGATGGAAATAATTTGAAGACATAGGTTTTATATACACTAGTGATCTTGCCAGATTTGTAAATGTTGTTTATCTGTTTTACCAATAGTAGAAGCAGCTAGATTTAAATCTACTTCATATTGTGCTCTAGAATGGTATTTATCTTGGGTTAATTATTTAATTTGAAAAGCTTTCAAGGAATGAAATTTTATCTTATGTTTTGTTTAAATGATGATTTGCAATCTACTGTTAAAATTTTCACTGTGAATGAATGAAACTTTGTATTAATTGCAAGTTATCTTTATTCTATAGTTTTAGTTTAGGAATTCCTTGGAAGGCAACAAGTCTGATTAGTTGGATGAATCAACATTCTTTTAAGTTGAAAAACCTTTATCTATCTTTTTTGTTTCTTTAAAACCACCAGTTAAAGTAGGTTTAAATACATGTTTGATCTTATAACAATCCAAAAGCTCAATACCAGCAAGCCCCTTGAACATTATAGTTCCATCAACCATCGAGTGAAATCAGCATAATCGAGAACCGATTACTAGGACCTTGGGAGTTAGATCTCCATGTGTTTTCCTTCTCTTTTAGGAGAAATAGAATAGTAATATTTTGTTTAATGTTGTGTTGTTTTGACCATCAACAGATCTGGCGCTAGAAGAAGGGCTAGAAAAGCAAATTGGATAATATTGGGTTTTCCTCACCAGAGAGGTCCCATAGAGTTCTTCGATCAACTAAAAACCCACCACGTTTGATAGAACTCAAGACCCCAACAAGACACAAGATTCACAAGACTGGGGCAACCATTATACCACCCTTGTCAGCTCTTCTCACTCCACCAGGCTTTTCACCAATACCCGGTGGACACCCGTGAATCCACCACCAACTCCATCTCAAGTGCCATTACAACTGGTTTAACCCATCCAACAACTGGCTCACCCCCACCACCCCCACCAATAGCATTTTTTATGAATAATCCCTCTCCATTGGGGACTATTCCTAGAGGCTTTCATGATATTCCTAAGAAGGGTATGTGTAGGATCATGATGGGAAAAAAAGTGACGATATGATGGGTATGTGGCTAACGACTTTTTTTTACCCAAAATTGATGAAACGAAAAGGGTTTTTAAAGGAAATTCTCAGTTGTCCACCAATATAAATTATGCTTTGATTTGTATTTAATAAATAATTATTATTCATTTTCTATTAAAACTATGACTAAAGTCCTAATTGATAGGTTGATTTAAAAATATCTATAACTTTCAAATAGTATCACATTTTTTGAATCTAAAACATGCATCACATTCTATGCTTCACATACTATAGGATTAAAAAGAAAAAAAAATTCATGAAATTTTGACCAAGTTAAGGTGGTCGACATACAAGTTTTATATTTTTAAAATTTGTAATAAAAATTCATAATTAATTATTTACTTGGAAAAAATTACAAAAAAATATGCATCACATCTGGACATGAGTCCTCAACTTATATCTAAAAAATTATAAAAAAATATTATCATTTTATTGTGGTTAGGTGGTTAGACGGACACCTACTTATTTTTCCCCGAATTTAAGTACTACTACATTGAAATTTCAAATTTTCACCAAATAGTTTTTCTTTTCAATAAACCTAGTAGTTTAGAAACTACATTCAATTTGTTACAGATTTTATTCTTACATATTTTTGAAATAATATAGATAACTTATTCAAATTTTTATGTTAAGTTTCCTGACTCTGATTTTTCTAAATTTTTTGCCACTTAAGGGCCTATTTTTTCCATGATGATCCTGCACATACCTAGAATCCTGAGAGATTATGTCCCAAATAAATTCATGGCAAATCAAGGAGTGTTAAAGAGAACATACAAGCTTTTAAGGACACTTGTACCAGAGCCCAGATAGCTCACCATGATGTAGTTTGTAGGTTTTTCCCTTATTATTTAGGGGATATGGCGTACAACTGGTACCTAAATCTTCCACAAGTTTCTATTCTGAATTGGATAAATCTAGAGAATGCCTTTATCAACTAGTTTATGGTTTACGTAGACCCTGCTATCCTTTACCACCAATTTTCTACCATTAGGAAGGAGCCATGTGAATCCCTTCCCTTGTTCAATACCAAGTTTCAAAGAATGTATAGGAGACTGTAGGACCCCTATCTAGCTGCTGAGAATAGTGCCATTTAGACATATTTTAGAGTCATAGACCCTTTTCTTGGGTTGTTCCTACAAAGGACTTATCAGCCGATGGATATTGATTCCCTGTCTAAAGTTTATCATCTAGCCATCAAGCTGCAACAACAAACTAGTTCTCAATAGGGAAATTTGGGAGGAGGTTTTCCTTCAATGGGGTATCAGGTGCCTAATTCAACCCCTTTATTCAATACTATCCAAGGGATGTCTTACTCCCAATACATACCCATTTCTGAGTTCCGAGCTTCACCTCCCTTGCCCTTTTTTAGCAATGGTTCTCAAGATTCTTCCCAACAAAATCAAAACTACCAAAATCGAGCTGGAGGATCAAGTTCAGCTACTCAATCTTTTACTGTGAAGAATGTAGAAAGTGAAAAGACTCTCCAACTGACCAATGAGATGGAGAATCTCAAGAAGACATTATCTTAGATGTCTAATGACATGGCTCAACTTAGACAAAATCCCCCTCACAACCAGAACCAAGGTTTTCAGAATCAGGGAGGATATTCTAACCAAGGTGGTTACCTTAACCAAAATCCTAATCAGAATTATAATGGCAACTAGAACACCAATAGGAATTTCTAGAACCAAAACTCCTCTAATCAAAACTATCAAAATCCAAATATAGGATACAATCAAAGGCCTAACAAAAATAGGCCATGGAATACTAGACCTAACAACAGACGAGTTTCTCACAATTATCAAGCGGGAGACAAAAAGCCACACACTGCCAATGTGGCAGACCTCCACCTTATGACCAATTGGTGCAAATTACATGATACAGTAGTCCATGTTGATGTAAATTACCCAGAAATGGAAAAAATGGTTAAGATAGCCCAAGCTGATGCTCCATTCCATGGTGCATCTGAAAAATCTGGTGGATCAACTAATACTGCCATGGCATATGATATCTTTGAGGAAGAACTTCTGTTTCCCAACCAGGAAGACAATGAAGCAGTAGAAGATGTATATGATTCCCAAGCCTTCCAAACTAAGGGAGGCCATTTCCTTAGAAATCATAACTGAGGGCCATTCGTGACCTCTGCCCCTCCTAATAACATGGTTCCACCAAATCAGAATGTGGATAACAATCCACCACCACCAAAGGGATGATTAGATTCTCAGAACAAAGTTAATTCATCTTCAATTCCTAAACATCAGGTTAGGAATGACTCTAAATTTTATTTCATTAAAAATATGCAGAGGTAGAGGACTTCCATGTCTTTCTTTGATATTTTGAAATGGTGCTTAGCTCAAAAGGAGATCTTTTTGAAATTCTTGGGGGAAGTAGATAGGTCAAAAGGAAGAGAAAAGGCGACTCCTAGTAATGAGATGAATGTTGCTCTCTATAAAGGTAAGACTGGTACTCCACCTTTCTTGCTAATTTTGAGGATTTTTGGAAAGAATTTACATAACTGCCTGCTAGATTTTGGGGCATCGGGGAATGTCATGCCCTTTTCCATTTTTAGGAATTTAGGTTTGATCCCACTCCAAAAAAATAAAAAGGTTATCTAGCTTCATAAAACATAAGTTAATGTGGTAGGAGAGCTTAAAAATATCCATGTACAAATTGGATCTGATCCAAGGATCCAATCTTATGTGGACATCCAAGTCGTAGATATGCCATAAACCTATGGTATGCTCTTGAGTAGAGACCTGATGAAAAGTCTAGGTGGATATTTTTCTTTGAATTTCTCACACATGTGGCTGCCCTGGAAAGGAATAGCGAGCTAGACTAGAATTGAAAGTGAGCCTAGGCTCAAACACATGATCACTGAATATGATTCCCCTAATGAGGTAGCTTATTTTGAAACTGAGATAGGATTTTACAAGTAGGAGGAAAGCATGACCTTTTTAGTACTTCATTCTAATGACTTACCCCTTTCGCAACAAAATGACCCAATGATTATTGTTAATCAGTAAGTCCTAACAAGGAAGTTGCAACAGGACCAATTGGTCCTAATAGAAGAGGTTGATATGTGGTGTCTCCTACTTCCTAACTAGTGTAGGGTTCACTACCAGAATCATTCTAAGTTAACTTGCCAATCTTGTGTAGATATTTTAAAACATGTCTCCTCGGTAGAAGAAACTAGTGAATGTCAACCCCAAACCCCTGCTAATGAATTTCCATTTACAGAAAAGTATGCAACCATCCTTACAAGAGCCAGCTCTTGTAAAAGGAATCATCTTCTCAACTCAAGTAGGCTTTGGTTGTGTGTTTTGAATCACCTCTAGAGACTAAAGAGTCTCAGTTTTTGCCAAATACACTTACCCCGAAAACACTTCCGATGCCTAGGGAATTGGTGAAAAAGGTACTAAATCATGACCTAGCTCAAGGGGAGGTCCAAGAATCACTTCCTAAGAAAATTTTCAATTCAGGAGAATCTTCTGATAAACTGTGCCCCTAGTTACTTTCACATACTGATGATCAACACCAATCTGAGCCGCCATATACTTCTACCAAGAAAAAGACTGTAGGCCAGAAAAAGAAAGAGATACCAGCCCTAGATCAATTATGGATTCTAAAATTTGATGGCTCTATGATGCAAAGGGAATGGGTCTTTAGGAAGAACACAAAGATGACATGGATTTCAATGAAGCACTCTTAAACTCTATTCTAGGCACCCTTATGGAGATAAGCCTCAATAAGTCACTTGTGACTCAAAAACTTCTCTTATTGACCCAAACCCTAGGAATGTTCTTAAGGGACACAATTACACTTGTCTTGAATGACTACAAAGCCCAAAACCTCTGTCTTATATGCAAACTCACTTTTCCACCTTAACTAGGCTTCTAGCCCAACTAGGCCTCTAGCGATGGATTTTTGAACTTTCACTCAACTTCCCCAAATGAATCTCCAATATAATGATTGATTTAAGGATTTTTTATGATGACACACAACATATCAAAATCCTGATGGTACTTGTTTTGGATCAAACCTACCAAAATCTATTGTTTCCTCAAATTTAAGGTCGAATTAGCCCTCTTTTTCAAAGCAACCCCTCTCTAAACTTATCCCCTGACTATGAAACTTTCAACAATTTCTTGAAATTTTTCCAAACAATTATTTTCAAGTTCTTATACTTCTTTGACACCCTTAAGACCCTCAAACACAAAACCCTCAACAAATTCCTCTAAAACTAGGGCTTCTTGAAAACTAGCCTCCCAAACACTTCCAGAACCTGATCTTTGACTGTACACCATTAGATCAACATGTTTAATCAATCCAAACTCAAAAAAATTCCCCTTGTTCATGCAGAACTCCCACTGCTATACCTTAGCCTCCATTTTCATGCACTTTGCATTGTGAAAACTCGGTGTACACCCTAGATTCCTTCCTTCCTAAACAATACCTTTTTAGATTTGTGTGGTACATGTTAAATGTGATCCATTTCATAGGTTCAGTCACAATCCTCGATGAAATGGATCAATCATCCATAAAAACTCTCAAAACTTGTGAAAAATCATCCATAAAAACTCTCAAAACTAGTGAAAATTTTGTACTTTCTTGAGAACAGTCAACAATATAATAGAAGAAAGTAGTTATAAATGTGTATCAAGACATGAAAAGGTTTAAATACATGTAGATACAAGTCTCTAAGTCATTCAATCAAAAATTTCATCAATAACAATTAGATATTCATCAAAAAGACAGAAGAAAATGGAAAAAAATGATGTTTTATTGCTTCTTCTTGTAGCAGTCCATACAATTCCTATAATATCACCCAAACCTCTATACAAATGCCTTCCCTAGACTTATAGTCTCATTACCCAACTATCCCAACTGATTGGGATTGATTTTATTACGTCATTATTGCTAAAACATCAAAAAACCTACTTACCCGCCTAAACACAACTAGCCATTGGATTTCAAAATTTGAATTTCCAACTCTTCATTTATTAAATCCTACTAACTAGAAACCATACAAAACTATTACATCATTATTATTCAACCATATTACATCATTATTATTCAACCTTATTGACATGATTAAAAAAAAAACCTATCTAGACTCTTAGGACACTATTTGTCCAATTACAATGCATTTTGGTCCTAGGGTCCTTATTAGGACCCTCAGGACTTTTGATTCCTCTAATGTGTTCCTCCATTCCAAAGACCATTATAGGCTCCAAGATAGCATAATTGATGCTCTGAGGTGATTGATAGGTCTTCATGACCCCTACCTTCTCTTGACTCTTCCAATGGCCTTTAAGGAGCTTGGGTGCCCCTGCACCACTCTAAGTCCAAATTAGGAAGTGGAGCAGGTGTGGAACCAACAAATCCAAAAGGGAAGACTTACTTTGCTTCCTATATGCTACAGTTTGGTTGCACAAAGAATGTGGAAAAATATGAAGCACTTGTTAGGGCTTAATGTTTTCTCATCAGAAGGTCACATCTCTTATGGTGATGGGGGATTATGAAGTCATTATCAAACAGGTTTACAACCAATATACTTGTAAAAAAATATTGGTTGCTTCAAAAAGTAGGGTTTGGAATCTGATCAAGGACTTTGACGCTTTTGGAATTACTTTGATTCCTAGGGAACAAAATTAAATTGTGGATGCTTTGGCAGTTACTGCTAGTACTTTGCAGCCCATGCAGGACTCCAGATTGAAAATATTTTTAGTTGAGCTAGTTTCAATCCCAGTAGTCCCTGATAATGTTTAGAATATTTAGGTCTTTGAGGACAACCAACACATACTTTCCTTCTTAGAAATTTCAAATGTCTTTGAAGGACAGATCATAGATGAATCAGATAGAGATCAAGGAGAATGGGACCCTGAAGGTTGTGATATCGAAGGAGTAATGAAATTAAAGAGTAATAGCATCTCGAAGGGGATGGTAGCCTTAGAAAGGATATTTGATTTTGATCCTCGGGCTCAGGAGAGAGTGCCAATGCAAAGTGAAGGAGGGAAATATGAATCTATTAATTTGGCTGATTCGGGTCTTGAAAGAAATGTCCTTATAGGAAAGACCCACCCCGAGGAGATTAGAGATGAAATAATCAAGCTATTAAAAGAAGATATTGCGGATATTTCCTAGAGCTATGAAGATTTGAAGACTTTTGACACCTCTTTGATCACACACACAATACCACTGAAGCCAGAAGCCAAGCCCTTTCATCAAAGGAAGCACCTAGTAAATTCTTTGATCAAACCATTGATATAGAAAGAAGTGCAAAAAAATTTATTAGCAAGAATCATCTTCATAGTAATGCACTCCAGGTTGCCAATCTAGTTCTAGTGCATAAAAAAAGTGGGGAGATCAGGTTGTGTGTTGACTTCAGGAACTTTAACAAAGCCTTAGAGAAGGATAACTATCCACTTCCTTCTCTTGACAAGGTGTTACAAATTGTCAATGGGTTTCAGATGATGTCATTCCTAGATGGCTATTCCGAGTACAATCAAGTGATCATTAATTACGAAGATAGAATGAAGACAACCTTCACTACTAAGTGGGGAACATTTTCTTACCAAAGGATGCCATTTGGTTTGATAAATGCTTGAGCTACCTTTTAGCGCACACTGGATGTGGCCTTTCAAGATTTGATAGGTAAGTCTATTATTATGTATGTTAACGACTAGACAATCTTTTCCAAGAAAAGAAAGGGTCATGTTGTTGATTTAGCAAAGGTCCTTAAGAGATGTATCAGCTATGGAGTATCTCTAAATCCGAAGAAGTGTGTCTTTGGAGTTTTTGAAGGGAAACTTCTAGGGCATGTGATATCAGAAAAGGGAATATCCATAGATCCTGATAGAGTTGAGGCTATTTTGAAATTGACAATGTCAGGTAGTAAAAAGGAGATGAGGTCCTTCTTTGGAAGGATTAATTTCATAAGGAAGTTCATAACTAGGTTTGCAAAAATTGTCAAACCCCTTAATGAGATGATGAAGAAAGATGCTAAAATTGAATGGAGCAATGAGGCTAGATCTGCATTTTCACAGATTAAACTATCAATATCTAAGGCACCGGTCTATACTAGCCTAGATTAGCTAGATCCCTTTTACATTTATTCATTTTCATCTAATCATTCATGTGCATCAGTCCTAACACAACATAGAGGAGAAGGAGATGAGAGGCCAATTGCCTTCATGAGCTCACCATTCAAGAATGCAGAAGTCAGGTACCCACCTTTGAAAAATAGGCCTTTGCATTGGTATGAGCCGTAAAAAAAATTAGGCATTACATTTTGAGAAGCCAAGTACTTGCTATAGTGCTTGATCCAATGATTAATTCTCTCCTTATTCAAATTGAATTAGGGGAAAGAAGAGGAAAATGGATGGCTATCCTGAAAGAGTATGATTTAGAGATTCATCCAATGAAACTTGTTTGAGGACAAGGTTTATCAAAAGCTATGGCAGATGTTGACAAGAATATTACCTATTAGCAATATACTATGCACTCCTTTACCAAGGACCTATGGTATACTAACTTGATCTTCTTCCTTCTGAATAATCGGTGCCTAGAGGGAATGAGTATAACTCAGAGGAGGGTACTCAGGATGAAGAGTGCTCATTACATGCTCAAAGGAGGATTGTTATATAGAAATAATTTTGAGGGAGTTTATCTATGATGCCTTGATCAACAAGAAGCTAAGCATGCAATCGATGAATTTCATGGAAAACATGGCACATGACACACAAACATCAATTTCTTTGGCTCATCAAATCCTCAGGTCAGGATATTATTGGTTGTGTGTGTTCAAGGATTCCCACCAACACATAAGAACATGTGACATATGTCAGACTTTCGCATCAAGGGAGCGCCACTCAGCCATGCCATTGCAGCCTGTTTATGAGGTAAGACCATTTTCCCAATGGGCACTAGATTTTGTTGGGGTAATTAATCCTAATTATTCTATAGGAAAAAAATTCATTTTGACTACCATAGATTACTACACGAGATGGATGGAAGTTATACCTTGCAAGAATAGCATGACGAAGGTGGTAATCAAGTTCCTCATTGAATGCATCACAACCAGGTTTGGAGTACCCTTTGCAATGGTATGTGACAATAGCCCTGCCTTTTCTTTTGCCAAGTTCATTTCATGGGCTTATGATCATAAGATTGTTTTAAAGT
This sequence comes from Sequoia sempervirens, assembly GCA_007258455.2. NCBI lineage: Eukaryota > Viridiplantae > Streptophyta > Pinopsida > Cupressales > Cupressaceae > Sequoia > Sequoia sempervirens. Next base: position 92,941,801 of record VDFB02252616.1, read on the forward strand.
ATTCTTCAAACTATTATCTGCAAGGGAGTGGAGTTGTAGAATAAACTAATTAGAATCTCCTAGGAGTAATTAAAAAACTGTTAGAGAAAAACCCTAAAGACTGGCATATCCAATTAAGATTTTCTTTGTGGGTAGATAGGACTAGAATCAAGGCTGCTTTAAAGACTTCACCATTTAAGCTAGTATATCGCCAAGAGCCCATGTTCCCTATTCACTTGCAAATACATGTCCTAAATTTTATGCAAAAAATTTACTCTAGTGATGATAGCATTGAAGTAAGGTTAGCTGGCTTGTTGAAATTAGAAGAGAAAAGAGATTCTTCCTTGCATCAATTCTTCAGACACCAGGCTATTGTTGAAATTAGAATAGAAAAGAGCCAAAATAAATTTCAAAATATCAGACCTTGTGCTACTATGGGAGAAGGCTAACGAAAAGAAAGGCGATCACCAGAAATTTGACAAGCTTTGGTTGGGTCCCTATCAAATTGCTAAAATCCTGGGAGAAAATGCTTTCTACCCGAGTAGATTAACGCGAGAAGCTGTTCCATTATGTGTCAATGGATAGTTTCTTAAACATTATTTTGGATCTTGAAAGTCTGGTATTCTTGATGGGTTATCTATATGTAAATAATTTGTTTTATTTTTTGTAAATAGTTTTGTTGTTTTCCTTATTTTCCTTTTCTTTTGTTCTTTTGCTTGTTGTTCCTTTGTTTTCTTTGTGGGGACCTTCATTTTATGTAGTTGTAAGGGGGGTTGTTATCTTAAGTATACTTTGGTTATTAGGAGAGAAGTTGGTTTAGATATTTTCAAGTTTTCTGATTGTATTATTTTATCCTAAATTCGTTGTTTTATGTCCATTATCAATAAGAGTTGTGGAAAGTCTTTAAAACAAGGTGCAAAGTAAACAGTCTTCATTGACTATGACTGAATATACCACAAATAATAATAAAAGAAACATCTCCTTTTGTAATGGTATATTTGTCCTAGGATGATAGTGTTGTAAGATTTGAGTGAAAAATCCAATTCCCTAGATATTGTTATGATATCCATGCTAGTTTTCAACCCAGTACAGATGTCAGACATTTGACATATTGAGAAAGAATTGAATGAAATATCTGAAACTCCAAGAAAAAAAAAAAGACAACTATCTAAAAAGAGAAAACTCAATATGAATGGGTGATTCCAGTATCTCTACTGGGGCTATGGATGCCTGACTAGCAGTAGAGAAATGTTGTGAGAAAACTATAGCTATCTTCGTCAGAGTTATGGACACTTGATTGGTAGCAGAGCAATGCCTAGGATATCATTGCACAATAGCTAAAAGGAATCAACTCATGTAGTTCAAAGCTTGCACATTATTTTTCAAAAGATGAGGAAAACTTTGTAAAAGGGTGATGCACCATCAAGCACACACATAGAATCAGGGGTAGCTAGTGTTTATTTACATTTGAGATTCTAGCTCAACCTTGGTTGCTAAAACTGACCTAACTCAAATTATGATGTCCATAAACCAGGAGTTTTGGGTAACTGAATCCTTCGATTTCTTGAAAATGGTCAAACCATTTTCCCAGCCAAGTCGCCAATTATTATGCCTTGCATAACCACCCCATGTTGAACTTGTTTAAAATAGGTCCCACTTGTTCTGTTCTATTTCCTTTGGGATTTTGTTTTCTGCCTTAGGCATTTTTTGTTTGTTTTGGTGGAGGCGAAACCAGGACCAAAACTGAACTTTTGAATTTCTTCCAAGTTCTAGTTTCCATTTTTTTCCCGGTTCTAGTTTTGTCCCTTTGCGCTTGTTCTTTTTTTTCTTGCAGGCATGGGACGTGGAACGAAACTGAACTTCAAATTTTTTTTTCTATGTTCCTATTTTGGTTCCGTTCTAGTTCTAGTTCTGCCAGGTTCCTTTGTTTTTGTTTGTTAGTTGTCTTTGGTTCTGGCGGATGCGGAATGTAGAACGAAACTGAACTTCAAAACTTTTCTAAGTTCCAATTCTATTTCCCCTTCCGGTTCTAGTTCTGCCAGCTTTCTGCAGTTTTTTGTTCCCTTGTTCTTTTGGTGGACATGGAACCGAGACCGAAACTGAACTTTGTAATTTCTTCCAAGTTCTGGTTTTCGTTCCATTCCCAGTTCCGGTTCCGCTAGTTATTTGTTTCTTTTGGAAAAAGCGAGACATGGACCGAAACTGAACTCTGGAACTTTTTTGAAGTTCCATGTTCCGGTTCCGTTCTGGTCCTGGTTTCGCTGAGCTCTTCTTTTTTCCTTTGTTCTAATCATTTGGTCATGGGGTGTTTTTCTCCCCTTCTTTTTCATCTTTCTCATCTTTTTCGTCGTTTCTTTGTGTGTTGTCGAAGGCGGACCCAAGATTGAAACCAAACATAGAATTTGGAGAAAGTTCAAGGTTAGGATTTTGTTTCGCTTCCACCCCCGTTGTGGTTCATCCAGGATCGGCTTTTACTCTTATCCCGCTTGAATTTTTTTCCATGTTTTGTTCTTGTTCTGACTCTAGTCCCGATTCTGATTTCATTTTCACTCCACCCCTGCTTGTATTAAAGGTAAGTATATTTCTAGTTTGGATTTGGTTTCGCCTCCGCTAGAGTTCTTTCTTGCTGAGTATAATGGAATGAAGGGTATATGAAGGGTAAGATGAATGATGATATTTTCTATGCTTTAGAGGACTAATGAAGGCATTATTTTGTAGGATTAAAGCATATTGAGAACATCTGATGCGGTTCCTCAAGGAATTCAACCCGCGAAGGTTCCAGGCTGAGAGGAAAGTGTAAAAAAAAGCAAAGTCGCGAGTCTTAATGACGGATGGTGCGTTCACTGGCAAGAGTAGGTGGGCATGAATGGAAATACCCCTGAAGCATTCAAAGTAGCTTTGCGGAGCAATTTCTGAGGTCGAGGACGGAATGCATGAAGTCTTAATGGTAGACTCAAAGGCTCTGAATTGATGATGGTGGCTGAAAAAGATCTGGAAACCATGTTGGAGGGAGAGCTTTCACTGACATGAGCAGAATGCACAGATTTAATGCATCGTGGACTTTGTTTCAAACTCCTCTGTTGCTAACTCTTCTGCAAACCAACATATTTTTTAAACCCTAAAATGGAGCTGATGATATTTTGGACGCGCATGTATATATGGAACTTTTTCCTCTTTGTAAGAGAGAGGAGATACAACTCTTCTTTTAGCAGCAATAAGGGTTAGTTAGATATACGAGACATAAGCAAGATCTTTTCTTTTCTTTGTAATCGATATTTTCTTTTGATTAAGAATTAGCAAGTTAGGGTTAGAAGGTAGATAAACTCGAGGGCAGAAATAGAGTAGGAGTGAAGTTTAGCAAGAAGAAGAAGTGATGTATCTTCCAGGTTTTCATAGTATAGATGGAGATAATTTGAAGACATAGGTTTTCTGTACACTAGTGATCTTGTCAAATTTTTAAATGTTGTTTATCTATTTCACCAACAATAGAAGTAGTCAGATTTAAATCTACTTTATATTGTGCTCCAAAATGGTATTTATCTTGGGTTAATTATTTGATTTGGAAAGATTTCAAGGAATGAAATTTTATCTTATGTTTTGTTTAAATGATGATTTTCAATCTACTGTTAAAATTTGCACTGTGAATGAATGAAACTTTGTATTAATTGCAAGTTAACTTTGTTCTGTAGTTTTATTTTAGGAATTCCTTGGAAGGAAACAAGTCTGATTAGTTGGATGAATCAACATTCTCTTTAGTTTAAAAACCTTGATCTATCTTTTTCTGTTTCTTTAAAACCACCAGTTAAAGTAGGTTTAAATACATGTTTGATCTTATAACAATCCAGAAGCTCAATACCAGCAGGCCCCTTGAACATTATAGTTACATCAACCATTGAGTGAAATTAGCATAATCAAGAACCGATTACCAGGACCTTGGGAGTTATACCTCCATGTGTTATCTTTGTCTTTTAGGAGAAATAGAATAGTAATATTTTGTTTAGTGTTGTTGTGTTGTTTTGACCATCAACAATAAGTTCTGTACAACAACATTGAATTGGAAAGTTTGTAGAATGTACTTCCAGAAGAATGGATTGAATGCATTAGGGAAGCTATGGCATCTGTGCCTCAAGAAAGGAAAGAGGAAGAAGTAATTTTACATTTGAAGGAGCATTTTAGGATGTCTCTCACCAAACACATTGTGTTAAGGAAATGTATTGACTCAACAAATAAGGTCTACAATTATTGTATTTGGTGGCCCCATGTGGTTGGTAAATACAAGGACAAGGTAGAGCACATTGAGAGTGAGTTGATAAAAATTGGTTAGGATTACAATATATTTTAGGAACAAGATGAAGAAGTCAAGAAAAAGATTCATGAGTTGCAGGCTGAGAATGCAAAGGTTCACTTTTCTAGAAACAATCTTATGGACACTTTCTGGAAAATGAAGGATCTAATTGAATGCAGATTGGAGCAACAAATAGAGATTTTGAAGAAAGGAGAGAAGTTGGAAGAATCAATTACAATTCTAGAATACGTTATCTAAATCATCAACCAAACATTAGAAACCAAAATTTGGATAATTATTATTGGGATTGTTGTAGATGCTTGGAAGAAATTTCCTCCAAAGGTGAAAGATAAGTATAAAATAATTCTTTGATTTGTGCAACAGTTGCACTTCAAATTTTGAATTTTTGAAAGGGGGAGTGAGAGCTTAGTGAAGAATATACTTGTCATTGATATCAAAGGTAGAGGAAAGCAGTGAAAAATTCCTTGGAATTCTAAGGTGGAATAGTGTTTTGTTGTGTTTTGTAATTTTGAGTTTTAGTTCTGACACTTAGTCATTTTTCACTAAGTGTTGCCATCAATGCCAAAGGGGGAGATTGTTAGAATATTGATTGGGGAGATTGTTTGTGGCTTCTAGTGTTGTCATTGATGGAAATTGAAGTCATTATCTCAGTCCAAAGATTAGGATCTACTTATACTAGTAGGAAATGTAGAAGGCAGTGTGTTGCTGATAGAAAGCATGAAGAATATGATATCCAGTCAGATAGTCGATCTGTATGCTTCACTGGATCATCATTTTGAGTTGTGGATCTCTGCGAGAGTTTTTTATGCATCTTCACTATCATTTTGTTAAGTTTTGGGATATTACATTAATCGATGTATGAGTTAGGAGATCTGGTTGAATGCTTTGGCAGGTTGATTTTTTGTTTATTTGTTCCTTATGGCTGACCTAGTGAATGTCATGTGTCACAGATGTATAAGGAGTACTTAATTAAATATTTCTTGTGTTGGCTATTTTTTTTGGGTCCTAGCTATGTCTTCTAATCTTACTTGCATGGGTGTGCATTAAATATTGCTCATGATTTGAGCCGACTGTTGGGGAATATTTCATGTTTTGTAAAATCTAACTTGAAGAAATGAAATATTTGTTAACAGATATAGATATGAGATCAAAAATTCATTTTTAAGGAATGAATGAAGTGGAGAGAAGGTGAGTGAGTATGAAAAAGTGTAGAGCAGTTGTATGAGCATACATTAGAAGATCTATTGAGTAATTTTTTTTTTGCAGCAGAAGGGTTTTTGTGTAAGCATAGAAAAGAAAAAGTCTGAATTGGACAGAAGGTCTAGAATCTATTTCATGTGCTTCATTGGAAATAAATCTAGGAATTTGTAGGTGCTATATTCTCAGTTCAATTTTTTTTGTAATCAAAAACATTTTGTAAGGCAATGAGCCTTCTTTATTTTGAGCAATGAGCTCTAGGCAGTGTGCTTGAATGCAAGTGCATTCCCTTTTATTCATACTTTTAATAGAGTATAAATTGTGGATTAATCTCCACCATGTTTTTTCCGCTAACAGGGTTTCCATGTAAAAATATTGGTGTTATGGCACTTTGATTATCTTGTTCATGTGCTTTCATCTTTATTTTTGTTTATGTACTGCAAATGGTCTATGATCATAATTAAAAGTTTGAATCTTGTTAAACACTGATTCACCCTCCCTGTCAGTGTTCCCCGAGTCCAACATATTTTTCTAGGGACATCCCTTGCATTTGTGCGGTGACTACCTGATTTTCCATTTAGAAAGAAGCATATACATAACCTCCTAAATTTGATGCCACACCTTGATTGCATTGTTCCACCACTCTTTGTTGTAGATCTCCACATGAACAATTTCGGGGCATATGTGCTTTATTGTAGGGGAAGCACTAAGGATTGATATCATCAACGAGATTATTTTTTCCCGCTACTAGCTCTCTATTTTAAATTGGGTGAGCATTTCACAGTGGATTAGGCACTAGCACTATCTAACTATTTCTTTCAGCCTATGGATTCATGTGCGCACCTCCTTGGAACAAATTTTACTAGTAGGAAGATATTTTTCCTTGATAATGTTGGTAATTTGGCTTCAAATGAATGGAATGGTTTTGCTTAATGGTATTTATTTCATTTAGGATGTTCCACAACAACTCCATGAAATTTCTCATCTCATCTTTTGAAGAGTTAGACGTAGAAGCAACGCACTGTGGTATACTTGGATATGCATACATAGATTAGGGAGGAGAAAATGCACTGGTAGAAGCTATATCTTGGGCAAGAATATTTTTTTTTATAAATACAGGCATAGTCAACTAAGATGGAAAATTTTTGGCGTCAATCAAATTATTCTCCGCCTTAACAAGAATTTTGTATGCATTTGGCAAGGTGTTCCCACCAAGGGACTTGATCATCACCAAAATGTCAATGTTGAGAGACTTCAGATAGAACATGAATGCCAATTCTATAGGTGAATATATTTTTGGATGGATCCTTTTCCAAGTCATGTGGAATCGGGAATTAAAGTCACTCATGGCCTCCTAAGGAGCCCACTTTATGGTTGCCATCTACTAAAATAGCAAAGAATGAACTCCATTGTTTGAAAACTGCTCGTAGAAAGGATCTCTGAACTAATCCTAGGTACTGATAGTATTGGCTCCCAAAGTGTGGTACCAATCAAGTGCTTTTCCTTTGAAAGAGGCTACAAGAAAGCTCAATGCTACATTTTGATCAGTTACACCATGAACCAAACACACATCTGCCACATCTTCTAGATGATCAAACAGTGTTTTTGAGCCTTCCCCAATGAAATTTAGTACAATTTTTAAAGTGAAGGTTGGGATAGGAGCCCAAAAAATGGGTGATAGTAGTGCTATGAGAGGGCTTCTTTTGTCCCATGCCACAATTTCTATTAGCAATTGGCAACATGGCTGGTGGAGGGGCAAGAACATTTACTAGACAAGTTCTTGCTTGTACTGTTACCATCGGTGGCACTAGTAGGCCAAGGTTGTTTGTTGTTTGAGATATAGTAATAGGTCTATGGTTCATACACCCACTTTAAATTTAGATACATTAAGCAGTCCTACCAAGCATGCTAGAAAAAGAACTGTTGATGCATAAAATTACTAGGAAAACAACCTTATGGGAAACTCAATTAATGGGTGGACCAATTGCATGAAACTGAGCGACCTCTTGGTTTTTAAAGTTGGCTCCTTCTAGTAGTAGTCGAATACAATAGTTCACTAATAGTTGATCTATACTTGCTCTAATCATCCTTAGGTGAATCGCCATCTTTTCCAAATTTGCATCTAGTCACCACAAGAGTACTTGTATACGTCTAAAAATGGTCATGATTAACTTGTTAATTAATTAAATATGAATTATTTAATTACTTCCCCTAAAGTCGTCTACATATAAATAGATCTAATCATTTATTTATATCGTTCATTTTCTAAATTCTTCTACCCTAATTAAATAAATAATTTTATTTAATTATTAACATTTCCATATTCCACTTAATTAAATTAAATAATTTTTCATAATTTATTTATATTTGATTATCGTATTATTCTAAAGTTTAAATATTTTGAATATTTAAATAATGGAATATCTTCTTCATCCCACCTTCTACCTTCCGCTTAATCAAATTAAATAAATTTTCATAATTTATTTACATTTAATTATCATATTGTTCTAAAGTTTGAATATTTTTGAATATTTAAATAATGGAATATTCTCCATCCCATATTCGAATTAAATATTAAATATTTTATTTAATATTTACACACTCTAATTTCATAATTAAATGTGATTTATTTAATTATGTGAGTTTCCATTTTCATCTTCACTTCCAAATTAAATTTAATATATTTTATTTAATTTCTAACTCACGCTAAACTCACCCTTCCAAATTCTCAACTCATCTTTTGAAAGGGAAGTTTCCCTTCGAAACTCAATGACGAAAATTGACGGAAAAAGGAAACCTTCCATCTTCTCTCTACTTTCAAAAAATTTCCACCGTCCGTTCGAACAAGTTTAATCTGGACCGTCGATCTAATCAACCAATCGAATCCTCTCAAGAACTCTATGAATTCCAGCGTGAATCCAAGCCTTGGTTAATCATCTGCATTTACATGCATGTACTCACCTTTCACATTTACACATCCATACTTTCATCTTGTTTATGCATTCACATCATTTTCAGCATCACAACAATCTTCTCATCTTAGCATAGCTTTTGCATTTAGCATAATATGCATTTGTATTTTTATCTCATTCTTCATGCTGTCCTTTTTTTCAGCTCAATCTGCTGATTTGAGAGCCATTTGAAACCAACAAAACACTAGAGTTAGAGGAAGATAACACGATTTCGGGAAGCTGTTGTCATGGTTTGCTCATTCCATTTACTTTTCAGCTTTCTTGATTTAATGTTTTATTAATATGTGTTTGATTTTCATTTGATTGATCCACTATTTCACACACACATAAAATGGCACCCACCATGGGGCTCGAATCCATGAATTTAACATTTTCTGTAAGTTTCTATTGACAATTTCAGTGTTTTGGAATCGACTTTTCAGAAAAAATCTGGCGTTTATGCGCATTCAAAATTTCCTGAGGCGCATACAGGGTTTTTTTATTTTTATTTTGCAGGATTCTGGCACACATCTAGTATTTGTTTAGGTGCATATAGAATCTATCTTTCAGCATACATGGTAACTATTTTTAAAGCATATAGATCTTTCTTGCGGTGCATCTAACTTCTGTTTTGGTGCATCTAGCAATTGTTCCCGTGCATATAGTGATTTTTTAGGTGCATATAGCATTTGTTCCAGCGCATATACCCTCTGTTCTGACGCATATATCTTCTGGCGCATATAGCTTCTGTTCGGGCGCATGTAAATTGTAACAAAAACACAAAATTCTGAGTCTGATGCCTTCCGCAGACATAATTCTTTTCTTTTTTTGGATTTTTAAAAATGAAGCAATATAGGATAGTCACCACATAATGAATCTTGTAGTTAAAATTGAACAAACTTGTTTTTGGTGAAGCAATATCTTCACTTAGATTAGATCATTTGTGATTTGGGTTTAAAAAGAATATCTGCTTGCTTTGAATGTGGCAATAGGTCTATGCTCTCCCCTTAACTAGGTGATTAGAATACCAGACTTGCCTTTTTAGCTTTCATGCAATTTTATTGTTTCAATTACATCCTTTAGAGAGCCTGCCATAGTGGGAAAAAGTACTCACCCTATGGGAACGACTCAAGTGGGTTCAAGCCAAAGCCAGGCTATTCTGCCCCACTATAAAATTTAAAGAAAATATGGGGAAACCCTCTTTTGCCAGTAGTGTGCAAGATAACCATCCCCAAAGCCTTTGTTCTAAAGGTTGGGAGGTCTCTTGAGGGATTTTATTATTGCCGCACCGAACGGAAATCCTTACTATGAACCTAGTGTAGTGGCCAGCCGAAGTCAGTTTTCGAACATTCTAATAATCACAGTGCAAGGGGAGGGAAGAATCTACCCCCAAGACACTCGCCATATAACTGCCAAGGACCGTTTGCTCAGGGGATCCAATATCCACTTCCGTAACTCTGAGTAGGCACCTGGAAAAGACAAAAACACGGGCACCCCTTGGGGGGACATGGCTGTGTGAGTTGACACAGTTCTAAGATGTGGGCTGTTGATTACTAGAATGACCTACTTGAGCATTAAGAGTGAGTCTGTCTGAAGTGTCTTTCATGTGTAAAACCTATGAAATTTTTTTGTTGAAAACATTTTCTTGATCAAACACTTCATGTTAGTATAGGGCTTTAAAAACAACAATTTTCAAAAATATTTGTTGTGTCTTCCATCACATAAATTTAGATAAAGAGATCATCCAAAATGAACATGAAGAACAATAATTGAATTCACTCAAAAGTTTGTCATACCATTGGTCCAATAACATTCCCAATACTTTTCCATGCTTAGAGATTGGAGATCAACAAAATTTCCCAAGAAATCAGTGTATAAAAGGATCAGAAAACCCATGAAAACATTAGGATACAAGAAAACACTGCAAAAGAGAAAATTCTTGTATAAAATTTGACAAGTTTTGCTTCACTACCGATGATTTCTTCACATATACCAAGACTTTGTTAGAGGATTCACTGATGAGTATGCTGTAGATCCCTTAGATTCTCGGGCTTATTATTAGAGATTAGCTCTATCACAATGGCATAATCATAACCAACCTCTTGAATTTGACAACATACCACAACCTTCTATAGAATATCCTTCACATCCTAATCAAATCCTTCAGTGATTTTGGAACCTTTCTTTAAAAATGAAGATCAAAACCTTTCAGAGTGCATCTCTCAAGCAACTTTCTAATTTTTGGTTCAACTTCCCCAATAGGATTATGAAATCCTTCATTAATTGGAAGCCACAATCAATACATTAGGATCATCCTTGATCATATCATAAGATTTCCACATCTTATCAGATCATCATCATCACACTTATCAAAAACTAGGATCTAAGTTTAGAGGAAATTTTCAAAATCATATGCCTATCTTTACAAGATCCCAATTCAACAAATTGAAGGACGAAATTCAACAAGAAGGAAATACTCAAAACATTCAAGAAGAGGGTGAAAGCAATAATCCTCTTTACATCATGAATCGTAATCCACTTTTTGACAAAGATACTGATACTAGAGAAGAAAATCCATTTCACCTATACAAAGACATGAACAAAACATAGATAGATAGTGATGAGGAACAATATGACGAACGTCTTAGAGAGGCTGAGCAAGATCCAAATTTACATAAATCCATTGAAAAGATCTTACAGTGAGATAAGGAAAAATATTTTTTCTATCTAGCTGAACAAGGGGCTAAATTGCCTCATGACTTCAATACTGAAAACTTGAAAAATAAACCTGAAGAGACAACCCTTTCTAATCTTAGTGCTTTGACCCAACAAATCAAGGCACTTCAAGGACAAGTTAAAGAATTACAAGGGGGAACAACCATAAAGAAATACACTCTCGAGGAAATTTGTCCTTATCCTTTCGACCGAAGTCTAAACATGATTCCTTTTCCCAAGCATTGTGAAATGCCAAAATTTGATCACTATAATGGGAAAACAGATCCAATCGATCACATTAGAGACTTCAAAAACATGACAATATAATTCACTCATGAAGATACTTACTTGATGCAATTGTTTCCAAGGAGCCTTGGGGTACACTCTATGGAATGGCTATCTAAGATTACACCTCCCGTTAGGACATTTGAAGAATTGATCAACCTATTCATATCACAATACACCTACAACATACAACACCAGATCACCATGATAGATCTTTGCAAAGTTGCACAAAAACCTGGCGAATCCTTCATTACATTTCTTCAAAGATGGATAAGAATGTTTTCCAGATATCCACGTCCTGTTCCTGAAAAGGAAAAGATGGTTACTTTCATTAACAGTTTAAATTTAGAGATGAGCTATCATTTGAACTTACATTGTCCTTCTTCTTTTGAGAAAATGATTGAAGATGCCATAACCATTGAAAATGCTTTGGTCAAAAGAGGAATAATCAAACATGACAAAGAAAATCCCAGCTCATCTAACCATCACAATAATCAGGACAAGTCCAAATTCTGGACTTGCAACAAAAATATGGTGAATGATGGTGTTGTTGATGCGAATTATGCCTCAACCAAACCATTTATCCTCAGTGCTCCAAACACTCGCAACAACAATGTCAACTCGATTGCAAATCAAAAAAATAATCCTCCTCCTCCAAGGAACAATATAAATCAAAACTCTTCTCCCAATCAAGGGACTTCCAACAACCAAGGTTACCGGGGAACCAATAACAATCACAATTCCTTAGGGAACACCTCAAATTCAAATCCACAAAGATTTTCATTCTTCTCGAATAGAAGAACTTTCACTCCACTTGGCCAATCTGTAGAATCCACATTTAAAGAGTTGATGGCCAAAAATGTTATTACTTTCCTGCCTCAACAAAATTATGAACCTAGTGTAAAACCACCATCATGGAATGAGGCATACTATTGTGATTATCATCGATGCAAAGGTCATCACATGAACAACTGCCAAGCCTTGAAGAATGCCATTCAAGACTTGATTGACAATGACATCATCATGATAGAAGGAAATCAACAAACCAACACAAACCACCAAGCATTTCACAACCCTTTTCCCAATTATCAAAAGGGTGAGTCTTCTGAAAAAAATGTGAATCATATCAATGATGATCATATAATCAATCATCTTTATGCAGACGACGAGCAGGTGAATGTCATTAAAGTCAACCAGAAGGTGGAATATAGAGAAATCAATGCAACAACAAGAGCACAAGCTAAAGTTGTCTTAAAGGGTGCCTCTTCAAAATCCATTGAGCCTCCATCTCAACATCAATATGATTTGGTCAACCAACTTCGGAAAACCCCTGCTCAAATTTCTATTATGGAACTATTGAAGATTTCCCTAGTCCATAAAGAAATTCTCAAAAAAGCCCTCGTTGAAACTAATGTATCCACTAACTTGGATGTGAATCAATTTCAAACCATGGTAGGACACTTGTCCTCACCCACTTGCCTTTCATTCTTTGAAAAAGATGTCATTTTCATAACTCATCCCCATAATTCATCATTGTACTTAGAAGTCATGATTCACAAGTTTCGTATTAGATGAGTTCTAATAGATGGAGGTGCTGGTTTGAACATTTGTACCATGAAGTTGGTTAAAGATTTAGGATTTTTTGAGGACTCCATTGATTTCAAAAGAAAGATTACCATAAAAGCTTATGATGATGAAGAAAGAGCATCCAAAGGTCTAATCATGCTACCAATCAGAGTGGGCCCTGTTATAAAGAATAATTTCTATTGAGTCCTAGACCATGATCTTGCATATAACATCTTGTTGGGTCATCCTTGGATCCACGACATGCAAGCTGTCCCATCAACCTATCATCAATGTCTTAAGTTTCCTTATGATGGACAGGAAATCATGATACCTGCTGATAATTCCAATATTCAAACTTTTGCCAACATAAAAGCTAGTCAGGATACTTTGGTTCCTAATAATCGAGAAGCCCATGCTAGTACCTCTCTAAAGATTGACACACAAATCAGTCAATTAACCAATAGTTTTGACAAAAAGATGAAATTCAAGGATCATGGAGTTGGAGAATACTCTCTTTGTCTTGCCAATTTTCCTACATCACCTTGATCACATGGACAACCGTCTATTAGGGAACATCAAATATCAGTAGCATCAACATCAAAGTAACCACCAATAGAGCCAATCACAAAATTCAATGGAAAATTCATCAAAGAAAAGTTCCCCATGGAAAATCCTGAGGATACAAAAATTCTAAACTAGCTCTATAAAGATGAAGATGAAGCAGGCTTTAATGTCAAATTACCCACGGAAAAATATGGAAAAGGGTACTCAATCATGCAGAAGAATGGCTATGATATGGTCCTATTGGAAAAAGGAAGGAAGGAGTAGTTGAACCTATTCACCTTCGCGAACTTGCTGCAAAAGCAAAAACTGGATTAGGTTATGATACTCACTCCAAAGAAAGCACATCCAAACAACTACATGGCTCTATCTTCGCATTGCAAGAAGGCTCAGAAGCATGTTTGGCAACAGTTCACAACTTCTTGGATAACAATTCTGACACAGACTCTGCTGAATATAAATGGGACACCATTTATAATGATGAATTCTGGAGGGATAAAGAGGTTGATGTAATACACCAGTATGCCCAAACTCTAATTGAAGGTGAAGGGTCAGGGTCCCAACCACAAGAATCTGAACCACAAATCAACTATGATTCTAGTGATATTGAGTCAGATCTAAACGAACAAGACTATCAGGAGGAAAGTATCATTATTAACCCACCTCATACATCAGATCCTACAAACCACTCCATTATGACCATAACCATAGCCGATTTCACGCAACCTGACGATCCAATACCTTTAATTTATCTTGATCTCATTGATTGGGATTCAATTGAACCTATCGACATACCCATGTTTCCAAGTGACGAAGCTATTGTAAACTTCCTTTTCGTAGATGATACAAATGATTGTTCCATCAGTGTTTTTTGACATAGAGTTTTTGATCAGGAGAGTGTCAAGCCTCCCAACTGCAAAAGTAAAAATAGAAAAGAAAGATCTAATGGTGAAAACCAAAATTTGGCAGTATTAGATCAAGCAAAAGATAAAATAAAGAGCGTATCAGATGGTGAAAACCTCTTTAAGGCACCAGACAATGGGAATCTTGACACTCTCCCGGAGCACTACCATGAGTGATCGCCTATTCTGATTAAGCCTACAAATGTTGTTAATCTTGAAACTTTAGACAAACCAAGGATCCTATAGTTAGCTGCATCAATGACAGAGAAAGAAATACCAGAGTTCATGGAATTCCTAAAAGAAAATCAAGTCAATTTTGCGTGGTCTTACGCTGACATGCCTGGTCTTGATCCCGATCTTATCATGCATCACTTGTCTATCAAACCAAGGGCCAAGCCGGTAATAAAAAACTTAGAAAGATGCACCCTCATGTTGCATTATTGGTTAAGGAAGAACTGATAAAACTCCTTGATGTGGGCTTCATAAGACCAATTGACTATGCATAATGGATTTCCAACATTGTTCTTGTATCTAAGCCAGATAAAACTGTGAGAATATGCACAGATTTCAGAGATCTTAATAAAGTATGTCCTAAGGATGACTTCCCAATACCCAACATCGACACTATAGTGGATCTGACAGCTAGCCATGCCATGTATTCATTAATGGATGGTTTTTCTAGCTATAACCAAATCAAGATTGCACCTAAAGACTAGGAGAAAACAAATTCTACATGTCCATGGGGAACCTACTATTGGAACGTCACGCCTTTTGGTTTGAAGAATGCTAGGGCTACTTATCAAAGAGCCATGACCACAATCTTTCATGACATGATGCATATCTTCATGGAAGACTATGTAGATGACATATTGGAAAAATCATACACCAGAGAAGGACATCTTGAAATATTATCCAAAATATTTGCAAGATTAGAAAAATTCAAAGTTTGACTCAACCCAAAGAAATGTGTTTTTGGGGTACAAGCAATCATGTCTATGCCTCCACCAAAGAACATCAGTCAGTTGAGATCACTACAGGGATGACTGCAGTCTATACGAAGGTTCATTGCATAATTGGCCAATAAAAGTTTACCTTTCACACATCTATTGCATAAAAATGTTCCTTTCAGGTGGGATGACAAATGTGAATTGGTGTTTCAACAAATCAAACAGTATTTAATGACTCCACCAGTTCTTATACCACCAAATCCAGATAAACCACTAATATTATACATTTCTGCAATGGTGACATCTCTAGGGGCATTGCTAGCACAAGAAGACTCTACAAGAAAGGAACGTGCAATTTATTGCATCAGTAGAACACTAACAAGTCATGAGCTCAATTAAACTTCTATCGAGAAAGCTTGTCTGGCAGTAGTCTTTGCTTCACAAAAGTTTCGGCATTACATGCTAACCCATACAACCAATCCGGTTTCAAAAATTGATCCACTAAAGTATTTGTTAAGCAAAGCATTATTAACAAGAAGGTTAGCAAAGTGGGTAATGATTCTGAGTGAGTTCGACATCCATTATGTTGATCGCCAGGCAATCAAAGGACAAGCTATCACTGATCAATTAGCCGAAGCACCACTACAAGCAGATCATCCCCTGCACATTGAATTTCCAGATGTTGATGTTTTTACTACAAAATCCAAGCAACCATGGTCCTTATATTTTGATGGTTCTTTCACTTAACATGGATCAGGAGCAAGCATACTTTCTGTCACTCCTCAATGACACACCATTCCTCGATCATATAGGCTGATGTTTCCATGCACCAACAACATAGCCGAATATGAAGCATTAATCACCAGACTCAAAATAGCATTGGAATGGAGAATTACAGAACTACAGGTGTATGGCGACTCACAGCTAGTCATTTGTCAGATCAATAATGATTATCAGACCAAAGATGACAAACTGCTGCCTTATAAAAAGATGGTTGATGATTTCAAGAAATACTTTGTGGATATCAAATTCACACAAATTCCAAGGCTTGATAACAAGGCAGTTGACCCCATGGCTACGATTGTATCCTTATTACAACTCCCAAAAACTCTGAATCGTTATGAATTTCTGGTGGAACAATCATTTACACCTGCTTATGATACCCCTAAAAGCCAAATCATTTGCCACTTAGTAGGATCTAATTCACCTTGGTACAAAAAAATTTATGCCTATCTTAAAGATGATATCTTACCACCCAATTTATCCCGTAACCAAAAACAAAATTTTATCCGCCAATCCGCTCGCTACACTCTTATTGTTAACACCCTTTATCGCCGCGGTCTTGATGGTACTTTACTCCGATGTCTTGAACGTGAGGAATCTGACAAAGCTTTACAAGAAGTTCATGGTGGCATCTATGGTACTCATTTGAGTGGATTGACCTTATCCGAGAAATTGATTAGAATGGGTTACTATTGGCCTGCAATGGAGAGGGAATCATTCACTTTTGTTAAAACATGCTCAAAATGTCAGATTCATGGGAATCTCATTCATGCTCCTGTGCAGGAACTTCAACCATTCACACCAACCTGGCCATTTTCTCAATGGGGGTTAGATCTAGTGGGCAAGATTCATCCTCCTTCATCGAACGGGAATAAATTCATCATCATAGCCACAAAATACTTTACCAAGTGGATTGAGGCAGTCCCTCTTACTAACGTCACTGGCAAACAAATATCATCATTCATACTCAATTATATTATTTGTCGGTATGGCATTCCCAACTCCATTATTATAGATAATGGACGTCCGTTCAAAAATCAGGATGTTGATGAATTTTGTGAGAGATTTCACATTTAGCATAGATATTCAACACTTTACTATCCATAAGGGAATGGCCAAGCAGAGGCCACAAATAAAACAATATTGAAAATATTGAAAAAGACTGTGAATGATTTAGGGAAGGATTGGCACATTCAACTCAATCTCGCCTTGTGGGCCTACAGAACTAGTGTTCGTACACCAACCGAAGCAACACCATTTTCTCTTGTCTATGGAGTGGAAGCCATACTACCTTTAGAAGTTGAGATTCCCTCACTTAGAGTATCATTGAAAGGACTCACAATAGATGATGAATACAGAGTTTCCCGACTCCAAGAGCTTGAACTCCTAGATGAAAAGAGACAAAGAGTAGCTGATCATTTGAAAGCTTATCAACAGATGATGTCTCACAGCTATAATCACAAAGTAAAGCCATGTACCTTTCAGGTGGGTGATCTTGTTCTGAAAGATAACCCACACAATCAGCAAGATAGAGAGAAGAATGGAAAGTTCGAACCAAATTGGCTAGGTCCTTATGTGGTTATTGCAGTCTATGGTTCAGGAGCCTACAAGCTATCAGTGCCAAAAGGGGACCTATTTGATGAACCCATCAATAGCATGCACCTAAAAAAGTACTATGTCTAAGGCAGTTATCAAAAAATCAGAAAAAGTCCTGAAAAAATAAAAAATAAAAAATAGAAAAAGTCCTAAAAAAATCCAAAAAAAGAAAAGAAAAAGACCTTAAAAATCCAAAAAATTTAGAAAAAGTCCTTAAAATCAAAAAAAAAAGTCTTGAAAAAATCCAAAAATAGAAAAAGTCCTGAAAAAATAAAAAATAAAAAAATCAGAAAAAGTCCTAAAAAAATGGTTACCCTGGTGAAAACCTGGAAAATAGACATCTTGGTAGTGCATAAAAAAAAAAACATCATAGTGTGAAAACCTGGCAAACAGGCAATCTATTAACGAGAAAAATGCAATAAAAACAAATAGTGAAAATCTGGCAAACAGACGCTATTTGTAGCTCTCCATCTATTAGTTCATGTTATGCACTTGACTTTTCGGCATTCCTTTCATGCATCATTTTCATCATTTTAAGGCCACACCAGCATCATGTTATCGTCATTTTACCTCTAAGTGATAATGTCTTATCATGGCTTGATTTATTGTACATATTTATTTCAACAAGTTGTGTCAATACCGAGGGCAAACATTGACATACTGAGGGAAACCAACTTTCAAGTTTTACCAAAACAGTGAGACAACAATGTCAAAAACCAATCACATGAACAAAACAACCAAATCAAACCAAAACATCCAATCATTGATCTGTATCATAGTAGGTTTCAGTTACGTACCTTATCATGACTCATATCTGGAGGACCTTTCAAGCAAGTCAAAACGTCAATTATGATCTTTTGGAGCCTACAATGGCATTTGGGATGAATAAATGTAATGAGAATGTTAAAAGTTCTAAGGTTCCTGATAAGGAATCTAGGTTAAAAATGCAATATAAAGGGAAAATCATGTTCTAGGGGTTTGATTAGTGATCTAAAGCTTTACGTAGGTCAAATAAATTTGGATATTGAAGATCCAATAGTTTTTAGGTGATAGATTTTAATAAAATGTAAGTTTGCAATTTCAAATTTTTGAATTTTAGTTTAGGCGGGAAAGGAGTTTTGAGAGTTTTAGAGTAAACTAAGCAATGTAATCAATCCAAATCAGTTGGATCAGTTGGAGAATGGGTTTATAACCCTAAAATATTCACTCGTATGGAGGTTAGGCGTTTGGAGAAAGTATTGTATGGACTGTTTTCTGGAAACAGTGAAAAACATAATTTTTTGGCATTTTTATGGTGTTCTTTTGTTAAATACTTGATCTCTATTGAATCTATGTCTAGTAGGATACTTTAGGAGTTTGTGTTTACATATTTTAACACCATTGAAGGCTCTGAAAGCAGTGATAATTAATTTCTTTGCATTTTATATTGACTGTCCTAAAAAAGAACACAAAATTTACACTAGTTTGAGGTTTTTTCATGGATAAATGATCCATTTCATGGGAGTTTATGACTGTATCTTATGAAATGGATCATATTTAACATGTACCATACTGGAATAACAATATAAAGTGTAGAAAAGAAGAATCAAATGGTGTACACCAAGATTTAATTGTGAAAAATGTTTGAAGATGGAGGCTAGGGTATAGCAGCAGAAGATATGCCTTAATGAGGGGCATGTTTTTGAGTTTGGATCAACTAAATATGTTGTGCTAATGGTGTAGAGTCAATGAGAAAGTTCTGGAAGTGATTGGAAGGTTAGTTTTCAAGAAGCCCTAGTTTTTGAGGCAAGTTGAGGAGGGGTTTGTGTTGGAGCATGTTAGAGGTGTCATAGATGTCTAAAAACTTGGATTCCTTAGTTTTGAGTCATTTTAGGAGACTGCTGAAAGTTTCATGGTCAGGGGTTGAGTTTAAAGAGGGGTTACTTTGAAAAATAGGGCTAATTAGGCCTAATTTTGAGGAAACAACAGGGGTAGAAGGAAAATTGTCTGAAACAAGTGATGCCAAGGAGTTGATATGTTGTTATCCATCACAAAACACATATGATACAATCATTAGATTGGAGGTTTATTTTCAAATTTTGTGGAAAAAAATTCAAGAATCCATCGCCAAAGGCCTAATAGGGCTAGAAGGCTGGTTGAGTAGCAAAAGTGAGTTTTGTTCAAAACAGAGGGTTAGGCCTTGAGAACCTTTTGATTCAGGTTAAGTTGAGTCCTTTGAGATCATTTCAGTGATCTGGAACAACATGGGAAGCAATTAAGTCATGAATGTAAAGTTTAGGCTTTATCTTCAAGTTGGTGCTTAGTTGAAAGGTTGTGAGTGAACCATTGATAGTTTGATAACTTGGTGTTTCTTTCAAGATACCTGACCCTCTACATCAGAGTGGTATCAGAGCAATGAGTAGGTCCTTCAGGGATTGGAGAAATAGCAATGGCACCAAAGAATCAATTGGAAAGAGAGTTGGAAGAGTTGAAGGAGATATTGGAGAGGGAGAGAAGAGAAAGAAGGGAACAAGAAGTAGCAAGAGCAAGAGAGTAAAGGCAATGGAGAAGAGAGACATAAACTATGCAGGCAAGGATCAATAACCTTGAGAGGAGTAGGAGGAGAGAAGAACAAGAATACCAAGAAAAGAATGATGAAGATGAAGAGCATGTGAGGGTAAATCAGGAACAACAAGCAGATGAGACATAGGACCCTGAGGAAAGGAGGTTAGTGAGATTGTTGAAGGTAGTAAAAGGTCATGGAGGGAAGAGTCACATAGACTTGCCTATCTATCAAGGGAAGATAGATAGTGAAGAGGTGTTGGGATGGCTTGATGCCTTAGAAAACTATTTTGAGTTTGAGGAGATGGATGAAGAGAGGAAGGTTAAGTTTGCAAAAACCAAATTGAGAGGCACATCATTGACATGGTGGACTATTTTTCAGAATGATAGGATGGCTAGAGGATTGGCAAAGGTCTCTACATGGGCAAGGATGAAGAGTTTGGTCAAGGAGCAGTTTCTACCATCTAATTATACCATTCATGTGAAAAGGATGAGGTAGAATTTAAAGCAAAAAGACTTGGATGTTATGTCCTATACTGAGTAATTTCACAAGCTTAGCATCAGAGGAGGTTATGAGGAAGAAGATGAGAAAATAGCCAGGTACATCAATGGCTTGAGGTACAATCTACAAGATGAGATTGGTTTACAATTGCTAAGGACATTAGGAGAATGTTTTCAGTTGGCCATTAAAGCAGAAGAAAAGGTGAAAGGGAAGCAAGAAAGATCAAACAATGATGGAAGAGGAGGTAGTTCAAATAGGGGAAGAGGTAATAGAGAGCAAGGACAAGGAGATAATGATAAGAGCAGTAATGACAAAGGCAAAGAGATATTTTCTGATCAAAGAGGTGGATACACTCCTAGAGGAGGAGGCAGATTTGGACAAGGTAGAGGACCATTCACAGGTAGGTGTTTCAATTGCAATGAACCCGGGCATCCTTCCTTCAAGTGTCCTAAATGGGAACAAGCTGATAGGGGCAGAGAAAGGAGAGCTAACTTGGTACAAGAAGAAGAAGACAAGAAGGAGGAACCAAAAACATTTATGGCAGACCCTGTGACTGATGGTGAGTTTCTCATGATCAAGCAAGGAGAAAGGCTTCATCAAGAACCAAAGGTAACTATTTTCAAAACAAATTGTCTCAATCATGGTAAGATATGTAGATTACTCATAGATTCAGGGTCACATAGCAATTTAGTTTCAGTTGATATGGTAACCAAGCTAGGGATTGAAACATTTGATCATCCTACTCCCTACAAGGCCACTTGGGTAACTCAAGGACAACATGTAGAGATTGGTAAGAGAGCTTTTGTTGATTTTTCAATTGGTTCATATCATGATAGGGTGCTTTGTGATGTCATTCCAATGACTTGTGGTCATATCATCTTGGGAAGGCCATGGCAGTATACTAGAAGGACATTGCATGATGGATTTCTTAACACATATTTGGTTCACAAAGGAGATGTTAGATATCAGTTGGTTCCTTTGCATTTGGAGCAGTCTAATGATAGTTTTGTGATTTGTTTTGAGAAGATTTTGGAGGTGAATAACCAAGGTGAAACAGGGGAAGGCATTGGTAGGCTGAAAAAAGACAAGTTGCAGCAGGGTTATGAGGTGGACAGTCCTTCAAATCAGACTTTGTGGGATTTAGATAGTATCAAGGTTGGAGGCATTTAATTCCCTATAAATGAGGGTGATAATGGGGGAGTTCTTTCACAAAGGAGAAAGTGGAATGAGGGCAGGAGCAGGGCACAAGAACCCACTGTTATCAAGCAACAAATTAGAGGACACACTAATCCATATTTTGGTTCTGTCAAGAATGCAGATTGGCAGAGGAGGAAGATAGTGACTTTGGGAGACTACCTACCTGCTCATTGGAAGATGAAAACACATGAAAGAAAAAGGTCTTTTGGTGGCAACACATGGGACACTTCTTGGGGCAAGAGTTCTTTCTTTCCTGGGGAGAATGGTGCAGGAGCAGCCATGGCCTTCAAGGAGCTCTTCAAGGAGCAGGAGTGTGCAGGGGCCAGGAGGACCTTTCAAGCAAGTCAAAACATCAATTATGATCTTTTGGAGCCTACAATGGCATTTGGGATGAATAAATGTATTGAGAATGTTAAAAGTTCTAAGGTTCCTGATAAGGAATCTAGGTTAAAAATGCAATATAAAGGGAAAATCATGTTCTAGGGGTTTGATTAGTGATCTAAAGCTTTACGTAGGTCAAATAAATTTGGATATTGAAGATCCAATAGTTTTTAGGTGATAGATTTTAATAAAATGTAAGTTTGCAATTTCAAATTTTTGAATTTTAGTTTAGGCGGGAAAGGGAGTTTTGAGAGTTTTAGAGTAAATTAAGCAATGTAATCAATAAAAATCAGTTGGATAAGTTTTAGAATGGGTTTATAACCCTAAAATATTCATTTGTATGGAGGTTAGGTGTTTGGAGAAAGTACTGTATGGACTGTTTTATGGAAATAGTGAAAAACACAGTTTTTTGGCATTTTTACGGTGTTCTTTTGTTAAATACTTTATATCTATTGAATCTATGTCTAGTAGGATGCTTTAGGAGTTTTCTTTTACATATTTTAACACCATTGAAGGCTCTGAAAGTAGTGATAATTAATTTCTTTGCATTTTATATTGACTGTCCTAAAAAAGAACACAAAATTTACACTAGTTTGAGGGTTTTTCATGGATAAATGATCCATTTCATGGGAGTTTATGACTGTATCATGTGAAATGGATCATATTTAACATGTAACATACTGGACTAACAATATAAAGTGCAGGAAAGAAGAATCAAACGGTGTACACCAAGATTTCATTGTGAAAAATGCTTGAAGATGGAGGCTAGGGTATAGCAGCAGAAGATATGCCTTAATGAGGGGCATGTTTTTGAGTTTGGATCAACTAAATATGTTGTGCTAATGGTGTAGAGTCAATGAGAAAGTTCTGGAAGTGATTGGAAGGTTAGTTTTCAAGAAGCCCTAGTTTTTGAGGCAAGTTGAGGAGGGGTTTGTGTTGGAGCATGTTAGAGGTGTCATAGAGGTATAAAAACTTGGATTACTTAGTTTTGAGTCATTTTAGGAGACTGCTGAAAGTTTCATGGTCAGGGGTTGAGTTTAAAGAGGGGTTACTTTGAAAAATAGGGCTAATTAGGCCTAATTTTGAGGAAACAATAGGGGTAGAAGGAAGAGTGTTTGAAACAAGTGATGCCAAGGAGTTGATATTTTGTTATCCATCACAAAAACCATCTGATACAATCATTAGGTTGGAGGTTTATTTTCAAAGTTTGTGGAAAAAAGTCAAGAATCCATCGCTAAAGGCCTAATAGGGCTAGAAGGTTGGTTGAGCAGCAAAAGTGACTTTTGTTCAAAATAGAGGGTTAGGCCTTGAGAATCTTTTGATTCAGGTTAAGTTGAGTCTTTTGAGATTATTTCAGTGATTTGGAACCACATGGGAAGCAATTATGTTATGAATGTAAAGTTTAGGCTTTATCTTCAAGTTGGTGCCTAGTTGAAAGGTTGTGAGTGAGCCATTGATAGTTTGATAACTTGGTGTTTCTTTCAAGATCCCTGACCCTCTGTATCACATTATCATTTTATTATCTTTGCATTTTCATTGTCATTTCATCATTATTTCATTAGCCCTTTCATTAATTGCATTTTCATTATAATTAGTTTCATATCATCCATTATCATTTCATCATTTCATGTTAGTTGCATTTTCATTATCATTTCATCTTAGTTTTATTATCATTTTTCCATTTCATTCACATTATCATCTTATCATTGCATTTTCATTACCATTATCATCTTATCATTTCTTTATCATTTGTTACATTTATCATCCATTATCATCATCATTCATTATTATTTTATCATCATTTCATTTGCATTTCATTTGCATTTCATTTTCATATCCATATCATTTCATTATCATATACATATCATTTAACATCTCATTATCATTTATCATTTAACATTATCATATCATTTATCATTTAACATCTCATTATCATTTATCATTTAGTATTGCATTATCATTATCATTTAACATTATCATATCATTTATCATTTAACATCTCATTTATCATTATCATTTAGTATTGCATTATCATTTATCATTTAACATTATCATATCATTTATCATTTAACATCTCATTTATCATTATCATTTAATATTGCATTATCATTATCATTTAGTATTACATTACCATTATCATCTTACCATTGTATTTTCATTATCATTTTTATTATCATCATCATTAGCATTATCATCTTATCATTGCATTTTCATTATCATTATTATATCATTATCATTATTATTTCATTATCATTTCATTCATTATCATTACATTGTCATCATTTCATTTCATTATCATTCATTGTACCATCATTTATTTTTATCATTTCATTCATTACCATCTTGGTATCATTATCATTTCGCTTCATCATTATCACATCATTATTATTCATATTGTTATCATTTAAAAAATATATATATATCATTTCACTATCATTATCATTCATTTCATCATTACATCTCATTTTATTATCATTATCATCATTTTTCATCTCAGTATCATCATATCATTTCATTATCATTATAATTTCATTTATTTGTTCATTCTAATTACAAATCATGATTTTCATCACATATCATTTTATCATACATCTCCTCATTATTTATTCATGTCATTTTACATCATATCATACCATTTTATCATACAAAATTCATAATACATATCATGAACACAAAATTCATTTTTTTACATCATATTATCATCCTTTACTTGCATTGAAAAAAAAAAGAATCCAAAAATAACCATTCTATACATACATTCGTCCACCTGTATGACATCGTTAGTACACATTATCAAATAATCATAATAAAATTATAATCGAATCATCCTGCATATCATGTTAGTCATCAGATCATAACACATAAATAAATGCATATCATATCATCATATCATAAATGCATATCACATCATTATATCATAAGTGCACAAAACATAATCTAAAATAATCATCACCACTGCATATCATCGCTCATCAAAAGTGATACAAATGTCCACATGTCCAATGAAACTAAAATTTCCAAAGCAACATACATCAGATGAGATAAAAAATGGTATACATGCTCCAAAAAAAGATGAACATCACATATCTAGTTGGTCGATGCCTTTGATGGAGCTAGTCCGGAAGGAGGTGGCCTATCGTGGTACCTGCGTCTGGGTCCTACCAAGGTCCTATCACTCCCTTGCTCTGCGTGTGTGTCCATGATCTACTCCTGGTCCTGCTATGAGACCACGGGTATCTGGAGGACATAGCTCCTCGTATCTCACTATGTAATACTTAGTCTCCCGTGCCATCTCCATGCTCTCTACAATGGCATCCTACAATGACACACTCTCTATAGTGCCCATCAGCCTCTGTGTCATGCTCTTAGCCTCTACTTCTTGTCATCTGAATGCATCTCTATCTGTGATCACCTGGGCTAACTGTGGGCCTGAGGCAGGTTCCTGTGCCTGTGCCTGAGCCTATGCCAGCTGAGCCTGTAACTACATAATGAATCCCTGAGCCTGTGCCAGCTGACTGCAACTGTCCCTGCTGCCCCTGTAGTTTCTGCACCTGGGCCTGAAGTGTGGCTATCTATCACTGCTGAGAGGAGGATGCCATCTGGATCACTGTCTATCTCCCAATCCCTGTCCGCGGCTGTCGCATGATCTGGACACCCTGTAGGATATCCAGCCTTGACCTCCCCAGCACCTATCCCTCCTCCCCACCATCATCTCCATCATCATCATCAGAGCTCTCCTCCTCCTCTTTGCTCTTCACTTGCTCTCCCCCAACTGCTCCCTGCTCGCTGCCGGCCACATCCTCCTGTCTAACTACCTCTAGTTGTGGTGCTACCAAAATAGGTGCTGGCTCATTAGGACTGGTGAATCGTGGAAAGGGATGCATGTGAAAATATGCAGAGTACTCATCATACATGCCCGCATCCACAACGTCTCGCCTGTCAACCTATACCTCAGGTTCCAGGGACTGAAACTCTATATACACTATCTGCTATGAAATACATGGCCCCCATCTGGCCTCATCTCTACTCCGGGCATAGTGTGCAACTCCATGCAGCATCTCCTAAGTGAATCCAAACTATCTCTACACTCGCAATGCCAAAAACCTCTCCAAAATGAAGGGAGTCCTACCTATCAGAAACTGAGGGATGCATACATACGACATCTCTATATCATCAGTAGCCCACGACTCACAATCAAGATACGGTCGCCATACAACTATATCCATGTCATCCAGTAGTCGCCTCCAGTAATCTACCTTGCCCAGCTTGGGCTGGGTAAGGAACATAGCATACATATATATATATATATATATTATATATATATATATATATATATATATATATATATATATATATATATATATATATATATATATATATATATATATATATATATATATATAAGGCCTACCTAGTGGCCTAACTCTGGGGCATGCCGGTCTCGTCACAGTGAAATGCTCCTAGGCCCAAATCTGTAGCACTGTCACACCGCAGGACAAACTCGAAGAACCCTTGTACACTACCTAATGAAAATCATGGTAAAGATGTGCTAGCATGCAGCTCCCCCATGCATACCTCCGTGGCTGTAGTAGCATCTACTCCAAAATCCTGCCCCATCCCACTGATAATCCCTTTTCCTAGTGATCCAGAAAAAGGAGACCTCCAATGAATGCACCTAAAACTACCGGCAAGGTTGGATATCCTCGAAAATTAGCCCATGGTACCCAGTACCCAGCTATCTGTGCATCTCTGTACACCCTCCTTAAAGCATCCGTACCCCCAAGTTCCTTGTGATCGTAATACACAAGGGCTCCAACCATGGGGATACCTAAGATCCTGTACACGTCCTTAGGAGTCACTGTCACCTCACTAGTCGGCATATGAAAGGTGTTGTGCTCTGAATGCCATCGCTCTGCCAGTGCTGTCAATAATCCTCTGTTGACCTGAATCAGTGGCATCGCTAACAAGGATCTCAAACCACATGTAGCTATCAATGCTGTGTCAATAGGTGTCAACTCGGGAATCCTATCCCATCTTGTTGAGTGTCACTCTCTAATCTGGAGGTTTTTGAAAACTTCCTATATTCATCACAAGGGTAATTCATCAGAATCATACCAATCATTCAATCTCAGTCAATCAAAATCAATTAGACTTACATCTATTCATGACCTATATGAGTAACCTATATCAGTGACCTATATCAGTGACCTATATCAAGTGACTTATATCAGTGAACTATATCAGTAAACTATATCAGACCCATGTCAATGACTCATATCAATGCATCAAATCAATGACCCATATCACACAAATCCCATCAGGAAAACCAATACACAATCTATCTATCTGGATATCATATCAAATTTGTTCTACTATAAATTACTATTTGTTTTTCTATCACAGAAAGAAAATTTATCAGAAGTCATATCAACCATCTACTCTTTGTTTTCTACTCTTAGAAGTAAAGTTATCAGTTCCATTACTCTTTGTTTTCTACTCTAGGAAGCAAAAGTTATCAATCAACCAATCAGATTATTCTATCATTTCTATCCATATCAGCATGATGACATGACCATTTTCCTATCTATTGACTAACGAAGCAATATCAATCATCATTTTTGCATTACTATCATCAAAACATCAATTCTGCCTATTTTACCATATGCGCTACTCTGTGGAATCTATGGGCTAAACCCCATATGTGCCATTGTTTTCACGGGATGCGCTAAAACTGGGAAGTGCTGTTATTTTTTCTCTATGCGCTCAAACAGATTCCCTATGTGCGTTTTCCTATATGTGCCACTTTAATCATCCTAAGTGTCATTATTTCTACTGGATGCACGCTTTTACTCTATGCACCGTTGTTTTCCCTATATGCACTTTATCCCTAAATTTTCCTATCCTGCCCTATATGCACGCTAGTTTTTACAGGATGCGCCAAGCTGGTTTTTCCTAAAGTTTCAAAACCCTATCCTATATGCGCATTTGTTTCTACTCTAAGCACTGGAATTTTTTTTGAAAGCGTACTGAAATTAGCCTAAATTCGCGCAAACATCATTTTCAAAATGAAAATTTGTGGAAAAACATGAAATTTTGATTCAAAACGGAAAAAATTGAAAGCACAGGAGGTTAGATTGACTCACCGGTGGTCTGTATGTTGCTGGCCTCTGATATCTGCGTGATCTCTCGAATCGGTGGCGATGATACAAAATCTCCATGTCGCGATGTCACTCTCAGAGCTACAGTATTCACTATAGTCAAAAGTGCAAATTACTTGTCTTTTTCACCTTTTTACCTTTTAAAGGTCAACTAAGGTTAAGTTTGTGACCTTTTGACTATATTTTTCAAAACATCAAAAGCATATCAGGGGAAAAATCTTATTTTTCTTTGAAGCAATGTGTTTTACACATCACTTGAAAGAGGGGCAAAATGTATACATCTAAAAATGGTCATGATTAAGCTTGTTAATTAATTAAATATGAATTATTTAATTAATTCCCCTAAAGTCATCTACATATAAATAGATCTAATCATTTATTTATATCGTTCATTTTCTAAATTCTTCTACCCTAATTAAATAAATAATTTTATTTAATTATTAACATTTTCATATTCCACTTAATTAAATTAAATAAATTTTCATAATTTATTTATATTTGATTATCGTATTATTCTAAAGTTTAAATATTTTGAATATTTAAATAATGGAATATCTTCTTCATCCCACCTTCCACCTTCCGCTTAATCAAATGAAATATATTTTCATAATTTATTTACATTTAATTATCATATTGTTCTAAAGTTTGAATATTTTTGAATATTTAAATAATGGAATATTCTCCATCCCATAATTGAATTAAATATTAAATATTTTATTTAATATTTCCACACTCTAATTTCATAATTAAATATGATTTATTTAATTATGTGAGTTTCCATTTTCATCTTCACTTCCAAATTAAATAAATATATTTTATTTAATTTCTAACTCACGCTAAACTCACCCTTCCAAATTCTCAACTCATCCTTCGAAATGGAAGTTTCCCTTCGAAACTCAATGATGGAAATTGACGGAAAAAGGAAACCTTCCATCTTC
Source organism: Sequoia sempervirens (assembly GCA_007258455.2). Taxonomy (NCBI): domain Eukaryota; kingdom Viridiplantae; phylum Streptophyta; class Pinopsida; order Cupressales; family Cupressaceae; genus Sequoia; species Sequoia sempervirens. The sequence goes on from VDFB02252616.1 coordinate 92,971,306, forward strand.
TCTCCACTTTCGAAAATCTACCACCGTCCGTTCAAACAAGTTTAATCCGGACCGTCGATTGAATCAACCAATCGAATCCTCTCGAGAACTCTATAAATTCTGGCACAAATCCAAGCCTTGGTTAATCATCCGCATTTACATGCACACACTCACCTTTCGCATTTACACAACCGTAATTTCATCTTGTTTATGCATTCACATCATTTTCAGCATCACAACAATCTTCTCATCTTAGCATAGCTTTTACATTTAGCATAATATGCATTTGCAGTTTTATCTCATTCTTCATGCTGTCCTTTTGTTGAGCTCAATCTGCTGATCTGAGAGCCATTTGAAACCAACAAAACACTGGAGTTAGAGGAAGATAAGACAATTTCGGGAAGCTGCTGTCATGGTTTGCTCATTCCGTTTACTTTTCAACTTTCTTGATTTAATGTTTTATTAATATGTGTTTGATTTTCATTTGATTGATCCAATATTTCACACACACAGTACTCATTGGTTTGGAACCATCCGTCCCAAAATTCTTCAACATCTCTCTCACATAAAAGACTACAAAATAAATATTCCTTTCTCTATTTGATTAATTTGTAGCCCAAGAAAGAAATTCATCTCCCCAAACATAGACATTTCAAATTATTTCTACATTTCATCCACAAACCTCTTGCACATATTTTCATTTCCTCTAAAGATAATTTCATCAACATACAGTAATATAATCAAGATTATGTCATTCTCAATCTTAAAGTACAAATTACTATATGTCATACCTTTGTTAAAACCTTGTTGAATCAAATACATGTCTAACCTTGCATACCTTTCTCTAGGAGATTGCTTCAACCCATATAGATATTTCTTCAATTTGCACACCATATCTGGTTGGTCTATTAACTGAAATCCTTCTAGTTGTTCCATTTAAACTTCTTCTAGCTCACCTTTCAAAAGTGCTAACTTGGCATCCATCTGATAGACCTTAAAGTCTTTATAAGCAGCAAGTGCCAAGAACATCCTTATAGCTTCCATTCTTTCTATTGAAAAAAAAATTTCTTGAAAATATATGCCTTCTACTTGTGAGTAGCCTTTACACACAAGCCTCACTTTGTTTCTAACAACATATCCATTCTCATTCAACTTATTTTTGAATACCCATTTTGATCCAACAATGTTTTTATCTTCCAGGCTTGGGACCAATTCCCAATTTTGATTCTTCTTAATCTGCATAAGTTCTTCCTTCATTGCTTTCTTCCAATGTTCATATTTACAAGCTTCACATACAATCTTTAGTTCAATCTCATAAAATAAACATATATTCACTTTAGCAGCAACTTTGATTCGAGTCAACACACCTTTTGTCTTGTCTCCAATAATATCACTTTCTAAATTATTCTTTTGCACATATTTTGATGTCTTAGGGGAAATTACCGGAGCATCTTCTTATGTTTCACTATGTTCATCCTACTTCCCTTTCTCATCATTTTCCTGTTCTTCCATAATTTCTTCTATTCTTGCATAGTCATGTTCAAAAGATATGTATATCCATCAATGTCAATATAATTCTTCATTGTCTCATCAACCTTCACATTCGAGCTCTCTACAATATTTCTCAGTCTTTTATTGAAACATTTGTATGCTTTGCGATTAGTGGAATATCCAAGAAAAATTCCTTCATCACTTACATCAAACTTACCCAAAGTTTCCTCATCTCTTCTAATATAGCATTTGCTTTCGAATACCTTGAAATATTTAACAATAGGAATTCTTCCACTCCATAGCTCATAGGGAATTTTTGTACCATTTTTTCTTTCTTGAACATGATTGAATACATAAAAAATAGTATGAATAGCTTCTTTCCAGTAAACTTCTTATAAACCAACCTCGGTAGTCATTGATATAGTAGCGTCTTGAACTATTCTAATTTTCATTTCAACATGTCCATTCTGCTGAGGAGTTGTTGGATCAGATAAATATGTTTTTATTCCATGCACTTCAAAAAACATTTTAAACTCATGGGAGATGAATTCTCCACCTTTTTCAGATCTTAAGCATTTTATCTTCAAATTCACTTCATTCTCACCCATAGCTTTGAATTCCTTGATTCTATCTAATGCCTCTTATTTCTCTCTAAGAAATGTAACACATGTATATTTAGAATAATCATCAATTAAAAGCATAAAGTACCTTTCACCACTTGTAGACTTATCACTCTTGTAGGACCAAAAATATTTGTATGAACTAAATCTAGTATTCTGATAGTGGACTATTCCTTTGAACTGCAATTATTTCTTTCTTTCTTTCCAAACTAAAAATTCCTACAGATAGAATTAACAAGCTTTTTAATTCTCAATAAATATCTCACTGCCTAAACAACACTAATCCTTGAAAATTTATCAAAATTCATGTGACACATTCTCCTATTCCATAACTATTTGTCATTAATTTGAGTCATAAAACATCATCTTTCAGCACCCTTAAGTTGATAGATATTTCCTTCAAATTTCTTTCCTATAGCAATCAATGTTCTAGATCCTTTTTGGATCTCACATCTCTCATCCTTAAACACAAGATCATATCCTTTTCTACACATTTGACCAACACTCAATAGATTATTCCTTAAACCCATAACATAGTAGAAATTTTTAGTATGATGCTTTCCATCAAAACTTACTAAACTTATCCCATAGATTTTAACACCAATATCATCTCCAAACATAACCAAGCCTCGATCATAATTATTAAGCTTAATAAACTTAATTTTATCACCAGTCATGTGATGTGAACAACCATTGTCAACTATCCAAAAATTATTCTCTTGTTTAGCATGTAGGGAAGAGATAATCTTACCTTCATTTTTCTCCTTCTCCAGAGGGCTTTCTTTTACTTGTTTTTCAGAATTATACTAGCATTCTCATTCACACAGTAATCTTTATTAATATTCTTTAGCATTCTCTTGTTTTTCATGCACTCTTTCCAAAGCATCCCAGACTTCCTTAGCCATTTTCAAATTCTGAACCTTAATTAACTCAGAATGTACGAGACTATTCTTCAAGATAAACTTTTCATTATTGTTCACTTCATGTGCTCTGATCTCTTCAGGTGTACTCGGGCCATTAACAGGAGGAGTGTAAGGATTTTTGTAAGCTTTCTCCACATCATATCCACAATATTCCAGTTATTCTTCCATCAACACTTTCCAAATACCATAATTAGTTCTGTCAAATATTGGATAATCAAAAACCATTTTGCTACCCATCCTGAGCCTTCCTTAAGTAGTTAAGATCTTCAGCACGTAACCTTGATCTAATACCAATTGTTGAATAGGAAAATTGAGAGGGGGGTGAGTTAGTTTCCATAGAATTAAACCTTTAATTAAATCATCAAAACTAATACTTAAAATTGTTTAAATGATTAACCATCAAATTCCAATGCAGAAACTCAAATCCAACACATAAACACAATAACACTAGATTTACACAGAAAAATAAATGAGGGAAAAACCATGGTGAGGATTAACTCATACTATAGATAATATCAAAACCTATTACAGAAGGCTCAGTACCTGAAATGAGGACTAACTATCTAGAACAAGGAATCACTATCCAATAGGGCTAGAATCTAGAGGGCTCACTACCACATAAATGCAAAGAAGACATCAAAGAATTGTTACAAAGAGACTACAATTCTAATACAATAAATGATTCTACCATTTTCACTCCATCAACTTGCATGAATGATAGAGTTCACCTTCTGCTCACTGCATCCAAAAACTCAACATTAAGCTTCACAAAAATCTCCCATGCTTGCAACACACACTTACTGAATAGAATTAATGTCGCACCAAATGGTAGTTTCTCTTTTCTCTTATTGCTCTTCTTCTTTTCTCTTGTATATTTTCCATCACTAACTAATCTTGTATTTATACCATCTTCAACTTTGAAACATATCCAAAGTTAGCTGTCCAAATCCAAATTCAAATTAGGTCAACACCAAAACATTCTAGAGTGGAATTATAATGAGGGTGACCCAAACACACACTTCATCATTCTCAAAAGTAGTATTTCACACAAGATCATCCAAACCAGTGTAAAACACATAGAACCATTAAGTATGAATCTTCCAAATGTTGAAATTAACTTCAATATAGCCAGGGAAACTCAAATTTAGAACCACTCATCATAAGACTTCATTAAAGAGTAATCTAGACAAAAAAAATTTCTCTTGGACCTCAACGAGAAGCACAAAAAAACATTTCACAACTGGTGAACACAACTTGGACTGTACAACAAACCAATAGTGAAAAAATTGAATATAGCACCTTCTAACAACCATGAACAACATATCTAAACCACACAACCACAGGAGAAAATCTTAAACAAAACCCTAAGCAACCATGCAACAACTCTTTATTACAATTTTATCAATATCCTCGACATATATAGCCAACAACATCTAGTAGATAACCAATTGACCAGTTGACATCAATGAAAACACCATCAAATTTTCCATTCTTGCAAAAAAAGCATCTTAAGGATCATGGTGCTCTTCCTTGTGTTGAAGCACCTAGTTCCTCTAACTGATACTTATTTTTATTTCGTATCATCCTTTTCCTGCACTAAGTGTGGACAAGGGGTGAAGTAGACTTGTCCTCATATGTCACTTGTCATTGTCTCTTTTGGATAGTTGACCATCTTTCATGTACATATAAGAGAAAGCTGGGGATGTGGATACATTCGTTAAGTTCACTCACATCTAATATATTGAGTTAAACATTTTGAGGGAAACCCTTTCCCTTTCAATGGAATAGATTAGTGGAAACATATGACTTTGCATAGGAACTTTTGAATAAACTCTCATGTCTTCTACTTTCAAGAAATTTCCAACAGTAATGGTGTTAGCAAACGTTTTAAAGTGGGGGCATACATTACTCATATTTCACTATGGTTTTCTTTATTCTTGCGATCCATCCTTTTCTTGGTGGTGTCATTGGGCTTGATATCTTCTAAGAACATGATATTTCTTTGTTTTATCCTCTCTTGGAGATATTAGGCACAATGTTCCCTAAGAAGAGACCTTACATGAACTAAGAAAAATCCCTTTGCATGTATTAGGACTAAAAATCCTATTCACTATTTGATTTCATAAATTGCAGAAATTTATGTGACCAGACCAATTTTATAACCCATGTTAACTAATTATCCCATGAATATGGCCTTTGGAAAATAAGTGTCTCCCTAATCATAGTTGAGAAAAAAACTTTAAGATGAATTGATCCTTATCAAGAAGATCATGTGCACGTCTTTCTGGTCAACAAGTCATAGCCCTTTATTGAATATTTCCTACATATCGGGAAGAGATGAATAAAGTTACAATGATAAAAGATCCCAAAGATAATAGGTTTGCATAATCAGGAAGACAATGCATAACATTTCATCGATGAAAAACTTATCAGCAAAAGAAAGCTAGTTAGAGGGAAATTTTCAAATCACACCGAGCTCATGCATCATACTGATGGAGACCTTATTAGGGAGAAACATACACACTTTCACCGATAAAACATAAGAAAAATTGTATCAGAGAGACATGTATGATCAGAGTGGATTCCTCAGATCTCTCCAACTATGTGGGTTACTCTAATGAGAGAAACTAGAAAATATTTTAGGGAAACTCCCACTGACTTATCCCAACAAACAAAGCGATAGAGGAAACATATCAAGGAGACCAAGTATATCAGAAAGGCATCTTATTCTCTTAGAAATGATACATTTCAGCCAAATGATAATATGGAATGAATACTATTTGTTGGAAAGACACTGGGTGATTCTTAAAAGGATTTATAATGGTCCAGACCACCCTGATATCAGGTAGACTTCATAATGTTCTCACTTAAACATTAGGAATTAAAAAGAAAGAGAAAAGGAAGTTGTATAATATTGATGAAAGTATTAAGTTGTCTTCTTGATTGAATAAGAGAACCAAAGGGACACTTAATATCAAAAGGAAAGTTAGTTAGTCTTGGTGATCAGTTATGAATGTATAAACAAAGATGGTGAAAAATAAATTACACATATCGGTTTGAGACTAGAAGGGTTCCACTGATGCAATATTGTTGTCTCGCTCTAACATTTTGAAATTTGAAAAACTTGTTGCATTCATTTCCAGTGGCATACATTAATGGCTGCATGAATGAAATTTATAGAAACATTATAATTGAAAAGAGATTGAACCAAAATAATTTTTAGAAGTTGCAATGAAGAAGGATGGGAGATTGAGCAAAAGTCAAGGAATTTAGTGCACCAAAAAACATACAAGTAATCATACAAAATATCCCTGCAATTGATAGATTGTAATTCAATTCTACCATCTTGTAGAGAAATAAGATGAAATTTTTTGAAAAAACAAAATACAAGAAACAACAAGGTGAATGTAGCCAATCTAAAAATATGAAGCAGAAAACCAAAATAGGGTAGGAATTGAAAACAAAGGAATGGAAACTAAACCAACAGTGCCTCATTGATCAATTTCCTAGTTGAGGGCCAAAAGCTAGAAGGTATACACAACTGAGGGCTAATGTAGAAAGATTAGAAGATAAATGCAAAAATGTAGGTGATGTGTGGACCCCCATTAAGGGATATGAATTGTTCATGTTTCATTATTGTTGGAGAAGTAGATTTGAACCAGTTTGTAGCCCTTGGAATTTCAATTTGGTAAAGTTGGTTGTTCCCAACATCTTTGTGAATATAGACCTTATAAAACTTCTTGCCAACTATTATAACCTAGACCTTAAATCCATTTTCAACCCACAAGGAGAACCTTTCATACATGTATCCAAATTTTCACTTTGTGTAGTTTTCAACCTAGATAACATGTGATCAACCTATATTGCATGAGGATTTACAAAAGGAATACTAGAGAATGGACACTTCCAACAAAGGATGGAGGTTATCGTTACAAATGCCTAGAGAAGATGAAAACCTAGTACCACTTGAGGATGGTGATAGACCTTCCTTCCATGTTGATTTTTTTGATCCCTAGTTAAAATATACTTACTTGTCAGTGGGTCAAATAATGGGAACAAAGGTCTCTGAATTTATGTCTATAGGGCCAATGGTGATCGTTGTAGACATACAATGTCACAATGCAAGACCTTTTGATTATGCTTCACACATTTCTAGAGGGATTGACTTAGGGTTAATAGCCATCAATAATGGTTCTCCCACAATGCACTTTAAACATTATTCCCTTCTAATGCACATGATATTGTACTATGGACAAGAGTTATGAATACAGCCAGAGGAATTAAGAATCACACAGTTGGATAAAGAGGGTCAACCATTACTAATATAATTATGGACCTCCATTTGGGATGATAGATTTGTCAATTCTAATTATGTTTATTTTGAAGAACACTTTGTCAAGATAGTGTACAGGTTTTATGATCACCCTTGTAATTATTCATTGTCTAATGAGATCAAAATATTCTTGAGGCTTAAGTATTTCAATGGACCACTAATTGTAGGTCATAATTGGGGTGACTGGTATTGCTTTGTTGATTCCACTATGATCAACATTTATGGTTTTGAAGACACACCTTCCTATTACCCAAGACTGTGCCAAACAAAATTGCATATCTAGACATTTTCAAGCAACTCGATTATTCCTATCTCATGAACTTGAGCACATATGAAAAATAGTCATTCATTCTTAGTACATTGTGTTTTGGGTATTTTACTATAGTATCAAAAGAAGGATATGATCTTATTTTGGATAGACTGTCACATTTCAATATGAAGAAGGTTGCACCAAGGAAAATATCTAGTCCTGAAGGCTTTATTGATTTTTCTAGGAAAAAATAGAATTTAGGTGGATATTTTCAGGTACCATATCCTTATGATGATACTATCAGAAACATGGAAGAAACAAAGGCCAAATTGGAAATTGATAATTAAAATAGAGAAATTGAACAGAAGATGAAGGAGATACAAAGAAGTAGAAATGTTATCTTCTACTAGTGAGGAATATTCTAAAGAAAATGAACCCCAAAGCCAACTTGATAAGATCCCCAAGCTAAGGATTGAAGAGTATCGACCTCCAAATAGAGAACACGAATTTGGGGAACCATTTGATACAAATTCTAGGAAATTAGATTATAAATCTTTTTTCTCAGATGACCAATTTATTAAATCTTCTAAATTTAAATCTTTCTTGTACAAACAAATGGGAAAAACAATAAGGAAATTAGTTGCAGATATCACATCCAGCAATAAAATCCAGTTGTTGAACACATTGAAAATGGATGTGGAGAATGAAATGAAGAACATGACTCCAGAGAAGGGAAGAAAATTATTAGAGTCTGGTGTGATGATCTTTCCTAGTTTGGACTTAAGCTCTACTTTAGTTTTTGATAGCTTTTTGTATAATAATGATGCCAAACACAAGCTCAGTACAAAAGGAGTAACAAATGTATACACTGGGTCAAGATAAAGTCCTGATGAGAGTTCTCTTATGGTTTGGGCTCTATACCCCACACATAAGAAGTTTATAATTATTGATATAGATAAACCATTTGGTCATGTGATGACATTAAAAGTGGGTGAACCTGATCTTGTGGTCACAGCTGACATTGGCATAAATTTAACCAAATTGAACAAGGAATAGATTCAAATGTTGATTAAACAATGGGATATGTATAAATTGAATAGTGAAAGGATCCTTAAAAAAATGATTTTCTAAGAGACACAGTCAAGGATACATTCAAAGAGTCTACTAAAATGTTGTATCAAGGGGAAAGCTCCCAATTAAAGGACAAGTGTGAGGAGTTATAGATGAATAATCAGAAGATGCACAGTCAAGTGATCAAGGCTAGGTTTGACATGTTTTCTACAATACTCCAAAAGAGGTACACTAATAAGATGATCTGGATGGACAAGTTCTGGGTAACTCACTCTAAGAGTCACACTGCCATTCAAGAACATAAAAGAATAAATGACAGGCTTTGGGAAAAGCTCCAAGAGATGCAAAATAGAAAAACTTCTGATACTTGGGCCATTATAGTTGTTGAAGACCTAATAAGGAAGCATAAATATTATTATGAGGAACTTCAAGTAGATGCCAAAGAGTTTATTGATGCTTCAAAAGAAGGTGTGCCTACAATGTTCAGTTATAATGGAGAACTAAAAAATCAAAATGAATGGATAAAAGAATACTGACTAATACTGCAAGGAGCCTTGGAAGTAGCTAAGGATGAGATCCAATATTAGAAGAGGCCTATGAGAATTTAGAAAAGATGATTACTATGAAGATTGCGGCAAGGAGTTTTTTTCATGATGTTGATATTTACTCGAGTCAAGAGTACCTAAATCATGTTACAAAAGTTCATTTTTGGCTCATTAGAGCTTAATGTTAATATTTTATGTGTTGTTAAAGTCCCAAAAGACACTTATGAAGAGGTATACCCTCTTCAAGATATTGCTATATAAGTTGAACATATGATGATTGAATGAGAGGAGTGAAAAAGAGAGAAGAGAGAGATATACAAAAGAAGGGACTTTCATAACATATATCATGTAGATTATATTGTAAAGGACCATGAATGCATGCATAAATTTTGGAAAAAATCAATAGAAGATCTTTAATTATGTGTGACTTCAAATTGGTGTCTATTGTTTGTTGATTTGAATAATTATTTGGCTTTCTCCACACTATTATTTCTCTGTTATTTGAACTTGTGCATCCAAGTAGATATTCAGTTTCATCATACACATTTGTTGTTATTATGTAATCAAGTTAATTGGTTTCTATCAAAGAATTAAAATTCTTTTAATTGATTACAATAACTTGAAAGTAACATTTGGATCAGTAAGAAGAGCCCTATAATTGATAAGACTACCATACTATCTCCAACTCGATATTATCTTGTTAGTCAAATTGAGGATATACTTCATTTACACATTTTCTTTTAATTGTGTGATTATTTTTAATTGGTTCCTCTAAAGAAGGATTAAAATCCTTTGAAATAAGTCACAGTAACCTGATAGGATCGATTGGATCAATAAGTAGATTTTTCAGTCACATTCTTGCACATTTATACAAGGTATAAACAAACATAAGTGCCAAACAATTAAAACTATAACCAATATTAGTCACTTATCATAAAGCTTCAATGACTCTACTTACCCAATAAAGCACTTGTCCAGTTCACATTTTATTATACCTTACTTATCCACTTTTGTATTCTAAAATTCTAATTATCACATTAGGAGTACCAGTTAACAAGCCTTCATCTATTCCACACTCTATGCCACTATGGATAGATCCTAAAATCCTATTAAGTCACACAACCCTTAGATTTGCTTCAACTATCAAGGTCCACCTGCCTAGGTTTAGTAGAGCCTGAAGTGTAGGGAGTCATCAACCATATAGGTTAACTCCATTTGTTGGTTCAAAAACTTTGCAAGTTTGATCATAGAGCCTAGTATCCTCTTAGGATTTGTAACTTGCATTTTTGAGACCTAATAGATTGGAAACTCTGTTGGGAATTAAGCCAATTCTGAGCTTGAGCCTTCTATTATAGATTCATTCCAAAACATCATAACAGATTGGCAAATTTTTTAGGAAGAAACATAATCATTTTCCTACTTATGAAAAGTAGGTGGTGACTTTGAAGGATTTTTATGACTGATAAAGTAAATATTAGATCAGAAAGGATAGACGATAGAAACAAAAGATATTTTATATCATCCAGCATGAATGGAAGAAGATATTTGCACCAGGAGGGTCCCAAGAAGATCAATGTTAGGTGGACAGATAAGCATGGATCCCCTCATGGAAAAAATAACACAAATAAGGGTGAAACAATATCTAAATAGCTAGAAGATAGTGTGAACACATTAAATAAAACCTTCACAACATTTAACTCTCCACTTCACCCTAATGGAGGAAATCCCTCAACACCACCTGAAAGAAGTAATATAAATGATGATATCCTCAATTATAGATCAAACCCTCAAAAGGAAAAATATTTTGAGGAATGGGTGGAAGAAGAAATAAAATAGATACAAGAGGAATATGATAGGGGATTCTTGTCACAACAAGGAGAAGAAAACCAAGAGGGGTTCGTTAATCACACTATCGTTGATTTTGATAATATGATTAACCAAGGGATTAAACTAGATATAGAATGGAAAAAAAAACAACTTAAAAGGAGACAACATATGATACAAGAAAGTCAGGAGTTGGATCAACAAATGGCACAATTGAGCATATAGGCACCAAAGCCACAAAAATATGTCCCTCCATATAAACAAGGTGGTAATGTCAATTCACATGGGACATCTCAAAATAAAGGTGCCCTAGGTACTTCAAAAGTACCTCATAATGTAGAGGGTAACCCAAGACAATGCACCTAACATAATATACCACCACAAAGATCCCGTCCTCCAAATGCTGGCAATGCTCCCCAACATTATCCACCACTAGGTCAATAGTACGCTCCATAATATCAGTAGCATGTGCCACATCAGACTGTATACCCTCAACAATACATCCAACAAAATATCTACCAACAGCCTTAATATGGATACCAATGCTACCCCAATCCACCACCTCTAAATCCGCATCCACGAAACCCTATGAGCACATGTAGACAATTTGATTTAACAGGATACCAATTATATCCATACCCAATTGATAGCAATTGGAGAAATACGGTTCCAAATTTCACTGGGAATAATGTGTTATCAGCCTAATAGTACATCAGAAATTTCAATGCCTTTATATTGGATATTAGTATGGAGTATGAGGATGTAAATATGAGATTGTTCATGATGTCCCTGACTGAACAAGCAAGGGATTGGTTCAATGGTCTACCTAATGCTTCAATTGATTCTGTAGTAGGCTTGTAGAATCAATTTCTAGAACAATATGGGAATCAATGTGCCCCTGAATTCTTGCTTCATGAATTGATAAGTATTCAAAAACACCAAAATGAGTCAGTTTATGATTTCAATCAAAGGTTTTCCAAAATATACAATAGAATACCACATGGGTGTAAGCTCACTAATCCAACAACCTTAAGTATTTATCTAAAGGCCTTTGATCCAAAAATAGGGTATGAATTCATGAATAGATGCCCTAGAAGCTTAACTAAAGCACACAAAATAAAATTAACCATTGAGAATAATAGAATGGATGCAGGGATGACTTGCAAAATGGACAACCTTAGAGATCCCAAAAACTTTAATAATCCATAGAATAGGTAGGAGAAATCATATAGAAATGAAATACCAAGATTACATGAAATTCCCTACAACACTACATAGAAAGATGGAAAGCCAGTAACAAGAAAAAATTGGAAAGAAACTTCAAACCCATTGAAAAAACATGGAGCACATGCACTTGATACTACACCATGGTGCTCACCTTGCCAAAGACCTCGTGATCCTAAATATTGTGCAGTGGCTCAAGCTTGTTAAGATGAATGGTAGAAGGAGCAAGATAGGGATGACCATACTGTGAATATGCTTACATGGAGGTCTTATTAGAATGAGAAAGGATACTCTTCTTCAGAAGAAGGATATAAGTATAACAATGATAATCAAAAGCATAATGTGAATGTAGAACAAGAGGTATTTTTTGACCTAGAAGAAATCTCATACAAGGTAGCATATGCATACAATATAGCACCCTAGTTCTAGCTCAGAACACCAATAGAAGAAGAGAATAAGGCCATCACAACAAAAGTAGTGGATAAGGAAAAAGGGGGAAAGTACAATTTGAGAAGAAAACCCATAGAGAGAGATCAAGGGACACCCAAAAGTATGTTCATTAAAGAGAAGAAAAATTGTTGGAAATGTGCCTCAATTAATACAGGCTGAAACCTCCATTGGAGCCAAGTTGGTGTGACAGCTTCAATGTCTAGCCAACAAGTAGTTTGTATCATCGTGGTTTCTTTAGGTCGCTGTGACCTAGCTTCTATCTCACTGATCGTTCCTATCGCTGTGACAAGGTGCAGTCGTTGTAACCTCTCAGTGCATGAAGGATCTTTGGCCAACAGGCGATTCAATCGGGTGTCGAGAATACTCTTGGTGACCACGGGCTTTGGAATTACCTATGACAACTCGAGGAGAAGTACCAACGAACTGTGAATGTCTCATCGACAGGAATACATATGATTTCTTCATGATAACATAAAGATCCCGGTCTGAGGTCTTAGCGATAGATGAAAGTCATGCCGATGGGGACACACTCAGGAGTCATCGATGTAAGACTAAGGTTTCATTATGAAGTTTGGGTGAAGTGTTAATGTCTTGCTGATGTTAAAGTATTCTCTCAGTGTGACTCATGGAAATGAGTGGTGGTCCCAGTATAACTTAAAGACCTCGAAGTAAAGACTTCAGTATAGGTCTTGGAAAAATGTTGGTCATCATTGTAACATGGTGGTTTTGGTAAGAACTCCCAGTGAATTTGGTGAGTCTTTCCAATGATGAAGAGTCTTTAGAATAGCTTAGAGATCTCAAAGAAATCTCTCAGTGAAGATGTTAAGTCTTGCCGACTATTCTTTGGAGCTCAGTATGCCAAATGACTTCAGTATAACCTTTGGTGACCGAAATGATCTCCTAGCAAAAAATGATAAATCTGGGTGACTGCTTGGTGATTCGGCTTAACACTGAAAGCTCAATAGAACATCTTGGTGATAAGAATATCTCTTGGCGACATCGGTATGGAGCTTTGGGCATTGGGGAGATAGTTCTTGTATCTCACCGACATGCCAATACAGAGTGAAATTGTTGACCGAGTGAGACCATTTGATGTGGCTCGTTGTTGACCAATGGGAGAAGCTGAATCTAAATAGTTTGAAGTTTGTTCATTGCGATGGTTCTATGAGGAAGCTCGACGAACATGGAACACCATGGAATATAGTTTACAATTGCGAATTCTCGATGGTTAGAAGGTTGGTTAGTCTGGTTGCATCGACGGATTAATGTATGACCAGTAAATGAATTCTATTATGTGTAGACTGTAGTTCGAAGGTTCATGTACAAGATTGTTCATGGTGAATGCTGCTATAAACAGACACCAGAAAGATAAGTCTATCATTTTTATGTAATCTCCATTACTATAATGCAAAGTTATTTCTCTTGGTGTGGTGGGTTTTTCTCTCGTAAGGGTTTTCCCATGTATATTTGGTGTTCATGTGTGATTGTCAAATACTCTATTTTTGTTATCTGTTTCATAGTGCATCTTAATTGGACTATAATTGTAAAATTTGAAAGTATATCTGGATTCTTTTGGTAAGGTATTGACATTAGGAGAATTCTTTCCGCATCTAATTTTCCTTACAAGTGGTATCAGAGCCTAGACAGTTGTGTTATCCATGTGGGTACGTTGGATTTTTTGTTTCAATTGTGTTCAGTGGGAGTCTTGTAGAATTTGTTATTTCTGATTACAGGTTGAGATGGCTAGCATGTCTGGAAAGTTTGAAATAGATAAGTTCAATGGTAGTAACTTTGAGTTGTGGAAACTCAAGATGGAGGATCTTCTAGTTGATCGTGATCTGTGGCTTGCAGTGTCTGGAACTAAACCTACAGGCATGAAGCAAGAAGATTGGGACCTTGCAGATAGGAAGTCTAAGGGGATAATAAGGCTCTATTTGGCAGACTCAGTTCTTATGAATGTGCATGAGGAGAAGATTGCCTCTTCTTTGTGGAAGAGACTGGTGTCTATTTATCAGGGGAAGTCCTTGGTGAATAAACTTTTCCTAAGGAAGAAGCTGTATTCTTTGAGAATGTAGGAAGGAGGGTCTGTAGCTGATCATTTGAATGCATTTAATATGTTGATTGCTCAATTGACATTTGTTGGTGTAAAAATTGATGAAGAGGATTGTTGTATGCTATTACTGTGTTCTTTTCCAAACTCTTGGGATCATCTGGTGATGGCTATTGGGAGTACAACATCTAGTTTCAAGATGGAAGATGTTGTTGGTTCTTTGCAATCAGAAGAGATGAGTGGAAATATTCTGAGATGGTGAAGGAAGCTCTTGCTATTAGAGGAAGACCAAAAGAGAAAGGCAAGAAGAAGAACAAGAAGTCCAAATTGAAATAAGAGGGGAGATCAAAGTATCCTGGCAAGAAGTCCAAAGTAAAATGTTGGAACTATGGGCAACTTGGTCATGTCCAAAAGGATTGCAAAGAGGAGGAGAAGAAGAAGAAGTATTCTTCTAACAATGACTCTTCTCATAGTGATGCATACACCTTCATTGTTGCCTTAGCTATTCAAGAATCATATGATGTTTAGCTAATTGATTCTGGAGCATCTTTCCACATGACATCTCATAGAGAATGGTTCACGAAGTATGAATAATACAATGGTGGAAAGGTTTACTTGGAAAGTGATTCAACTTTGGATATTGTAGGCCGTGGAAGAGTCAAAATCCAATTCCTTGATGGCAGAGTGAAGGGGATCAATGATGTTATGCACATACCAGGTTTGGCTCAAAATCTATTTTCTATCAACAAGTTGAATGATATTGGAGTACAAGTCATGTTTTCTAGGAATGGCTGCAAGTTGACTAGAGGTTCAATGGTGCTAGCTAGAGGTGCTCAAATTGGTACCCTGTACAAGCTGGATGCACAGGTTGTTCAATGTAACAGTGTCTCTGGAAAGTCACTGAAAGTTGTTCATGGAGGTAAAGAGGGAAATATCCCTAATTATGTAAACTCTATGGAAGTAAAACTTCCAGCAAAGAAAACTATGCTATGGCATCATAGGTTAGGCCACATAGGAGAAAAAGGTTTAAAAACCTTGAAGAACAAAAACCTGTTTGAGGGGCTTGAAGATTGTAATCTTGAATTTGAATTTTTTGAGCATTGTATATATGGAAAGCAACACTGTGTTTCATTTTATTCTAGTCCTCATAAATCTTCTAGTTTGTTAGATTATATTCATTTGGATGTATTTGGTCCAGTGGATGTTCCTTCTTTATCTAATTCAAGATACTATGTGTCATTCATTGATGATTATTCAAGAAGAGCATTTATTTATTTTTTGAAAAGTAAATCAGAAGTGTTCAATCAATTTAAGGAATTTAAGAACCTTGTTGAAAATTAGACTAGTAGAAAAATAAAATGCTTAAGGACTGATAATGGCGGTGAATTTTGTTCTAATGAATTTGAAAGATATTGTAAAGACCATGGAATTAAGAGACACAAGACTACACCTTATACTCCACAATAGAATGGAGTTGCAAAAAGGTTCAATAGGATAGTGATGGAGAGAGCATGAAGTATGCTTAGTAGTACTAGCTTGGAGGAGAAGTTCTGGGCTGAGGCGACTACTACTACATGTTGCTTGATTAATCATTCTCCAAATTCTACTCTTGTTGAGAAAACACCATTGGAAGCGTGGTCTGGTAAGAAGCCCTCTCTTAGACATATTCAAGTTTTTGGCTGTGAGGCATATGCATATGTGCTGGATGTGAAAAGATCTAAATTGGAGAACAAAGTTGTCAAGTGTATTTTTATTGGCTATAGTGCTGTCATAAAAGGATACAAGCTTTGGAATCTTGATACAGAGAAGGTTGTATACAATAGAAGAGTAATCTTTCGTGAGCTGAAACCTTCCACCCTAGATCTGCAGTCAGAGACAATATTTGAAAACAATAAGGATGTAGTTGAAATTCCTCCTACACCTGAGAAAGAGGAATTGGAAATTCAAAATGTACCTGAAACTAAGGAGAGATCGAGTAGTTCTAATAGTTCAGAAGAAGAAGAACAACCTTAGCCTTAGCCATTGAGGAGGTCAACCCATGATAGAAAACAACTAGATAGGAATGGGTTCTCATTGATTGATTCTACTTGTGCCTATGCTTTGATTTCTAGCACTAATGAGCCTAGGACTATAAAAGAGGCATTTAGAATGTCTGATTCAGACTCTTAGTTAGAAGCCATGGAAGAAGAGATGGCATCATTAGAGAAAAATTAAAATTGGAGTTTGGTGCCCTTGCCGAAAGGCAAAAAACCTGTGGGCTGCAAATGGGTATTTAAGAAAAAGATTGGTTTGGATGGCAATGTAGAAAAGTACAAGGCAAGACTGGTTGCAAAGGGTTATTCCCAAGTCAAGGGAATTGATTATGGGGAAATATTTTCTCCTATAGCTAAGCTGACATCCATTAGATTTCTTTTGTCACTTGTAGCAGCATATGACTTAGAGGTCAAACAGATGGATGTGAACACAAAGTTTCTTGATGTCCCAACTTGAGCACTTTGTTGAAAAAGGTGAAGAAAAACTGGTATGCAAATTAAAGAAGTCTTTGTATGTGTTAAAGCAGTCACCTAGAATGTGGTACAAAAAATTTGATACTTTTGTATTGTCTTTGGGATTTGTGAGATCAAAATCTGATCATTGTGTATATTCTAAAGCTGAAAGTGATCGAGTGCTTATTATTGATCTTTATGTTGATGATATGTTGTTCATAGGAAATAGTAAGCTAATGATTTTTGATCTTAAGTATTAGTTGTCTGCTAAGTTCAAAATGAAGGATCTTGGTACAACAAGGTATATTCTGGGGATGGAGATAACCAAGGATAGGAAGAATAGAAAATTATGGCTTAGTCAGAGTAAGTATATCAAGACTATTCTTGAGAGATTTTGTATGAATGATTGCAAACAACTAGTGGTTCCATTCTTGTAGGGAACGAAACTATCTGTTGAGGACTGTCCAAAATCTCCTATTGAGATGGAGGACATGACCAATGTACCCTATGCTAGTGCAGTTGGCAGTCTCATGTATGTAATGGCCTGTACTAGGCCAGACATTGCCCAAGCAGTGGGAGTACTTAGTTGATTTATGGCTAATCGAGGAAGAACACATCAGGATGTTGTAAAAAGAGTTTTCAAATATTTGAAGGGCACTTCAAATTTTTCTTTGTGTTACCATGGAAACTTGGTTGAATCATAGAGGACTCTCAGTATTCAAGGTTATGTGGATTCTTATTGGGCAGGGGACATTGACAGTAGGAGGTCCACCAGTGGATACATTTTCATGATGAATGCTGGTGTAGTGACTTGGATGAGCAAACGGCAGGCTGTAGTCACTTTCTCCACTACAGAGGGTGAATACATGGCAGCTACTCATGCTTGTAAAGAAGCTGTATTGTTGAAACATTTGTGTTCTAACATTGGTTTTGATGCAGGGGAAATATTTATTTTTTGTGACAGTCAGAGTGCAATTTGTCTGGCAAAGAACCCTACTTTCCATGCCAGGATGAAACATATTGATGTACAATACCATTTTGTATGAGATATGGTGGAGGATGGAAAGGTCATTTTGGAAATAGTTGATACTCTAGAGAATGTTGTAGATGCATTGATGAAGCCAATGAGCATAGACAAGTTCAGGTGGTGTGCCAGTTCAATGGGCCTTAGTGGCCATGATTTTTAGTACATTTTAATTATGCTCTGGAGGTACCTGCATGATCTTTGTCAAGTGGGAGATTGTTAGAAATGTGCCTCAATTAATACAGACTAAAACCTCCATTGGAGCTAAGTCGGTGTGATAGCTTCAATATGAGAAGTTTGTATCATTGTGGTTTGTTTAGGTTGTTGTGACCTAGCTTCTGTCTCACCAACCATTCCTATTGCTATGACAAGGTGCAATCATTGTAACCTCTCAGCGCATGAAGGATCTCTGGCCGACAAGCCATTCAATCGGGTGTTGGGAAGACTCTTGGTGACCATGGGCTTCGGGATTACCTATGACGGCTCGGCGAGAAGTCCCATCAAACTGTGAATGTCTCGCCGACAAGAATACATATGATGTCTTCACGATAACATAAAGATCCTGGTGTGAGGTCTTAGCGATAGATGAAATTCATGCCGACGGGGACACACTCGGGAGTCATCGATGTAACACTAAGGTTTCGTTATGAAGTGTAGACAAAGTGTTAATGTCTTGTCAATGTTAAAGTTTTCTCTCGGTGTGACTCATGGCGATGAGTGGTGGTCCCATTATAACTTAAAGACCTCGGAGTAAATACTTTGGTATAGGTCTTGGAAAAATGTTGTTAGTTTGGTTGCATTGATAGATTGCTGTATGATTAGTAAATGAATTCTATTCTGTGTAGACTATAGTTCGAAGGTTCTTGTACAAGATTGTTGATGGTGAATGCTATTGTAAATAGACACCAGCAAGATAAGTCTGTCACTTGTATGTAATCCCCATTACTATAATACAAAGTGATTTCTCTTGGTGTGGTGGATTTTTCTCCTGTAAGGGTTTTCCCACGTATATCTGGTGTTCATGTGTGATTGTCAAATACTCTGTTTCTATTTTCTATTTCATACTGCATCTTAATTGGACTGTAATTGTAAAATTTAAAAGTATATCTGCATTCTTTCCTAAGGTATTACCAACACATCTCAGAAACATGAAGATTAGAAGAAATAATCAAATAATGTGGAAAGGGATGTCACAAAAGCACCAGAGGTATATTTGGGAGTTACACTAAAAAAGAATCCATCCCAAGTAGATCCATTCTATACCACATTGGTTATCAACACTAAAATGGTGAAGAATTGCATGATTGACTCATTGGAAACAATCAACATTATTCCCCTGCTTGTCATGAAGGAGCTAGGTCTATGGGTAAATACTACATATGGAAAAGGTTATGCCATGGAAAATATATTAGTTCATGTAGGAGTAATCTAGGATTTAGAACTAAAACTTGCATCATATCCAGAAGAAACATACAAGATAGATATTACCATAGTTGATACTCCTCCCTACTATGGGATGCTACTATCAAGACAATGGACAGCTGCAGTAGGAGGGAATGTTTGGTTGGACCTGTCTTACACTACTATACATGTGAATGGAAAAGAAGTTAGGTTACATAGGGAGCCTAGATTTGAACATGTCATTGAGCTCTTTTGAACCCAACCAAATGAATTGCTTCTATGATTTGGACTTGGAAAGCTTGAAAATAGAACATTCAAAGCCTAAATTATTAAACATTGATCCAATTGCTAGGGATGTTTCCAAGAATGAGCATGGTGTGTGGCCAATGTAATTTGATGGAGCATGCAGTAAAGAGGGTAATGGAGCAAGGGTTGTCTTTATTTCACCTAAGGGAACAACATTCAAATATTCATTCTTGTTAACATTTGAGTGCACAAATAATATAGAAAAGTATGAGGCCCTGCTAATAGGATTGAACATGGCTACTAAACACAAAATTAAACTATTGACCATTTTTGGAGATTCTAAATTGTTTACTTCGCAAGTGAGATCAAAGTATTCTACAGAAAAAAATAGGCTAAAATAGTATAGAAATGTTGTATGGGACAACATTGAGTTGTTCAATTATTTCTCTATTGAATGGATAGATAGATCCAAGAATCTAATGGCAGACTTCTTGGCCACTAAAGCTTTAAAGAAGGATGATGTTACTCTAGTAGGAATTTTGTATGTTGAGCTCAAAACAAGACTTGCAATAATGGATAACATCTATAGTTGGCAGATTTTTAATGATGCCACTAATTTGATTAAGTTCTTACACTGCATTGATCAGTATGAAGCCCAAGAAATTGATTTTAATGCATTTGTGGAAGAAGTAGATGGCAAGAAAACTTATTTAAAGATGACATGATTACTAAGGGACTTGTGGCATTGGAGGGGGAGTTTGATGGAAATGATCGAGCCCTTATGAAACAAACACCAGTAAAAAGGGAAGACATTGAAGAAATTAACTTGGGCACTAAATTGGCACCAAAAAGGGTATACATTAGGAAAAAGACAAGCCCAACCATCAAGAATATGTTAATTGTAGTATTGAGAAAATACAAACACGTCTTTGCATGGTCTTATTATGATCTTAAGGCATATAGAGAACATTTTTTCCAACATGAGATTCCATTGAAACTAGATGCAAAACCTTTCAGACAAAAATAAAGACCCATAAATCCTACCTTAGAACCTAAAATGCATGTGGAACTTACGAAGCTTAGGGAAAGGGGTATTATCAAGCCTATTAGACATTCATCTTGGGTCTCTAATTTAGTACCTGCCAGAAAGAAAAATGGAGACATAAGGCTCTATGTAGACTTTCGAAACTTGAATGTATCCTTTCTTAAAGATAATTACCCACTCCCAAACATGGAGGCTATGTTGCAGAGGGTCACGAGATGTGACCTGCTATCTATGATGGATGGATTTTTAGGTTATATCCAAGTGAAGGTTAAGGAATTAGAACAATACAAAAAAATCTTCACCAGACCATGGAAAACATATGTATATGTCATAATGTCAGTTGGACTCACAAATGTTGGTGCAACTTTCTAGAGAGCCATGGATGTTGCTTTTGTTGATCTAATTAACACAATAATGGTGGTGATCTAGGTGGATACATTTTCAATGAACATTAAAGTGTCTCCAATACTCCAGAATTTAACACCATTAGAAGATCTTAGAATCCTAATTCCAACGCAACTTGAACAGAGTTGAAAGGATCATGTATGCCCAAGTAATGGCTAGTCAAACTTCAAGTCAAACTGGTACCTAAGGGCATTAGAGAAGCAAAAAAATGATTGTCTTGGACATTGCTGGAAACAACGTAAAATTGAAGAGCTCAACGACACGAACCCAATGCATTTATTTCATTGATATTTGAGATCGTATGCCCAAGATATCGCCAGTCAAAGTTGGGTTGACCAAGTGAGCCAAGGTGGTATGATTGATGATGTCAACATGTTGACAAGGCTAGTTTGTACTGTACAGATGCCAACATGGACCAATCAGTGGGTGACATGTGCTAGCTAACCATACATGTTGTACAGCTGACATGGAATCCGTGCGCTAATGTGTCATCAAGGTGGCAACAAATGTGTCTATGTAGGTGAATCAAAGGATTCCATGTGGCACCTCCTTAGTGCACCATGTGGCACTCCCTTCCATCTCTCCTCTGACACTTATCGGTTCATTCAACTGCTTGTTAAAAATTAATGGGGGGATTTGATCCCACTACCCCACACTTACCATTATTTTCTCCTACCAATCTGCCTATGTCTTTGCACTACCATACATAGTGGAGTGATTTGACTTAAAGAGTTTAAACTGTGAAATATAGGGGCTGAGTAGATCGAACCTATAACCCCCGACTTACAAGCTAGTGGGCTCACTGCTAGGCCACAATCCTACACACGGTATTGACAGGGTCAAATATCATTTTGTCTAACTAATAAGGCTGACAATAAATAATTAGACGCTCATTATAACTATAGCCTGAAATTATAAAAAAATGAAGGGCTTAAAATAAACTTAAAAGATTATTTTAAAATATTTTTGAAGATTTATTATGTAAAATGGGGGAATTAGGAGAGACTTTTACCTTATATTGTATGATTGTGTAAATCGTATGGTTAAAGGCCATATTTGGAGAATTTAATGTATAAAAAGGGGTAGATTGGGCTTGTGAAGGTAATAAGAATTAGGTGAATTCTTGGGAACTATAGGGGGAATTTCTAAAATGTTTATGCAGAAAGTGGGGAAATTATGCCAAATTGTTTGTGCTTGAAGGAGAGAAGATATTGTCATTTTCCTCGTTGATCAAGAGGGCTTTGTAAGATTTCTTGGAGTAGAATTGAAGTATCGGTCACTTTGTTGGAGAGGGACCCAAAGACATATCCAATTGGTGAACTCCATTATCAATTTTTTGTCTTGTCTTGTCTTTCTCATTCTCAAATTCTATTATTCCTTTTTTCATCTTTTGAAGCATTTGATATTAAACATTTCAATTATGTTAAATTCATTCGAAAGCTTTGATTAATCATTGTAATAGTTAAGCATTCATAGAAATTGTCATAGATCCTAATTCAGATCAAGTTTGGTATTAGAGCTTTGTTTGACTAGTATTGCAAAATTTGATGCTAACACATTCTAGGAAATAGCGAGTTGAAGGCAAACTTGAAAAATACAATCCTAAGATCAGCAAACGGAGGACTTTGCCAATGATGGAAGAAAATGAAGCTGGGAAAATTACTGAGCTTGAGCTTGATGATAAGTCTTTTTAGTGAGCCTTTCTTGACATGAAGGCTATGGTGGAAGAACTTTATGCCAAAAAGAAGAAGTGTGAAAAGGGAGGTTCTTCAAAGTGAGAAAAGAAGGAAGATTGGAAGGAAAAAGAAGGAAAAGCTCCAAAAGCTCCATCTCCTCCATATTCCCCTTCTTCTCTATCTCCCCCTTCTTATTCTTCTTCTTCTACTACTACTACTATTAATTTTTTGAAGAACAATTCTAAGCCTATTATTAAACTAGATGTAAAATTTGAATTTCCTAAGTACTATGGGGAGTTAAATGCCAAAAAGTTAGATGATTGGATCCAACAGGTAGAAGTGTATTGTAGGATTCAAGGCCTAGAAAAAGATGCTTCTATGATCCAGTTAGCCACTTTCTGGTTGGGAGGTACAACTCTCACTTGGTGGGATAGTAGGACTTGGGAGGAAATTTCTCACCATGGTAAGGTTAATATGACTTGGATGGAATTTTTTGTTGCCCTTAAAAAAGAGTTTTATCCTTTCGGTTATATGCAACAATTAACAATGGATTGGAAAAACTTTAGGAAAGGTAAGGGTTATTTTGTCCAAGATTACACCCACAAGTTTAGAAAATGGGTTATTTCTTTAAATGTTCCATTGTATACTCAGGATACATTACTTAAGTACATAGGTGGTTTGCATTCTTACCTAAGACATACTATTCTAATGTTGAGTCCTAATAATCTAGATGAAGTGTTAGTCCAAGCCACTCATTTAGAGTCAAGGGGTAAGAACACTTTGAGTGATAATTTCTCAAAGAAACCATCTAAGTCTAAGGGGAATTCTAAGGGTAAAGACAAAGACAAAGATAAAGGAAAGGGGAGAAAGCAACTACAGTTAAGGAGGGTGATAAGCCCACATTCTACCATTGCAAGAAAGAGGGGCATGATGATTTGAAGTGCTAGAAGTTGCATCCAAAATTAAGGCAGAACAAATATGGAGCAATAAAGGCAAGCAAAAGACTGGTGCAATGATTCAACAAGATCTTGGATCTGATTCCATAGATGAAACACAAATTGCTACTATTGGGATCCAAGGTAAAGGGAAAGGTATAATTCTCTCTTTTGATGCAATTTTTTCTTATGCAAGTACAAGTAAAGTATCTACTCCTCCTAAAGATTATAAACAATGGAATGAACTATTTCATATTTGAGTTGCAATAAACCACACTAAGATTCACACACTTTTTGATACGGGTTCTCAAGTCAACTTAATATCTGAAGAGGTGGTAAAGAAACTTAATTTAACTACAACACTGTTGGATGTTGTGGATGTGTTGCTGATATGTGGTTGTCATTGATGTCAACACTATTAGAATTTAGTGTATCAGAGGCTGTATATGTTGAGGATATTGAGAAAATTGTAAAAGAAAGTGTTCTAGGTTCCCAATGGAACTATGAAGTTCATGGTGTCTTGTTTTGTATGTTGAAGATAAATTGGTGTGGATTAAAGGGTTTTCTACTGAGTGTATTTAGATCATCTATCAAAAGTTTCAGAGGTCCACATGAAGATTTGATCATGATATGAATAGATGTGTTCTGACAGTATTTATGTGGGTTCTTTTAGTGTTCCTGAGTGAAATTTATGTGTTTCTGGTAATCTTTGTTGTTTCAAATGCTTCTTTGTTAGTTATTATTGATTTTGGATGCTTCTAGATTGTTCTCTATCTTTGTGGTATGTCCACATTCATCTCTGAGCTCATGGTCAAATATTTTTCTCTGTATGTTTGGTTTATCATGTTCTTGGCTGACATGATGTTGGTGGCATGTTGTGGATCTTCAAGGTGAAATTAATTAAAGTATTTTTATGTTGGAGTTCTAAATTTGGGTCCCCACTATGTTGTGGCTGACATTGGTGGATTCACATTGAAAATTTATCTGTAAATTTGGGTCGACATTATAAATATGTTTTATTTCACTGGTTGACTAAGTTGTTGGTGGAATCTCATGTTGCAGATATATAAGAGTAATTGTTTCATCATTGTAGAGTGTGCAAGTGTGTTGTGTGTTCCTCAAATGCTTAGATGTGTATATGTGTGAATATCATTTATATAGTAGAGTGTGAAGAATATTGAGCAAAGTGTGAAGAAGATTGAGAGAAGTATGAAGAAGGCTTTTTTGTGCTTAATTGGAACTGTAATCAGGCTTGTGTAGAAGCTAATCTCTCAATTAACATTTTGGATGGTTTTAATCCAAACTTCTTTTGGACAGTGAGTCCTCTATTGTATTTGAGTAGTGAGCCCTAGGTAGTGTGCCTGAATGCATGTGTATTCCTATTTATACTTATTTATACTTTTAGTAGGGTTTAATATTGTGGACTAATCTCCACCATGGTTTTTCCCCTAATAGGGTTTCCACATAAAAATCTCAGTGTTTATTGTCTCTCTAATGTGTTAATTGTTTATGTTTAATTTCTTATTCATCAGATATGAGATTAAGTTAAGTAAAGTTGATAAAGGTTCATTGTTTTGTGACAACTGATTCACCCCCCCCTTTTAGTTGTCTGTCCTTGTTTTTCCAATAATTGTTATCAAAGTAGGTTCCTCTGAAGAAGTCTGAAATCTTGAGGTGATCCATGATGGAAACATTCAAGAAGGATAGTCTGAGACTTGATGGAAATAACTACTCACTGTGGAAAGTTAGGATGCAATGTCACTTAAGGTGTTTTGGTGAAGCCTACTGGAAGATTACAAAAGATCAATAGGTTATTCCTTAGAATGGTCCCTCCACTACTGATGAGATCAAAGATGCTAAAAATAATATAAGGGCTATTGAAGCTTTGGTGAGTGCTCTGAAAAATTTGGAGATGGAAAATGTGGTAGGATTGCAGACAACTCATGAGATTTGGATAAAATTGGAAACTTTGTATGAAGGACATGCACAGGTGAAGATGGCTAAGCTACAAAGTTTGAAAGGAAAGTATGAAAACTTTAAGATGGGTGAAGATGAAAATATCACTTCTTTTATGCAAAGAGTAAATGAAATAGTGATGGGTATTACATGTGCTGGTGGTTATCTGGATGAGGATGGAATTGTAGCTAAGATAGTTAGATTCTTGCCTCCCTCCTAAAAAAGTGAAGGCTCACACCATTGAAGAGCTCAAATCAATAACAAAGATGTCAAGAGACACATTGGTTGGTAAGCTTGCTACTTTTGAATTAAGTGAATTTGGTGAATCTATTCTGAAAACTGAATCTGCATTCAAATCTACAATATCTGGAAGAAACAAGCAAAGATATGATCTAGGAGACAATTCTAGAAAGCCATCCAAGTATGATGAAGAATTGAAATAGCTTGAAGATTACGAAAGAGAGGTAGAAAAATTGGAAGCATTGATTGTAAAGAAAGAAGGTAGAGGAAAAAGTAAATATGAAGGTCAATTTTGTATTAAGTGTTTTTCTTGTAGTAAAATAGGTCATTTTGCATCAAGGTGTCCTGAAAGAGTTCCTAGATCTAAACCTTACAAATCTACATTCCAAAAGAAATGTTATTTTTTTGAAGAAGTGGTGACTAATGATGAGTCTGACAAAGATAATAGAAATGAAGATGATTGGGTTTTCATTGCTACACTTGAAAATAGTCCTGTGGCCACTGAATTTGCTAAAGAT
Organism: Sequoia sempervirens; assembly: GCA_007258455.2. Taxonomy (NCBI): domain Eukaryota; kingdom Viridiplantae; phylum Streptophyta; class Pinopsida; order Cupressales; family Cupressaceae; genus Sequoia; species Sequoia sempervirens. Next base: position 92,997,998 of record VDFB02252616.1, read on the forward strand.
GAGAAATCTCTTGTAGCTCAAGTTGAAGAAAAGGATGAGTGGGTCATTGAAATTGGATGCTCACATCATATGACTAGTGATAAAAACAAATTTGTAAGTCTAGAGAAGTATGACAGTGGGATTTTGAGATTTGGAGATAAAAATGCTTATGTGATCCATGGCAGAAGATCTATTTGTCTTTGTGGTAAGCATAACAATGATGATGCTCTTTATGTTGAAGGCTTGAAATACAACTTGTTGAGTGTTGGACAGATAGTGGACATGGGTTATGATCTTCAATTCAATGATAAAAGATGCAAAATATTTGGAAGCTCTGGAAATATAATTTCTTCAGGAAAACATACAAGAGGTAACATTTTTCACCTAAATCCTGCTAGTGAAAGTTGTTTAATTGCTCAAGTAGATGAAAGCTAGTTATGGCATAGAAGGCTGTGTCATGTGAATTTTGATAACATAGTCAAAATAAGTTCTACTCAATGAGTAAGAGATCTACCTAAGTTAGTGAAGCCTGCTAGCACAATTTGTAAGGAGTGTTAGATGGAAAAACAGACCAAAATTTCTTTTTGGAGTAAACAACATAATAAAAATGGATTACTGGAGCTTGTACATACAAATCTATGTGGTCCCTCTAGAGTTAGAAGCTTTCATGGTGAAAAGTGCTTTATGTTGATTATTGATGATTACTCTAGAATGATATGGGTTGCTTTCTTAAGAGAAAAATGTGAAGCATTAGAGAAGTTCAAAAGTTTGAAGGCTCTGGTAGAGAATGAGAAAGGTCTAAAAATAAAATGCTTAAGATCAGATAGAGGTGGTGAGTTCACCTCCAGGGAATTTAATTCTTTTTGTGATGAGCATGGAATCAGAAGACAATTATCTACTCCCTGAACCCCTCAATATAATGCAGTTGTAGAGAGGAAGAACAAAACTATACTAGATGTTGCTAGAACAATGATGATCAAAGGAAATGTGCCTCACATCTATTGGAGTGAAGTTTTAAGCACTATTGTGTATACTTTGAATTGGGTAAATTTGAACGGTAATTCTAGTAAGACCCATTTTGAGCTATGGTTTGGTTATAAGCCTAATATTAGGTATTTAAAAATCTTTGGAAGCAAATGCTATATCAAGAGATGATGATATAGGAAAGTTTGATGCAAGAAGTGATGAAGGAATCCTTTTAGGCTACTCCACTAAAAGCAAGGCCTACTGGTGCTACAACAGAAGATTGAAAAAATGGTTGAATGTGCAAATGTTAGAGTTGATGAGGATTTTGATAAATCATATAGACATTGTGGATATGATTTATATGAAGAGAACACAAACAAACAGAAGATTGTTTAGACACAAAATCAACTTCAAATTGTTTCATATGTTCCATATGTTCCTTTTGTTCTGGTAAGTCAAAACAGTTAAGAAGTAGAGGCAAGTGCAAGTGCAAAAGAAAGAATAGAAGAATCTAAAGTTCAAGAGAATCCTGAAACTCCAAGGTATCTAAAGCTAAATCATTCTAAAAATCAAATTATAGGAGTCAAGAGTAAAAGTGTGCAAACTAGAAAAAAGATTGCAGAAGAGTATTTCTTGATATCTAAGATTGAACCTAAAGATGTTAATGAAGCCTATAATGATGAATACTGGATGGAAGCTATGAAGGAAGAACTGATGTAGATTGAAAAGAACAATACATGGGTACTTTTTCCTAGACCTAAAGACAAGAATGTGATTGGTACTAAAAGGGTCTTTTGGAATAAGTTGAATGAACAAGGTGAAGTGGTTAGAAACAAAGAAAGACTAGTATGTAAAGGGTATTTAGAGATGGAAGGTATTGATTTTGAAGAAACCTTTGCCCCTATTGCCAGAATTGAGGTTGTAAGATTATTTCTTGCTTATGTTGCATACAAGAACTATAAAGTATATAAAATGGATGTGAAATCTGCTTTTCTGAATGGAGAACTAGAAGAAGTATACATTGAACAACCAGATGGATTTCAATTGAATAATGAAGATAACATGGTTTGTTGCTTGAAGAAAGCTCTATATGGACTCAAACAAGCTCCCAGATCTTGGTATGCTAAATTGGACAAATATTTATTGAAGCTTGGATTCAACAAAGGTACTGCTGATACGAACTTATATTTCAAATTAGATCATGATAAAGAATTTATTATTGAGGTTTTTGTTGATGACATAATTTTTAGAGGAGATGATAAGCTATGTATGAAGTTTTCTAAAGAAATAAAGAATGAATTTGAAATGAGTATGATTGGAGAGATGAAGTTCTTTCTGGAATTGCAAGTTACTCAGTTAGACAGAGGGATATTCATATCTTAGTCTAAATATGTAAAAGAACTACTGAAGAATTTTAGTATGGATGATTCAAATCCTGTTGGTACTCCAATGGTAACTGGATGAAAATTAACACAAAATGATGATTCTCCTACGACAAATCAAATAAGGTACAAATCAACGATTGGAGGATTTCTTTGTTTAACACAGACCAAACCAGACATTATGAATGTTGTGTATATGGTTTCTAGATTTTAGGCTTATCCAAAAGAGTCTCATGTGACTGTTGTAAAGAGAATCTTTAGATATCTGAAAGGAACAATTGATTTTGGACTTTGGTATCCTAAGGATGATGATCTCACTTTGAATGTATATACTGATGTGGATTGGGATGGAGATATTGATGACACAAAAGGTACTAGTGGTGGTGCTTTCTTCCTAGGGAAGAAGCTGGTGTCTTGGTTGAGGAAAATGCAAAATTCTATTTCTCTATCTACTATTGAAGTAAAATATATTGTTGCTTCCAATAACTATACACAAGTATTGTGGATGAAACAAATGTTGAAAGATATTAGAGTAGTTTATGATGAACCTATTTCCATATACTATGACAACTCAAGTGCAATAAATATTTCCAAGAATCTAGTACTACATTCTAAGACCAAGCATATATCAATTAAGTTTCACTTTTTGAGGGAGAAAGTAAGTGAGAAAGAAGTTAGACTAGAGTATGTGCCTACCAAAGAGTAGATTGCAGATATTTTCACTAAGCCATTGCCAAATGATAATTTTGAGTATCTCTGAGGGATGCTAGGGGTGATTACCCCTCCTTATATGAACTAAGGATGCATTAATTTGCATCAATCTATGAATTTAATGATCATATTATGATTCAGATTGATGTTTTCATGGTTGCTACTCAAGGGGAGTAGTCATATGTGTAGATATGTGGTTCAGAGCTTGTATGTGGGAATATAATCCTTATCTTTTCCATTGATGTCAAACAGTGAGAAGAGTAATGTGAAAATTTGTTGCTTATCTAGGGAGAACAGCCCTATGAAAGAAGTTCTTGAGAAGAGTTGAGTTAGAATATAAGGAGGAGTAAATTTTGATTGAAGTTCGGTTGATGGTGTTTTTCACATCTTATGTTGCCATCAATTCCAAAAGGGAAGATTATTGGATGCTTTGGATGTGTTATTGATATGTGGTTGTCATTGATATCAACACTATTAGCATTTGGTGTATCAGAGGCTATATATGTCAAGGATATTGAGAAAATTGTAAAAGAAAGTGTTCCAGGTTCCCAATGGAATTGCGAAGGTCATGATGGTGTCTTGTTTTGTATTTTGAAGATCAATTGGTGTGGATTAAAGGGTTTTTTTTTTAGTTTATCTAGATCACCTACTAGAAGTTTCAAAGGTCTGTGTGAAGGTTTGATTGTGCCATGAAAAATTGTGTTCTAATAGTAATTATGTGGGCTCTATCAGTGTTCCTAGGTGAAATTTATGTGTTTCTAGTAATCTCTATTGTTGTGGATGCTTCTTTTTTAGTTCTTATTGATATTTGATGCTTCTAGATCATGTTCTATCTTTGTGGTATATCTACATTGATCTGTGTGCTCATGGTCAAATATTTTTCTCTGTATGTTTGATTTTTCATGTTCTTGGCCGACATGATGTTGGTGGCATGCTGTGGATCTTCAAGGTGAAATTAATTAAAGCCTTTTTGTGTTGGAGTTCTAAATTTGGGTCTCCACTATGTTGTGGACGATGTTGGTCGATTCACATTTAAAATTTATTTGTAAATTTGGGCCAACATTGTAAATATGTTTTATTTCCTTGGCTGACTAAGATGTTGGTGGAATCTCATATTGCAGATATATAAGAGAAATTATTTCATCAGTATAGAGTGTGTCAAGTGTGTTGTGTGTGCTTTAGATGCTCAGATGTGTATATGTGTGAATATCATTTGCAAAGCAGAGTGTGAAGAAGATTGAGCGAAGTGTGAAGAAGATTGAGCAAAGTGTGGAGAAGGTTGAGAACAAAGTGAAGAAGATTTTTTTGTGCTTAATTGGAACTATAATCAGGCTTGTGTAGAAGCTAGTCTCTTAGTTCACATTTTGGATGGTTTTAATCCAAACTTCATTTGGATAGTGAGTCCTCTATTGTATTTGAGCAGTGAGCTCTAGGAAGTGTGCCTGAATGCATCTGCATTCCTATTTATACTTCTTTATACTTTTAGTAGGGTATAATATTGTGGACTAATCTCCATCATGATTTTTCCTCTAACAGGGTTTCCATGTAAAAATCTTGGTGTTTTCTATCTCTTTGATGCGTTAATTGTTTATGTTTATTTGCTTTTTCATTAGATCTTACATTAAGTTGAAAAAGGTTCATTGTTTTGTGACAACTGATTTAACCCCCCCCTCTGAGTTGTTTGTCCTTGTTTTTCCAACAAACGCCTCATCCAAAGCCATATCCACTTGGATAGGTTTGCAATGATTCTCAACTATAGGTAACAAAAAAATGTAAATTGAGATTTTGTATCAATAAAAACTTTGTTGATGAGGTAGAAGTAGATATTGTCCCTTTGGATATTTGTGGGCATGTGTTAGGGATTCCTTATCTGTATGACAAAAAAAACAATCTTTTATAGGGGGGATAATAAGTATCATCTTTTTAATGATGGGATAAAATACATTGTACATGCACACAGATTTAAGACTAATATTGCACTAGTCAATGCTGGTCAAATGAAAAGGTTGGTCAATTCTAGTAAGAACTTTGTATTAATGCTTGTAAAAATTCAAGAGGATGAAAAAGCTAAAGCATTTAAGGGGTGTGATCCAAAGCATAAAAATGAGATGGTAAAAATAGTTTCTACTTATGATGAATTATTTCAGGAACCAAAAGGGTTGCCACCCAAGAGAAATAAAACATGAAATCCAATTACAACAGGATATGCTTCTTCCAAATATTGACATGTACCATTTATCAATTTTACAGAATGAAGAAATCAAAAAGCAAGTTCAGGAGTTGGTTGAAAAAGGAGTCATCTATCCTAGTACATCTCCTTGTGGTTCTCCAATTGTGTTGGTTCCAAAGAAGGATGGGTCTTGGAGAATGTGAATTGACTATCGAGCTCTGAACAAGATAACGGTAAAGAACATGTATCCTCTTCCCTGGATAGATGATTTACTTGAACAATTAAAATATGCAGTTTATTTCTATAAGTTAGACTTGCATAGCAGATATCATCAGATAATAATTAGAGAAGATGACATTTGGAAAACTGCATTTAAGACAAAACAAGGACTATTCGAGTGGTTGGTCATGTCCTTTGGTCTTTGCAATGCACTAGCTACATTTATGAGTCATGAATGATGTTTTTCGTCATTTTACTGATGATTTTTTATAGTCTATTTAGATGTTATTCTTGTATTTAGTCAAACTTGGGAAGATCATGTAAGTCATGTAAAGAAATTTTTGATGTATTGAAGAACTCTTTGTAAAGATGTCTAAATGAAAATTTGGTAAGATATCCTTAGTGTACTTAGGCTATGTCATAGGTGGTGGTCAATTGAAAGTAGACCCTGCAAAGGTTGAAGTTATTGTAAAATGGCCTAAGCCAAGTATAGTCACCAAAGTCAAAAGTTTCTAGGTGTGGTTTAGTACTGGAGAAAGTTTATTGCAAACTTCTCCTACATTACATCACGATTGCACACATTGACTAGTACGAAGAAAAAATTTCAATGGGGAAGTCCACAATAGAAGGCCTTCAATATTTTGAAGAAAAAGTTGAGTACAACACCAGTTCTGAATTTACCAAATTTACACCAACCATTCGAGATCGAGAAAAATGCAAGTGGATTTTCCATGGGAGTAGTACTAATGCAAGGAGGTAAACCAATCTGCTATCACTCTGAAACCATTTTAGGTGCAATAATTAATTATCCTACTTATGATAAGGAAATTTATGTATTAGTTCAAAGTGTTAAAAAATGGAAACACTACTTAATGGGGAAAGAAAATGTAATCCACACTGATCACCAACACTTCAATACATGCACTCACAGTCTAAACTACAAAAATTTAGGCACTTTAAGTGGATGGCTTTTCTTCAACAGATTCACTTGGTAATTAAGTACAAGAAAGGTGTCCATTAAAAGTAGTAGATTTTCTTTCTAGGCCTCCTATTATGAATGCTTTGATTATCCTTAAAGGTAGTTCCATGGTACATGAAATTTTTCAAGAACAATATAATAATGATGAAGAATTTAAGGACATCTATTCAACTTTAATCAAATGAAAACATGCAGAAGAGAAAGATTACTATGTGCAGGATAACTTATTGTATCATTTAGGAAAGTTATGTGTTCCAAAAGGTAAACAAGAATGGGTAATCAAACAAGCACATGCTTCATTGATTGCAAGACACTTTGGGGTAATAAAACCAATGAATCAATTAGAAAAATACTGTTATTGGCCTCACATGTAGGAAACTATATCTAAATATATTAAAGGATGTGTAATGTGTGCAACAAGTAAACCTAGCAATGGGAAATTGGGGTTGTACATACCACTTCTTGTACCTTCCCATCCATGGGAAATTATTTCAATGGATTTTTTTGGGGCATTACCCATGTATAGGAAGGGTAATGATTACTTTTTTGTAGTAGTTGATTGCATCAGCAAAATGTGTGTCTTAATGCCTTGTAAAAAATAGGTCACTGTTGAACTGAAAACTCATATGTACTTTCAATTTTTATGGGTTCACTTTGGGTTACCTACTTCTATTATATTAGATTGAGATTCTTGATTCTTGGGGGAATTTTGGTTAGCATTATGGGAACTCGTGGACTAGATTGAAGAAGAATACAACCTTCCATTCATAGATCAATGGACAAACAAAGGTAGTAAATAGGATAGTTGTGCATCTACTTAGAGGTTACTGCAACAAGCATCCCAAGTTGTGGGATGATAGTCTTCATTATGTCCAGCATGCTTACAACCATGCGACACACTCTTCCACAAAAATTTCTCCTTTTGAGACTTATTTTGGGTATCTACCAAAAACACCGATGGACTTTTTTTTTGGGAAGCACAGTGTTGAAGAAGGATGCCATGATGCAGAGAAGGCTTTCAAGTTCATCTATAAAGTTCAAGCAATTCATTAGGCAGTGAAGCAAAGTTGGAGAAGAGAGAAGCAAAATACAAGGCTTGACATGATAAGCATTACATCGATCATCATTTCTAGGTTGGAGATAGAGTTTGGTTACATATCAGCAAGGAAAGAATGCAAGTTGAAGGAAGGATGCTCAAGCCAATTCCATATGGTCCCTTTGAAATCTTGGAATATGTTGGAACCAATGCCTTCCACCTTAATATTCCTCCATACATGCACATTTATTTAGTTGTCAATGTTGAGAATTGGAAGTTGTACGAGCCTCCAATGCTATTGGATGAGGAAACAAAGATTCAAGTTCCATCAGTTGATGATCTTTCACCGAAATACAAGTCAGAGTTACCAAAGGATGTCATCTTAGATAGGAAAGTTAAGACTTCACGAAGAGGAGCTATTGAATACCTCAGAGTGTGACTAAAGGGGATGAATCCAAGTAAGGAAAAATGGATGGAGATAGGTAAAGTGGGGGAACTTTACCCTCACTTTATTTTTGAGTAATTAAGCTTTCATAGGTCCAAAAGCTCTCTACTAGGGGGACTGATCTAGGGGGATACATTATTAGTGAAAATTGAAGTGTCTCCAACACTCTAGAATTCAACACCATTTGAAAGAGCTTAAAATATTGATTCCAATGCAACCTAAATGAGGTAGAAAGGAGCCTGTATGCCCAAGTTATGGTCGATCAAACTTTGGGTCAAACTAGTACTTGAGGGTGTTAAATAAGTAGAAAAATGATCTTGGAACTCGACATAAACAATGAAAAATTGAAGAGCTCGATGAAATGAACCCAACAACATTCATTTTGTTGAAATCCAAGATCGCATACCCAAGATATCGCTAGTCAAAGTTGGGTTGACCAAGTGGGCCAAGGTGGTATGACTAATGACATCAGCAGAATAACGAGGTTGTTCCATACCATATGGATTCCAAGGTGGACCAATCGATGGGTGACACATGGAAGCTAGTCATACAGGCCGTATAGGTGACATGGACTCCGTACATTGACGTGTCGTTAAGGTGGCAGCTAACGTGTCTATGCGGGAAAATCAAAGGATGCCATGTAGCACCTCCTGATCATGCCATGTGGCACTCCCTTCAATCTCACCTCTAGTGCGAATTGGTCCATTCAACTGTTTGCTAAAAATTAATGGGGGGATTCAATCCCACCACCTCACACTTACCATTATTTCCTCCTACCAATTCACCTATCTCTCTACACTACCACACATAGTGGATCGGTTTCACTTAAAGAGTGTAAATTGTGAAATAAAGGGGCCAAGTGGATTGAACCCGTAACCCCCGACTTACAAGCCGGTGGGCTCATTGCTAGGCCACAATCCTACATGCGGTATTGATAGGGTTGAATATCATTTTGTCTAACTAATAAGGCCAAAAATAAACAATTAGACACTCATTATAACTATAGCCTGAAATTAAAAAAAATGAAGGGCTTAAATAAACTTAAAAGATTATTTTAAAATAATTTTAAAGATTTATTATGTAAAATGGGGGAATTAGGAGAGATTTATACCTGATATGGTATGATTGTGTAAATCATATGGTTAAAGGCTATATTTGGAGAATTTAATGTATAAAAAGGGGTAGATTGGGCTTGTGAAGGTAATGGGAATCAAGTGAATTCTTGGGAACTATAGGGGAATTTGTAAAATATCTATGCAAATAGTGGGAAAATTACGCCAAATTGTTTGTGCTTGAAGGAGAGTAGATATTGTCATTTTCCTCGTTGATTGAGAAGGCTTTGTAATATTTCTTGGAGTAGAATTGAAGGATCATTCACTCTATTGGAGGGACCCAAAGATGTAGCTAGTTGGTAAACTCCATTATCAATTTGTTGTCTTGTCTTGTCTTTCTCGTTCTCAATTTTTTTTATTCCTTTATTCATCTTTTCAAGCATTTGATATTAAATATTTGAATTATGTTAATTTAATTCGAAAGCTTTAATTAACTGTTGTAATAGTTAAGTGTTCATAGCAATTGTGATAGATCCTAATTTAGATCAGGTGGTATACCAGTATGACCTAACTGCATATTCAAAGAAAGCAGAGGACCATGCTGAGCATCTAGAAAAAAAATTCATCAAAGCCATTGAATATGGCATCTCTTTAAATCCTAAAAAGTGCCACTTTGCAGTCACAGAAGGGAAACTATTGGGGCACATAGTGTCCAAAGAAGGTGTAAGGATTGAACCTAAGAGGGTAGAAGCTATTGATAAAATCCAAATTCCTAAGACAGTGAAGGTTATCCAATCCATTTTTGGGAAAATTAATTTTGTGAGAAGATTTATATTGAACTTTGATGAGATAGTGAAACCAATATTAAAAATGTTAAAGAAGGCTGCAAAGATTGACTGGACAGTTGAGGCCATAGATTCATTCATATCCATCAAAATAGAAATTAAAGAAGCCTTGATCTTAAAATCCCTTGATTTTAATAAACCATTCTAGATCTTTTCATTTGCATCGTATCACACAATTGCAATAGTAATGCTACAAAAAAATGATGAGGGGTATGAAGAACCTATTTCTTTCTTTAGTAAATCCCTCCAAAATGCAGAATTAAAATATGACATTGTAGAAAAATAGGAATATGCATTAGTAAAAGTTGTCAAAGCATTTAGATCATATTTGGTGGGAGCAAAAGTAATAGCTTATGTACCTAATGTTGAAGTAAAATATGCATTTGTATAAACTAAAGTAATAGGCCATAGGTGTAGATGGATAAAGAGAATCCAAAAATTTGACATGTTGAGTTTCAAATCACCAAGCTTGTAAGAGGACAAGGATTAGCCAAATTAATGGCTAAAACAAATATTGAAGCTGCCCAAGTGTCCAATTTGAATAATGAAGATAACATGATTACTAGTATTGAGGACACACCATGGTACACTGATATTGTGTATTATCTTAAACATATGAAATATCCTAAAGGATTTAATGATAACAAGAAAAGGATGCTTAAACTACATGCTTCAAAGTATGTATTCATGAAAGGGGACCTCTATTGGAAAAATAGGGATGGTGTTTTGTTGTTGTGCCTAGATGAAAATCAATCAAGGCATGTTTTGAAGGAAAACCATGAAGGACTATGTGGAGGGAATTTCTCAGTGAAAACTAATGTACATAAGGTGTTAAGGGTAGGTTACTATTGGCCTAGAGTTTTCAATGATGCTTATGATTATACTAGGAAATGTGAAGCATGTCAAAAAATTTCCAGGGTTTTGAAGTAACAAGGGGCATTACTTTTAAGATGTTTTCAAGTTGAGGCTCCATTTCAGTAATGGGGGATTGATTTCATAGGATAGATTGTAGAAAAATCTAGTGGAGGACATAGATGGACATTAGTAGCCACAAACTACTTCACAAAATGGGTAGAAGCTATACCTACCAAACAAGCAACTAGTAAGGTTGTAACAAAAATTTTATTGAAAAATATCATCACTAGATTCAAAGTTCCAACAAGAACTATAACTGATAATGGGATGTGCTTTAGGTCAGATGAATTCAAAAGATTTTTCCAATCTTATGGTATAGTAATCTCATATTATTCACCATATCATTCACAAGAAAATGGGTAGGATGAATCTAGCAACAAGAGAATCCTAAAGATCATAAAAATAATGTTGGATAGTAAAAAAAGGGCTTGGGATTCCAAGTTGAGACTAGCCTTATGGGCAGATAGAATCACTCTAAAGAAGGCCATTAGAAAATCACCTTTTGAACTAGTGTGTGGGACTCGAGCTAGGCTCCTTTTGCATAATTTATTACCAGTATGTAAGTTCATCTTGTGAGAATATTTAGACATTCCTAAACCCATGGAGGATAGGATGGAAGAGTTAATGGAACTTGATGAGGTCAAGAACCAAGATCAACAACACAATAATAAGAAGCAATTACAAATGAAATGCCTATATGAAAAAAGGGATAAAAATAGAAAATTTGAAGTAAATGAAATGGTTCTCATATAGAATGCCAGGAGTCAAGACAAATGGAAGCATGGAAAATTTGAATCTCTATGGTTGGGACCATTTTTCATTGTTGGAAAGGGTGGTGAAGATTCATATTACCTTTAGAACATGACAGGAGAAGAACAAGAATTTTCAGTACATGGACAATTCTTTAAGAACTTCTTTTCTTGAAGACCATAAAGATGATTAAGAATTTCTAGTGCATGGAAAATTCTTGAGAAACCTCTTAAAATAGTTTTTTCCATGCAGAGTAGTATAGGATTCCACTCTACTTCCATTTCTCACCAATTCCTGAATTCACTTCAACTTCCATACCAGATAAATAAGATAGTTGGTCTGCTTCCCCAGAGACTTGGATTCTTACTATACCCACAAGGGGTATACATCCCCAATTAGAGCCACCGTTAGGAATAAAAATCCTATTCACTATTTGATTTCATAAATTGTAGAAATTCATGTGACTAGATCCATTTTATAACCCATGTTAATTAGTGATACCATGAATATGGCCTTTAGCATATAAGAATCTCACTGATCATAGTTGAGCAAAAATTTAAGAGCAATTGATCCTTATCGGGAAGATCATGTGCATGTATTTCTGATCAACAAGTTATAGCCCTTTATTGAATATTTCCTACATATCAGGAAGAGATGAATAAAGTTACAATGATCAAAGATCCCAAAGATAACAGGTTTGCACAATCGTGAAGACAATGCATAACATTTCACTGATGAAAAAATTATCGGCAAAAGCAAGCTAGTTCGAGGGAATTTTTCAAATCACATTGAGCTCATGCATCACATCGATAGAGACCTTATTGGGGAGAAACACACATAGTTTCACCAATAAAATAGGAGAAAATTTTTATCAGAGAGACATGTATAATCAGAGTGGGTTCCTTAGATCTTTGTGACTGTGTGGGTTACTCAAATGAGGGAAACTAGAAAATTTTTCAGGGAAAGTCCCACCAACTTTTCCCAACAAATAAAGTGGTAGAGGAAACATATCAGGGAGACCACGTGTATTGGAAAGGAATCTTATTCTCTTAGCAATAATACATGTCATCCCAATGACAATATGGAATAAACACTATTTGTCAGAAAGACATTGGGTGATGCTTAAAAGGATTTCTAATGGTCCATACCACCCTGAAACATTAGGAATTAAAAAGAAAGAGAAAAGGTAGTTGTACAATATCAGTGAGAGTATTAATTTTTCATCTTGACTGAATAAGATAACCAAAGGGACACTTCATATCAAACGGGCATTCAATTAATCTTAGCGATCACTTATGAATGTATAAACAAAGATGGTTCCAAATAAAGCACATAGATAAGCCTGAGACTAGAGGGGTTCCACTAATGCAATATTGTTGTATCGCTATGACATTTTGAAATTCAAAAACCTGTTACATTCATTTCCAGTGGCAGGCATTAATGGCCACACGAACAAACTTTATAGAAACATTTCTAATTGAAAAGAGATTGAACCAAAAGAATTTTCAGAAGTTGTAGCAAAGAAGGATGAGAGATCAAGTGCAAGTCAAGGAATTCAATGCACCCAAATACATACAAGTAAGCATACAAAATATCCCTACAATTGATAGATTGTAATTCAATTCTGCCATCTTGTAGAGAAATAAGATGGAAAGTTCTGTAAAAACAAAAAATAAGAAGCAACAAGGTGAAAGTAGCCAATCTAAAAATAAGAAGCAAAAAACCAAAATGAGGCAGGAATTTTAAACAAATGAACGGAAACTAAACCAAGACCTCATTGATCAATTGCCTGGTTTAGGGCCAAAAGCTAGAAGGTCTACATAGTTGAGGGTTGATGTAGAAATTGTTGGTGTAATTAGATGTGTTGTACCTTGTCCTAGGTCATAATTACACCTTAGTTAAGTTTACTTAGGAACCACGTAGGAGGTAGTTGGAGAATTTCCACTTTTGGTGTACTTGACATGTCATTACTTTATCACTTCCATCTTTTGTGGACACATCATGTGATTTCCTCTCCACCTTTTGTGGTGATTATCACATTATCACTTTTCCATTTTAGGTGGAGTGATAGGTTTTCGTAGCTGTCTCATGTCATAAGATTATGATACTTTTCATAATATTATGCCCATCTATGTTCTAACCTTGGATATATAACCGAGGGGTACCCTATGTACATTTGCTCATCATATTTGCATTCATTGATAAGAATACAGTCTATTCTTGTCATATTGTTTCTCTCTTATGCTTGTGCTTTCTATTAGGCCTCTAGATCTTGGGTGGATACCTTCATAACCAATTCTTACATGGTATTAAAGCTATTAGAGTGCCTTTGGATTATCATTTTCGAGATATTCTTGGAGGGTTTCATTTTTAGCCTTGTATTGCAGGTGCATTTTGGGAGCTTGTTGCATCAGATCTGAGCTCACCATTGCGTTCAGAGTGTCTAAGATAATCAAATTTTCCCTTTTTTTGGTCCTAGTTGGACATTGGAGGCCAAATCTTCATAGGTTTGAAGTTGGGTGTTGGTTGCCTGATTCAAAAAGTAGCCATATTTTTAGAGCGGTTTGGGTCAAATCTGACCCTACGATCACATTCGAGAGGCCTAAAAACCTAAAGATCGACTACCAATTCAAATGTCGATTTTGGACACTGTCAGTTGCAAGATGAGGCAAAAAAATTTACCCGAAGGCCATATGGAACTCCAAATTGGTATAATTTTTCAATTTTCGCAATAAAAGATTATACTTAAATATTTTTTTGCAATTTGATTAAATATTTGGGGCAAATATTTGTTAAAAATTCTGCGGGGCATCATTGGGAATTTTTTTTTATATGATGACATACTCCAGAGAATATTCTCTGTTTGCATAGTCGTACCCCTCTATGTATGTCATCTCCAGATTTGGGTCGTGCTTGGTCATCGGCCCATGTTGTTGCTTCTTAATGGGGAATCAAACCCTCACTAGTTGACATCATACCAAAGGGAGGACAGTCCTTTTCTGGTAGATACACGGCTTGGTTGTTGGTTGAAAATATCTTATCGCCCATTGCATTTGCTCCTGAAGGTATCATTCCTTCATCATTGGCATCCAGATCTACATCAAGCTATTGACCGTCAATCTGGTCTTGGCAAGGCTCGTGGCATTGCTTTGTTGGAAGGCCTTATCTTGACATTGTACATTCATTGGTGTTTTTGGTTGGATCGAGTACTCTCATCAACATTTAAATCAGAGATTTCATTGGTCTCCATTGGCATTCACATCAGTTGTCACATCCTTTCCCAAGCAACTGATGACATCTTGAGATTCCTCAATGTACCCTCCAATATCCATCAACTACTCATTGTCATACCTAGTCACAGACCTTGATCCGCCAGCACCAGGTACTTCCATTTTTATATGTAGGTGTATTGATTGGCTTGGTATTTATTTTAAAGTTTTTATTTAAACTATTGTAAAAGGCCGATGGTATATTAGTAAGCCGTGGGGTGGTGGTGGCCCCCAGGTGGCATAGCCACTAGGGCACTCCTGCTCCACTACGCCAGCTCCTCCCATCCACCACCATGGTGGTAGGGTATTAAATTTTTTTCAACTTTTCAATTAGGTGGTCATATTGGGCATCTAGGAGCTTGATTTTTGACTCAAATTAGTATTGTGTTTTTGCACTTAGTTAGTGTGAAAGGTCCTTTTTTAGGATTTTTTTTTGTTTTTGAATAAATTTTGCTCCAGATGGAAAATTTATGCAAACGAAATGTTGTTAGAAAGGTGGTGATCTCAAATTTCCAATGGTATAGGTGTTTCTTCATAATTTTTCTATTTATTTTCATTTTTTTTTGCTCATCGAAGTCTATAGGTCTAGTTGCACTCTTGTGCTCTTCAGATTTTTTGTGCACTTCAATTTAGTTCCAGATCATCTCTCAATTGACTATTGCTTCATAGATTCTAGAGTTGTACCAATTTGTGAGTTTTCCAGTGTTCCTTGGCATCAGTTCTGGCATCAGTTCTATTGTTACTTTATCATGATTCCCACTTGAGTCAATCAGTGACTCTAATATGGTTTCAGTAGCAAAAAAAAGTATATTTCCTTGCTTGCCACATTTAGGATTCTAGTGTTACTCTACAGTGTACTTCTAGTGCTTCTTCTTGCAATAGGTTATCTCTTATGGGGGGTCGTATGATCTCTATTATGGATAGAGATTGATTGGATTTGTTATGGATATCATTATTGTATTTCATCTCTCTTTTGAGTGAGAGTTTTTCCTATGAGGTTTTCTCCCTTTCCTCACTTGTGAGAGATTGTATTGTTTGTACATGGGTACCTAACATGGCCTAGTAGCTAGGACCCATCTTGCATTGTTTGCTTTTGTGTACATTCTCCCTAAGTTGCACTTAAGGGGGTGTTGGTGTAATTAAATGTATTGTACCTTGTCCTAGTTCATAATTACACCTTAGTTAAGTTTACTTAGGAACTACATAGGAGGTAGTTTGAGAATTTCCACTTTTTGGTGGACTTGACATGCCATTACTTTATCACTTCCACCTTTTGTGGACACATCATGTGATTTCCTCTCCACATTTTGTGGTGATTATCACATTATCACTTTTCCACTTTAGGTGGAGTGATAGGTTTTCATAGTTGTCTCATGTCATAAGATTATGACACTTGTCATAATATTATGCCCTTCTATGTTCTCACCTTGGCTATATAACCAAGGGGTACCCTATGTACATTTGCTCATCATATTTGCATTCATTGATAAGAATACAGTCTATTCTTGTCATATTGTTTCTATCTCTCTTATGCTTTTGCTTTCTATTAGGCCTCTAGATCTTCGGTGGCTACCTTCATAGCTAGTTGTCATAGAAATATTAGAAGATAAATGAAAAAATGTAGGTGATGTGTGGACCCCCATTAGAGGATATGAATTGTTCATGTTTCATTATTGTCAGAAAAGTAGATTTGAACCTGTTTGTAACCCTTGCAATTTTAATTTGGGAAAGTTGGTTGTTCCCAACATCTTTGTGAAGATAGACCTTATAAAAAAATTGGTCAACTATTATAACTTGGAACTTAAATCCATTTTCAACCCACAAGGAGAACCTTTCATACATGTATCCAAAATTTCACTTTGTGAAATTTTCAGCCTAGATGACACATGTGATCAACCTATAGTGCATGAGGATTTAGAAAAGGAATACTGGAGGATGAAAACTACCTACAAAGGATGCAAGTTACCATTACACAAGTCTAGAGAAGATAGAAACCTAGTATCACTTGAGGATGGTGATAGACCTCCCTTCGATGTTGATTTTTTTGAGCCCTATTTAAACTATACTTACTTCACAGTGGGTCAAACAATGGGAACAAATGTCTCTGGATTTATGTCTATAGGGCTAATGGTGATAGTTGTAGACAAACAATGTCACAATGCAATAACTTTTGATTATGCTTCACAAATTCCTAGAGGGATTGACTTAGGGCTAATAGCCATCAAGAATGGTTCTCCCACAATTCACTTTAAACATTATTCCCTTCTCATGCACATGATATTGTACTATGGACAAGAGTTTGGAATATGGCCAATACAATTATGGACCTCCATTTGGGACAACAGATTTTTCAATTCTAATTATGTTTATTTTGAAGAACACTTTGTCAAGATAGTGTATAGGTTTTATGATCGCCCTTGTAAGTATTTATTGTCTAATGATATCAAAATATTCTTGAGGCCTAAGGATTTCAATGGACCACCGAATGTAAGTCATAATTGGGGTGACTAGTATTGCTTTTTTTTATTCCACTATGATTAAGGTTTATGGTTTTGAAGACACACCTTTCCTATTACCCAAGACTATGCCAAACATAATTGCATATCTATAGATTGTCAGTCAATTGGATTATTCCAATGTCATGAACTTTAGTGCATATGATAAATAGTCATTCATGCCTAGTACATTGTGTTTTGGGGATTTTACTATGGTATCAAAAGAAGGATATGATTTCATTTTGGATAAATTGTCACATTTGAATATGAAGAAGGCTGTACCAAGGAAAATATTTCATCCTGAAGGCTTTATTGATTTTTCTAGGAAAAAATAGAATTTAGGTGAATATATTCAGGTACCATATCCTCATGATGATATTATCATAAACATGGAAGAAACAGAGGATGGATTGGAAATTGATATTTAGAATAGAGAAATTGAACAAAAGATGAAGGAGATACAAAAAGTAGAAGTGTTATCCTCTAGTAGTGAGGAATATTCTGAAGAAAATGATCCCCAGAGCCAACCCGATAAGATCCCCTAGCTAAGGATTGAATATTATGGACCTCCAAATAGAGAATAGAAAGTTGTGGAACCATCTAATGCAAATGCTAGGCAATTGGCTTATAAATATTTTGTCTCAGATGACTGGTTTATTAAATATTTTGAATTTAAATATTTCTTGTACAAATAAAAGGGAAAAAAATAATGCATTTAGTTGCAGACATCACACCCAACAATGAAAGCTAGTTGTTGAATAGATTGAAAATGGATGTGGAGAATGAAATGAAGGACATGACTCCAAAGAAGGGAAGAAAATTATTAGAGGAGTCTGGTGTGATGATCTTTCCTGGTTTGGACTAAAGCTTTGTTTTAGTTTTTGATAGATTTTTGCACCATAATGATGCCAAACACAAGCTCATGATGAGAGTTCTCTTATGATCTAGGCTCTATACCCCCCACATAAGAATCTTGGAATTATTGGTATAGAAGAAGCATTTGTTCATGTGATTACATTAAAAGCAAGTGAAACTGATCCTGCGGTGACAATTGACATTGGCATAAATGTAGCCAAATTGAACAAGGCATAGATTCAAATGTTCATTAAACAACGAGATATGTACAAATTGAATAGTGAAAGGATGCTTAAAGAAAATGATTTTCTAAGAGACATAGTCAAGGATACATTCAAAGAATATACTAAAATGTTGACTCAAGGAGAAGGCTCCCAATTAAAGGAAAAGTGTGAGGAATTATAGATGAATAATTAGTAGATGCACACTCAAGTGATCAAGGCCAAGTTTGAAATGATTTCAACAATAATCCAAAAGAGGTACACTAATATGATGATCTAGATGGAAAAGTTCTGGGTAACTCACTCTAAGAGTCACACTGCCATTCAAGAACATAAAAGGATAAATGAAAGGCTTCATGAAAATCTTCAAGAGATACAAAATAGAAACACTTCCAATACTGGCGCCATTATAGCTGTTGAAGACCCGATAAGGAATAATGAAGAATATTATGAGGAAATTCAAGTAGATGCCAAATATTTTATTGATGCTTCAAAAGAAGGTGTTCCTACATTGTCCAGTGATAATGGGGAACTAAAAAGTCAGAATAGATAGATAAAAGAATGCTGACTAATACTACAGGGATCCTTGGAAGCAGCTAAGGATGAAGATCCAACATCAGAAGAGGCTTGTGAGTGTTTAGGAAAGATGATTACTATGGAGATTGTGGAAAGGAATGTTGTGCATGATGATAATACGTACTTGAGTTAGAAGTACTTGAATCATGTTACACAAGTTCATTTGTGGCTTATTAGAGCTTAGTGTTAATATTTAATGTGTTATTAAAGTCTCAAAAGTCACTTACGAAAAGGTATACCCTCTTCAAAATATTTCTATATAAGTTGAACATGTGATGATTGAATGAGAGGAACAAAAAAGAGAGAAGAGAGAGATATACAAAAGAAGAGACTTTCATAACATATATCATGTAGATTATACTGTAAAGGACCATGAATGCATGCATAAATTTTGGCAGAAATCAACAAAAGATCTTTAATTATGCGTGACTTCAAATTGTTGTCTATTGTTTGTTGATTTTAACAATTATATGGTTGTCTCCACACTATTATTTCTTTGTTATTTGAACTTTTGTATCCAAGTTGATATTCAATTTCATTAGACACATTTTCTGTTATTTTTTAATCAAGTTAATTGGTTTCTATCAAAGAATTAAAATCCTTTTAATTGATTATAGTAACTTGGAAGCAATGTTTGGATCAGTAAGAAGATCCCTAGAATTGATAAGACTCCCATATTGTCTCCAACTCTATATTATCTTGTTATTGAAATTAAGGATATACTTCATTTACACATTTGCTATCATTGTGTGATTATTTTTAATTGGTTCCTTCAAATAAGGATTAAAATCCTTTTAAATAAGTCATAGTAACCTGATAGGATCGATTGGATCAATAAGTAGAGTCTATCAATCACATTCTTGCACATTTATACAAGGTATAAACAGAAATAAATGAAAAAAAATTAGAAATATAACCAATACTAGTCACTTATCATAAAGTTTCATTGACTTTGCTTACCCAATAAGGCATTGGTCCACTTCATATTTCATTATACCTTACTTATCTACTTTCATATTCTAAATTTCCAATTATCACATTAGGAGTAGTAGTTAACAAGCATTCATCTATTCCACACTTTATGCCACCATGGATAGATCCTTAAATCCGATTAAGTCACACAACGCTTAGGTCTACTTTAGCTATCAAGGTCCACCCGCTTAGGTTTAGAAGAGCCTGAAGTGCAGGGAGTCATCAACCATATATTTTAACTCCATTCGCTAGTTCAAAAATGTTGCAAGTCTGATCATAGAGTGTGGCATCCTCTTAGCATTTGTAATTTTCATTTTTGAGACCTAACAAAATGTTCCTTACACTATTTTTGCATTTACAATATCGATTATATGGCTGCCTTACACTTGACTTGTCTATGGTGCTATCTTGTTTGTTCATGAGTATCAAGCATACGAATCTTTTCTTGCATCGTGGAGCTCAAATTTCATTATTGTGTGGTGACTTATCAAATTTATCATGAGGTATAGCTTTGGTATGGTTGTATGTATGGGAGCCAAACTTAGGCTTGAATTTCCCATAGCCACTTGCTTGTGTATGTAAGAAGATATCAATCACATGCATATGTGTCTCACCTCTTTGGAGGCTCACCTAGTGGAAAACCTAAGGTTCCACTAGCCCTTGTGAGCATGCATTTGGTTTTCATAGTGGACATCATGCACCACTTGTAATCCATGTTGCAAGTATGAATGAGTATGGTGGTGTTGTCATTAATGTTGTCATTAATGTCAACATAGTGTAGATTGTTACATAGAAAGGAATCAAGTGATTGTATGTTGTGCATGTATAGTTGAGATATTGTAGATATGTTGTGAGTACATGGATCTATCTTTATGAAGTTGTAGGTGTGCTAATATGTTGAGTTGCCAAGTGCTTTTGAGAAATAGTGAAGACAAAGTTGTGTGTGTGTTTAGAATGAGCTCTAGTATGTGCTCTGCACTTCTTCTATGTTGATCCTATGATTGTATGGATTTGAAGTGTTTTTCATAGACATTATTGGGTGATATATCCCAAATTAGAGCTTCTGGTTTGATGGAGAGTGAAATTTGTGTTCACCGGTGTGCGAACTAGTTTGGTAGAGTTGTTTATCTATGGACTGGGAGAAATGTTCCTGCTCCGTAGTCCTTCGTTGTTTTTTTTAAGTCTTGCAGATCCGAGAGATGGCTTGTAATGATGTTGTCTATGTTTTGACAAAGGTGTTCATGGTTTGGTGCTCCAGAAGACTAATTTCAGACTTGTGTGTGTCTGTACAATCTAGATGGACTGATGGAAAGTATTATGTGTATCAAGTTCATTGCATTTGTTGTGGATGAATATGAAGGTATCTGAGATGTGTTCTCATGCATGGTGAAGTGTGTTATGTGGTCTGCATATTATCTTCTTGTTGTGGAATCATGCACTTCAAATTTCATTTGTGTTTTCATTAGGTTTGGCTGACCTAGTGTCTACACTTCATGCGAAGGATAAGTATCAATTGGGAAAGCATGTGATTGATCTAAGACATTATTTTGGGTTTGTTGAATACCCAAGATACTGAGAGGAGGGGTGAATCAGTATCTTCTTAAAATTATTGAACAAATACCATCCAATTACTCCAATACATATAATAGCAAAGATAAGCAAGATCATTAATAGAACATTAAAGCATACAACACATGAACACCAAGATTTTTACATGGAAAACACAAAATGGGAAAAACCACAGTGAGGGTTAGCTCATAATATAATATAAATAGTTATAAGATATAAAAAAAGGGTGTCTCATTGCCAGGACTCACTATCCAAAATGGGAAGCTCATTTCCTATAGAAATATAATGAAAAAATGGCTTATAGCCAGAAAATGAACTGATAATGTACACCAACAAGTGTTGATTTAGTTCCTTTGAAGCTCAATAAATTGACTTAACACTCTTCATAATATTCACACTTCTTCAAATTCACACCATTATTCTCTCTAAAATCACACCAGTAATCTCAAAATGATGCAACATATATATTTGATACATCTACAACCATTAATTAGGTTGGCCTAATTAGATGCAATATATATTCACCAAAAAGACTGTGAACTCCAAATTAGTACAAAACTTCTCCAAAAAATAATCCAAGCATGTAGCACGCTAAAATATCTTAGAATGCACCAAATATAGGTCACACATATATACACAACACAAATTAATCCATTACAATATCAAATATACATTAGGTTGGCCAGAGATAGACCTAATACCAAGAATGCAACAATATAGTAGTACCAACTCATCATACCAACACTTGTGCACTCGAGATTCTAAAAATACATCCTTCCAAAATCCAAAAACCATTTCCAAAAACTACAAGCAAGACTTATGATCAGTAGAGGATGTCAAACCAAAATACAAGAGGATAGTAACTGTATACTAATTCAGATACTGATTCAAAATACTAGAACTAGCTAAAACTTGAACTTGCAATTGCAACTCATATATCATGGCCATGACATCAACGACAACAAAAAATATGAAAAATGAGATCTTCTTCTTCATTCTTCCAACAACATCTTGGTTAAGTGTTGGTTTTTCCTACTTTCATTCTCTTCCATAGCGGAAATGTTGAGTTGTCGACCTAATTTGATTTTGTAAATTGAAGTGTGTGTATCCAACCTTGGAGAAAGTTTTTGAAGTTGAAGATGGTATAAATACAAGTCGAGATGCTATGCATTGGTGTATTAGATGAGCCACAAGTTTGAGAAGCAAGATTTGTGCAAAAATAAGTTGAGGCAGTAGTACTTTAATGTGCCAGATTCCTAAAATTAATGAGCTAATGGCATCTGCAATCTTCTGATCAAGCCTATGGATGTGTGTAACCTTTTATGGTGGATTTTTTTGTTTATCTTTTGTATCTGTAGGTAGCGATCCTCCTTGTTGGATAGTGAGTCATTTTTGTAGGTAGTGAGCCTTTTATTTTGGGTAGTGAGCCCTTGGTAGTGAGCCTCTTTGTAATTATTTTTGGAATTACTTTATATTGTGAGTTAATCATCACCCTATTTTTTCCCTTATTGGGTTTTCCACATAAATCTAGAGTTTCTTGTGTTGATATTGGTTTCTATTATTTTCATTTCATGTTCATACTTAGCAACAGAATTAAGTGGATGAGAAGTTGATAAGTGTTTGAGATTTGTGATTGCATTTGGTGACAGCTGATTCACCCCCCCTCTTAGTTGTTTTGCACCTTTCAACAATTGGTATCAAAGCTTTGGTTCCTTGGAGAAGAGCTTAACTGATTGAGGTAGATCTAATGGAGCAAAAATTATCAATCCCTATGTTTGATGGATCTAACTACAATGACTGGAAAGTGTAGATGAGAGGTTACATAGTCTCTCTTGGTTACAAGAATCAGAAAGTTGTTGAGACAATATGTTGCACCGACAAGTGGTCCTTCTTTTGCAGATGATATTTCTGCCTATGAGGAAAATTCAAAAGCAAGGTATGCAATCTATAGTGCTTTATCTAAGACTAAGAGAACAAAAGTTATTTCTTTGGGCACTACTTATGAAGTTTGGAAAAAGTTGGAAGATATCTATGAAGGAAATGATAGAGTAAAATTGTCAAAGAAGCTAACAGCTAAGCACAAATATGAGAACATGAAAATGGAAGAAGGTGAAGATATTGCAAGCTATTTTTAGAGGGTTAATATTGTAGTGAATGAAGTGAAAAATCAAGGGGGTACTCTAACAGATGAAGATGTAATGGAGAAAATTTTGATGACTCTACTAGAGAGTTACAGTGATAAGGTTTTAGCTATTGAGGAGGTGTATGATCCTAAGAAGTTCACTAAAGAACAACTATTTGGCACCTTGACTACATTTGAAATGGGGAAATTTGGAAAGGAAAGGAGAAGACAAAATCAACCTTTAAAGATACATAGATAGAAGATGATCTGGATGGTGATAGTTTAGATGAGTTGGAAGAAAATTTTACAAGGAAGTTGAAGACAGGTACCAGTAAGTACAAAAGTATGTTACCTTTTAAATGTTTTAGTTGTGGAAATATTGGTCACTATTCTTTAAGATGTCCAAATAGAGTTGTACAGAAGAAGAAAAGAGATAATAAAGACAAAAAGGATAAGAAGTTCAAGAAGTTGTATTATGTTAGAGAAGATGCTGGGATTTTTTATGATGAATCTAATTTTGAGGGTGATGATGATGAATACTTGTTTCTAGCCTTAGAGAATAAATAAGTGTCTACTAACTCTAGAAGATATGCAAGGGAAAGTGGTGTAGACAACAAAAAGGATGAGATGGAAGGTACTCTGGTTATTTCCTTTCATGCTAGATAAGATGAAGACTATTGGGTGATTGATAGTAGATTCTCAAATCACATGACCAAAGATAAAAGGAAGTTCACTAAACTTAAAAAATATGATGCTGGATTTCTCATGTTTGGAAATTATTCAAGAGCAAAAACTTTTGGGAAAGGAATAATTATTTTTGATGGAAAAAAAAACACTGATGATGTCTATTATGTTAAGGGATTAAGGCATAGTATTTTTAGTGTTGGAAAAATGTGTAGCAAAGCATTCAAGCTTGTGTTATAGGATAATACCTGCGAGATCAAAAAAGGGTTTGAAACTATGGTTGTTGTAGGAAGGAGAACATATGGAAACATTTATCAGCTTAAGGGTGTTGATGGTCAGTGCCTTGTATCTCAAGTTAATGAAAGTTGGCTATGGCACCGAAGGATGGGACATGTAAAATTTGATAATTTGATTAGGATTAGTTTAAGAGAAGTTGTCTAGGATCTTCCTAAAATAACAAAGCCTACCAATACTATTTGCAAAAGTTGTCAGTTGGGAAAGCAAACAAGATGTAGCTTTAAAGGAAAATATCAATCAACTACCAGAGTGCTGGAATTGGTTCATATAGACCTCTTTGGTCCCACAAGAATAAGAAGTAATAATTGTGAAAATTATTTCATGCTCCTTATTGATGATTATTCTAGAATGACATGGGTAACATTTCTTAGGGAGAAAGCTCAAGCTCTGGATAGATTAAAAGTGTTCAAGGCAAGGGTATAGAATGAAGTGAACTTGGGAATAAAATGTTTAAGGTTTCATAGAGGTGGAGAATTCATTTCCAGTTAATTTAATACATTTTGTGAAGAGCATGGCATAAAGAGACATTTTTCTACTCCTAGAACCCCTCAACAGAATGGAGTTGTTGAGAAAAGAACTGAACTGTTCAAGAGGCTATGAGAACTATGATGAAAGAGGAAAATGTATCTAATGTATAATAGAGAGAGGAAATACACATTTTTTTTATATTCTTAATAGAGTTCAAATTAGAGGTAATAGCACAAAGACTCCTTATGAGTTGTGGACTAGCAAAATTCCTACTGTGAAGTACTTTAAGGTGTTTGGAAGCAAATGTTACATTAAAAGAGATGATGAGAATCTTGGGAATTTTGATGGTAGATGTGATGAAGGTATTTTCCTTGGATATTCAACTAGTAGAAAAACTTATAGATGTTTCAATAAAAGTTAGATGAAGATAGTTGAGAGTGAAAATGTAAAAGTGGATGAAGATATGCATAGGCCAGTTGAAATAAGTGAAGTTGAACCAGATGAGCCTATATGCAGAGTAGTACCTGAAGAGAATAAGGAAGAAGAAGAATAGATTGAAGAAGAAGAAGAAGCTCGAGAACTTTCTCCTAAGACCCCAAAGTATGTACAAAATAATCATCTTGAAGAACAACTAATTGGAGACAAAAGTGAAGGTGTGAAAACAAGAAGGAAAGTCATAGCAGCTGAAAAATGTTGATCAACAAAGTTTGCATTTCTCTAATAGTCTTATGGGAAATTCAGTGAGTGGGGGACTAGTTTGTGCCTCACTGAATACCTTCAAGATTTTTATAGAAAGCCAACTTTTCTTTGGGATTTGGAGAAAAGGGTAGAAGAAAATGTAAACATAAAACATAAAAATGGTGATGCACCAATGCTTTTACAACATTTCAAATCCAATAATTCCTGTGTGTGATATAATTAGACACAAAATGCATCAAACCTTCATTATTGGAAAGAGAATGAACAACAAAGGCTAAAAACAAGCATAGTGTAGACTTTCAAATATTTCTGTACGTAGTTTTCATTAAGGCCCAATCAAACATAAATTAGATTTCTAAGAATAACATAAGGACATTCAGAAATTGCATAAACTCTCTCTCCTAATATAGAATAATATAACAAAACAACAACCCTTCAAAAAAATAGAGAAGTCCACTGACATAATCTAGTTTTCAAAAGTTATTATTCTACCATACAAGCATACGACATGGAAATTAACCACTTAAACTATTCAAATTCAGTTTGACACAATGTTTCATTCAAAACAAAAGCATAAAGAAAGAAAGATTGATAAAGGCCATACATGCACAGTCTCAAAGATTTCTTCTCAATAATTCATGCTTTAAATATCAAATGAACTTTAAAATAGAGGTCATATGCCAATCTGACAATAGTTTGAGCTTTAAAAGATATAACATGCTAGAGAAAATTAGTTCTACAAATTTTACTCCAGAAAATAGTTGTATATCCTATGAAAACTAAAGAAAATTTTCCTTAGCAAAATAAACTAAAACATGGAATCCAACCCTTTCATCTGTCACCACCTCTCATTTATAGCTGCAAAAAGAGGAATCCACCACCACAACACAAAAGTAATTATTTCCAGATGTTGGCATGTGATAGCACACAATCTGATCATAGATCTTTAGTTAGGTCACAAAAATATTTTCTCATCAATTCTCAACTACGACATTAATGCTTTTTAGATATTTAGCAAAGATAGTGGTCTGTAAATGATCAAATCCTGGAAAATAGAATGGAAAAAGTTCTAGTTGACCAATCACATCATCCAATGACACTGACTCAAAGCTTCCATCTTGCAAAAAAAGAAAATAAAAAGGCTAAGAAGCTTTGAAAAACTCCCAAAAGATATCGATTCATAAGAAGCAGAATATGCTCGTAGCAAAGAGGTGACGTGTTGAATAGGCGGAAACACTTGATCTCATGAATATAGCTCCTTCAGAAAATATTAGATGAGTTGAAAGATGTCCCAAATCTCTCCTACAATGAAGGTGAAAAAAGGAAAGCTGTTAAATAGATTTTTGGCACCCTCATCATTTCTAGCACTTCTAGGGAATTTCACCTAAAAGGAGAAACAAGGGCCAAAGATCTAGCTAGGTTCATTCAAATTAGGAAATGTAGGATGTTATTAAGGCTAAATCAGATGATATGAATGAAATTAAGCTAAGTAATTGATTGATTATGAATGCAAAACCTAAGAAGCAACTGATGTTTGAAAACATATTATGTAATGTAACAAGACCTAGAAATGAATGCAAAACTAAACAAAACTAAAACAAACTGAAAGTGTGCACCTCGAATGTGGATGAAGACTATAAATGACATTTGAAAAGCTATTGATGCCCATTTTTAGGCCTGGAGGGACTCATTCACTATTTTGGGTGAATCAGTCCTAGTTCTGCAAAACTGATCCAAAGCCTGTTTTTGACAAAAGGGTATCTAAAAATGATGAAAAACAAAAAATAGCATGAGAGTGGGACTCATTCACCACTCATGGAGAATGATTCCACTTTTGAATTTCTGAATATTCAAAGGTGGATTCTAAAGCTTCCATTATGTACTTTGGCTTTCTATAGGTGTTTGCTTTTAAAACTCTAATTTCCAAACCTAAAAGTGAGTTTTTGTTGATATTTTTCCTTGGACGATGAAGAGAACACCTAAAAAAATTTAAAACTTTATCTTTAATTATTTCCAAGTCTCTAAAATGTCTAAATCTACATACACACAAGACAAGAGAGAAAAATGTTTAATGTTAGGGCATGGGGATTTTCCTTGGTCAAACCCCTTTTAGGTAATTAAACCAAAATGATGAAAGAATGGAATGAAACATGCAATAATTGAGTTGATTACATTTCCATAATGTTTGATCTTGAAATTATTCAACAAAACTTGAAGGATCTTCCCTTGAATGTCTAAAAATTGATATCTTCATGACTTGAAATGATAAAACCATAAGTTTCTTAACTCGAGATGGAAGATTGGTTGATGAATGATGAAGAATGGTTGTGAAAATGAGTTAAAAGAGTTGTATTTATAGGTATTTCACCTTATTTTCCCATTAATACCTCATCATAGGTCGACATAAAGTAATATAAAACTTAAATTTCACTTTTTTCCATTCAAAGGTCAAAATTGAGCCTAATGGGACTCATTCACAACACATGGTGAATGGGTCCCACCTGGATGGGATTGATTCACCTTGCATGGTGAATGGGTCCCACATGGGCCAATTTAACAACTAGGATTCCAAGAGATAAGGAAGTAAGGTTTTAATGCAACCTTGTCGGGTATTTGAACAATTTAAGCCTTGTGATGCACAATATGGGTTAATAGGAGACTATTTGTGATGATGGGAATGTCAA
Source organism: Sequoia sempervirens (assembly GCA_007258455.2). Taxonomy (NCBI): domain Eukaryota; kingdom Viridiplantae; phylum Streptophyta; class Pinopsida; order Cupressales; family Cupressaceae; genus Sequoia; species Sequoia sempervirens. The sequence continues at coordinate 93,026,358 of VDFB02252616.1, forward strand.
ATAGGGATTGGGACATAGAATTAAATGTGAAAGTGTGATTAAATACACTTTTCAACACTAAAATGAGGTCCACATAGCCTAGGAATGCACAAAAACCAATGTGAATGTGCAAGACACATTACAATACTAGTTTAACATTAAGTTTAATTTACAAGCCTTCTAAATTGATGTGATAATTTTATTAAACACTTTACAACACCTTTATAAGATATTGTTAAAAGCATGTTATTCAATTTTCAAGGGTCAAAGACATAGTGTGGATACATAAAATGCCTCACAACACTTGAATCAAGGCCTCATTATGTCAATTTATCATGAAATATTCCCATGTCAAGTAAAGGGTACTTTTTTCTATGATGCATTTAGCCCCCACTTTAGTGAGAGGATGAACTTTCTTCAAACTCACATTAAATTAGACATTCAAGAGAGATAAAAATTTTCATATGCAAATGAAAAATAGTGACAAAGATAAAAGGAGGTTGCGCAAGCTGCCAGTATCCAAGATCCTAAGTCAAACCAACAAGATACATAATCATACAATGACAAGAAAGAAGATGAAAATGAAAGGGGTGGATCAAGCTTCGATCATTTATCCAAATAGTTGTGGATTATATCTAGGCTTGTTTGTTTTGGAAAGAAAATGCATACTCACTCTAGGTCAATGAAACTCTTGACTTTCCACTAGGTGAGAATTCCCAAAAGTATACTCAATCTGGGGCGACAGAACTCATGGTGGTACGTCAGGTGAGAAGACCCAAAAAGGTGAAATACATATACTAGTTGGTACACACTCACAAACACATAGGTGGCTATGGGGAAATTCACACCACTAAGTGGGCTTCCCGCTCAACCATATAAAAGTTATACCTCCTGATAACTTTAACAAGGTGCCACAAAGGGAAAATAATTTTCAAGCTCTATGACATAGGAAAAACTCTGTATGCTTGATACTCATAGACATTATTAATGCAAGATAGTGTTAGGAATGTTCAAATGGATTTTTCTTGTTCATGCAAGGTCTCATCTTAGGGAACATCATGCCTAATGTATCCAAGAGAGGATGTTTTAAATAAATATCACGCTTTTGGAGAGAATCAAGCCCAATGACTCTACCAAGAAAAGGACACATCACAAGAAGAAATAAATCACATAATGAAATGTGAGTGGTCATGTATTCCCCCACTTTAAAGTGGTTGCAAGCACATTTACTGTGAGAAATTGCTTTAAAGTAGAAGAATAGGATATGAGAGCTTACCTGGAAATCCCTATGCCAAATCACATGATTTTGAGAAGCTACGTCATGAAAAAGGGAAGTATGTCATATGTGAGCCAACTTAAGGCATGTCGTCCACATCCCACACTTGCTCTTATATTTTCAATGAAAGGATAATGAATAGCTAGAGGAATCAACCATAAGTGACATGCGAGGACAAGGCTATTGAACTCCTTGCCCCCACTTAGTGCAGAGGTGAGCCACAATGATTAATGAAATGCATGCTAGAGTGAAAATCAATATCAATTAGAGGAATTAGGTTCCCCCATATAGGGGAGCATTCAAACTCCTGAAAATGTTGTATTTTTTGAATCAAAGCCTTACATTCATTAGTGGAATGACCATGAACTCTATGATAAGCATAAAATGAAGTTTTTTCATAACATTTCTTATGAGTTCTAAGGGGAAGAGTGATCAAGTGATCTTGGAGGAGTCTTGACAAGATACCCTCTTGATCAATGGGAGAAGGTGGTCTTGTGATTTGTTTCAAAGATACATCTTTCTTAGTACTGGATGCCATATTTATGCAAGTTGCTCTAAATTGTGAGATTTTATTTGCCCCATTATAGGAGGGTATAAAATCTAACGAATTCAAATCATGAACATTTTATGAGATGATATTGACATTAAGTGAAGGTACAGTTGTGTTTTGCATGTTTGGTGAAGGATGATGTGCAAGACCACTATTGGTTAAAGTTGTGGTGCAGGAGCACCTAGGAGGCATTTGGAAAAACTAGGCAATATGTTGGAAGCCTAGGAAGAATTTTGTAATTTTGTGATTTTGATGTGTTAAGGTCATGTTGACCATCTATTCTTGTGTTAGAAGTGTTAGAATATGTTAGAAGGAAGGTTGTTCTATAGTTCAAGGTAGAATGGATGTGGTTCTCAACTTGTTCTAATAGGATTCTCTAGGAGCTAGAAATAAAGCCCAAAATGTTGCATTTATGCAATTTTGGCCTTTAGTAGTGGTCAAGTCTGATCAAGGGGAGAAATAACCACCTTATGAAGCTTTAAAATGTGAACCTCGACATGGTGAGAGGGTTGGAAAACATTGGAATTGTAATAGTTTGAAAATTGGAAAAAACAGTGATAGTTTAGAGTGCATTTTTTTTGTTCTTGTTCTTGTTCTTGAAACAGTAGTAAATGGATTGAAAAAGGTCTTTTTTTTATATTAGAATGTAGTGAAATTATCTTTGAATCATTTTTTGGTGCAGTAGTTAGTTGGTTACTCACTTTGAAGTGTTCTTGTAAATTCTTTGTTCTTCTTTTAACTGCAATTTTGACTGATAAACTGTGAAAAGATGGGGTTTTAGTTTTCATTCCCACTATACTTAGAGTATGGCCTTGTGGGAAATGTGTCTATGCCCCATTACTATACATATATTAGTATTAGGAGTCTATAGGTGTCCAAGAAGCATGGTGAAAGTCTCTTCCTAGGTGAGCTTGGCTATGCCCGGTTAGGAAAGATAGTGCAAAATAGACACTAATGTTGCAGGGGTGTCTACTTTCTAGAAAATTAGGGTGTGTGGTGGTTGCAGGAGGCCTTACAAAGGCTTGGAAAGAAGCAAGAGTCTTCACCAATCCATTTGGTGGCTGAAAGAAACAAACAGTTCACAGTGAGGTCAAGAAATGGCCTAAAAAGCTCTAATTCTCACAAAATCAGGGTTACGCCTATGTATGGACTGAGAAAGCCTAAAACCTCAAAAATCCTTAAGAGGTTTAAAAATGAACTAGGTTCTCAGAAGGAAGTTTGTGAAGTTCTTTAGAAAAGTTGGAATTTTAAGCCTACTTTCTCAGGTTAGGAGGCCTAATTGGTGCTGAAGGGCTACTAGCCTTTTTTAAACCCTAGAATAGGGTTTGGTGAGAGTGATGGAGAAATGGAGTATGGTGGATGATCAAGAACCCTAGGTGGATTTTTTTGAAGCTATGGAAGTCAACACACACCCCTGCAACAAGTTAGTGGGGTTTGGAGAGTTAGCTAGCCTTTAGGAAGATTAAGGGCTAAGGAGAGAATGGAGGAGAAAGCACCAAGATTGGCTTGGTTAGGTGAATGTAGATGATAGGAGGGTTGGCCAGGAGAACTAGGGGTGCCTAAAAATATATACGGCCTATAGGTTAATAAGGTGGAGAGTGACACCAAAGGGGTTTGCCAAGGTGTGACCCAGAGCATGGGACAGTGAGTGTTCCATCCAACCCTACCCTATCAGATTGGTATCAAATCAAGTAAAAGATTTGGGAAAGAGTAATATATGTTAGAGGTTGAGTCAAGTGATACTACCATCATGGTGACAAATGCACAATTGGCCAAGATGGCTGAAGAGAAAGAGGAAGATAATAGGAAATTGAGGGAAAGAATAGCCCAACTTGAGTAAGCAGTGAGGAGTGCGCAATTTGAAGGAAGGATACCGAGGGAAGAAGAGGTTGTAGAGGAAGACAAGACCCCTAAACCTGACCCTATCTTGAAAGAAGAGCCTTTCTTGAAGGCATTGAAGGCCTTGAGTGGAAAAGCACTTAAAGGCATACCACTACTTAGTGGGAAAATGGAAGCTGATCTAGTCATGGATTGGATAGAGGGAATGGAAAACCATTTTGAATGTGGAGTCACTAAAGCATAGAAGGTAAAGGTGGCCAAATCAAGACTAAGAGGTTTTTCCTTGACATGGTGGAAATTCATTCAAACAGAGAGGGAAAAGGAAGGCAAGTAGCCTATAACTACTTGGAAGGGTATGGTTGCCAAAGTAAGAGAAGCATACATGCCTGATGACTATGAGATTCAGTTACACAAGAAGAGACAAAGCTTAAGGAAGAAAGACCAAGATGTGAATACCTACATAGAGGAGTTCCAAAAACTTTGTATGAGGTCCAATGTTACTGAGGATGAAAGTCTTAAGGTAGCTAGATACCTTAATAGCTTGAAATGGAACATCCAAGAAGAGATGGCTCTTTTAAGTCCTAAGACTATACATCAATGTTACCAATTGGATATCAAGATTGAGGAAAGAAACAAGAGGAAGCAAGACTATGCTTCTAAGGGTAGAGGCAAAGGCAGAGATCAAAGAGATCAAAGAGGGCAGTGTGGTGGCTACCAAGGTAGAGGTAATGACCAAAGGAACCAAGGAGAGTTTAAATCCCCAGATCATGGCAATGAAACACCTTCTAAAGGAGGGTATAACAGAGGTAGAGGACCTCAAGGAGGTTCAAACAAAGGAAGAGGAGTAGGCAGGAGCAATTCTTATTTTGCAAACATGAAATACTACCATTGTAGTCAAGTAGGTCATCCTACTTATAGGTTCCCAGAGAAAGCATCTTCATCAAGCAATGAGAAGAGAGTGGCTTATGCACAAGAGTACACCATGTGTCCTAAGGAATCTAAGGTTAGTCATATTGAATTGGAGGTAGGAGAGAATCTAATGGTCAATAGAGTTTTGATCATACAACCGGTAAAGGAAGAACCAAAACAAAGGAGAGCTCTATTTAGAGTAAGGTGCAAGATACTTGGTAAAGTGTGCAAGGTCATAGTGGATTTAGGTTCAACAGACAATATCATCTCAAAAGAGGTAGTAATGAAACTGAAATTGGAGAAGGTACCCCATACTAACCCTTACAAGGTCACATGGCTAAACAAGGGACAAAGTGTTTTAGTAAATGAGCAAGTAACGGTGGAGTTTTCTATTGGAGGGTACAAGGAAAAGTTAGTTTGTGATGTGTTACCCATGGATGCATGCTATATACTATTGGGTAGACCATGGTAGTATGATAGAAGTGTCATATATGATGGGAAAGAGAACACCATCTCATTCAAGAAGGATGGGAATACTTTTAAGTTGTAGTCACTGTTAGAAGAAGATGAAGGATAGTTAAAGACACCAAACATCATGTTGAGTAGTGGTAAAGAGTTCCTTAACAACCTACATCAAGGGAGTGAAGGATATGTGGTTGTGTTACAACCTAAAGAGGAAGATAAGGCTGAAAATATAGTCCTACCGGAAGCAGTCCAGAAGTTACTTGAAAGGTACAAGAGCATAGTTAGTGATGGTACACCTGCAACTTTACCTCCAAAGAGAGCCATTAGTCATCAAATCAAATTCATACCTAGAGCTTCATTACCAAACAAAGTAGCATACAAGCTTACACCAGATCAGAACCTAGAAGTAGCTAGGCAAGTGCAAGAGTTGTTGGATCAAGGATTGATTCAAAAGAGCATCAACCCATGTGCAGTACCAGTGGTTTTAGCAACAACGACGGGAGGGAAGTGGAGGTTATGAATCAAAAGATACATGGATTCAAGAAGATCAGTTCAAGAAGTTTGGTATTGACTTTTCATTGGTCTCTCCTTCCATTCCCTAGTGTTTGGGCTGAGAGAGGGAGAATGGTGTAGGAGCACCTAGGAGGCATTTGGAAACACTATGCAATATGTTGGATGCCTAGGAAGAATTTTGTAATTTTGTGATTTTGATTTTTTAGGTCATGTTGACCATCTAGTCTTGTGTTAGAAGTGTTAGAATATGTTAGAAGGAAGGTTGTTCTATAGTTCAAGGTAGAATGGATGTGGTTGTCAACTTGTTCTAATAGGATTCTCTAGGAGCTAGAAATAAAGCCCAAAATGTTGCATTTATGCAATTTTGGCCTTTAGTAGTGGTTAAGTCCGACCAAGGGGAGAAATAACCACCTTATGAACCTTTAAAAGGTGAACCTCGACATGGTGAGAGGGTTGGAAAACATTGGAATTGTAATAGTTTGAAAATTGGAAAAATAGTGATAGTTTAGAGTGCATTTTTTCTATTCTTGTTCTTGTTCCTGAAATAGTAGTAAATGGATTGAACAAGGTCTTTTTGGTTAGATTAGAATGTAGTGAAATTTTCTTTGAATCATTGTTTGGTGCAGTAGTTAGTTGGTTAGTCATTTTCAAGTGTTCTTGTAAATTCTTTGTTCTTCTTTTAACTATAGTTTTGACTGGTAAACTGTGAAAAGATGGGGTTTTAGTTTGCATTCCCACTGTACTTAGAGTACGGCCTTGTGGGAAATGTGGCTAGGCCCCATGCCTATACATAGATTAGTCTTAGGAGTCTGTAGGACTCCAAGAAGTATGGTGAAAGTCTCTTCCCAAGCGAGCTTGGCTATGCCTAGTTAGGAAAGACAATGCAAAATAGACACTAACGTTGCAGGGGTGTCTAATTTCTAGAAACTCAGGGTGTGTGGTGGTTGCAGGAGGCCTTACAAAGGATTGGGAAGAATCAAGAGTCTTCACTAGTCCATTTGGTGGCTGAAAGAAACAAACAGTTCACAGTGAGGTCAAGAAATGGCCTAAAAAGCTCTAATTCTCACAAAATCAGGGTTATGCCTATGTACGGACTGAGAAAGCCTGAAACCTCAAAATTCTTGAGAGTTTTGAAAATGAACTAGGGTCTTAGAAGGAAGTTTGTGAGGTTCTTTAGAAAATTTGGAAGTGTAAGCCTACTTTTTTGGGTTAGGAGGCCTAATTGGGGCTCAAGGGCTACTAGGCCTTTTTAAACCCTAGAATAGGGTTTGGCGAGAGCGATGGAGAAATGGAGTATGGTGGATGATCAGGAACCCTAGGTGGATTGTTTTGAAGCTATGGAATTCAACACATGCCCTTGCAATAGTTAGTGAGGTTTGGAGAGTTAGCTAGCCTTTAGGAAGATTAAGGGCTAAGGAGAGAATGGAGGAGAAAGCACCAAGATTGGCTTGGTTAGGTGAATGTAGATGATAGGAGGGTTGGCTAGGAGAACTAGGGGTGCCTAAAAATCTATAGGGCCTATAGGTTAAGAAGGTGGAGAGTGACACCAAAGGGGTTTGCCAAGGTGTGACCTAGAGCATGGGACAGTGAGTGTTCCATCCAACCCTACCCTATCAAGTTGATTTATGGAGTGTGTTGTGTGAGACTGTTGATGTTGAGTGAAAGTTTGGACAAAGGAAAATAATGAAGACCATGAGTCATTTTTTGTGTTAGGGTCAATAGGGTTGTGGATACCTTGTTCTCAAGAACCACATCATTTTCCACTATATCCATGTTGTTTCATAAGGTCATAACCTTTTCCATAAAGCTTTTTCATTGCTTTGGAATTGGGTGGTTGTTCGTTGTTGTGTTCATCAAAGGTTTTTGTGTAGTTTGTATCTTTGTCTGAAGTGATTGAGGTGGATGCATTTGGAAGGTTGTCCAATTTGTGTGTTGACATTATTGTTGGGTGTTCTTGTTTTTGATATTTCTTTTGTGTGATTATGTATTCACCCATAAATGATGGTGTGAATTCTAAGGATCCCCAATCATCACCAAATAATTTAGACACCGATTCCTCATGATTTTGTTCTATTTCAAGAGGGTCTATATTGGAAGTTGGAATCAATTTTTTCAGAGGACTTGTAGGTCCTTTCTCAAGGTGGAAGCAACTTTCAGGCTTGGGATCTACTTCAACTTGATAAATGTTATTGTTATAGACATATTTCATTATATGATGAAGGGTTGAAGGCACTACGTTCATCTTATGAATCCATGGTCTTCCTAGAAGAATATTATACAAGATATCATAAGGCATGACATGAATAGGAGTTTGTAAAGTAGCCACCCCAATGGTAATAGGAGAAGTAATTACACCGAGTGATTGCTTTGTTGTATTCTCAAATCCTCGAATAGAGATAGAATCAGGTTTTATTTGTAACTTGTCAACACACAATCTATCAAGGAGATTCCCACTACACACATTAAGGGAAAAACCATTATCAATAAGGGTTCACTTTATCCCTATCCCATTGAATCTAGAAATGATCATGAAAGCTTCATTTTTTTTTTGCAAATCTAAAGGAGGGAGATCACGGTGATGAAAATTAATGTCTAAATTAGTTTGATTCATTCAATGGGTTAAAGTTGCTACATCATTCAAAGTTGTACCAGGATGAACTACAATTTGTTTTAAGGTTGTTTGAAGAATATTGTTTTCATTTGGTGAATTTTGAAGTAAATCCAAAAGGGAAATCTTTGTAGGAGTATTCTTTAATTTTTCAACAAGATCATACTCCTTTGTGTGTGAGAGGTAACAAGGAGCAATAGGTAGATTGGGTAAAGGTAAGGAGGATGGGGTTGGTTGCGGTGGTTGTAGATTATTTCAAGTGTTATATGTATGAGGAATGATATTATAACTTGGTTGTTGTGACACATTAATTTGAGGTGGGTAGAGAGTGAATTCAGGTTTATGTTGAGGTTGTTGTTTGTGTGAAGGTGGATAAAGAGAAAATTCAAGTTTAGGTGAAGGTTTATGTGACAGTGGGTAAATTATGAGTTGAGGTTGAATAATGTTAACATCCCTTAACAAGTGAGAGTCTGGATTGTCTTTGAAGGGAATACTATCATTAATTCCAATGTTATGTTTTTCTTGGCTCATAATATCCTCCCTAGAAGGAGATTTTTTAGGAGAACAATAAAGCACATGTTCATGACAATTAAGGTTTGGTGCATTCAAAATAACTTCAATGCAACTAAGGGAGTTATTAATGGTTGAATGCATTTGATAATTGATAGTGGGGAGGTTAGGGGAAGATTTTATTTTATTATTGGTTTTTTAAAAGATCTCATTCTCTTGTTCCATATTATCTACCCTACTAGGAGATTTTGTAATTTTTTCATCCAAGTTTGAGGTTTGTAAAGTAGCTTCATCACAAGTAGGAGAGGCATCAAGAGAAGGACCATTATGATCTTCAAATAGGTTTTCCCAAATGGGAGGAGCATCAGGGAAGGGAGGATCAAGGGTTTCATGAGTCTTAATAGGTATTTCTTCTAACACCAACCTATCATCTTTACATCGAGGAGGGATATTAGGAGAGAGACAAGTTTGATTGTCATGACCATGGAGACTTGCTAAGGTGATGCTTAGAAATGTGTCTATGATTTCATGTTCTTGTTTTCTAACATCTTCCAAAGGGGAATAAGGAGATGGACAATAGAGATCCTCAAGACTTGTAACTTCCTTCACCAAGATACCTTTGTCACTAATATGAGAGTTATTGGGAGGAGAACAAGTATGATTTTTATGATTGTCTACACTACCATTCTCACCAAAATGTGAGGTTAAGGATTGTTTCAATGGTTTGATCATGTTTCTTAAAGTCCTAATTTTGGTAATCAAAATTGAACACATAATAGGGATTTTTATACTTATACAATCCAATATTAGCGAAATCAAAGCAACATCTTTTGAAAGAAAACATTCTATGAAGAAAGTACAATGCAATGACTTAAAAGGAAATGCAATTTTTAGTTTTAAAGTAAACTAATTTTCTATTTACACAATGCAACAATCTAAAAATGAAATGTTGTGAATGCAAAAGTGAAGCTAAAAAATGCATGAAATGAGCTAATTGAAGCTAGATTTAACAAAATGCATGTTACAGAAATGCAACTAATTGAGATAGATAGGTTAAGGAACCAAACAGAAGCTTAAAAACAAAGTTATGAGTTCTATAAAATGTAGTTTCAGGGGTCAAAAGGGACTAATTCGCCCAAGGTGGCGAATGAGTCCCAGTATGGACTTTTAAAAAAGAAATCAAAATTTTTTGATGGATTTTTATGGTTTATGAGTGCTATGATGTAGACCTAAGTGAAAAATGTTGAATTTCAAAAAATTTAAATGAATTTAGATGCTAAAAATGCAACCTAAATGCACTTTTCTACGAATGCAAAATTTGAAACCTAGTATGCAAATGAATGAAATATAAATGCAAGCTAGATGTATTATGAAGGAATCTAAATCAAACAATAAAGTGTTCAAAAATAAGGTTCACCAAAATGAACTATATATTTTTGGCACCCTAATCCTTTCTAGCACTTCTAGGGTTTTTCAACTAAAAGGAGAAAGAAGGGCCAAAAGATCTAGCTAGGCTCACTCAAATTAGGAAATGTAGGATGCTATTAAGGCTAAATGGGATGATATTAATGTAATTAAGCTAATTAATTGATTGATTATGAATGAAAAACTTAAGAAGCAAGTGATGTTTGAAAACACATTATGTAATATAACAAGACCTAGAAATGAATGAAAAACTAAGAAAAACTAAACCAAACTAAAGTGTGCACCTAGAATGTGGATGAAGATTGGAAATGATAATTGAAATGTTTCTGATGTTTATTTTTTAGGCTTGGAGGGAATCATTCACCATTCTTGGTGAATTGGTCTAAGTTCTAGAAAACTGAACCAAAGCTTGTTTCTGACAAAAGGGTATCTAAAAATGCAAAAAACCAAAAACTGACCCTAGAGTGGGACTAATTTGCCACTGATGACCAATGAGTCCACTTTTGAATTTTTGAATATTCAAAGGTGGATTATGAAGCTCCGAGTCAACACTTTGACTTTCTAATGGTCTCTACTTCCGAAACTCTAATTTTCGAACCTGGAAGTGAGTTTTTGTTGATATTTTTCCTTGGATGATGAAGAGAATACCTAAAAAATTTTGCAACTTGATCTTCAATGATTTCCAAGCCTCTAAAATGTGTAAATCTGCATACACATAGGACAATAGTGAAAAATGTTGAATGCTAGGGCATGGGGGTGTTCCTTGGTCAAACTCCTTTTAGGTAATTAAACCAAAATGATGAAAGAATGGAATGAAACATGCAATAATGGAGTTGATTACCTTTCCATGATGTTTTATCTTAAAATTATGTAGCAAAACATGAAGGATCTTCCCTTGAATGTCTAAAAATTGATATCTTGATGACTTGAAATGATTAAAACCTAGGTTTCTTGACTTGATATAGAAGATTGGTGGATGAATGATGAAGAATGGATGTGAAAATGAGTTAAAAGACTTGTATTTATAGGAATTTCACCTTAGTTTCTCATTGATAGCTCATCACAGGCCGACATGAAGTAATATTAAACTTAAATTTCACTTTTATCCCACTCAAAGGTCAAAATTGAGCCAAATGGGACTCATTCGCCATACATGGGAAATGGGTCCCACCTAGATGGGATTGATTCACCACGCATGGCGAATGGGTTCCACAAGGGCCAATTTGACAGCTAGGATACTAGGAGATAAGTAAATAAGGTTTAAATTGCAACCTTGTGAGGTATTTTAACAAATTAAGGCTTGGGATGCACAATATGGTTTAATAGGGAACTATTAGTGATGATGTGAATGTCAAATAGGGCTTGGGATATAGAATTCAATGTGAAAGTGTGATTAAATACAATTTATAACACTAAAATGAGGTCCACATAGCCTAGGAAGGTACAAAAAATAGTCTCAATGTGCAAGACACATTACAATACTAGTTTAACATTAAGTTTAATTTAAAAGCCTTCTAAATTGATGTGATAATGTTATTAAACACATTTTATAATGTTGAATTATGAATAAATGAGTTTATTAAGTCTAGAAAAGTGTGAAATTCCATTACAAGACTTAACAACACCTTTACAAGACATTGTTAAAATCATGTTATTCAATTTGTAAGGGTCCAACACCTAGTGTGGATGCATAAAATGCCTCACAACACCTGAATCAAGGCCTCATTAAGTCAATGTATCATGAAATATTTCCAGGTCAAGCAAAGGGTACTTTTTTCTATGGTGTAGTTGTACAACCACCATGTGGCATATTGTGCACCTTTCTAATAACTTTACAAGAGACTAGGAACATTTGAAACTGAAAACATTATACAAGCAAAAAATAAAACTGATCAAGGAAAAAATGCTTCACTTCTAGCGACTCACAAGGGGTCTTCGCTTGCAGAGGCACAAAGCTAAGCCTTTGGTAATTCTTGGAGTTTGACAAAAGAAAAATGCTAGGCCTCCCAATCTGCATCAGTTGATCAAATGAGAGTACAAATCTGCCTATATGCTTGCTCTAACTCAAAAAATTATTTGAAATAAACAAATCCCCATATAGAAGAAACCTCTCCAAGGTGATAGTAGAGTCGAGAAAGAGGAAAAATCTAACACTTATTATCATCAACCGTGGGTGTTGCACTTGATCCTAACTGTTCTATAGAAGTTTGGACCTTGTGTCATATCACTTTCATGACCTACTCAATTGTCAACACATCTCCATCCAATGAAAGAAGCGGGGGAAGCCAAAAGTTGACTATGACACCAAAATATCTCTTGATTTCATTGACCTACTTGTTCAACACCATTGGAAACTCCTTCCAATTTGTTGCTACCTTGTGAAAATTGATGATCGCAATTGATTTGATGGAGGTGACCCTCCAGTCAAAATTTTTTGCACTTTTTAGGGCCTTATAAATGGCTATGCACAACTTGGAAATGAGGCTTTACAATTCTGCCACTTGGGGTGAGCATGTTTGCATAAAGTGATCGACCATCGAGCTAACCTTAACATTTAATTTTCAAGCATCTCTTATGAATTGTAAAGTAGACCCGAGAATGGTAACAACAAATGTGATTTTCTCCCAATGTGTGGATATCAGCTTCTTCCTTATTGGGAGGGCTTCAGATCCTCATGCAACAACTAGCTCCTAGTTAAACTGAGCTTCTCTTGCTCTTCTGCTTTCCTCCATTTGACTTATTTCTCTGAGGGCATTTGTTAGTTTTGAGCTCAACCTTGTGATCTCCTATTTTGACTCCTCTACTTCCATGTGGGCCTTCTGAAGATTGTCGAAAGTTTGAGATTGGACACCATCTAGCTCTCTTTTCATACTTTTCTAAGTGTGCTAGTGCTCTGTATTCATCTGGCACTCAACAGCCAACTCACCTTTCAATTTTTCAATTTTAGCATGAAGATGAACCTTCTCACTCTAAGCTTTTACAAGAAACTTAGATGCTTCCCCTTGTTGACCTTGAATTTGGATGACATGGGCCATCTTGACATCTCTGGCTCAGATCTTGTTATGCAACCTGCTCACTATTTCCTTCACATTTATCAACTCTTCCTTGTCATTCTTCAATTTTCTGCCCAGCCTCTTGTAGTCCACATATAACACCTTCTGATTGGCCTTACCTAGGACTACTTTGTCATGCAAGTGACTTTCGTTCAAAATCCAGGCCCACAGATCTCATGTCATAGTCCTCCATCTACATCTGTCCTTTAGGCTTGGACGCGAGTGACTTCATGGTAGTGATTAGCAGATAATTTTTCTCTTCATTGAAGCAAGCTTGAATCTTGTTGGTGGTGGGAACTTGGTATTTTTTAACAATATTTTTTTCTTTCTGGCCTATCGAGCCTACATGGTCACATTGAAATAGTCTTGGAGACTCTGAGGGACATCAATGCTATTAGTGTAATTAAATCGATTATTACACTAGCATAAGTTAACTTAGGTCATGCATTAATTAAGTCCTAGGTTACTTTTTTAGTAAATCATTTAATAATGAGGTAATGTCCCCTTCCTTGTTTGTAGGGATAAGATTCCTTCTAGAAGATGAGTTGTCCTTCTAGAACTTATCTCAACCTTTAATAATTTCCTAGATAGGGTTCACATGTTGTCACATGTTGTTAGATCATGACACATGCAAACATCTTATGCATCTTAGGTTTTATTTTTTTCCTATGTAATCAGGCATCTTGTTCGTTTATATCATATCAATCAAATATCATCTATGATCTAGTGTTGTAGATAAATAGTAATCTCTCTTTGCAACCTTTAGTTGTAACACTTTATGTGTGGTGTAATTTCTCTTGGTAAGATCCTTTGAAGTGTGTATAGCTTCATTGGATGATTCAACATCCATCATTTCAATATGATATCAAAGCATGTTGAATTCTAACATGGTATTAGAGCCATTCCATTGAGAATTCACCAAAAGATTAAGAAAGTTGGGCTGGAGAGATTCTTGTAGGCTGAAGGTTTCCATTAAAGTCTAATTGATTCCACCCAGGGACCAAGTTGATTTCTGAAGAAGATGGAGTCAGATCTGAGCTCGCCATTGTCTTCAAAAGGCCTTGAAACCCTAGGATCACTTATCCAATCATCAAAATCAGATACATCAACCCAGGAGCCATCAGAGGTATTTTTGGGTTTGCAAAATCAATTGTACTATCCATACAATTTGCAATAAAAAATCTCACCCCAGTTAGTTGTCCTGTAAGAAAATTTTGTTTTAGTCACAAGCACTTTTTTCTCATAAAAAAATTAGGGCTTTTATTAATATTTTTTTGGCCAATTTTTTTTTTTGGGGGTTTTTGATATAGTTGCAAAAAAAGTAATTTCATCGACTGTAATTATTAATATATGGTTGGCATATCAAGAGACATTTTTGGGGTTTAATTTTATAATCCGCTAGCATTATATTCATAGTCGGCATAATATTTTTTTCATTGACATTGATAAGGGGTTGATTTATTTTACCCCATCGACTTTATCTTTTTCTATTGGCATTCTATTTCTAAATTTGCAGATATATTTATCAATCGACATTCAATATTTTTTGAATTTCTTTTCAAGCAATATTCAAAAAATATATTATTTGGGGGTCAGTTTGTTATAGTCTGCAGCTATAAAAGTTTAGTGTTGGCATCATTTACAGCCTTACAGAGGGGAGCCACCGGGGACCCACCAGTTACATCACCATCGTCGACACATCCAAGTTGTCGTTGACTACACACCATTCTCCGTGCACCTGCTGGTTCCCATGTTCCTCCCACTGATTGAACTCCCATCTTTGATAGCCCCTACTCACTGGCTGAAGTCACCAACCGTTGGATGTTTGTCACCAACAGTAATATGAGTGGTGGCTTTGTTTTCTAAGCGCCACCACTTAGAAGTCCGCTCCACCTGAGATCACAGCCCTTCTGCCACTTGAAGTAGCACTCATTTTTTTTGCCTCTTTTTGTACTACGGTAATATTAGAGATCAAGTGATAGTGCCTAGGGGGATTTATTTTTGCACCCCATTAGGTGCAAAGTTCCTAATCTAGGCCTTATTTCATTTTATCATAACATTTCACCAGGGTATCGAAAACCAACAAACAAGATACCGTCGAAAAGGGAATTTTGAGTACTTTCTAGTGGTGACATCAGTTCAATGAAATTTTTCTCATAGAAAATTCTATAGCCAACTGAAGATAAAACCCTAATCTGAACTCAGAGGCTCATATCTTCACAACCATTTATCAGATTTTAGTGATTCGAGTGGCATTGGGAAGGTGATTCAGAGCTTTTTTCGTCTGTCTAGACCCTCTTGATTAGTTTTAGCTCCAAGTACTCTTGCATTGATTTTTTTTTTCAGATTTGTGCATTTTTTCAATAACTTGGATATCCTGAAGCTTGCGAAAAGATTTTTTGATCCGGGTAGCATCACTTCAGTTGCACATCATCCTTGGAAGTATTTCTTTGCTGTTGAAGATTATTTTTCTTTGTGTTTTTGGAGAAAATTCATTATGGGGCTTGCATATAATCCTTCTTTGGTTATGTTGCACAAGGGAAACTATAAGCAATGGTTGGATGGGATCACATACCATCTCCAATCACTTTATCTATTTCCTCATTTGTATGGTATAGTTCCCCATCCAAGTGAAGGTATTCATGAATTTTCTTGGAGTTGTAGTAGATACAATATTTTTGGAGATCATTGAGATGAAAGTTGATTGTTTGGATTCTATTGATCATTCTGATTGTCCTCATATCCTTTGGGCTAAGATTTGGGAGATATATGGAGGATCAGAAACTCCACCCTTCCCTAATGGTCAAGACTCAGATTGTCATTCCTTAGATCAAGTACCCCATGATGATATTGTTGTATAGGAGGTTGATTGCCTTGAATCTTCTAAAGAGGTTGCCAAGGTTCCTTTAGGTGCTTCTCCATCAAAGATAGATTGGTGTCCCTTCACATTTAGTGATTCCTTTTTCAGATTTATTGATTGAAGCTTCCATCACCATCATTCATTAGGACACATTCAAGTTTCCAGACTTGGCATCACAGGATGGATTTGTTTTAGGTATCACTGACTTGGATACTTCTACAAGTTTGGAGGACATTCTTAAGGGAATATCCTTCATCTATTTAGATCCCACTTTGGAGAGTTTTCTTGAGTCTTCTCATTCCTTTGTCTCAACCTTGTTTGGAGATCATGAGACTATCTTGGAGACACTTGGTTTCTCTTCAGTTATTTCATTTATGAGACTTCTTCCCTATCTTTTCATTCGAGACTTGAGGTTTCTTCAATATCTACCATTGGATTTTCTCCAGACTTGTTCCAGTGGATTTGAGGACACTTCATTTAGGGGGGCTATCAAGTCTCCATCACATTCATCATATTCAAATCATCTTTTAATCTTGTTCAACATCATTTTTCACATCGTCCTAGTTTTTCACCCTCTTCATTGATTGTGGCATCTTCATCTTCAAGCAAGGAGACATTTGAGCAGAGTTCAGAGACATCATCGACATCCACATTCATCCTTCCTTCAATTCCTATCTGGAATGGGAAGCATCTGTCCAGTCAAACTTGGTTTTGTTTCTTCCAAAAGGGAGACAAGTGGTTTGTCAACATTGGATCAAATTCTGTCTTCAGACACTTACCATTTCTTTAGGTGAACACATCTTCTAGGGGGGTTATATAGTCTCTCTCTTTCCCTCCTATGGAGGAGCTATTTAATTGTAACCATGTGATAGATGGTGTCCTTGGGGGGTATTTTGGATTCCTCCATCCTTCACATCCTATATCACATTTTTGCATTTTCATCTTCTTTTTTTAGAGGGGTTTTGCTTCCATTTGGTTTTCCCCTTTTCTCCAGTTGTGGAAGATTTTTTGCTTCTTTTCATGAAAATGGGTATCTAACATGGCCTCGTAGCTAGGACCCATCATCATCATCATCATCATCATCATCATCTCTGCATAATCATTGCATTTTCCTCCCTAATTTGAACTTATGGGGGGGTGTTAGTGTAATTAAATCAATTATTACACCAACATAAGTTAACTTAGGTCATGGATTACTTAAGTCCTAGGTTACTTTTTTAATAAATAATTTAATAATGGGGTAATTCCCCCTTGATTGTAGGGATAAGATTCCTTCTAGAAGATGATTTTTCCTTCTACAACTTATCTCAACATTTAATAATTTCCTAGATAGGGTTCACATGTTGTCACATGTTGTTAGATCATGACACATGGAAACATCTCATGCATCTTAGGTTTTCTTTTTTTCCTATATAATCAAGCATCTTGTTCATTTGTATCATATCAATAAAATATCAATCTATGATCCAATGTTGTAGATCAATAGTAATCTATCTTTGTAGCCCTTAGTTGCAACACTTTCTGTGTGGTGTAATTTCTCTTTTCAAGATCCTTTGAAGTGTGCGCAGCTTCATTGGATGATTCAACATCCATCATTTCAACATGATATCAGAGCATGTTGAATTCTAATAGATGCTCTGTGCCACAATGGAAGCACTAGGAGGGAGTTTGAAAAGGGTGATAGAAGGAGAAATTTTGGATGTATGAGCATGGGGGGATGTAAAAGGGAGCATTATCATGGAAAAAGGTGGGATACTAATTTAAAATTGGGTAGAGGAAAGACCAGTTGGGGAGAAAAGAGAAATGAGCTAAAGGAGACATTCCTTCCCAAAAGTGGATGGACCAAGAGTGATTGGTAACAAAAAGGCTATGACTATTTCAATGGGGGCCCTTGATAGGGTGATTAAAGAATCAATAGTGGCCAAAGAAAATGATACTCGTTCGATGTGTGGGGTAGCTTCAAAAGATTCTTTAAAAGTGGCAAGGGGTGTATTCAAGATTATGAGCTTAGGGTTTGAGGATGGAGGATTTGTTTCTATGGGAGGAGGTAGAGGAGTAATCAAAGATTCATAAGAAAGACGAAGAGAGGGAGAAAAATTTACCTAGGCTACAGTGGTAAAAAAATTTTGTAGGGTAGACTCTGCTTCTTCTTCTCCCTGGATTGGTGCATTGGTCGCACCTAGATCTTGGACTCATCTTCTCTTTGCATGGCCAAAACTAGTATGTTTCAATCCTCTAGAAACCAATCCTTCCAAAACTTGGCCTTTGACAACTACAATAGACCCTCTTAGGGACCATCAGGTCCCTTTTCCTTTATTATGGGCACTAGAGGAGGATGTGTCTAGTGTGTCCCTTCACCTCGAGTCTCTCTGACTGTCGAATTCCTGAGGTCAACAAGCCCAATGCAGAACTTTCTCGTCATCAATTTCATGGTTGGTCTTTGGATTGATATTGTTGGAGTTAGCCTCCTGGTCATAAATGTCTTTAAAATCCTCATCATGTGGCTGAAAGTTACCGAATGGGGCACCTAGGCATTTCATCTCTTATCAGAATCTCCAAAAGTTTTCCTTTTTCCTTTCTGACCATCCCTTGCACTTCAAATCTATGTTGAGGGATTTTCTCATTGGGATGTTCCTCTGATACTCTACCTATGACACGTAGAAACTTAGTCATTTTGGTCACTTGGATGGAATGCAAGCCAAGTCAATGTATACCTCCAACCTTTCTTGAGTTAGATTCCTCCTTCTCTCAAAATATTTCAAACTTTCATGTTTCAAACTGAAGTGCTTTATTGGGTTATAGTACCATTTGTCATAAATGAGAGATAAGCCTAAGGATGTCATTAGATTTGTGAGCTTGCCCTCATCCTTCCACTTGTTCAACATTACCTAACTATTAGCAATTGTGATGGGAAGAAAATATATCTTTGTTTTGTTTATTTTGGAGCCATAGATGTTGTCAACAATGGTTTCTTGACGACATGCCTTCAATGCGAAAACAAAGTCTGTTACAAATCTGGGGAGTCAGAAAGGCTCCCCATCAAAACCATGAAATATGGTAAATGTGAAATCCTCACCTAGGAAATAATAGATCAGGGTTGGTGGATATTACATCCATTGTATGACCTCAGGAGAGAAATAGATAATAGGGTGTGGCAAAAAATCTTGAAGTAGAGGCCTTAGAAAATGATCTACAAACTAGTAATAATCCCCTGTTTTCAAAAGCACATGGGTCCACATAGAAACTGGCTAGAGACAACCCTTTACATGCAACTTGGACACTAGTATATTCCTATCTAGCCACTCAAAATTCTAATACAAAATTAAATGAGCCAAGAAGAAGAATACCTGAATTTAGATTCAGTACTATAATTCTTTAGCTATTCTAGCATGTTCCCAGCTATCACCTCAACAAAATCATAGTACCTCTGGTTCTTTTCCCTTTTGAACAAAAAATCCAAACCAAGCTAAAAGGGATTGACCTCCTCATCATTGTCAAGGGAAAAAACCTAGGCCAACATCGAGAATACATACTGTGTGTCCTTCTTGAATTTCTTGTGTGAAAGAGGAAAGAGGAGATGACCTATCTTTGGTTGTTCCTTTGCTTTGTCCTCATAAAAATTCATTTCCCTAGCCATTTATTCCAAGAAGAATTCCATATTTTCTTCATCAAAATGTTCAACACCCTAGGTCATAGGGATACACAACATATCCCGTATGGCTTCAGCAAAAATATTAACTTTGATCCTACTGCCCTCAATGGATTTTATCCTTTTGTTGAATCTTTTGGAACATGTGCGAACTAACTCCAGGCATGGATGTATAGCAAGTAGTATGAACTATGGAAAACCAAAATTCCAAAGCTAAAATGCAAAACCCTTTGATGGTCCATGCTCCACCATTCTTTGAAATGTAGCCTCCCTAAATTTTTTAGGGTTAGCTGATAACCTAGGGTCAAAAAACATTGTCAATGATATCTTGCACTGCCTATCTTGGGATTTTTCTATCAAGCAACACCTTCTTATAGAATTCGAATGGCCATTCCTCAAGTGCTAGGGCATTGGTAAATGAGTTCCACCCAAAATATCAGTGTAACTAGGCCTTTTTCTTGAAGCTACAACTTTTCTACCAGAGGTTGATGGTTCCACCATGGCTATATCAGGAAGTTGTAAAGAATTTACATAATGAAAACAACTTTCCTTTTGCTTCTTTAGAAAAACCTAATTTTTAGTGCAATTAATTTCCTTGCTTGTACATGCAATTAAGGCTATGCTATTACTTCTAGTCCATTAAATTTTTCCATTGAGGTGATACATGAGGATTTGAGATATGTATCCCTTGGGAATGTCAAAAATGCTGCAAGAATAGAATTAGTACATTCTCCCTACTGCCTCTTTTACAAATAAACTCATTGCATTGAAGCATGTACTTTTTGCTATGTGAAACATGCTAAAGTGATGCAAGGTACCCTTGAAAAAATGTGACCATTAATTTTTCAAAGCTTAGCACGTTAATCCATGTATTTTCTCATTAGTAAGCTATCTAGTGTTGATGATGGCAAAGGAAACACATAAAAAATCAGCATACTAAAGCATTTACTCCCAACAACCATACTTTTTTCTCAAGGCATTTTGTCAGATTCTCCATATGATTTATCTACCTTCCTCCATTTTTTTTATATTTTCCCATTTTTGTCCAACTAGAAATGGATCTTCCGTTGGTTGGGCTTGTCGACTTATATTTTCTATATATAGCTATGCCACCTTATGCAATATTCATTCAAAAATATAGCCTCTTAAGCTTAGCAAGCTTTCAACTATCTCCCATTCCACCAAAATTCATTCCTCTCTCAGAATTTCTTTTGGCTGAGGAACTCCTCTTTGGCTCCTCCCATAGAGGCCACAATACTATTTTGTGGGAGAGGTAACTAGTCACTTAATCAAGCACCTGATGAAGAAATACTATCTCCTTGCCTTGATTGCGTTCAAGTGGGTAGTTGTACAAGAATTCATTAACAACAAGATCCAGCTCCAGAGCAATTACAATGTCCTTTCCTACTTCGTGGCCTCACTGCTTGACTTGAATGTGGAAAAACCTATGATAATTGAATTGTGCCACTAGATGTTTGATGTTGCACTAATGGAAGGGCTTGGTGAGATAGTGCAAGTGGCTATCCCTGGAATTGGTATCCTGAGAACCATGGATCTCCATAGGCACATGGAATTTGGGATATATGTACCTTGGTTTCCCTTCCTTTCTGAATTTTGCACCATGGACCTTGAAATGCACCATTGCTCTTTTAAACTAGCGGCCACCTATTTTTTGTGGGAGTACAACATGGAGCGTGTTCTGGGGCTCTCCTAGAGGAAGCACTTCAAGTTTTTTTTGTAGAGCCCCAATGAATAGGCCTTTGTTCTATGTCATGTGGAGCCTGCATGTGATGTGCATTCAACCTCTTTTTTCACCCTAACAGATAAGAAGAAGAAGAAGAAGAACCCGATAAAAATCTCTTTTGGCTTCCTAGAAAATGCCAGGAGGATTGAAACTATCTGGTTTGTAGAAATCATCTATTGACCTCCTCTAGAGGATCTCGAGTATGTATTTTACTAAAAAGATGGATTTCCTCTGCCATAGGCTTGCATGGTCTGCTTCAAAGGTGTTGCTTGCTATCGTTTAATAATTTGACCAACTCGTTAGCAAAATTTTGCATGAGACTCTTCATGTCGTTGATGCCCACTATGATTGAGGAAGAGCCCGACATGGTTGTTTGGGTGGTTGGATACACATACATAGAATTTAGTGTAGCCAACATTAATTGTGTAGTAGAAGTGCTTGGAGTATCTTCTTCCTAATGACCACCAAAAATTTCTACAAATATAGGCATTAGAGGTCATGGTGGAAGCTTCATCACATCAATTAGATTGTTTTCCACACAGACAACCAACTCATATGCATCGAGCAAGATATCCCCTCCCATGGAAATTATCATTATTGCGATGTATGAATTGAGAGCCTTCAGATATAACATGAATGCCATCATTTCTTGGGGTTGAGCAGTCACAAGGACCCTTTGTCAGGTTTTATGGAACCTAGTTTTTCAAATCACTCATGGTCTCTTGTGGAGCTCTCTTGATGGTGATTAGTTGTTGTAGCAATGAGTAATGATCTCCTTTCTTTGAGAAGCATTCAAAAAACCTTTCTCTGAGTTGATCCCAAGAGATGATAGAGCACGAGGCCAAAGATAGATACCAATCTTGGGCCTTTCCTTTGTAAGAGGCAGCTAACAACCTCAAGGCGATGTTCTCCTCCACTATATTATGTACCCTACATATCTCCGCTATATCTTGAAGGTGCTTAGAAAAGGTTTTGAAATCTTCTCCAGAGAATTTTTAGATAGCTTTGAGGGTGTTAGTGGGTATGGTAGGTCATACATCTAGGGATGTGGGTGGTCGAAGCGGACTACTACTATCCCAGGTTACAAAATTTCTAGGAGCAGGGGTAGGTACATGAGCCATAGAGAAACAATTCATATGAATAGAGTATATAGGTATTTTGATTTGGAAGGTTGAGCCTCCAGGTAGAGTAGATAAGGCTTTGGATATTGGGCTCTTAATTCTTACTTTATTGCTCCTTATAGGTGATACGAAGACTGTAAGTCTTGTTCTCCTAGGTACCAAGGTAGGTAACTGAGAGTACTAGAAATAGCCCTTGAAGATGCTTTTGTTCAGACTTTGGGCATGGAAATTCCAGTTTCCTTCCTTAGCTTGATTTAAGAAATATTTATGACTTCTAATCAAGTGTTCAGAAAACTTCGTGTCCCACTAGGTGTGCCAGAAAGAGAACTATTGATCATCAAAGCTTACACCTCTCCAACAGTCCTATGGGAAATTTAGTGAGTGGGGGATTGGTTCACACCTCACTAAATACCTCTAGGATTTTTATAGAAATTCGGCTCTTGTTTGGGCCTTGGAGAAAAGGGTAGAAGGAAATGTAAACATAAAACATAAAAATGGAAATGCGCCAATGCTTTTACAAAATTTCAAACCCAATCATTCCTATGGGTGATATAATTAGACACATAACACTACAACCCTTCATTGTTGGAAAGAGAATGAACAACAAAGGCTAACAACAAGTATAGTGCTGACTTTAAAATCATTTTGGAGGTAGTGTTCATTAAGGTCTAATCAAATATAAAGATTTCTAAGGGTAATAGAAGTGTAGACACCAAAATCTGGTTTAAGCCTGCGACTTCGATATTCTTTATAATTCGTATTATTAATTCTTGTATTGATTAAATAATCCTAATTATTTAATTAATTCACCTTAACATTAATGCTTCTATTAATTAAATAATTCTAATTATTTAATTAATTCACACTTTTCTTTATTCTATCTGATTAATTAAATAAACTCTTTTTATTTAATTATGTTACTAATTAACCTTATCTTTCTTCATTGATTAAATAAATTCTTATGTCAACTATAATTAAATAAATCCTTAATTTATTTAATTATTCATTTAACCCTTTCATCACTTAATTAAATAAATATTATTTATTTAATTATTCTTCCAATATCAAATCTTGAATTAAATGAATTATTTAATTCATAAATCCTATTTTAACGCATTCCTCTATATTTAGATAATTGTGCGAGTTATCTAAGTATTCACTTTAACTCGAGTCTACATCTATTTAAATCGCTCAGTTAACTTTGGATTTAATATCTGAGTTGCTTGCATGAGTAATCTCTTTGTCATATCATTCAGTCATCTAGTTCTAACTCAATTGCATGTATATGCATGTTAATTAAATAGTTCTATTTAATTAATTAATTATTGTGTGTGCATTCGAACTAGAGTTGCTTTAATCCATCTTTATCTTTGTCATGCAAAGACTATTCTTCTATTTTCGAATACCAAACTCAAAGATTATTTCATTTATTTAATCTTTATTTCTATTTCTAATTGGTATCACCCATGTCACTACTAATAGTTATTAGAATGCATGTCTAATCATTTGATCTCAACTGTTCATTGATCACTCGATCCTGGCCTATCATTCGAATGATCAATTTTCTATAAATTGATCTATCATTCATCATTCCAATCTCTCTCGAAATCTTATGACTTTTTGGAGCAACTATCTTGAATCTTCGATGTTTTGCTAAATCATTATCATAGGCTATACTTGCACAAACATTGAAAATATGAGGGAAAGTATACTACAATGGAAAAATGAAATATGAGGGAAAGATAATACATGGAAATACGTACATATTTGGTGAGATTTTTAGTTTTATTTACATTTTTTCTTTCCTTTGTTTTTTGTTTCTTAGCTTAGATTGCATTATAGCTTAGATCGCATTGAGTGTGTGCTTTTACTCCTTTGTCTTGTGCATTTTCTAGATGTTAAATTTGGTGAACCCGACATGAAGACACCATCTTTGCGTATCCGTAGAATTTTAATTTTTTTTGTAGGTTTTCATACGGAACGATGCATTAGATTGATGAAACGCCACAATTGAAATTCAGAGACACATCAGTTTGATGAAATGACGCAATTGATATTTGAAGATGCATCAGTGGGACGAAGTGATACAATTGACTTTCTGAAATGTATCTGTCATCAGAAATGACACATATGATAAATTCCAATGCATCTTTCATTTTATGAGCCACAACTAACTGGTAAAATACTAAGACACATTTGATAGAGAAAATGACACATCCAACTAGTATATTTTTAGGATTAGATTTTCAATTTACAGTTTCCATTCGTGGTTTTTATTTTTGCTAATCTTCTATTTTTAGCGTGTGTCTTGGGGAGTTAATGAAGTTTTTGCAAATCGATAGTCAAAGACCAATATCAAAATACTAATGAATCTTTCTATAGAATGCATGTCAAAGACCCTAGTTAAATTTTTGAAGCAGATTGTTTGGTCGTGTAGCAAATCTTTCATTTGGATTAAAATTAACAAGTTTCTATTGTGTTTGGTGCAAAAGCACAACCGTGTAATTACCCTCACGATTTGGTACATCGAAGTATCCTCTTCCCTTGTGCATCCATGTGATCCTAGGTGTAAGAGAAATGGTTACCAACTATAGAACCTGGGCTTGTTCTGGTGGAAAAAGGTACTCTCCCCAGGATGATTCAGATTGGTAGCACCCTGAACCCGAGGGACTTCCAGCTGATATATAAAAGTGGATTCTTGGGGAAAGTCCAAGAATCATGCATATGGTTTTGACGAGATGGATCAGAAAGGGGACTCTTGCCACATGGATCATGCCCTACGAATGGAATGCCCGTACTAAAGACCTTTTGTTTTAGAGGCCAACCATTTTTTAGCTATTGCTTGGTATAGTGCAGGGTACAATATCATGCCCAAAGAAACTCACTACTAATCCCCTTGAGTAGAGATAGTAGTTCTTGGGAAGTCACTACCCAAGAATCTGAAGTTGGTGTGCTAAAATAACATTAATGAGTCATGGAGGGGAGCCAATGCCACCAAAATTATAAGCTATCCACTCTCGAGAAGGAAAGGTGTTTAGTACCAATCCAGGGTATATTGGTGGGCTATACCAAATATAGAAACCCTTGGCCTATTGGCCTATTAGGATTGTACTTTTTGTTTTCAAATTACACGTTCTTTGAGTCCAAAATCAAACTGAAAACACTTTGTCTTATGATTGTCCTTGTTTGCCAAAATTTGATCACAGAAAACAGTGTCAATTTTATATCTCAAATCATTGAAAATACACAGAAAGTCACAAATGTTCACCAGAAAATCATCTCTTCACCAGAAAGTCACAATTGATCTTTAGAGTCATGCCTTTTTAACTTCGAGTTGCATCTATCAGTATCAGTCACATTTGTTTAGCATAGAGTCACATCTGCCAGATTAGCTCGCATTTGATTTTCGAAAAACCACATTTGTTATATTCTATGTCGTAATTGCCATTACAAGTCACATCTGTGAAAAACTTAACTGCATATGTCTAACACCAAATACTGAACACTTACCAGAAACACGAAATTGATCATCAGAAAATTGCAACTGTGAAACATAACCGCAACTATGAAACATAACCACATTTGATAGATTGTATGACACATTTGCTAGATTATTAGAAAACTAGATTTTACGGTCACTTTCCAGTCAATACAATTATACCAGTTTTAGTTGTCTTTCCACAAGCAGACCTTGAACATAAACCTAAAACAATTTACTTAATTTTGCATCCTTTAGGTATCATTTAGTCATCACTATAATCATCTTAGTTCCCAGTTCTAGTTTCATCTTAGAGTACATATTACCTTGATATTAAACTTCTAGGAGGGTCACTTTTACAAACTTTAGGATAGGTCCATCATCTGCACTTTAGAAAAATCATAGTGTCAACGAAATTTATCATTGAACCTAGTCCTATCATCTTATCATTTTTCCTACAAAGAGTTTGCCTAGCTCATTAGTCTAGTTAGGAGACTCAAGTTATTTTTGATCCTTGTCCTACAGTGGTTCCTTGACATAAATAAATTGACACCTTGGTTAGACTTTAGGTAGTTGGTACCCTCATCTTAGGTTTACAAAATTGATTACCTTAGAAGCTTAGTTGGACTTTTCATTTGTTTTCATTTTAGAACATTCCTTATTGTTGCATTCAGAAAATACCAAAAACATAGACTAGATTCATACTGTCCATAGATGTAGTTTTGCATTTCTTGCATATTGAGCTTATCTTACATGGTTGAAACTAGGTCTAAGATAAGAGAGAGAGAAAAGATGTCAAACCCAAACTAATTCATCAATCCATTTTCCTCAAGACCTCATAAGACTTTACTAGACAAATTCACCACTAGAAACACTCAAGGGAACATTATGACAGAAGACATAGAGGCTGCTACACAAGACCTTGAGTTTGCCTCTTTTGTAGATGAGTACCTAGCAAATGATTGTCAACGATACTCAGCCAAATCGCTAGCTGAAGGCACTACCCTACCTATAGGATTTGATATTAGCTCCTTACAAACTCAACCTACACAAGGGACAAACACAATGACTATTGGTACTACTATACCTCAGGTAAGCAAAACTATGCCATCTGACACACCTACACATAGTACTGTACCAGTGTACTTCTTTCTGCTGGGGCATCTTTAAAATCAATTTTTTTTTGATTTTGATCATGGCAAGTTATTCTTTGAACCAACACAACAAGTACATTGCTTCAAAGAGGGGAAAAATGTAGACACGTCAAATTGAGATTATGCATCATATTCGCTCATCAAATAAATAAATCAAGTTTATTTGTCAATCTCCTAAAGTCATCAGCTTAAATCAAATAAATCAAACTTGATCTTATCATCAACCTTTTTAATCAAATAAATCAAACATCCATCAAAATGCAAATTCCATCCTTCTTGATTTAAATAAATCAAATATCTAAGTCAAAGAGGTCAAACTCATCCTAATAATCATCCTAGCTAATTAATCCTGATTTAATGCTAATCTCACCCACTTGCATTCTCTAGATTTAGCCACTTGCACATATAAATCAATTTATTGATTTATTAAATCCAATATTTTCCATCAACATGGCATTTATGGGGAATATTCCCTCAACTTTGAATTCAAAGGCAAGTTGATTTGTCCCTCCAACATTGCATTTATTGCTCATTTTATTGTCCCCCACTTAGCATTTACTCTCAAATTTGAATTCAAATTCTCCCTCTCATGGGAAAATTTCCCTAATATTGCACATCCATTGGCCTATCACATGATGACAAGTGTCCTTCTCTCATTGGTCCAATCTTAGTCCCACATTGGTCTCTCTTCAACAGTTAGCATTTTGAAAATCTTTGAATGAGAAGCTTCATCCTCAAGCAAATCCTCCACAACTCCACAATCACTCATGCAAAGTCACTCTCCATTGGAGAACTGATTTTGCTTATCATCACTCCACCATCTTCATAGCATTTTCATCTTAAGCTTTGATCAAGGATTGGTAAAGGGTCACTAGCACATGTGACACCAATCCACTAAGAGATGAAGTTGATTCATGTTGTTTGTATGTTTATTTGGTTTTTCTTGTTGTTTTAATATCTTAGCATATCTAACATGTTTCATTATCTCATAGGGATGTTGAGGATTATTTTGGTTTTAAAATGCTAACCATATGCAGATTTTCACATCCACAAGTACAACAGTCCATACTTCTCCATTTGCTATGTCTAGCATGACATCAAGATTTAATTTCACTGTAGGGGTATCATCATCCACTCCCTCCTATCCTCTTGTTGGGAGTAAAAGACCTAAAATTTCAGCTTCTACACCATATGTCGGTGTCACAAGTACGATATCACAGTCAACATCCATACCAAATGCTAGTGTCATGAGTACCATACCATAGTCGATGGCCATACCTAGTGCTCAAGTCACTAGTACTATATCGTATATTACACAAACATGAGGCATTCCCTCCTTCCAATATGGAAATTAGAATCCATTCTCCTAGACTGGAAATCATAATCCATTCGCCCAAATTCTGAATTAGAATCCATTTTCCTAGACTAGCAATCAAAATCCATTCACACAGATTCCGAGTCAAAATCCTTTTTCCTAGATTGGCAGTCAGAATCCATTCACAAAGATTCCAAATCATAATCCATTCTCCTAGATTGGTAGTCAGAATCAGTTCACACAGATCCCAAGTCAAGATCAATTTATGCAGATTCTGAACCAGAACACATTTACCAACATTCTAAATCCAAACCCACCTCAAATACCAACGTTCAATCGAAACCCATCACGAGACTTTGGATTTCAGAATACATACACATATCCACATAATCCACCCAACACATCATTGACCCAAGTTGACATCTTACAAACACAAATGCATGCACTACAAACTCAAATGGATAACATGTTAATGTCAACTAAGAAATCCTTTTCAACAAAGGACATATGCCCATTTCCCTTTGATAAATCATTGTACATGACCCCTTTCCCTCACGGGTATGTCATACTGAATCTCCCTAAGTACAATGGTAAATGAAATCCAATAGAACATATAAGGGGATTTTCTACCATGTACATAGATTTCACTTATGACCACACGTATCTTATGAGACTATTTCTAGGAAGTGTTGTAGGAATTGCACTAAAGTGATTTTTAGGTTTAGACTATGGCATCAGATCTTGGGGTGAACTGGCTGATAAATTTTTGGAGCAATTCTCCTTTAACATAGACCACAAAATAAATATAGCAACTTTGTGTCACACAACACAAGATGAAGCTAAAACATTTATCACTTTCTTCCAGAGGTGGAGGACTATAGCCAGCCGATGTCCTATTGAGATACCTGAAAAAAATAGTCACTATGTTCCAAGAAAACCTTCATGCAAAACTAAGGAGTAACTTAAGGGTACATTGTTGTACGCCTTTTTCAAAACTAGTGGAGAAAGGAGTTATAATAGAAAAGGATCTCATTGAAAAAGGAGAACTTAAGACATCAACATCCAATAGAAATCCAATTGTGCAAAACACCCCCAATGATAGAAACAGATTTTGGTCTTGCAACAAAAACGTCACCTATGATGGGGTAGTTGATGCTAAAACTATACAAGTGGGACCAATCATCACATTACAAGGACCTAACACTTCTTCCAACATGCTTAATGATGTCAATTAACCTCCCAACATGGTCTAAAATACTCAACGTCTACAACAACAAAGGAGGTTTCAAAAATGTGAGCTCACTCCCTTAGGGGAACCCATTGAGTCTGTATTCAAACAACTATTACAACATAATCTCATACAACCTCAAGAGCCAAGACAATATGATGCAAGACAATTTAAACTAGTTTGGTGGGATGACAATGCCTTTTGTGATTATCATAGAACTAAGGGACATAACCTACAAAATTGTCACCAACTGAAAAATATCATACAAGATCTTGTTGAGAGGAGAATAATTTAAGTTAGTGGATAAAAACAAAAGTCATCAAACACTAATCATCAAGTCTTTTCTGATCCACTACATGACCATGGGAAAGGGAATATCCCTAGTTCAAGTACCTGAATCAATATTTCAGCCAACTATGCGAGTATCAAGCATGATTATAATAGTGGCAAAACCATTCATCACCTTCGCATTGCAGATGAGAATATCAATACCATTACTATCAATACAAATCTTGAGTGTGTAGTCAACAATCATCATATGAAGATGAATATTCAAGGTCCTCCATCGCAGCAAATACAATAGCCTTCCAAGTCACAATATAACCTACTTGACTAGTTGGGGAAGACCCCAACCCAAATCCCAATCTTGGAACTGTTGTGTATCTCCCCTGAGCATCGATCCATTCTAGATAAGGCTTTAAAAAACACCACGGTCCCTAATGATCTTGATGTAAATCATTTCTAGGAAATGGTGGACTACTTGATCAATAATCATCATGCCATGTTTTTTGAAGAAGACTACGCAACTGAAAAGACAAATCATAACGATGCTTTGCATCTTGAAGTCCTTATTGATCACACCAAAGTTAGATGAGTTTTGGTAGACAGAGGAGCAGGGTTAAATTTGTGCACTTTAAAACTAATTAAGGCATTAGGTTTCTCAAAAGCATGCATAGACACAACCAAAATTATTGTCATAAAAGCTTATGATGATGAGGAACAAAAATCAAAAGGGGTGGTAACACTTCCTATCAAAATTGGTCCTACGGTAATGGAGATGAAATTCCAAGTCTTGGATCTCACCCTTCCATATAACCTTTTGATAGGTAGACCATGGATTCATGCCATGAAAGTAGTCCCTTCCATGTACCATCAGTGTCTCAAATTCTCTTACAATGGCACTCAAATAACTATAGATGGTGACCCTGACCCATTCCAATACTGCACCAATCTAAAAGAGACACCCCAATGCCAAGTTCCAGTAAACCAAGAGGCCTCATCGTCCAATCCATCTCCCTATGTTGATCCATCCACACTCACTCGAACATCTATTTCTCCCTCAATTCCTACCACTCCTAGGGTTGAGATCCAAGACAAGGGTTGTGGAGAATATTACATGAAGACATCATATTGTGTTAGCCATTTGATTCCTCCTAAGACATATGGTTTACCTACATTAGATAGGAGAAAATCTATGGTAACTATACACATTCCTCCCACAACAACTTTAACTAAATGGGGTGAATTAATCAAAGAAGCTATAGATACAAAAGATGTCACCTCCTGGCTGTACAAGGAATATAATGAAGAATCTATCTCACTTGCTCACATTTCTATAGATCTATATGGAAAAGGTTTCAAAATTATGCAGAGTAAGGGATATAATGGACAAAGTGGGTTAGGCTTAAATCAAGATGGAAGGATTGAACCAATCTTTGTTTCTTAATGGCCAAAAGGCTTAGGGCTAGGGTTTCAACCGATTCAGATTGGCGTTACCACATCACCCTTACTCAAGGAAGTAAGTGCTTTAGAAGATGTTGAGACATCTCACAAACCATATGACTAACACCATTGTGACTCCCCTAACTCAAATGAATATGAGTGGGATTCCTTATCCTCCACCTCTTCCATGGACCTTCACAAGCTATTTGGAGAGCTTGACTTAATGTTGAGATCCTCACCAAATCCATTGAATTCTTGTCCACCAAAGAATATGATTAAAGAGGAATGGTTTATACATCACTATTGGGAGTCACTTGATCCTACCTCTTGGCAGCCTGATACATCTATTTCAAATAACCAAACCTTGTCATTAGGCCCACCTCTCAATCCACCTAGACCTAAACCAAAGAGCAAAGAGGACTTAGTACAATATTTTTGTGACTATATGAATAAATCAGTCCTTACCTTTACTCCATTAAAATTTGATAACTCCGATGATGGAATGCCTTTAGTTTATCCCCAACTTATTGTTTGGGATCAACAAGACACACCCGTCTTAGATATTTTTGAGAACGATGAAGCAATTGCTAAGTTCCTGGGATTACGAGAAGGAATACCTCATAGTGATCATAAGGCTGGTTTTACCATTGAATTGGACAAAAAAAATATTTTGGGGAATCTGTTCAACCCTCCAATCACAAAAATGAGAAAAAGAATAAACAAGATAAAAAGGACGAGTCTCTAGATGAAAACCGAAAGGAACCTCTAGACAATGAAAAAGTAAAAAGAAAGGATGCATATGAAGGTTAAAACCTCTCTAAGGCACCTAAGGATGGAGGTTTGAACATTCTCCCCATTGCATAGGAAAATTCACCCATGCTCGTTGAAGAATCAGTAGAAGTCAACATAGGTACAAAAGAGAATCCTCAACTAGTTTATTTTGCAACATCATTGACAACAAAAGAGGAACCATAATTCCACAACTTCTTTGCACAAAGACAGATAAATTTTTCCTAGTCATATGCAGACATGCCTGGGTTAGATCATGAACTTGTTCTACATCACTTTCCCTTGCAACCAGGTGCCAAAATAGTGAAACAAAAATTGAGGAAAATGCATCCACAGATTGCTTTACTAGTCAAGGAAGAACTCAAGAAACTATTGGATGTTGGTTTCATTAGATCAATTGACTATGTAGATTGGATTTCCAATCTTGTACCAATCACTAAACTAACTGGAGGCATATGCATCTGCACCGATTTTAGAGATATCAACAAGGCTTGTCCTAAGGATGACTTAACTTTTCCTAACATAGACTTGATAGTTGACATGACAAAAGGATATGAGATGTCCCTTATGGATGGATTTTTAGGATATAATCAGATCAAAATTGCAACTAAAGACCAACCTAAGAAAACTTTCACCTATCCTTTGGGAACGTATTGCTGGAATGTTATGCCCTTTGGACTCAAAAATGCTGGAGCAACTTATCAACATGCCATGGCAACCATCTTTCATGATCTAGTACACACTCTTATGGAAGATTATGTTGATGAACTTATAGTTAAATCCAAAACAAGGGTAGAAAATTTACAAGTTTTAGACAAGATATTTCAAAGGCTAGAAAAATATAAAGTGAGACTCAATCCCAAGAAATGTGTGTTTGGAGTAAAGTCGGGAAAGCTTTTAGGCTATATCATTTCCAGACGAGGCATTGAAGTGGATCCAGCCAAGGTGTAAGCAATTATGGACATGCCTCCACCAACTAATCTCAGACATCTAAGGTCATTACAAGGAAGATTACAGTCCATCAAAAGATTTATAGTGTAGTTAGCAGATAAGACACATCCTTTTCAACATCTACTTAAGAAAGGGGTACCCTTTGCATGTATAGTTACTTGTGGAGAGGATTTTCAATTGATTAAAGAATATCTACTCACACCACCAGTATTAATGCCACCTATTGAAGGACGACCACTGATTCTTTATATTACAACAACCCATTCATCACTCAAAGCATTGCTTGCACAAAATGATGATGAAGGTCATGAATGAGCAATATACTATATTAGTCAGACTTTGGTAGGTTATGAGCTCAACTATAGTACCATTGAACGTGCTTGTCTTGCAGTAGTATTTGCTACCAAAAACTAAGGAACTATATGCTAAACCATCAAACAAAATTGATTGCTAAAATAGATCCTCTAAAATATCTTCTTAGCAAGGCAGCATTAACATGGCGACTAGCCAAATGGGTTATGATACTTAGTGAGTATGATATCCAATATGTAGAGAGAAAGGATATTAAAGGACAAGTCATTACTGATCAGTTAGCTGATGCACCAATACAAGCAGATCACCCATTAGTTGCAAACTTTCCTGATGAGTTTATATTTACAATTGACACAAACACATGGAAACTTTACTTTGATGGCTCACATACAAATCATGGTTCAGGGGCTGGTATACTATTTATTACACCACAGGGTGATTCCATCCCTAAGTCATTCAGGATTGCATTCCCATGTACTAACAACATAGCAGAGTATGAAGCTCTAGTGACAGGGTTACGCATGGCAGTCAAGTGGAAAATTAAGATTTTACAAGTATATGGGGATTCTCAACTGGTAATCAGACAGGTAAATTATGATTATGAGACTAAGGATGAGAAGCTTGCTCCATATAAGTGCATGGTTGATAGCTTTAAGGAGTACTTTGACAAAGTCAAATTTCATCAAATACCTCATGTTTTAAACAGGGCAGCAGATGCTATGGCTACAATTGCATCACTTCTTGATATTCCTAAAAATGTGCCTAAGTTTGAGTTCTTGGTAGAATAGCTTTTGGTCCCAACCTATGATATCCCAGATTCTGAAATGGTGTGTGACATTGTTGGTCCTAATTCCCCATGGTACAAAGAAATCTATGATTACCTTCATGCTGAAGTCATACCCACTGGCCTATCAAATAACCAATGTAGGACATTCCTCCACAAGTCATCCAAATACACCATCGTCGGAGACACCCTATATAGACGCACCTTAGATAATACCTTACTGAGATGTCTTGATTCTACTGAAGCACAAGCAACCTTGTGTGGGGTGCATGAGGGTATATGTGGTTCCCATTCTAGCGGTCCTACCTTATCCAAAAAGATTATGAGATTGGGTTATTACTGGCCTACTATGGAAAAAGACTCAAATATCTTTGTAATGAAATGTCACCAATGCCAAGTTCATGGAGACTTGATACATGCGCCAGTATAGGAGCTTCATCCTATAACATCACCATGGCCCTTTTCCCAATGGGGACTCGACCTCATAGGTAAGATCCACCCCACATTGTCTAATGGACACAAATTCATTATCACTACCACTGAGTATTTTACGAAGTGGATTGAAGCCATTCCTATGACACACATTACCGACACATAGATTTCTAGGTTTATCCTGAACTATATCATATGTCGGTATGGTGTTCCTCAGTCCATAATCACTGATAATGGTCGCCCATTTAAGAACCAAGAAGTCCGCCACCTGTGTGATGAATTTCATATGCAACATCGCTTTTCCACTCCATACTACCCACAAGGTAATGGCCAAGCTAAGGCATCTAACAAGACCATCATTAGAATCCTCAAGAAAACTATCAATGATGCTGGTCATGACTGGCATTTATAGCTTAACCCTGTCTTATGGGCTTATCGCACAAGTATTTGTACTCCTACTGGTGCTACTCCATATTCAGTTGTATTTGGTTTTGAATCTATTTTTCCTATTGAGGTCGAGATTCCTTCCCTAAGGGTATCCCTAAAAGGCCACATTGATGATGAAGAGTATCGAGTATCGAGGCTCCATGAGCTAGAATTCCTAGATGAGCGAAGATAGAAGGCACTAGACCATATTCAAGCATATCAGAATCACCTTCATCGTAGCTATAACAGGAAGGTATTGAACAAAAACTTTGACATTAGTGACCTGGTTTTAATGGAGAACCCAAAGAATCAAGCAAAAAGAGAAAAACCAGGAAAGTTTGAACCAAATTGGTTAGGACCTTATGTTGTTATGGAAGCTTTTGGATCAGGAGCGTACCAACTCTCTACTCCTGAAGGGGAACCATTGTCCTCACCAATCAATATTCTGCATTTGAAGAAGTTCTACACATAGCTTCTAGGAGCCTTTTTCTTAATTAGCAAAAATACAAAAAAATCAGAAAATCACAAAAAAATGTTATCAAGGTGAAAACCTAGCAAACAGGCATCTTGGTAACACTAAAAAAAATATTTAGATAATCTATAAAATAGTAAAGACAAATCATTCATCCAATAGTGAAAACCACTTCGGTGGTGCTTTGGATAGGTACCATGGTGAAAACCTGGCAAACAGGTGCCATGTGTAGTTAACTCTGCTCCTTTGTCTACTATTATTCTAATCATAGTCCTTATCATTTTACATAATCTACAGCCCTGTACATAGTCCACTCCCCTATACATACCCCTTATCCTTGTATGTACTACCTATCTCTATACATATCCCTTATCTTTCATAACCCATCGCTTCTATATACCATTCGTAATAAGTGGTAGTATTTCCCATAACTTGGAATGATTGACATTGAGTGCAATTTATATCCCCCATTTTACCCTATTCATAGTCAATTGGTCTTGTACTCGACTGGGGAAAAACACTTGACATGTTTCATATTGGTTCTTACATTGGTTGTGTTGAAGATGTAAAACCATGGAAAATCCAAGAACGTCACAAAATGACCTGAGAAAACACAAAAATATCAGAAAACTTCAAAAGGACAAAAAAATCAAAACATTTCAAAAATCCAAAAATAGAGTCAAAGTCAGTCGCACTTGTTAGTTTTTGTCATTTTTTGAACTACGTTGCCTCTGCGACTAGACGTAGGCAAGGCCATTTGCCAATGTGGCCCTGAGGCATTAGGTTAGTCCGTTTAGGTTTGTCTGTATAAATTTATGATTTAATCCATATGTCTATAGCCCCCAAGGCCACACTAGGTCAGTCCATTAGGGTTTGTTACATTCACTTTCACACACATCTTTTGTTTGTGGTCAGTCTTGTCAGTCACAGTCAAGTCGAACTATGAGGTCACTGCGTGTACAACGTAGGCAAGGCCATCAATCGATGAGCCCTCGAGGCTGCACTAGGTCAGTCCTTTAGGGTTTTTTCGTCACACAGTAAATTGTCAACACATCATCTCAAGTCATGTATCAATCTGGTGAACAAGTTAGCAATGTCTCTAAGTCAAATCAAACAACTTGCCAAAATGAAACAATTAAAAAAAATCAACAAATGTCTACTACAGGATGTGTCCTTCCTGGAAACAGACATCATCATCATGGAAATCAACCTGTATCTTGTTCAGGATGAGTCCTTCTTGAATATTGATATCAGTAAAACAATTTATGTCTTATACAAGATGAGTCCTTCCTACATAATCGACATTGTCAAACTATCAAACATAGCCTTACACAGGTTATCACATCAACGACATCTGACTCAACGTCTTATACGATACATGTCTTTCTGAAACTAGGCTTTGGCATGCCTTATACAGATAGTCATAACATCGAAACTAGACACAGTCTTATCCGGTATGTGTATCTCCTGAAATTAGGCTCTGTCAATCAATCCTTTTATCAATCAAAACAAATCAAGTTTTGGAAAATATTTTACTGGCTTTTTGACTTTTTGACTTATTT
Source organism: Sequoia sempervirens (assembly GCA_007258455.2). Taxonomy (NCBI): domain Eukaryota; kingdom Viridiplantae; phylum Streptophyta; class Pinopsida; order Cupressales; family Cupressaceae; genus Sequoia; species Sequoia sempervirens. The sequence goes on from VDFB02252616.1 coordinate 93,063,484, forward strand.
ATCTTATCTTTTCAGTTGACTTTATGATGGGAATTAGGTTACTAGCTTTCTCAAGGATGTCCTATGAAGAATTTAGAGAAGCAACGATGTATCAGAATTCTATTTTCTTTGACTGTTGTTTGTCAACTGTCTTTTAAATTTGATTTTGAGTCATGTTACTAGTTTCCTCAAGGATGTCCCATGAAGGATTTAGAGGAGCAAGGATGTCTCATGACCCGTCTTTTACTTTGTTTGCTGTCTGTGGTTTGCCCTGACAAAAAGACTGGGGCAACTTGTGCCTTTAGTATGAGTTAATGACATTCCTTGTCTGTAATTGTCTGTTATTGGCAAGTGGATGACCTTACACACCTTGATTTATGTCATATCATGGTGTTTTTCTCCATTTGTATTAGTCCCGCCCAATGATGATAAAGTGCGATACCTTTTGTGATACAGTGAAATATCAAAGATTGCTAATACTAACATCTATCTCCTGTCTTTCGTTATTTCTTGATCTTTCTTTCCGCGCTAACAATTCTTCTTTCTTGCATTATGATGGAGTCCTATGATACAACATATTATACATCACCCTGCATCAATGTACATGTTAGAAAAATACATACATATAGGCATATTTCATATTTAGATCATTATGGCATAATAGATTATGAGACTGAGTTATTCATGGAGAATTGATACATGCACCAGCACATGAGCTTCATCCTATAACATCACCATGGCCCTTCACTTGATGGGGACTCGACCTCATAGGTAAGATCCACCCCACATCATCCAATGGCCACAAGTTCATTATCACTACCACTGAGTACTTTACGAAGTGGATTGAAGCAATTCCTATGACATACATTACCGACACATAGATTTCTAAGTTTATCTTGAACTATATTATCTGTCGGTATGGTGTCCCTCAGTCCATAATCATGGATAATGGTCACCCATTTAAGAATCAAGAAGTTTGACATATTTGTGATGAATTTCATATTCAACATCACTTTTCCACTCCCCACTACCCACAAGGTAACGGCCAAGCAGAGGCATCTGACAAAACCATCATTAGAATCCTCAAAAATACTATCAATGATGCTAGCTGCGATTGGCGTTTATAGCTTAATCCTGTCTTATGGGCTTATCCCACAAGTATCCGTACTCCCACTGGCGACACTCCCTATTCACTAGTATTTGGTTCTAAAGCTATTCTTCTTATCGATGTCAAGATTCCTTCCTTGAGGGTATCCTTGAAAGGCCACATTAATGATGAAGAGTACCGAGTTTCAAGACTCCATGAGCTGGAATTCCTAGATGAGCGAAGATAGAAGGCACTAGACCATCTCCAAGCATATCAGAATCTCCTTTGTCATAGCTATAATAGGAAGGTCTTAAACAAAAACTTTGAAATTGGTGACCTGGTTTTAATGGAGAACCCAAAGAATCAAGTAGAAAGAGAAAAACTAGGAAAGTTTGAACCAAACTGGTTAGGACCTTATATTTTTACAGAAGCCTTTGGATCATGAGTGTACCGACTCTCTAATCCTGAAGGGGAACCATTTTCCTCGCCAATCAATAGTCTTCATTTGAAGAAGTTCTACACATAGCTTCTGAGAGCCTTGTCTTAATTAGCAAAAATACAAAAAAATAAAAAAATCAACAAAAAATTGTTACCAAGGTGAAAACCTGGCAAACAGGTGTCTTGGTAACACCAAAAAAATTAGATAATCCAGAAAATATTAAAGAGAAATAATTCGTCCAATAGTGAAAACCACTTTGGTGGTGCTTTGGATAAGTACCATGGTGAAAACTTGGAAAACAGGTGGCATGCGTAGTTGACTCCACTCCTTTGTCTACTATCATTCTAATCTAATCCTTATACATAGTCCTTATCCTTGTACATACACCCTATCCCTGTACATACTATCTATCCTTGTACATAGTCCACTTCCTTGTACCTATCACTTTATCTCTATACATAGTCCACTTTCCTATACATATCACCTATCTTTCCTGTCTATCATTGGTATATACCATTCGTAATAAGTGGTAGTCTTTCCCATAACTTGGAACAATTGACATTGAGTGCTTTTCATATCCCCCATTTTACCCTATTCATAATCAATTGGTCTTATACTCAATTGGGGGAAAACACTTGACGTCATCATATTGGTTCTTCCATTAGCCTTGGTGAAGATGTAAAACCATAGAAAAATCCAAAAACATCACAAATTGTCCTGAGAAAATACAAAAACATCAGAAAACTTCAAAAATACAAAAAAATGTTGAAAACCCAAAAATAGAGTCAGAGTCATTCTCACTTTTCAATCTTTGTTGTTTGTTGAACTACATTGCCTATGCAACTGGAAGTAGGAAAGGCCATCTGCCGATGTTCCCTCGAGGCATTAGGTTACTCTATTTAGGTTCATCTATATAAAATCATGATTCAATCCATATGTCTATATGACAAGGTCATTGGTCGTGTTGAACTATAAGGTCTCTCTATCTATAATGTAGGCAAGACCATCAATCGATGAGCCCCTGAGGCCGCACTAGGTAAGTCCATTAGGGTTCATCACATTCACTATCACACTTGTCTTCTATTTGTAGTCAGTCTTGTCAGTCAAGGTCAAGTTGAACTACGAGGTCTTTGCATGCATAACGTAGGCAAGGCTATCAATCGATGAGCCCCTAAGGTTGCACTAGGTCAGTCCTTTAGGGTTTATCATCACACATAGTCAATTTTACATACATCATATCAAGTCATGCATCAATCTGGTGAACAATTCAGCAATGTCTCTAAGTCATATCAAACAAATTGCCAAGGAAACTAACATTATCAAAACAATCAAAATGTGTCTTATTCAGGATGAGTCCTTCCTGAATACTGATATCAGCAAAATAATCTATCTTATATAGGATGAGTCCTTCCTGCATGTTGACATTATCAATCAAATCAACATGGCCTTATATAGGTTATCACATTAATGACATTTGACTCAATGTCTTATACAATACATGTCTTTCTGAAACCAGGCTTTGCCATGCCTTATACAGATAATCATAACATCAAAACTAGACTCATAGGCTTATCCGATATGTGTATCTCCTACAATCAGGCTTTATCAATCAATCCTTTTATCAATCAAAACAATAAAAAAAATAGATCAAGTTTTGGCAAATATTTTATTGGCTTTTGAATTTATGGCTTATTTATCTTATCATTTCACTTGATTTTATGATTAGAATCCTGTTACTAGCTTTCTCTAGGATGTATCAGAATTCTATTTTCTTTGACTACTGTCTGTCGACTGTCTTTTAAATTTGATTTTTGAGTCATGTTACTAGCTTCATCAAGGATGTCCAATGAAGGATTTAGAGGAGCGATGATGTCTCATGACCCATCTTTTACTTTCTTTTTTGTCTATGGTTTGTCTTGACAAAAGGATTGGGGCAACTTGTGCCCTTAGTGTGAGTTATGATAATCTTTGTCTATGACTATCTACTATTAGCAAGTGGATGACCTTGCACACCTTTATCTATGTCATATCATGGTGTTTTTCTCCATTTGTATTAGTCCCACCCAATGATGATAAAGGGAAACACCTTTTTTGATATAGCGAAACGTTGAAGATTGCTAATACTAACATCCATCTCATTTCTTTCATTATTTCTCAATCTTTCTTTCTGCACTAACAATTCTTCCTTCTAGCATTATGACAGAGTCTTGTGACACACACAAATCATAAATTATCCTGCATATACACATAAATGTTAGAAAAATACATACATATAGGCATTTATCTTATCTAGGACATCATGGCATAGTAGACATTCAACGTCATACAATACATATCATAAGCATTCCATGTAAATAACAAATGTAAATACATGCATCACATTACATTTGTATAGCATCACATGTAGAAAGCAATGTACATATAATATCCATTGGCATCATATATATTAATACATACATCATCACATAGAATCAACATCATATCGGAAGTTGCATAAACACATCATAAAGTAGATATGATCATCCATCATATACACATCTCATATAAACATGACATGTATAAATAAACAATTACATAATCAATAAATAGAACTACATATCATGTGAATGGATACCAAAATCATATATATATATATATATCCCTCAAAAGTGTCACATCACAATGTCATAATGTATCACATAAATATGGAAGCCCGTAGGCTATCTGATCATAATACAATGTCTTAGTACATGTCAAGAAATCTCCCTCTCTGGAACTGCCACTGCTATCATGACTAGAGTGTGTGGATGACTAATGCCGAGATCCTAATGACCTGTGACCTAAGTGGGGCCTATCATATGAACCTGATCTGCGTGGCTACTCCACACCCTCTGTGCTAACTATCCTGGTGTGGGTCCTAGTATATGACCTGCTACTACATGCCTGTGAGAAGCTAGGAGCCTATCTCTCCAAAGGAACCTCTGCCTCATATAAATCTTGATAATAAGTCTCCCTCCATCTCTAACTAACTCTCTGGAAAATGCAGCTACTGGCCTAGTACATATAACTATGATCTCTATGAATCTCTGCTTGGTCTCCTACCTTCGAGCTATGGCCTAATCTCTATCCATGATGGCTCTGTCCCTCTCCGTCTGTAAAAAATCTCTCTTGGACATCCGTACCCTCATCTGCTCCTCCAAGGATGCAATCTAGGCACAAAGTGTAGCAGTATCAGGATCAACTTCCCCTGTGTTACCCTGTCTAACCCTCGGCACACCATCCTCCTCATCCTCCAACTCCTCTAGAATCTTTTCTCGAATCTCCCATTCATGATCATCATCCTCCTCATCATCATCCTGATAGGAATCCAGCAAGCCTAGGTCTTCAAACTGTACCTCCTCTCTGTCTTCCTCCTCCTCTACAAGAACATCTAGAATGGCCTCCTCTTTGGGATGCTCCTCCTCCCTTCCAATCTCAACATCTACCTCCTCTCCACCTTTTCCAATATCTGGCATGTGCACATCCTCCTCAACCCATCCCTCCTCATGAATGGGTGACAATGGTGGCCCTCGTCCCCTCCGTCCATGCCTCCCTCTCCTGCCACCTCATTGACCACCTCCACCACCATCTCCATCATCACCATGGACCCCTCCACCTCTCTGACCTCTACCTTTTCCATGCCTCCCTCGTGGTCCTATCCCTCACCGCTCTATCAGTGCAGGTTGACCTGGATCTGTAAGGGGCATCGGCCTATGCATGGCCAACCATTGATCATAAGCCTTTGTGGTACCTAGGTCTATCAGACCATCTCTCCATCCCCAAGTAACTTCCTGCAATACATCAATATCTACCTCAGAAGTAGCCACTAGAATCTCTAGACCCCACAAAGGGATCTCTTGTGAGGATCTCGTGAACTCAGCCCATCCTCTGGGCACATGCTGTACCTCTCTGAATTGCTGCAATACACAATCTAGAAAATTTTGCTCAATAATATGAACATGTGACATAGTCTACCCAATTAGGTACTAAGTCTAGCAGAAAAAAGGAAAATTATCATCCTCATCTAACCACTTTGCACATCCCAAGTATGGTCTCTATGTAAACTATACCATCATGTCAATGAAATGTCTGAAATACCCAGTATCACCCACATGGTGCTGAGTGTTAGCCCCCACATAGCGGAAGGCATAAGGTGCTCTGTGCTACACATAAACTCTAACCGGTGGCCAAAAGATAGCAATTTTTTTCTATGCCAATACCATCAAGAGCATGGTACCACAACTCATGGGTTGAGCCTCTCGATGGGCTATATCATGCAAGTAAAAATAAAACATGCGAAGGAGACAGGGACCCCAAGCATATACCTCTCATCACTTTGACATACCCACTAGCATCTCTCCCCAACCCATAGGAAAAATATGACCTCGATGGTTACGAAGTACTATACCACCTATCAATGTGCATAATAGATAGTCCAACTGCCTATACCTTTGTGCCAATACATGCCATCTAATCTCATAATGATAAAACCCTAACTATCTAACATCGGTGTGAGGGTAGTATCTACACATCTTAGCAACACCCCTTTGGGTATCGTACCTTACCCTCATGCCTCAGATGGGAATTCTCAAGATCGTGTAAATGTCCTCTAAGGTCACTATCACCTCTCTAGTAGGTAGGTGAAACGATGACATCTCTGAATACCATCACTCACACAACGCTATCAATAAACCCATGTTCACTCGAATCTGGGGCATGTCTATCACATGTAGAAGCCCTAGGTGCCATAAGAATCATCTCTCAGCACTCTACAAGCTATCTCAGAAGCAAAAAGTTGTAGGTCTCAACTCTCGCATATATACAGTGTCTAAAACAGCCTACAATGGCATTATACATGCCTCATGTCAGCATCAAACATCTATCCTAGTGCAAAATGACTAAATCAATTGCTATTCACATGCGTCATTATTTTGCAAGTGCATCATTATTTTGCAAGTGCATCATTATTTTTCAAATGCGTCATTATTTTTCAAATGCGTCATTATTTTTCAAATGTTGTGAAGAAAACCAAAATCGTAATTCAATTTCACACATGCATCTTACTTAAATGTAAATGCGTGTAAACATAACAAATTTGTCTGCGTAACTCAAAAATCACATGCAACTGCGTAAATGATATAGCAACTGTGTCGAAATAAATGCAAATACATTGAACAATAAATACATGTGGCTAATTTAAATACAAATGCATTGTTGTTTATCACATGCGTTGAAATAAACTACACATGCGTTGAACCGCTAAAAATCTACGCTAACTATCTACATGATATTACAAATGCATTGATCTACATGCAAATGTGTCAATTGCCCACTCACATGCGGATTTTCAATAAAATTTCACAAAAGGAAAATTTAAATAAAATGCATAAAAAGGCGTGAAAATCAAAAATTCAAAACTTGAGATTTAGGTACATATTGGGGGATCCGCGTCGCCTGATCACCTGAAGGTTTAGATCCTATATGGTCGATGTTGGGTGTGCGGAACATGTGACATCTTTGCTGAGTGTGCAGAGCAAAATCTCAAATCTCAAGGCTAGGTGGGTAAAAATGAATTGGTTTTTATCTCAATTTCCATTTATACCTAGGGTTTTGGTGGCATTATTTTCTACTGGTCGTGTCAGCTTCCAATTTCAATCGACCCGTACCCATCTGTAACATTCCCAACTTCAATTCTTTCAACTCCACTGCATTTCTGGCTATCCAATGGACTAATCGAGATTATTTCCAATTTCTTTTAAATTTTTCAAAAAATTGTCAATTTTCTCGAGGGGGCATACCTTCACCTATTTACACCAAGGCATGACTGGGGTATATTTTTATCAATTTTCTTTGACACAATGCTGAAATGACATTGTATCAAAGAGGGGAAAATGTAGACACCGAAATCTAGTTTAAGCCTACAACTTTTTTTTTATTCAAGGGGTAAACGCTTTTGACCGGAGCTATGAACCGGATACAACCATTCAACAATACCACCCCAACGGGGTTTGAACCTTGGTGGCAAGAACAACAATGCCACCTATAAACCATCACACCATGCCAATACCGGCGTTTAAGCCTGCAACTTCAATATTCTTTATAATTCAAATTATTAATTCTTCTATTGATTAAATAATCCTAATTATTTAATTAATTCACCTTAACATTAATTCTTCTATTAATTAAATAATTCTAATTACTTAACTAATTCACACTTTTCTTTATTCTATCTGATTAATTAGATAAATGCTTTTTATTTAATTATGTTACTAATTAACCTTATCTTTCTTCTTTGATTAAATAAATTCTTATGTCAACTATAATTAAATAAATCCTTAATTTATTTAATTATTCATTTAACCCTTTAGTCACTTAACTAAATACATATTATTTATTTAATTATTCTTCCAATATCAAATCTTGAATTAAATGAATTATTTAATTCATAAATCCTATTTTAACGCATTCCTCTATATTTAGATAATTGTGTGAGTTATCTAAGTATTCACTTTGACTCGACTTGACATCTATTTAAATCACTTAGTTAAATCTGGATTTAATAACTGAGTTGCTTGCATGAGTAATCTCTTTGTCATATCATTCAGTCATCTATTTCTAACTCAATTGTGTGTATATGCATGTTAATTAAATAGTTCTATTTAAGTAATTAATTATTGTGTGTGCATTCAAACTGGAGTTGCTTTAATCCATCTTTATCTTTGTCATCCAAAGACTATTCTTCTGTTTTCAAATACCAAACTCAAAGATTAAATCATTTATTTAATCTTTATTTGTATTTCTAATTGGTATCACTCATGTCACTACTAATAGTTATCAGAATGCATGTCTAATAATTTGATCTGAACCATCCGTTGATCATTTGATCCTGGCCTACCATTCAAATTATCAATTTTCTATAAATTGATCTATCATTCATCATTCCAATCTCTCTCGAAATCTTATGACTTTTTGTAGCAACTATCTTCAATCTTCGATGTTTTGCTAAATCATTATCATAGGCTATACTTGCACGAACTTTGAAAATCTGAGGGCAATTATACTACAACGGAAAAATGGAGAAGTGCAATCAAGATGATACATGGAAATACATACAGATTTGGTGAGATTTTTTAGTTTTATTTATGTTTTGGCTTTCCTTTGTTCTTTGTTGCTTATATTAGATTACATTAGAGCTTAGATCGCATTGAGTGTGCTTTTACCTCTTTGTCCTGTGCATTTTCTAGACGTTAATAGAATAATGTTCAAAAGTTGTATAAACCGTCTCTCTGAATACAATATAATATAACAAAACAACAACACTTTAACAAAAATAGAGAAGTTCACTGACATAATAAATTTTTCACAAGTTATTATTCTACCATACAAGCATACAACATGGAAATTAGCCACTTACACTATTCAAATTCATCTTGACATAGTGTTTCATTTAGAATGAATCATAAAATTCAAGAAAGCTTGATAAAGACCATACATGCACAATCTCAAAGATGTCTTCTGAATAATTTGTGCTTTAAATATCAAATGAGCTTTAAAACATAGGTCAGATTCCAATCCAACAATATTTTGAGCTTTAAATGATATAACATGCTATAGAAAATTAGTTCTACAACTTTTACTCCTAAAAATGGTTCTATATCCTAAGAAAACTAAAGAAACTTTTCCTCAATGAAGGAAACTAAAACTTGGAATCCAACCCTTCATCTGTCGCCACCTCTAATTTATAGTTGCAAAAAGAGGAAACCACTACCACAACACAAAATTAATTACTTTCAGATGTTGGAATTTTATAGCACATGATCTAATCATAGATCTTTAGTTAGGTCACAAAAATATTTTCTCATCAATTCTCAACTGTGGCATTAATTATTTTTAGATATTTATCAAAGATAGTGGTCTATAAATGATCAAAACCTAGAAAAAAACCTTGAAAAAGGTCTAGTTGACCAATCAAATCATCCAACGACACCAACTCAAAGCTTCCATCCCCAAAACCAAGAAAATAAAAAGCCCAGCAAGCTCTAACAAACTCCCAAAAGATATTGCTTCATAAGAAGTGCAATGTGCTTACAGTGAAGATATGATGTGTCAAACAAGTGGAAACTCTCATTCTCATGAATATAGCTCTTTGAGAAAATCTCTGACGAGTTGACATGTGTCATCATTCTCACCCAAAAGGAAGGTGGAAAATGAAAGCTATGCAGCCAGCACATGGCATATTGTACACCTTTCTGATAACTTTGCTTGAGTGTGAGATCATTTGAAACTGAAAACATTATACAAGCCAAAAATAATAATGATCAAGGAAAAAACACTTCACAATAAATTTGTGTTATTTAATTAAAAGAATGTAATTGGTTCAAAGTGGGTGTTCATGAATAAGCTGAATGAAAATGATGAAGTAGTAAGAAACAAAGAAAGACTTGTATGCAAAGGTTATTCATGGGTTGAAGGAACATAATTTGAGGAGACATTTTCCCCAGTGGAAAGAATGGAAGCTATTTCGATGTTCTTAGCATTTTCTACACCTAAATATTTCAAGGTATATCAGATGGACGTTAAGTCTTCATTTTTTAATAGAGAATTGGAAGAAGAGGTATACATGGAACAAATAGAGGTATTTCAATTATTAGATAAACCAGACATGGTCTATAAGTTGAAAAAGGAATTGTATGGACTAAAACAAGTTCCTAGAGAATGGTATGCAAGATTGATAGGTATTTGACACAACAAAGGTTCAACAAAGGCTCCACAGATAGTAATCTATATTTCAAGGTGGACGGAAATAAAATGTTGATAGTAGTTTTGTATGTTGATGATATCATGTTTGGAGAAAATGAAGGTATGTGTAAGAGATTTGTAGAATAGATGCAAAAAGAGTTTGAAATGCCTATGATTGGTGAGTTGAATTTCTTCCTTAGACTTCAAGTGAATTAATCTGATAAGGGGATATTCATTTCACAATCAAAGTATGTTAAAGAATTGCTGAAGAAGTTTGGAATGGATGACTCCAAATTGGTCTATACTTCTATGGCGATTGGATGCAAGTTGAGTAAATATGATGAATCTCCTAAAGTTGATTAGAGCTTGTACAGATCTATGATTGGTGGACTATTATATCTTACTGCTACTACACTAGATATCATGCATGTAGTATGTTTGGTTGCCATATTTCAAGTAAAACCTAAAGAATCACATGTTATAGTTGTGAAAAGAATATTCAAATATCTAAAAGGCACTCTAGATTATGGCTTGTGGTATCCTAAGGATGCTGATTTCACTTTGAGTGCTTTCATAGATGTAGATTGGGCTGGTTGTGTAGATGACTGAAAGAGTACAAGTGGTGATGCATTTTTTCTTGGAGGAAGATTGGTTTCATGACTAAGAAATAAATAGGATTTAGTTTCTTTATCCATTGCATAAGCTGAGTACATTGCTACAACATCTTGCTACACATAGGTTTTTTGGATGAAGAAAATATTGAAGGATATTTGAGTAATATGTGATGATCCTATCCCCATATTCTATGATAATAAAAGTGCTATAAAAATTTCAAATAATTTAGTAATGCATTCAAGAACAAATTATATATCTGTCAGATATCATTTCTTGAGAGATAAGGTATTATAGAATGAAGTCAAGTTGGAGTATGTGCCTACAAACGATCAGATTGTAGATATATTTACTAAGGCTCTTTCAAAGGATACTTTTGAGTATCTCAGGGATAATTTGGGGGTCATTGTCCCTCCTTCTTTGAACTAGGTGCACATGGAGGTGCATCAATCTGGTCGATCTATAAATTATTCATTTGTTTGGACTGATGAATGGGTCTACTTTGTAGGGGGAGTAGAAATTATCATTGTTGTAGTATGAAATGTGTGGGTGCACTCCTAAGGGGGTATGATCAGATTTTTTTGTTCTTTTCCATTGATGTCAAAGCGGGAGAGAAAGTCATGTGAAAAATAGTGAATGAAAAAGGGGAAGAGAAATTCATGTGGAGGAAATGTTGTGTAGGTTGTATATTCTAAAAAATAAAGGAGAGTACAGGAAGAAAATGGATGTTGTCTTTGATGCTTTTTCACATCATGTGTTGCCATCAATGACAAAGGGAAGATTGTTGCAAGTATGGACGAGCATGGTGGTGTTGTCATTAATTTTGTCATTAATGCCAACATAGTGCAAGTTGTTGTAGAGAAAGGAATCAAGTGATTGCAAGTTATGCATGTATAGTTGAGATATTATAGAGATGTTTTGAGTGCATGGAGCTATCTTTATGGAGTTTCAGGTGTGTTGATATGTTGAGTTTCCAAGTGCATTTGAGAAATAGTGAAGACAAAGTTGTGTGTGTTTAGAATGAGATTTTGTATGTGCTCTGTATTTCTTCTGTGTTGATCTTATGATTTTGTAGATTTTCAGTGTTGTTCATGAAAATTATTGGGTGATATATCCTTCATTATAGCTTCTAGTTTGATTGAGAGTGAAAGTTGCTTTCACTGGTGTGTGAACTTGTTTGGTAGAGTTTTTTTTCTATGGACTAGGAGAAATGTTTCTACTATGTAGTCCTCCGCTATTTTTTTCTAATTCTTTTGGATATGAGATATGGTTTGCAATGATGTTTTCTATGTTCTGGAAAAGGCGTTCATGGTTTGGTGCTCCAAAAGACTAGTTTCAATGTCATTGTGTGTGTCTATATAGTCCAGATGAACTAATGGATAGTATTATGTGTATGAAGTTTGTTGCATTTGTTATGGATGAATCTAAAGGTATTTGAGATGTGTTCTCATGCATGTTGAAGCATGTTATGTGGTCCACATGTTATATTATTATTGCGGAAGCGTGTACTTCAAAGTTCATTCATGTTTTTATTAGGTTTGATTGGCCTGGTGTCTACACTTCATGCGAAGGATAAGTATCAATTGAGGAAGTGTGTGATTGATCTGAGAGGTTGGTTTGGGTCTTGGTTAAGTGTTGGTTTGGTCTGCTCTCATTCTCTTCCACCATGGGAATGTTGAGTTGCTAACCTAATTTAAATTTGTAAATTGAAGTGTGTGTAGCCAACCCTGGAGAAATTTTCTAAAGTTGAAGATGGTATAAATACAAGTCAAGATGTTATGGATTGATGTATCAGACGAGCCACAAGTTTGAGAAGCAAGAGTTTTGTGAAAGTAAGTTGAGGTAGCAGTACTTTAATGTGCCAAATTATTGAAAGCAGTTAGCTAATGATGTCTACAATCTTCTGATCAAGGCTATGGATGTGTGTAACTTGTTTCAGTGGATTTTTCTATTATCTTTTGTATTTGTACGCAGTGAGCCTCCTTGTTGAATAGTGATTCCTTCATGTAGGAAGTGAGCCTTGTATTTTGGGAAGTGAACCCTTGGCAGTGAGCCTCTTTGTAATTGGTTTTGGAATTGCTTTATATTGCGAGTTAATCCTCACTATCATTTTCCCATTATTGGGTTTTCCACATAAATCTTGAGTTTCTTATGTTGATATTAGTTTGTGTTATTTGCATTTCATGTTCATACTTAATAATAGAATTAAGAGGATGAGAAGTTGATAAGTGTTTAAGATTTGTGATTTAGTTTGGTGACAAGTTATTCACCCCTCCTCTCTGTTTTCTTGCACCTTTCAACATGCCACCCTTTTGGGATACTCACCCAGTGGATGTCCTGAAGTTCCCTTGCCTTCATAGTGAGTTTTCATTTTTGGACAAACAACTTAGATCTAATCCACAACATGTGAGACAAATGGTTGAAGCTTGATCCACCTTTCCTTCCTATTTCATCTTTGTTTCTTTGACATTGCATGTTTTTGTATCTTTCTTTTGTACATATCATACACCTTGTGTGTTTCCTTTTGTGCTTATGTCAGTTTGACATAGGATCTTGGATCCTAGGGGGCTTGACCACCTCCTTTGATCTTTGTTATCCTATACCATCAACATCGATACACTTGGACCCCTCTTGATGTGAGTTTGTCTACTTTAGTGTGATTTTGAATCAAGTTCCTCCTCTCACTAAACTAGGGGCTAAATTTCATGACAAAAAATGTATCCCTCTACATTTTCCATGATGGTTGATGTTTGTACTACGGTAATATTAGCAAAGTCTTGTAACAAGATTTCACACTTTCCTAGGCACAACTTCACTATTTATCTCTTCTTATGACTTAATTGACCCCTTTATGCCCTCATATGCTTTAATTAAGTGTATTTTTGGATATTATCCCAACAAACAACATTAAATGTAACTTAATTCCCAACACTTGTTTCTAGGTCCTAGGTGGGACCCATTCGCCATGGATGGCGAATGAGTCCCCCTTAGCCCCAAATTCAAAATATTTTAAATTTCTTTTCAGAATTTTATTAAACGTCACTTGATGTCGGCATGTGATGAGGTACGATGATCTGATTAGGATCTAGACTAATTGCGAATTTGAATGCTTAATTATAACAACTTAATGGAAATACAATTCATGCATACATTATTGAAACCATGCATTAAAAATTGAAGCTGACAACAAAATTGAGAAAGAAGAAGAGAGAGAGTATAAACGATCTGATAAAAAAGTTTTCCACAAGCATGACTATCTCTCTAGGTCCACTCCAATAGAGTGAGACCGATCTGATTAATCACCAAAAATCAATTACAAATTCACCAAGAGCACTTCGGCAACATGACAATACGCCAATATATAAAATGGCTCAAAAGAATCTCCTTAGAATCCCCTTTCTGTATCACTTGTTTCTCTACTTCCACTTAACCCCTAAGATCTTACATCTCCCCCTTTTTATACATAAAATATTCCCAAATTGGTGAAAAACCAATTGATTTTGGAATTTCAACTTAGTCCCCCTTACATAGTAAATATTTTGAAAAATCCCCCTTATCAAAACAAATCCCCTAAAAAAAACAATTAAATGGTTTCTATGCCCTGTCACATATTACATTCAGGATTTTATTGTTGGGGTTTGTTTTATTTATTTTAAATTCAATTTAATATCTAACTAAATAACTATTTAGTTAGATAATTAGGAATTTCAGTCCAAAAGGGGTTAATAAAAACTAACGCCACAGGTTTTACAAGAGGAATCAATGGCATGTCGGTGGCTCGATGAATTTGTAGGTAGGCGGTTAGGAGGTCGAGCCCCTCTGCCATCCATTTTTAACAAAAGTCTTGCCAACTTCATAAAAAAATAAATTGGCCACCATTTAGAGTTAAGGGCGCGGATATGGTGGAACTACCAAGCGCTAAGTTTAGCAGAGAAAAGCTGGTGGTTCAAATCCACCCACCATGAAATTTTAACAAATAATACATTCCGCGGATGAAGATGAGAGACGCCATGTGGCACGCCTAGGAGGTTCCATGGGATGAAACCTGATTCATTGATAACGCTGATGTGGCCACTGATCTGCATGCTGATTATGCAAATTGATGACGTGTCTACCAACTTGGATGACGACGACTAGGATACTGATGTGGCGTACACATGACAAGTGTCCTTCAATGATTGGTTCATACAGTTGATGATCCCTGACTACTAGGTGTCATACTCTTGTTTTTCCACATCGAATTCCATACAGTACGGACTGACACGTCAGCATGTTGACGTCACCAATTGTACCACCAAGTCAATTGAACTTTGACTGCCAATAACTCGAGCATACAACATCCAATTTCGATAAAACAAATGTTGCCAGAATTGTCTCGACAAGCTCTTCAACTTGACACTACTTCTATCAATTTTTGAGATGATCTTTTTTTGCTCCCCAGATGACCCCTGATGGCAATTTGACCCAAAGTTTGACTGGCCATAACTTGAGCAAATAGAGTCCTTTTCACTATGTTCAAGTTGCATTGGAATCAGGATGTTGAGCTCTTTTTGATGGTGCTAAAATTTGGAGTATTGGAGACACTTCAATTTTTGGTGAAAATATCCCCCAGATCATACAAACGAGAAACTATGACACAAGATTGTATAAATAGGAATTTTTCACTTCATTTTACATCTCCCAAGCAATATTTTCTCATGCAAGCATTCAAGAATCTTACATCTTTTCAAGCAATATTCAAGCACTTTGAACCATCCATTGACATTACTTCAGACTTGCATTATCAAGGGTTTGGTAAGATAATAGAAATTGCATGTTATTATTTTATCTTTCCTTTACATTTCATTATTATATTAAGGGTTTGATTACTACAAGTGGGGTTTGACCAAGGAAAACCCCTATTTGCTAACCCTCAACCATTTTTTCCTCTTGCATGTGTGTTTGCAGACTTAGGTATGTAGATTTTTAAAGAATTTATGTGTTGAAAAGTGGAAAGAAAAGTCAACTAGGTGTTTCAAGTCAACTTAAACCTATTTCAAATTTGAAGAGGGTTTTTTGTCTGTTTCCTGCATAATTGACTACGACAACCCAACAAGCAGACATTTCTAGATTTGGTGTTGTAGAGTTGTCTTCTGATTTTACAAACATTTGGGAGAGGACTTATTCACCATCAGTGGCAAATGAGTCCCACCTCAGGACTGAAAATCTGAGTTTTGTTAGATTTTGGATACCAACTATAAGAAACCAGCTCCCGACACTATTTTACTAGGAGGAGGACTAATTCACCACCCTGGGCGAATGAGTCCCACTATGAAAAATTAGTAATTTCCATCAGCATCTAGAACACTCTAGAATCATCACATTTCATCTAGGTGCACTTAGACACATCCCTTGTCTTTTTGTTCTGCATAACTTCTTCATTTACTTAGTTATTGCATTACACAATGTGTTTTCAAACATAGCTTTAAATTACACTTTTACATTCATTTTAATTCATTTATATTAGTCAATTGCATTTAGTTTACTTCACATAGTTTAGAAGATATTGCAAATAACATTAATTGAATGAACCCCATGCATTTTTGGGTCCTATCTCTCTCCATTTAGGTGAAAATCCCTAGAAGAGCTAGATTTGTCCATAGTGACCCAAAAATCTATGGTTCAAAACCATACCAAAGTTATACTTCCTTATAAATTTGACAAGGTACCACACAAAGGTAATCTTCAAGCTCTATGAGGCAAGAAAAACTTCGTAAGCTTGAAACTCATAGACATTGTAAATGGTGTAAGGAATGTTCAAAGGGATTTTTCTTGCTCCATTCAAGGTCTCATCTTAGGGAACATCATGCTTAATGTCTCTAAGAGAGGAAAGGTGCAAATGGTCTCATATTTTTTTCAAGAGAGGAAAAGTGCAAGGAAATATCATGCTCTTGGAGGAAATAAATCGTAATGACACCACCAAGAAAATGATGAATCACAAGAAGAAAGTAATCACATAATGAAACATACTGATTGTTGTTGTATGCCCCCACTTTAAAGTGGTTGCAAACACCATTGTTGTGAGAAATTGCTTTAAAGTAGAAGAAGAAAACATGAGAGCTTACTCAAAAATCCCTATGCCAAGTCATATGCTTCCGATAAGCTACATTATGAAAAAGGTAGTATGTCACATGTGAGCCAACTTAAGGAATGTCATCCACATCCCAAGCTTGCTCTTATATGATCATGAAAGGTTAACGACTAACCAAAAGAGGCAACAAAAAGTGACATACAAGTACAAGGATAACTAGCCCCTTTCCCCCACTTAGTACAGGACATGGATGGGGCAAAATGATTGATATGATGAATGCTAGAGTGAAAATCAATATCAATTAGAGGAATTAGGTGCCCACACATAAGGAAGAATAGAAAAATCCTTAAGAGGTTGGATTTTAGTACTCAAATCCATACCCTCATTAGTGGAATGACCGTGAACTCTATGATAGGTGCTAAATGAATTTTTGTAATAAAATTTCTTTCGAGTTCTTGGAGGGAGAGATATCAAGTGATCTTGGAGGAGTCTCAACAAGATACCCTCTTGATCAATAGTAGAAGGTGGTCTTGTAGTCTGCAACAAAGATACCTCTTGCTTAGTACAAGATGTCATACCTATGCAAGACATTTTAGATGTTGAGATTTTGTTCTCTCCTTTATAGGAGGGTGTAAAATCTAACAAACTCAAAGCATTAGCATTTTGTGACATGACATTTACATTAAGAGAATATTTCTTTGTTTGTTTCATGTCTAGAAAAGGATAAATTTCAAGA
The DNA here is from genome assembly GCA_007258455.2 of Sequoia sempervirens. Taxonomy (NCBI): domain Eukaryota; kingdom Viridiplantae; phylum Streptophyta; class Pinopsida; order Cupressales; family Cupressaceae; genus Sequoia; species Sequoia sempervirens. The sequence continues at coordinate 93,081,164 of VDFB02252616.1, forward strand.
TCACTAGTGTCTATTAGTTAAGGATGCATTACTATTAAGGTTGGCCTAGAGGAATTGTGTGTGATGGTGTTAATTTTGAGTGAATGCTTGTTTATTTCTATCAAAGGAAAATAACCAAGACCATGAGTGTTTTCTTGTGTGTTAGGATTGATGGGGAGACAAATACTTTGTTTGTTAGCATGTCATCCTTTTCCACTATAGCCAAGTTGTTTCATAATTTCATAACCTTTTCATTTCTTTCAGATTGGGTGGCTACTTGTGGTTAAGTTTTTCAAATTTTGTTGTGTAATTTGTTTTCTTTTGTTCTAAAGTGGTTGAGGTGGATGCTTTCGAAGGGTTTGCTAAGTTTTGTGATGACATTATTGCTTTCTCCTATCCCTTGTTAGAGTCTTTGTGTATGATCTTGTATTCTCCCATGAATGTTGTGAAATCTAAGTATTAGAATTTATGATGACTCAACATAACAATCAAATTCTATACAATTTAAATAGTTTCAGCATTAATTTAATTTATATCATAATAGGATGTCTTAAGGGGTCCTAATTTGATGTCTTAAGGGGATCAAATAAGTTCTCAAATTTTGGTGAAGATTTCCAAGTAATTTTTTTTTAACAATAATATACATGATATTAAGTGATTATAAAATCAAATTTAAAGTTTCAAAGTAGGAAAACATGCACATGTAATGAATAAAATACATAGAGTATTGATTTTGATATACAAAAGTGTATAGTATAATTGTGTATGTACATGTATACAAATTTGTACAGAATGTGGCTATGCCATCTCAAGAAAATTTGAAACTTGTGGGGAATATAGTAGGTCTTCACGCCACTTTCAATATCAAAATCATACAAGCAATATAAATGAAATCATCAAAACATGTAAATTTTAATTTATATAAATCTATCTATATACACAACTTGTACTTGTATTTACAAGTGTTCCACACATGTGTGTAGGTTGAATCTACAACCTCTCCTTTTTGTTTCAAAGTATGAGATCAATGTGATGATGACTTAAGGATACAATAAAAGATAATAAATCAATTTTAACTATTGATATACAAGAAAAATAAATATATAATCAAAATATGTAATTAAATATGTTTTTAAAACTAATAATTATCTATTTTTACCAAGTATTCCATTTTGTCTAGGTTGAATCCGCATGGACTCTAATTTTTGTCTCAATGTATTTGACGAATTTGTGATGATGGCTTAAGGATATAAAAGGGAAATTTAAATCGATTTCAACTAATAATAGACAAGCAATATCAAAACATTTATTTAATGCATTTAAAAGGAAAATATAAACTAAAACAATATTTACTTGTATTTACTTATTCCATTGTACCATCTGTACCCTCTCCTTTTCCCAACACATCTATGATTGTCTCATGCTCTTTCATAGAAATTTTCCATAGCTATTTATTTGTAGGTCTTCCACAATAACTCACTAGTTTTATAGTTGTTTCCACCACCAAATGTGAGTAGTGTATAATCTTCTTATGTGTTTCATAACTTTTGAATCTAGGAAAACCATTCTTCCTTATTAGGTATTTTCATAGCCAAGTGTTAAAAAAAACCACCAAACCTATTGGATAATGATAGTCATCATCAAATAAGTTCTCAAAATTTTCTTAAGAGGATCAAAGACTTGTTATCAAAATTTGCTTAAGGGGATGTCTTAAGGGGATCATCGAACCTATTGGATAATGATAGCCATAATCATCTTTTTGAGTTGTATTAACTTATGTTTAGTCTCCACACAAAGAGCCAACCAATATTTTGTTTCCTCTTCATTTTCCTCAAGTGCAACAACAACATACACATGTCCTGCAAACAAAATTTGATTCAATAACTTGCACATGTCCATATAATTTGACCAATCTACATACATGCATTCACATGATCTATATAAATAAATAAAAGAATTAAAAAATAGTAATAAAGTGAAATAAAAAGAAATAAATTGAATTAAATTACCTTCTTTACATGCAAGGTCTGAAATATAGTCATAGTCGTCTGATGCAAACACTTGATCATTTTCTTTAGTTGTAGTTTCATATTGATCATGTGCTTGTATAGGTGTCAACAATCTTTGCTTCCACTCTTCAACCCACTCTGTATTTTCACATGCTTCAAAATAGAAAAAAATATGCAAGCTCCCTTGCCCAAATAGTCCATGTGCTTGCATTTGAACTCTTAAATTAAATCTATTTACTAGATCCACTTATTATATGAGAATCAAGTCTAGGCAGAATGTTCTCTTCTTCAACCAACCAAAAGAATCGGTGAAATGTAGAGTACTCGCTTGATCTAGGTGTAGATAATCTTGTATTGCACCAATCCGCAATCCCACATGCATCTTTAAATTTTACTACATCATCAAGTTTCAATTTCTCTCTAGCAAAAATTCTTTTAACACACACACTAGGTCCATCATATTCTCCTTTACCATGTCCAACTTCAGAAAAACTCCACATATGTTGGATGTTATGTTCCTTGTGAACCCTACTTAACCAATAGAGCATTCAAGCATTCTTGAACTATCCCACTCAATTATCTGACGATATGAGATGTTCTATCATCTAGATTCCTCTTTCTCTTAAATTTGCATAAAATATATATAACATAGTATTTAACAAACTCTGACAAGTGTAACCATTTGTCACTCAAATAGAAATGATACTTCCTCAAAACTTTTCTATCATCCTTTTTGCTATCATTTGTATGTCTATAAACAATATGAATAAACATAGGTACTTGCACTAAATTGTAATATTGTGATTGGATTTCTTCTTGTTGGCCTAGAGTATAGTTTTCTACAAAATCAACTAGTGATAGTATAGTTTCAACTGAAAATGTGTTTCTACATGGGAAAAAATTTCCATCAAGCCATCAAGCATTTTGAGAGTGTTTGACATATTTTGTTACAAAGTTACTTTTAAATTTTGATATGAATGCATGTACACTAACTTTTTCTATAATTAAATCACAATACTTTCCATTTTTTCCATCTTTTAGAGAATATTCAACATTCAGATAAAATATTTTAGCATCCACTATTTTTTGTCCAAAATCATTTTCAAAACTTTCATGCATACAAAATCTTAAGAATGAAATATTGCCACAACTAGTGCATTTTCTAGAAATACATGAACTTAAATAAAATAATTTCCCATTAGATCCTTCACAAAACAAACTTGATATAAACTCCTTTATTATTTCAGGTGGAATATTAATACCACATTATTGTGTAATCATGTTAGTATGTAAATTACAACTCATATATCAAAAAACATCATAATAATAACAAAGTTGAACATGTGTTTTAAAAAAACAAGATATTTACTACTTATTAATTTTTACATACCAAGGTTTACATTTTTTGAAAGACCTTTGACTTATTTTAATATTACTAGGTAACATTAAATCACAACAAAATTTTCTATAAAATTCAGTTTTCATTGTATCTAATAGGTGTTTTGGATGATGATTGCGAACTTTGGATCCCACTCTTAATTTTAAAACATCTATAGCATTAGATGATACCCTAGTATAATTTGGCCAATATTTTTTAATCAAAGATTTGATTTCAACATTCAATTTCCTGTTGGACCTTGGGAGTCAACCACTAAAACTCCAACATTGGTTGATTGGATCATTTTCTATACTTTCTCTCCTCTTTGTCATTATTAACAATTTTTTATGATGTATTTTTAGAATTTAACTAATATTGCTTACCATTATTTTATTCAAAGTTTCTTTATTAACTATTGCAGTTGTTATAGCTCATCTTGTTGCATTCTTCTGTTTAGATTAACTATTTTTTCCAATAGAATCAATAGCACTAGGAATAGTATACATAGCATGTTTTAGTGATTGATCTTTTCTTTTTGGTTTAAAAAATATGTCTAAATTTTGTATAATCTATTGACATGCATTCTTGTTTGTCTCCAAGAAATCTTACCAATAAGATTATCCAAAACATCTCCTTCAATTTAAAAAAATATATTTTTATTTTCAACATCACATTTTGGATTTTCATTTTCCTTTTCAAATTTAAAATGATTTTCATTTTCATCTTCATCTTCATCAACAAGATAGTTTTCATTTTCATTTTCAACAAAAGGACTTTCATTTCATTTTCAACAAATTTTTCTTTTCTTTTTTTTTTCATAAAAAAATGATTTTCATTTTCACTTTCAACAACAAAATAATGTCAAAGTACTATTGAAATGAGATTGAGTCGGATTTATTGTTAGCTTGTTTTGATTTTTTCCACACTCGTCATTTATACCAACTTAAGCCCGCTAATCATTCTATCCATTCTATGGATTTTTATTATTACTTATGGCTCTAGTTTTTGTATATCCATTTCCATTTCTGGGGTTTCTTTGCTCTAAAACTTACAGGTTTCATGATGGGAGGGGATTTGGTCTAGGATGAACCTACTAACTATGATGGTTGTGTTGTACCCAAAATAATTTTTTACTTCAAAGAGAAATTTTTGTTGAAATGATCTAGATCATGTAAAAATGTTGTCAAAAGTATGTTTTAGGTCAAATAGAACATAAGGTTTTTGTGGGTTTGTGTAAAGGAAGATACCTATAAAATTCTAAAATTTTGAAAATTAGGACCGTTTTAAACCCCTATTTTTAAGAAACCCCCTAAAAATAGCATCTTGCCAGAATTCATTGAAAATGATTTTGATAGGATGAATTGACTCCATGATCTCACTGGTCATGTAAAAATCACCAAAAACTTTGTTTTACTCTAGTGGGTCTATTTTCATTTTTCAAAAAGAAAGTTGAGACCTCCTCAACCATGAATGGCAGAATGGCTAGTAAGAATTGGTGAAATCTAATCCTTAAAAGCTTCAATGAAGAAACCATGGAAAAAATGCTCAAAAAGATGCTCTACAATAGAGGGGATTTTCAAAAGTGGAAAATGACTAAAAATTGGCTAAGTATGGAGAATGTGCACCTTGCTACCAAGAGGAGGCTATACAGTCAAATTCCTTACTCATTTTTCCAACACCCATACATGTAACATGATGAAGGTGATTGCAAGGATGCACATGTCTATGTTATCAACAACAATGCTCAAATCAGTCACAATGCCTGATGAACGTAAAGCATGAAGAGATGAAGATTCTCAATGAAAATGATGAAATCATAGCCAAAAGTGCCCCTACTAGCCAAGGGCACCCTTTAATTCCAAAGTTCAAAGGGATTCATAAAATTTCACCAAGGTAGTCATTCGCTCATGTTTCTACTAGGTTTCCGGTGCATTTTCAAACAAATCCACCTGATTCATCAATCATCGGTGAACATAAGCAAACTAAGGAGATGTTGTGATGGAAGTACTATCAAAATCATAGTCAAACATGAGGAAAAGTGCCCCTGCTAACTACGACACCCTTGAATTAGATGGTACAGATGTTAGTTGTTGAACAAGCATGCCTTCAAGTGATCTCCCTGACATTAGTTCACCCTTGCAATGAACTTGTTCACCAGCCTACAAGATACATCAAACGAAAACAATTGTTAATCATTCAAGCATTTAAAATTCAAGGAAAATCAATGCACATCAAGGTAAAATCACCCCTACTAGCCAAGGGTTCCCTTCATTTTGAGTCACTTGATGAGGTTTTCAACAAATACTTTCTACAAGGAATTTATTCAACACTCTCTTAGCATTTTGATCAATCCAATTGCACATTCACAGGACCTGTCAAGCATTCATGGATAGAGATCAGCCGGAAAACACCAAAGGTGAAGATGAGATAAAGAACATGGAGAAATTGAATAAGTGTTAGGGAAATTGCACCTTCCTAGAAATAGGCACCCAAATTTTTGGGAAATCAAATGCAGCCTGTAAGCTCAATGATCTCTAGCATGGCCTCCTATGTTTTGAACAATCTCAACAATGACACTGTCAGTGAAGAAAAAAGAAAAATCCAAAACCTAATGACAGAGATCAAGCTAGGGTAGTTCTCAAAAGTTTTCAACATGAAAATAACTAGAAAAAAGGTCAAAGGTGCCCTTGCAGGCCAAGGGTACCAATGCTTTTGAGGCACCTAAACCAACTTTCACAATCCATGAAGCTTGTCATCCTTTTCAGGATAGGACTAGTTACCCATCTCATGCTTTAGCAAGGTCATCAGACTTATCAGTCAACAATGATCTTAGATCAAAGGACAAAGGATCAAACTAGAGGGATTGAAGAACACATCAAGAAATTGACTAAGTCTAGAGCTAAAAGCACCCCTGTTGGGAAAAAGGCGTTCTTGAATCAGAAGCATCAAACTTAGGTTTTGAGTTTTGTAGCTCCCAAGCACACTTCATCACTGATGTCCGACCTCATCTATGGATCTATTTATGACTCCTCAATATCATTAGAGCAACCAGAATGAGGGATTGAATGGAAGCATTTCACCACAAAAAAATAATGAAAAAGTGTTCAACACTTCAAAGGGATGCCTAAAGTCAAAGGCTTAGTTGACTAGCGTTAAGATATTTTGAATCCTTTCTATGTCTAAAATGTCCCTAAATGGGTGGAAATCAATGTTGTGAACTCCAGATTAGGCAGAAAGACTCATGCATCATGTGTTGGCATCCAAACTTGATTTCTTCAACATCAACCACTATGTATCAAGTTTGAACATAATTATTAATCATTTTTCTTTGTAGGTTAGAACTCAACAATAGTCATCTTCTCTCCTAGACATCTTTTCAAGATGTGACAAAGGGGTTTTAATTGTTCTTCATATTCTAGAAGATTAATTGCATAGAGGGATAATTTATCAAAGGTTGCATCAATAGGAATATTTTTTTCAAAAAGATAGTTGATAACTTGCAATATTTTTCTTGTCTTATATCTTCTTGCATGTCCCAAAAAATAGTAGACAATCAAAAATCTGACCAATTGGGTATGATCAGCATAGTTTTTTAGCAAAACCCATCTGTTGAATTTTTCTAGAAACAACAAACTTGCTACCCCTATTTTTAGGGATTTTTGAAAAAGTCCAAATTTGAAAATCAAATGAACTGGGTTTGTTTATCATTGAAGCACAAACAATACCCATGTGTCATATTTTTTTGAAAACATACTTCTCAGCAGGTGGCTATTTTTAGGGGTTTTCAGAAGTTGTTTGAAGATATCCATGTTTATAGTCAATAGTCAATTTTTTAAAAATATAGTACTCTCAAGTTGAAATCAAGACCAAAATGGTCCTACTTCATGAATTGATGTAAACACTCGACACAGACATGCATAAAGTGAAGCTCGCAGTCAAGATAGATGCCTTGGAAGGCATAAATGGCATCACCATTCAATGGATAGCCAAATGTAGAAGGTAGTCATTCCAAACATAGATCTTCCACCAGTTACTACCACACTACCTTCCACATTCCATGTCAACAAGGATGGATGATGTAGCTGCAAAGAAGATAGAATATCAAAAGAAGTTTGCAAGAGGCAAAAGAAGTCAATGCCTAGTTAGAAGAACTATTCACTAGAGATGGTGAGGTGTAAAGAACCCACCTAGGATTTCCTACCCTTCAAAATGGCATTAAAGGTGATAGGAGTTAACTTGATGCCTCATTCCAAGTTACCTCCATGTCCCACTAATCATGCATGTAAGATCCCACCAATTATGAATGTCTATCTCAGATCTCCACTAATTGTGGATCTCTATTTTGGAGGCACATTTTACAATTTAAGTTTACTTTTAGTTTGGTTTCAATCAACTAAAGTAGACTTCCAGTTTATCGTTTGTTTAGTTTTAGTTAATTGAAGTAGATTTCCAGTTAACTGCTTGCTTGCCTACTTTTAGACATAGGAATAAATCTTGTTGATTGCTTGGCAAGAACTTAATATGAACAAAAGGAGACTTTAGGGTTTTTTACTCCTTTGAGTTTCTATAAGCAAGAGCCTTGGGCTCATTATTTTGTTAACCTTTATTTTCTACACAAAATTGTTGTGCCATTGTTGCCAACAAGTTTGAAAGTGCATATTTGTTCACTCTTGGATGAGATTTAAATTGGTTTGATGAGAAATTGTGTATAATTTTGTACCTTTGAATGTCCCAATTCTTTGTAATTCATTGAGAAAGCTTGAAGAAGGAAATAAAAAGGCACATGCAGTTTGATCTAAAGATTTGAGTTATTCCAAACGTCTTTTTCTTAACTTATTGTTTCAATATCCTCCTTGGATAGGGGTTCCTCCTCCTTGGATATTTTGATGTTAATAGTTATCATTTGATGTTATGTAATGAGTTGTCTTTCATCCTACACTTTGTATAGGTGTCGTCATCTCCTCGGGACTCTTGTTAGCCAATTCATCATAATTTGGTGTTTCTAGTGAGTTGTTTCCCAACCAATACCTTGGATAGTGGTTCCTCCTCCTTGGAAAGTCTAAGATCTATCTTACCATAATGAGTGATATATTAGAAGCTAGTTTAGTTGTAGCTAAGATGTGTAGAAACTAGAGAAAACCTTAGCTGCAATGCATTGTGTTTATGAAACCTTGTGTCCTGTCACTGAGTAAAATAGATAGGAACCTTAGTTTACTATACTTTTTAGGAAAAACATCAACAAAGAGGGATCTTCCACTCTATAATTAGAAGAGAAATTACTAAAACACTTACAATAGTTGTCTATTTCCAATAAGCACTCTAGAGGTGCTAATTGAAATGCCAACAATTTTTTGGCTTCCACCATGGAGCAATGAGGCATAAAACTTCAAGAAAAGGCTAACTCTTTTATGTCATGGGAATGATCCTCTAGCATCCAATTGTATCATCCATACTAGAAGCAATGAATGGTAACAACAATAATCTTGGAAAGAGATGTCCACCTTTATTACCTATGGGTAATAACAATGGACCTTTGGATTTTTAGGTAAATAATGAGCTACCTAAAGGATCAAGGAAGCAATTTCTCTAATTTCATGATGCTAGAATCCAACACCTAGATAATAATTTTGTTGCATTCACAATGACCTGCACTATCTTGCATGTGTCACATGAAGACATTGCAGTCTGCCTCTTTGTGGAGACTATTTTTGGGAATACTGCAGGTTGGTTCAATCACTTGAAGCTAGGCATTATTACAAGCTGGGAAACTATGAGTGAGAAATTTTTAGCGAGTTAAGTGCATTGAAGAAAATCATATGTTGTTTTCTGAGCTTGCAAATTTAAAGATGGAACACAATGAACACATGAGGGAATTTTTATCAAGATTTAATCATCTTGTTAGAATAATTTCTTCTGCGCTCGATCCATCACTAGAGATTTTGATGAGCTATTTCATAAATTCTCTTCCATCAGATATAGCCTTATTCTTAAAGATGGAAAAAGAAAAAAAGTTGAAGAGTGTGCAAGAACATGCCGTCAAGTTGGAGTATAATATGATCACTTATGGATTGATGAAAATAGATTCTATTAGATCTCTAGTTCAGTAACTGTACCGGCCAAAGAGAGATAATCTTCAGCCAAGGTTTCCAACATCTCCATCAAGACCAATGATTGAAGTTTCACACAATGTAGTATTTTGTTGTTTTCATGACACTAATGAACATACTGGGTTCATGTATCCTAAGAATCTAAGAATGAACCAAATCATGGGATACATTGCAGATGCTCCTAGTTCTAGTTTTGTACTCACAACAAGTTCAAACATTGTCTTACCACAAATGGACAACTTTGATGGCGACTCTACAACGAGATAATTTGAATCTATTATTAAAGAAAGAGAAAAATAATATTCTTCAATATGCTATTGTGATGAATCATGAAAATGTTTCAACGCCTATGTTTAGATGTGCTCAGTACCTCAAAGCACAAAAAGAAGAGGAAGAAAGATGCAAATCAAGAAAAAGGGGTGAAGAGGTGCCTTCCACTTCCAATCCCAGGTCCTCATAGAAGGGTGCTATGCCAATTGCTCAAGATTCATCTTCAACAAATTTTGACATCGTGACTTCCATGATGAAGAATAAGATACAAATCTCTCAACTAGAATATCTTTAGGATCATCCAAAACAACTAGATCAAATTCTTGATGTTGTAACGAAGCAGGTTGTGCTCAAGTCATCTATTCTAGTAGGAGAAAAGCCTGAAATGAGTCCCAGTAATTGTGTAACTCTATCAGAGATAGAAACTGAAGATCAAAACATTGCTTGTTCTGAAAAGAGACTGACAGAGGACACTAGGTCATGGACAGTTTAATTCGATGGAGGTCATTTAACAACAATTTTAGAAGCAACGAAATTTATCATATCCCCTAAAGGAAAGTTGCACCCATCTTTGCAATTGGATTTCACAAAAGTTGAGAAAGAGATGCTTTTGTTAGGCCTCAAAGATGTCAAAAACATGGGAATCAAACTCCTATGTGTTAAAGGATATCTAGAGCTAATCCATGAGCTAGTCAAATGATATTTTTAGGTTAGAAAAAATCACCTACAACATTATAGAAATTGAGTTTGGAACTTGATTGATTGGTTTGAAGAGTTCAACATCTCGAGGATGGACTATAGTAGAACTAATGCCTCACGGGTATTAGCTTTCCCATTTGCATCATATTTTGAATTTTTTCAGAGTACTTTTGCTTGATATATGAATACCTAAGAATATTCATCCCATAGGGATTGTCTCCTACAATTCCCATCAGAAGAGAAGTAAAGTATTTCAGGAAGAAGCGACATCGATGGGAAGCTCTTTGTGCTGCCATGAAGCAGGAGATACTTGAAACATTTGATCCCTTTGGGGATGGGATGAGTTCCTTGTAAAAAAAAATATTTTTCTTTAATGTTATGTTGTTATGTGTTTCCCCATTTCATGTGGTATTGTCATGTTTTATGTGATTTCTTAGGTAGTCTTGTTTTAGGAAAATAATAGGTGAACTCCAATTGTTAGGTGAATTAGGAAATAAGCCTTGACTCCATCGCCCAAATGATAAGAGTACTGGTCTGCAAAATGAGAGATTATCAGTTCTCCTATGCCATAAGTATCTGACATGGTCACCATATGGAGCATAGTGTTGTACCCAAAATAATTTTTTCTTCAAAGAAACATTTTTGTTAAAATGATCTAGATCAAGTAAAAATGTTGTCAAACGTATGTTTTAGGTCTAACAGAATGTAAATATTTTTTGGGTTTGTGTCAAGGAAGATACCTGCAAAATTTAAAAAAATTAAAAATTAGGGTTTCAAACCCCTATTTTTAGGAAAACCCCTAAAAATAGGACCTTTCTAGAATTCATTGAAAATGATTTTGATATGAAAAATTGACTTCACGATAGCAATGGTCAAGTCAAAATCAACAAATTTTTTGTTTAATTTGGTAGGTGTATTTTCTTTTTTTAGGAAGAAAGTTGAGACCTCCGCAGCCATTAATGGTAGAATGGCAAGTACAAAATGGCTAAATCTAAGCTTTGAAAGCTTCAATGAAGAAACCATGGTGAAAAAGCTTGAAAATATACTTTGCGATAGAGGGGATTTTCAAAAGTGGAAAATGAATAAAAATTGGCTATGGAGAATGCACACCTTGCTACTAAGAGGAGGCTATGTAGTCAAATACCTTAGTCATTTTTCCAACACCTATACACACAATACAATGAAGGTGATTGCTAGGATGCACAATTCTGTGTCGTCAACAACAATGCTCAAATCATTCACAATGCACGGTGAATGTAAACCATGAAGAGATGAAGATTCTCAATGAAAATGATGAAACCATAGAAAAAAGTGCCCCTGCTGGTCAGGGGTTCCCTTGAATTCCAAAGGCCAAAGGTAGACATCAACATTCACCAAGGCAGTCACCTCGCTTATCTTTCTGCTAGCTTTCTAGCGCATTGTCAAACAAGGCTACCTAATTCATCAATCATCGATGAACGTAAGCAAAGCCAAGAGATGTTGTGATGCAAGTACTATCAAAATGGTAGTCAAACATGAGGAAAATTTCCCCTGCTAACGAGGGAACCCTTTAATTAGATGGTCCAGATGTTAGTTGTTAAACAAGCCTGTCTTTAAATGATCTCCTCAACATCAACTTAGCCTTGCAACGAACCTATTCACCAGCCTACAAGATACATCAAATGACAATATTTTTTAATCATTCAAGGATGAAAAATGGAAGAAAAATAAATGCACACCAAGGAAAAACCAACCCTACTAGGCAAGGGCACCCTTCATTTTGAGTCACCCGATGAGGATTTCAACAACTTCTTTCTACAAGGAATTTATTCAACACTCTCTTAGCTTCATGATCAATCCGGCTATGTGTTCACATGACCTCCAATCATTCATGGATAGAGATCAAGTAGGACACACAAAGGTGAAGATGAGATAAAGAACATGTAAAAATTGAACAAGTGTTAAGGAAACTGCACCTTCTTAGAAACAGGCACCCAAATTTATTGGAAATCAGATGCAGTCTGTAAGCTCAATAATCTCTAGGATGACCTCCTTTATTTTGAAAAATCTCAACAATGACACCATCATTGAAGATAACAGACAAATCAAACACCTAATGACATAGATCAAGTTGGGGTAGTTCTTGAAAGTTTACTACATGAAAATAACTAGTCAAAAGGTCAAAGGAACCCCTACAAGCCAGGGGTGCACATGCTTTTGAGACACATAAACCAACTTTCATGATCCATGAAGCCAAACAAGAAATTGACTAAGTCTGGAGCTAAAAGCACCCCTACTGGGAAAAGGCGCCCTTGAATCAGAAGCATCAAACTTAGGTTTTGAGTTTTATAGCTCCCAAACACACTTCATCAGTGATGTTCCACCTTAGCTATGGATCTATGTATGACACCTCAAGATCATTGGACCAACCAAAATTAGGGATTGAACAGAGGCATTTCACCACAAAAAATAAATGAAAAAGTGTTCAACTCTTCAAAGGGATGCCTAAAGTCAAAGTAAGGCTCAGTTAACTAAAGTTAAGATATTTTGAAGCCTTTCTATGTGTAAACCATCCCTAAATGAGTGTAAATTAGTGTTGTGAGCTTCGGATTAGGTAGAAAGACTCCTCCATCATGTGTTGGCATCCAAAATTGATTGCTTCAACATCAATCACTATGATCAAGCTTGGACACCATTTTTCATCATTTTTCTTTGCAGGTTGGATCTCAAGAACAATCATTTTCTCTCCAAGATGTCTTTTCAAGATCTAACATAGGGGTTTTAATCATTCTTCATAGTTTTGAAGATTAATTACACAAGGGGACACTTTATTAGAGGTTGCATCAAGAGGCATAATTTTTTTAGAAAGATAGTTGATAACTTCCAATCTTCTTGTCTTTTTCCTTTCTTGTCTTAGATATTCTTGCATATCCCACAAAACAGTAGGAAATCATAGATCTGACCAACTAGGTATGATCAACACAGTTTTTTAAGCAAAACCCATATGTTGATTTTTTCCAGAAACAACAAACTTGTTCCTATTTTTAGGGATTTTTCCAAAAAGTCTAGATTTGAAAATAAAACGAGTTGGGTTTGTGCAACATTGAAGCACAAACAATACCCATATGTCATATTTTTTTCAGAAAAATACTTCTCAGCGGGTGGCTATTTTCATGTGTTTTTCATAATTTGTCTGAACATATTTGTGTTTATAGTCAACAGTTAAGTTTTTCTGAATATAGTACTCTCAAGTTGAAATAAAGACCAAAATTCTCCTACTTCACGACTTTCTAAAAATACTTGACATGGAAATGCATCAAGTGAAGCCCATAGTCAAGATAGACACCTTGGAATGCGTAAATGACATCATCATTCAATGTATAGCCAAATGTGAAAGGTAGTCATTCCAAACATAGAGCCACCACTGGTTACTACCACACTAATTTCCACATTCCATGTCAACAAGGATGGATGATGCATCTACAAAGAAGATTGAATATCAAAAGTAGATTGCAAGAGGTAGAAAAATTCAACGCTTGGTTAGAAGAACTATTCACTGGAGGTGGTGAGGTGTAAAGCACCCACCTAGAATGTCTTACCCTTCAAAATAGCATTAATGGTGATATGAGTTTAATTGGTGCATCATTCCAAGTTAACTCTATGTCCCACTAATTATGCATGTTAGATCCCACCAATTATGGATGTCTATCTTAGATCTCCACTAATTTTGGATCTCTATTTTGGAGGCACATTTTGTAATTTAAGTTCACTTTTAGTTTGGTTTCAGTCAATTGAAGTAGACCTCTGGTTTCCTATTTGTTTATTTTCAATTAACTGAAGTAGATTTCCAGTTAACTACTTGCTCACATAATTTTAGACATAAGAATAAATCTTGTTGATTGATTGGAAAGAACTTAATGTTAACTCAAGGAGACTTTAGGGTTACCTACTCCTTTGAGTTTCTATAAATAGGAGTCTTGGGCTCATTATTTTGTTAACCTTTATTTACTACACAAAATTGTTGTGCCATTGTTGCCAACAAGTTTGAAAGTGCATATTTTTTCACTCTTGGATGGGAGTTAAATTGGTTTGATGAGAAATTGTGTATGATTGCGTACCTTTGCATGTTCCAATTCTGTGTAATTCATTGAGGAATCTTGAAGAAGGAAATCAAAAGGCACATGTAGTTTGATTTAAAGATTTGACTTCTTCCAAATGTCTTGTTCTTATAAATTATTGTTTCAATCTCCTCCTTAGACAAGGGTTCCTCCTACTTGGATATTTTTATTTTAATAGTTATCATTTGATGTTGTGTAATGAGTTTCCTTTCAGCCTACACTTTGGATAGGTGTCATCACCTCCTCGAGAATCTTGTTAGAAAAATCATCATAATTTGTTGTTTCTAGTGAGTTGTTTCCTAGCCTATACCTTAAAGAGGGGTTCCTCCTCCCTGGGAAGTCTGAGATCCATCTTACTGTAAAGAGTGATTGCTTGTATAAAGCCTCATTCTAGTAGAGATATGAGAGTTCAAAGCGTCAGACTCATTCTAGCAAGACGGTTAGCCCAAGTAATCCAACCATCCATTCCCACTCCTATTCCCTCATGCTCTATTTATCTTGAGGAGATAGGATAGATTAGAAGCTAGTTTAGTTTTAGTTAAGATCTACTTAAACCAGAGAAAACCTTAGATACAATGCATTGTGCTTATGCACCCTTGTGTCTTGTCACTGAGTAAAGAAGATAGGAACATTAGTTTACTATACTTTTTATGCAAAACATCAGCAAAGAGGTATCTTCCTCTCTATAATTTGAAGAGCAATTACTAAAACACTTGCAATAGTTGTCCATTTCCAATAAGTACTCTAGATGTGCTAATTGGAACTCCAATATATTGGAAGGAAGATAAGGAGGTCTGAGCTATTCTTGAATGGGGAAACCTAGCCTTGTATGTGGAAGGGATGTAGGGTGTTAACCCAAAAATTTCTTTGGAATTCTCCAACTCTTGGGTGGATAGGACTATAATTGTTGGTGGGGTTTCTTTTATGGTGACCCTTGATTTTATAGTAGAGGTTATAGAGCTTTCACTATAAGGAATTTGTATTCCTTGCAAGTCTAAAATTGATTACTAGGATGATATGAAAAAATTCTTGAAATAGGGCAAGAAGGTGAATAGGTTGCATACTGGTTTTATTTGTGCAGGCCTACCTAGTGTTTGGAGTGCCATTACTAAAATTCTCATGAGGTACATCACTCTTGAAGGGTGGTTTTGTCGCTTTCATGGCCGCCCTTTCCCTATGCTCAATAAACTTAGGTATATTATTAATATGAATATCCCCTTCTGGATCATCTCTTCGCTTGAGCAGTCTATTAGAAATTTCTAAGACAAATGCAAGAAATTACCCATTCACTAGGGCCTTATTTTGCACTTATGCAAGTTTCATTCTATTTTGCTTCCTTCCCTTGCTACTATGTGCAATAACACCTTGACTATCCTTGACCCTACCAACCCCCTTGGGGACCCCAGCCCCTCTATCACTATCAATGAAACACCTCCTACCATTTGTAGTATCACCCAAGCCTAAGGAAAATCCCATGTTAGTGGCAATACCCCCCTCATCCCTATCAAATGCACTCCCCTATTGGAGCCTATGCCCATGCCCATTTATTCTAGCTTGAAGGATTCTAATAACTCTAATGATGATGACTCATGGAATCCGAACCCGACTAACTCTCATGTTCACTCCTCAACTCAAGGCCATGACTTGGAGCTTCCCAACACCCTTGCCATTTCTAACCCTAACCCACAAAATTCTCCCAACATGTGCATCAACCTAGAGAAACATAGTAATGAACCTAGGTCAATTTTTCTCCCTTAGAACTCCCTAAGAAAACAATTGAATGAAATTTTAGAGACTATTAATGTTTAGAAGGATATTAGGAAATGGCTCTTGGGTTAGTTGGTCATGGATAAAGAAAGAATCCAAATTATAGAAGGAAAGGTTCTAGAACAATAGGTCATGTGGCCTAGGGAGGTGGAGAATAAGATGCATTGGGAGATGATTACTTGGCTAGGTATTTTGAGAGGTGGGGAAGGTGGGAAAAATAATTGGATGATCTTCAGGTGATCATTGGTACTGAGGAATAAAAGAATAATTTACTGACTAAGATTGATGCTACCCACCAAAACCTGGAGAAGACCATGTAGTTCCTGAGGGTTATCACTATCTACAACAAAGCTATCATGAAGAATATTGCCCTCACCCTTAAGGTTTCTCAAGATGACTTAAGGAAGAGCCAAGGGAAGTAGATTCTGAAAGGTGTGGATGATGGTCTCATGCAGAAGAAGGGAAATAAGGTGGACACCTTATCTAATGATTCTATAATGAATACCCAAGACATGCTATAGGGGCCTATGACATTCAAGAAGAAGCTCTAGTTCCTATCCTAGGAATGGAACACAATCACTAGTCTCAAGCTATTAAGAGACCTGTAGGTTTCTGGTGGTTTATTGTTGGTATTAAATTTATGGATTTCTTTTTTTCATTACTGTTGGTCGAAATTGTATAGGAGAAAATTTTCACCCCTTTTACAATTCCCCTCTTACTCTTCCTCACTTTATAAAACCAAATTCAAAGGCTAAAATCCATCTAAGCCCACTGCGTTAATTCCACTTGGTGGTTGTTCTATGTGTCAACAGAGGAATAACTATCGGGGACACCCGTGCAATGCATAGACGTTCACGTAGCATGCTTACATCCCTAACATATTCCTAAATTTAGAGCCTATAGAGGAGTTACACTTCCCATTGGGGGTTGATTTCTAATTACTTTTTTAGCCAACTGACCCAAATATGGCTATTTTCTTCATTCACTCCTTCAAATTCACTCTTTCTACATACATTCCATCCTCTACACAATCTTTTGAGAATTCAATCCATCTTTCAACACACTCTCCAAGCATTCTAGCATTCAAGCAACACTTTACACTCCATAGTAGCAACGACATCACTTCATCAACTCAGTAGAGTAAGTGTGGAACAACACCATTGCAGCAGGGGTTTGAGTCCTCTTATTTTCTCCCCAATTATCCTTGAGTTCTCTTGGTGGAGGTGGTAAGCCTTCTACTCCTCTCCTCTACTATTTGGTTGAGTACCACATTTTTTTTTTAGTGTTTTAGTGTTCTTTACTTCATTCCTTTCTTTATCATATTATTTCTCCATTTTTGCAAACTTGGTTGTCCATGGAGGTGGAAATACCAACTTGTGAGGATCTAGCTAAGGCGGACCCCTATACAACCCCAAAAAAATTTCCTCTTTATTGTGTGTAGGTGGAAGTATACTTGGAGCCAGCCGGTGAATGAATTCCCTTGTGAGATCATTCTTTCCAGCTTAACTCTTGTATACTTGCTTTATCATATTCATACATATCTTGCCGACTTCATGGCATTGTTTTGACCCTTTGGAAGTAATTAGATAGGCTATTAGCTATTACAGATGATAAGGGCCTTAGACACAACTGAAAGTTCACAAAGTTATCCAAATCTTATGCTTCCATCTTGCAAAAAATTTTGAAGGATAAGATTGTAACTTTTCCAAACCTTAAGCCTCTTAGGGAACCTTACCCTAATTGGTACAATGGAAGTACCTACTATTAGTACCATCGAGTTAATGAACATGATACCAAACACATGATGCATCTCCATCATGAGATACAGGATTGCATTGAGGATGGTACTATTAGTCTCAATGGTAGCAAGAAAAATACAAACAAATCAGTGGTGAAAGTGAACAGTGAACTGCATATATACATGGACCCGTTTTTTTCACATTCTGCTAACATGATTGTCAATCCCACTTATTATATCACCCAACCCAAGGCCTATGTTAACATCGTCATGGTTGTTCCGACTACACAACCTAGGCCCAATTCCTCGGATGTGACATTCACGTCATAGGACTTGCCCTTAAATAATAAGCCCTCTCTCCTTTATATTCCCACTCATCTTAATGGTGACATTGTGACAGGGGTCCTAGTAGATCTTGTGAGTTGAGTGAATGTTATTACAAAGGAAAATTTATGACTTAATTCATTGCATAAAAAAGAATACAAAGAAACCAAATCTACCATCTAAATGCATGATGGTATTTCTCTCAATCCATATGGTTCGATAACTTTGTATGTCCTAATTAGACCTAGGGCCATTGACATACTTTTTGATGTCATTCCAGAGCCAAATTTGTTCAGGATGAAGCTAGGTGTTCCATGGTTGGCTTCCATGAATGGAATTTCCTTCGTGATTCCTAAATATTTAAAATTATCTCATGAAGTTTTCATGCATATAGTGCATGACACTAGATACTAGACTTTGGTATTTGTGGAGGATATTCACTAGACCACTTTTGGCCCACCTCAGTTGGTTCGTTCCCTCCAAGAACGGGCCTACTTTACAAGAATTACATAAAGTACAAACTAGGGGCAAGGGACAACTAAAATTGGCTCTTCCCATAGCACAACAATCAACTACCTCCTCTTCCCAAAAAGGAAAGGAGAAGCTTGCCTCCTCCTAGGTTGACTTGTCTGCTCCCCTTTCTTGGGAAGATTATTAGATGAGTAAGTCTAGCTTCTACCCATTGAATCTGATTATTCCTCCCTGGTGTAGACCCAAGATTAGGATATTAGATCTTCCTAACAAGCCTCCTGGGCCTTGGTATTATTTGTATGGAAGAAAGAAAGGTTCCTAAATGAAACTTGATCCATGACCTCCTACCACTTATGCTCCAAAAGTAGCAAGTCGAAAGAGGCTCACTATTGAGGCACTTGAGCCAACTCCCCCTATTGTTTCTCAACCTACTCTTCTTGCTCCCATTTAGGATTTTGTTCCTCCACATTGCTATAGTGGAAACTCCCATGGTCGAATAGGTGCCCTCCATTCCTTCATAGTCTCTGGCCTTCAATTCAAAGAGTCGCAAAAACTACCTTGCACATGAGCGCAAGTGTCAGAAAAAGGCTCTCATTACTGAGTAGGCCACCTTGTAGAAAAAGGAAGAGGAGATGATTTCCCCTATATCAAGCCCTCTTGCTACATCCTCCTCTCTCCTCTGTATTTTTGTTCAAACTAGCTATTTCTCACTTTCAACTTCCGCTATGAGTACGAATGTGCCTAACCCTAAAAAGGTGCAAGTATTCATTGCTCCTATAGTGGAGCTGCCCTTGTTGATGTCCCTCCCAAATGTCCAACATTTTCCTAAACCCATAGATATGACAAACACTTCAGTGGTTGTGGTTCTCTCTGTCTCCTCTCCCTCTGCACCTCTCACCTCATTTGTGGGGAGTTCATGCCCCTTGATGGAGTGGAAAGTGGAGAGTGGTCCTCCCAACAATGGAGGATGAAAGAGAAGTCCAACTTCTCTGAAAGGTGTTCCCATGTTGAATTGTTTTGTCTTAGTGGTAGAACCAGTCTTGACTTCTCCTGAGCTCGTCACTACTCCTGAATCACTCAGTGATCCTAGTAGTGAATCTCAGGCACAACCTTCTCCATCCATTGAGGTGAAACATGGCACTCCTATTAAGTGCATGTTTTAACTCTCTGGATGAGCTTCCAACCATTTTGACAATCTTTGAGAAGTCGTTGACCTTAGCTCCACAAGATCTCAATGGAGAGGACCTTGTGGGGCCCTCTTCCTTGCCCCTTATAGTGGGAGGGTCAGATACTCCTCCTCTTGTATTCAACCACTGCAAGCTCGTCCTCCTTCCCCCTGTGATGATCTAGCGTGAGAAGTGGATGACCTCTTAGTCAACCAGTGTTAAGCAGAGGCCTCTTGTTTATCTTTATATTAGAAGTGTGTATGTGTTGTACTATGTTCCCCCATGACCAAACTATGTGTGTATGGATGACCCTTGTCATCCTTGTTGGTGCTTAGATACAGGCATGGTCTTTGTGTTGTAAACCTTCCTCTATTTTTATCATCATTCTTCCATGTTTGTGACTTGATTTTTGATAAATTGGGGATGATGCAAAGCGTTAGGGGAATTTAGGCTTCCTTTCCATGTTGACCATTTTTTTAAATTTTTACTTTGTCTTCTTGTGCATTCTTCACATGGTTTGATATAGTAGGGGGTTGATGATAGTTTATTTATATACTATTATTATAATTATACATATTTATAAACAGTTTTTTCCCCAAAATATTAGGCTACCCCTATGTTCTTTTTTTGTGATGTCTCTTGCATCACTTCTTTGCTTGATTTGTCCCTCTCATGTGTGAAAATGCCACTTCTTCAACACTTTTATTTTTAGAAAATGCATTCGTTTCCAATGAATCTTTTCTCAAGAACCTTCACAAACTTATTTTCAAGAACTGCATTCTCGACTTGAGATTCTAACAGAATGTGTTTACTTCATCACAGGTTTGTAAAGAAAGAACTTAGGAACCTTCCTCTGAAGTGGGAATAGATATAATCTTCCCCTTGTATGGGGGCATATTCTTCCTTTCAAATTCCTTGATGAAGTGAACAATTTTAAAAAGAATGCCTTGATGATGAATTGATTCGAGAAAGAAACATCTCTTTCATACTTTCAAATAGCATGTCCCTTGAGTGGACCCCTTCTTCATGTTGGGTTCTTAAGGGACCCCTTTAAAATTCTTCCAACTTGTTGGTAGTCTACATGACTATCCACTTACTTGCCTATATGACGGCTTTCTGACATGTTTTATCTATGGATAAATATGTCACTTCATAGGTGTGCTTGTGAAGCCACTTTTTGACTTTGCGGAGTCTGCCTTCCTTTGGTTTCCTCCATTTGAGAGATACTGGGGGATACCTCCCTATAGGTATATGGGTCTATAGGGCACTTCCTTTGAGCTTCCTCCATTCGAGAGATCATGGGGGTGGCTCCCTTACAGGTCTGCGAGTCTATAGGGTGATTTATTGGGTTTCCTTCATGTGAAAGATCTTGGAGGACACCTTACTTGTAGGTCTGTAGGGAAATTTTTGTGGCTCCTTCCATGTGAGAGATCTTGGGGGTTGCCTCCTTGTAGGTCTATGGATCTATAAGGTGATTTTATGGGTTTCCTTCATATGAGAGATTTTGAAGGACACCTTCCTTACAGGTCTACAAGACTGTAAGGTGCTTTCTTGGCTTCTTCCATGTGAGAGATCTTGGGGGTTCCCTCCTTGTAGGTTTGCAGGCCTGTAAGGCACTTTCTTTCTTCAACTTAATGGTTCTATAGGGCTATGAATTCCTCTACTTGTCCTGCACTCTCAAGTACGCCAAATCATTTTCTTCTTCCCCGATGATTTTGGTATACATTTATAACTCTACTTATTTGATCTACTTTACCAAATCCCTCATCAGTATTCGTGCCCACTAAAGTGGGGGAAAATTATATAGGAGAAAATTTTCATCCCTTGTCCAAATTCCCCTTTTACCCTTCCTCACTTTATAAAACCAAATTTGAAGGTTAAAATCCATCTAAACCCATTGCCTTCATTCCACTTGGCGGTCTTTTTGTGTGTTGGCAGAGGAATAACTGTCAGGGATGTCTGTGTAGTGCACAAATTTCCATGCGATGTGCTTATGCCTCTAAAAAATTCATGCATTTAGAGCCTATAGAGATGTTACACTTCCCATTGGGGGTTGATTTGTATTTCCCTTTTCAGCCAACCAACCCAAATATGGCCATTTTCTTCATTCTCTCCTTGAAATTCACTCCTTCTACATAAATTCCATCCTCTACACAATCTTCTAAGAATTCAATCCATCTTTCAGCACACTCTCCAAGAATTCTAGCATTCAAGCAACACTTTGTACAACATAGCAGCAACAACATCACTCCATCAACTCAATAGAGAAAGTGTAGAACAACACCATTATAGAAGGGGCTTGAGTCCTCTAATTTTCTCCCCCATTAGCCTTGAGTGCTCTTCATGGAGGTAGTAAGCCTTCTACTCCTCTCCTCTACTATTTGGTTGAGTATCGCATTACTGTTTGTAGTGCTTTAGTGTTCTTTACTTTATTCCTTTCATTATCATATTATTTCTCCATTGTTGCAAACTTGGTTGTCTGTGGAGGTGGAAACACCAAAGTAGGGGTCTGATTGAGGCAAACCCATATACAACCCCAACAAATTTTCCTCTTTATTGTGTGTAGGTGGAGGTATACTTGGAGCCAGCTGGTGAATGAATTCCTTTGTGAGATCATTCTTGCCACCTTAACTCTTGTATACATGCTTTATCATATTCATATATATCTTGCCTAATTCATAGCATTGTTTTCGCCCTTTGGAAGTAATTAGCTAGGTGGTTAGTCTATTTTCCTGTGTTTGACCTTGCTTCTTCAGTCCTCTAGTCATACAAATCCTAGCACACTTGAGAGATGATAGCATGTCATGCTGTCATCTCGAGACCGTGCTTTCATCCTTGGGTAGAGAGCTTCCTGAGGCATAGAGTTAAATCTAAAAATTGGCTCACCTAGCCCCATTCTGTGATTTGGATCACCAGAGTGATTGGAGGACCTCATAGTCCTCATTATTATCATCCCACATGTGTTAACACCCCTTTAAGTTGAGGTAAGTTAAGGCAGCCTTTTGCTCTTGGCTCTCCATGACCTGGGGCCTTCAATGTGGTTGGTCCCCTTCTCTTACAAAATTGTTTGATCTTTAGTTTCTATTTACTTTTTTGTTTTCTCACTGCGCATGAGTTCTTGGTCTACCTTTATGGCTATTTTGTAAGGGGTACCAACCCTTTTAGTTATAATCTAATCAAAACAACAAAATGATTTTCATTTTCATATTTATCAGCAAAATGATTTCCATTTTCATTTTCAACATAAAAATGATTCTCATATTCATTTTCAACAACAAAATGATTTTCATTTTTATTTTCATTTTCAAAAGCAATATGTTTAAAGAATTCATCTGTATGAAAATTATCAATGTTAACATCGTTAAATCCAACATCTTTTAAATCTCCTATTGACAAAGTTTTCATATTATTCAAAGGTGGATTTGAAGACATGCCTAGATTTGTGCCTGTAAGTCATTGAATAAGTAATGAGTAAAATAACAAACATTACTTCTTAATAAAAAAATATATCAAAGATTTAACAATATTTAAACTAATTTAAAGAAAGAATCTTCTGAAAGCATAATATTGTTCTCTATCTCCAAAGATTTATTAAGTCATAGGGCTCTCAAATTTGGCAAGCATTGTGATTGTTAAAATCCCAATCTAGAGAATGAGATGTTGCTAAATGCAATAATCTAATCCTATATGATGATGTCTAGATGATAATGATGCAACTACTGTGATCTAAATTGTCATGAAACTTGATAAAATGAAGCTACAGTAAACTATGATGCAACTATTATATTGATTCTAAAATTCTATGATTGCTATTGTAAATGATAATGCTATTTCTAAGATGCTTAATTTCTCAATTGTTGTTTTTGTAGAGTAAGTTTGCACAAAGTTGGGGATCCTTTTCCTATGAAAAGAGGTTGTATTTATAGATTCACGACAACACATTTGTGAAGGGAAGCCAAGCAAAGGTTTGGATTTGATTTGGAGGATTGAATGGTGAAGGATGAAGAAGCTTGAGCTAATCATGGGGATTGTTCCTCCCCCAAAAAAAAATTCAGCCAGAAGATATGAATAATTTAATGGAAGAAGATGAAGAGGATTGCCTACAAAATTGTCTCTAATTTGTCTCCAAATTTGACCATGAAGGTTGAGATGAATTAAATTAGACATTTCATATCTAATTTGGTAGGTGGATATGATTATCTATAGAATATGTGCATAAATTTGAATATTTGGATTTGTTTCAAATTTAGGAAGAAATAACAATTATTAAAATAAACAAATGATTTGATATTTTTTATTTAATAAAAGAGGGATAATGATAATTAAATAAAAACTATTGAAGTTTTGATTATTTAATTAAGAGAGAATAATCGGAAGAATATAGATGTGAACTATATAAATAAATATTTCTATTTACTCAATAGTAGATGAATTTGATTATGATAATTAAATAAAACAAAGTGAAATTGGTTTATCTGATTAAGACAAAATAATAGAATAAAGATTGAAGAATTTAAAAGATGAACTATATAAATAAATATTTCTATTTATTTAATAGTAGAAGAATAAAAGATTAATTAATCAAATAAATTGTATTTAATTAATTAGATTATCCAGACCATTTTCATGTGTATACATTTTTACCCTCTTTGAAGATGTGTTTATGCATTGCTTCAAAGAAAATTTTCTTGTTGCTGCTAGTACTGACAAAAAAAATTTAGTATTCCCTAGACATTGACTTTGCTATGATGATGAATATATGCCCCCTCGAGAGATAAATTGATGACTTTTTTTTTTGGTTTTTCAGAAATTTTCAAATTTTTATGATTTTTTGATGATGAAATAATTTATCTCTTGACAAAGAATACTGATTCTACTAGTTGATTAACTATTTCCCTACTTTTCCTCCTTGTGTTTAATGATTTTTGATCATGCCAACCTTTGATTTTATATTGATTGATGATCCTATTAGATCAAAAGATTATTGACCTCATGATAGGTGAGATTCAATGATAGATTGATGATTAGCCTCATGATAGGTGAGGCTCATTGATAGATTGATTGATTGACCTCATGATACATGAGGATCAATGATAGATTGATGACTAACCTCATAATAGGTGAGGTTCAATGATAGATTGATTGATTTATAGGCTAGTTGATTGATAGGATGACTAATTTTTGATTGATTGATAATATTGTTGATTTACGATATGTTATGATCATAGGAGGATTTTATAGTTCTTCCCAAATACGTGGGACATCAATCCACATCTGGTGCAGGTTGATATAGATATCATCAGTTGATGTGGTTTATCGGCTTTAATTGATATGCTCCAGTATAGGATTGATTAATGTACTAAAACTTGATGATGTACACTTATTCAACTAGAGATTTTATTATTGATTTATCATGTTATTGATTCACTAGCCTTAAAAAATCTATAATGCAAATGCAAAACTAATATGAATGCAATCTAATTTAACCATGAAAATCTACATCTGCAAGAATTTGCATCTTAATAGTCAATTTATCATATTTTTTTATCATCATTGAGCCTTTAAAATGTTGAAAGTGAGTACAAGCATCGCTAGTATGAGTTAGACCATGATGACCTAAGTACTACTTTCACGATTTTTGATATTGCAAGTTAATACAAGCATCTAGGTATAATTAAACTGAGATGAGTTGAGTATTTCTTGCATAAATAGAAAAAAATTGATCATTTTCTTATGTGAATTTAGAATGTCATTAGTGATATTTTTTAGAGCACGTCTTGTGACAATTCACACAATAATAATGACCAATTCATAGACATCAGTCAAAGAAAATACCATTCTCCTTCCTAGCTTTTCTAGTTCAATACATCATCAAGTTGCTCCACATAAATGATAACAATCAAAGTACAACATTTAGAACATTCAAGCTAAAGCGATAAAGTCATAATTCAAAAGAGTATCATCCATCTAGAATTGTTCTGATTGGTTTGATTTCAACTATCTTGATGTGGACGGTTGATTTTTCTATGTGATCCGATGTTTGATGTATGTTCCATGTTGAGTTTCCCAATGATCATTATGTTTGTTGTGTTGTCATACTGTTGTTTGTCTATTTGTTTAAGCTGAAATTTATTACCCCCAGTGAGTTCAGGATTTTTCCCCCAAGCTAGGGTATGACATGACTGTGTTGCCAGGATATGTACAAGAAGTCCTATCAAATGATAAATGGAATGATGATGAAAGTGAAAGATCAAGACATGTCTCAAATAGATAGAACTACTGGTTTAAATCACAAGTAGCACCTATTTCAAGGTTTTAATTACATGTTTTTATTGCACTTTTTCTGACTTTATGATTTTTTTGTATTTTTCTCTTTTTCATTTTTTTGTATTTTTCTGTCTTTCTCACTTTTTTGTGAATTTTCTAATTTTTTATTTTTTTTGGATTTTGTAGGATATTTAAGATCAAATGAGATGATATGATTGATTGAAGGAACAAGATTCACCACAATTGGGGTAATGCAACCGTGGATAAATGATAGATCAAAATGAAAGATTCACTACAAAACATGTCACACAAGCAACATATCTCTCCTCTAAAGATGATGATGATTGATTGATTAAGATGCCAGGAATGATTTATTCCATAAGGCATGGTGATGATAAGTAATTAGGATCACTAATTTCCTCTAAGTACAATAAGATTGATGATTGTTGATGATTGATTGACAAAAGCTATGAGGATTGGATAATGTTTCACATCTAGGCTCAAATATGATTTGCATGGTAAGATTCAAGGTTGCAAAGGGAAATGGTGACATAGATTTTAATAAGATAGAAGATATGGAATTGAAGAAAGTAAGGATAAAATTAATGAATGGGATGATCAAGATCAACTAGATAAGATACAGACACAAGGCCCAAGTATTTTTCCCCTATTCCTCATCAAGACCAAGGAAAGGAAGAAAGGATGTATTTAGTAAGAATGATGGAATATGGATAAGATGAAAGATATGTTATGGAAGATATGGATAAAGCATATAGGATAAGATATATGATGTTCAATAAGATCCTTAACCTTGTCAAGATCAAAGGTGGAAATGTAAGGAATGAGCATAGAAAGGATAATGACCATGAATGATCAGATGGACAAAACTTGTCCCTAAGTGTAGAGTGCAAGAGGAATATGGAAGATATGATATGGATGATAGGGATATGGAGGAAAGACTTAAGAATCAAGTTTCACAACCCAATATCTCTCTAATAAACCATGGAAATGGGAGTTGGACTCCTAAATGTTGGCAGATAATGATATGATGGAAGAATCTAAGGACTTATGCAAAGGTTTGGATTAAAGGAGAATGATGGGGGATCAATGTTGGATAATGGATAGGAGGTTGGAAGGCCTATTGATGGATATATGGAAAGGATGGCAAGATCAACGTTGGCACACACCTTGAAGGGTGGTGGAGTGGAGGAAAAATGGATTTGGAAGGTGATAGGTTATTAGATGGAAAATTGGAGGAAGCTTTTGGATTAGCAAATTTGGATGCCAATTTAGATTTTATTGCTTCTATGAGAATTTTATGAATCCACATGAATTTTGAATTTTATTTTTTCTTTGTGGGCCTTTGTGGCCTTTGACATTTTATTTTTGATTTATGAACCTTTTTGGTCTTTGAAAATTGCCTTTTTGCTTTGATGGGCCTTTGTGACCTTTTGAAATTTCTTTTGATTTATGGACCTCTATAGTCTTTGAGATTTTTTCTTTGATGGGCCTTTGTGGCCTTTTATATTTTTCTTTTTATTTTGGATCAAATTTTCTTTTATTTTTGTATGTCTCTTCGAGGAGACATGATCCTTTGATACATGTGGATTTTGATAAAGAAGCTTTTGATATTTGGCACCCAAATTGCTTCCAAGAGCAATGGGAGGGGTGGATTGAGATGAATGATATAGAGGTATTATGGATGAGTTAATGTGGGTAGAATTTTGAAAGGGAATCAAGGATGTTTTCCTTTGTTGTTCTTGAGAAATAGGATATGGACCTAGGATAGAGGGAAGGTTTGATGGACTAGGTGAGCACCTAGGATAGATGGAATGTTTGATGAACTAGAATGAGGACCTAGGATAGATGGAAGGTTTGATGAACTAGGACACTTAGGCATATAATCAAGGTCATGGTGATATGTGTTTCTTTGAATAAAAAGGGTTTCTAGGATACCTTGCTCATGAAGGCCTAATCCTTTTCCTTTGTAGTTCGTACTTTGACACGTTTTTTTGCCAATGGGATATGTATTGTTTGTGAAACAAGATGTGAGTCCATTCTAGGAAGGATATGATATGGATGAAAGGATAGGTGTTGGAAGTAAACCGGAATGAATAAAGGTGGAGGATCCCAATTTAGAGGTGTGGGGTTCATGGATAGCTGAAATAGGTGTGATAGGCTCTTGACATGGGGATGATGGGGTGTTGTGATCTTGACTTGGAAAAGGATCATGAGGTGTAGGAGAGGAAGTAGCTTTCCCTTTATTAAGTATGGAATCATTATGAAGTGGTATGAAAGGCATATGTTGATCATTAGAAGGATAAAAATCTTCATGGGATGAAAGGGTATCCTTGAATGGAAGCATATCTTGATCTTGATGAGGAACGAAATCATGAAATTTTGTAGAAAGCATGTCTTGATCATTAGTTGGTAAAAAAACATTAGATAGGATGGAAGAAATATCATGCTCTTCTGATGCAATAGAATCATGAGATGGTATGGATTGATTAGATGATGTGGCAGAAGAAATTGGATGGATACTTGTCTCTTGAGATGGAAGGGAATTATTTTGGATGAAAAGTTAAAGCAGGGGATCGCCATAAGATTCTTGAGAAATGGGATCTTGATCAAAGATTGGAAGAATTTGTGGAATTTTGATATCATTGGATGTAGTGGAAAGAATATTTATATCTTAATGTGTAGGGGAGTCTATGCTATCATTCTTTGGATTAAGATATTGACATGAATCACTGGATGTTGAAGATATGATAAAAGAGGATGATTGGATGGAATTGTTAACTTGAGTGAAAGAAACTTGAGGTTTATTTTGGCTTATGGTGGATGTAGATAAATGCATGACATGATAGGATTGCTCAATATCATTTGTGTTAGAGGACTTATATTTGGGCTTATTAAACGTTTTCAAAAATTCAATGCCATTGAACTTGGATGATGTAGTTTTTGGTGAAGAAGGTCTCATGTTCATTGGTTGGTTTCTTTCTGTGGTTTTTATTTGTATGTCTTGGAGTCATTGTTGAAGGTTTTGCATCTTCTAAGTGAAAGCATTCAATTGATCCTAATCTATTTCAGCCATGGTGGTTTAAGTTTTAATTTCCTTTTATTAGAATTTTAGTCTTTGTGACCTTGTTAAAATGGACATACAAATGTTATTATTTTTAATAAAATTTTGATCTTAGTTTGGTATAGTGTCAAGGATATTAACTTAATTCAAATAGAATGATAAATTCTATTGATTAGACTAAGTTGATAAGTTTGATTATATAGCTTTGCTGCTTTGATTTAGGATGACTGGTCTTGAAACTTAACTTACTAATCAAATGTGTTTGATTGAGACACTTTTGGATGGTAGATAGTGGTTTGATTTGAAAAAATTCAATTGTAAAGTCTAGTTTATGTAGGTTTAAGACTCTTTTTTGACTGAGAAAATGTTTTTTTTTATAAAAACTTGAGTTCTGATGTCAATAGTTTGATAGAGGTTTCAAATAGCACTTTGTTTTCTTATTCTGTGGATGTGATATAACAGAGGGTAGATGCACTAAAACAAACTTTGGATGTGCTAAAGGATATGGTGAATGCACTATCAGACAGGGTATATGTGCTAAAACAGACTATGGATGTGCCGAGATATTGGTAAATTATGGTGATAGATTGTGTAGATGCATTGTAAGATAAGGAAGATTCATTAAAATAGTGGTTGTATGTGCTATTTGGATGGAAGATGCATTAAAAGATTGGGTGTATGTGCTAAAATAGACTGTGTATGCACTAAATTGGAAGTTTTCCACAATGTTGTCTATTTGTTCTGCTTTTTCTTAGTAAAAGGATTGATTTCAAGGTGTAATTTTCTAAACCATGAACATTTTGACATGGTATTTTGCTGGTAAATCTCTGAATTTGATGATCTAAGTGGATGATACCTTTGAAAAATAACTTCACACACATAAAAGCAAGTTTTTAAATGTTGTTTCAGATTCTTATTTGTTAAACATGTAGTGGTTTTCTAGAATCTGGTCTGATTCTTTCAATTTCCACAGGTTTTGACACAAATACAAACAGTTCAAGAACTTTTCTATCTCAAGTAGGTCTCTTAGAATATCAGAGCCCACATCTTAAAATTGCATTGACTCACATAGTTGTGTCACCCCCTAGAGGGTGCTCGTGTTTTTATCTTTTCCAGGCATGTACTCAAAGTTAGATTTCTCAATCCCTTGATCAAATGGTCCTTGGAAATTATATGGTGAGTGTCTTGGGGGTAGATTCTTCCCTCCCCTTGCACCATGATATAAAAAGTGTTTGGAAATTAACTTCAGTGAGATACTAACTTAAAGTTCGTAGATAGGCTATCCATTTGGAGTGGCAAATGATAAACTCCCCCAGGGGATGGTTATCTTGTAGAATTTTGTTGAATGTGGATTTCCCCAGATTCACTTTTATTCTATAGTGGGTTGGAAAACTCGGCTTTGGTTGTTCCCACTCAGGTTGTTCCCATACAGTGAGTACTTTTTCCCACTATGACAGGCCTTCTAGGGGATTTAATAAAGCATAAAAAGTGAGTCTAGCATTTTGATCATCCAGTGAAGGGGAGAGGATAGGCCTATCACTTCAACCATAGTAGACAAGGGGTTCAATTAATCCTTTTACTTAAGCTAGATACCTATCTTAAATAATGGGTTCTTTTTAAAACACCAAACTTGAGTGTGAAGTTGATTGTTCAATTTTAATCCAAATCCAAAAACTAGTGAGTTTTTTATGTTCTTTTTAACCAAATTTGAAAAAGCTTGTGTAGATGGATAATTTTAAGCCCAAAGTAATGCTAGTTAGTCCTAAACTCCAAAATCATCAAAAAATCACAAAAATATTGAAAATTTCCAAAATCCAAAAAAAATGAAAAATTCATCAATTTATATCCCGAAGGGGCATATATTCATCATCACAACAAAATCAACATCTTTGGGCATTCTAAAAAAAATTCGTCAGCACTAGCAGTAGTAGAAATTTTTTCTTTCAAGCAATGCGTAAACACGTCACTTCAAAGAGGGGAGAAATGTATACACCTAAAAATGGTCAGGATAATCTAATTAATTAAATATGATTTATTTTATTAATTAACCTTTAATTTATCTACTATTAAATAAATAGAAATATTTATTTATACAGTTCATTTTTTTAATTCTTCAATTTTAATCACATTCTTCTATCTTAATTAAATAACCAACTTCAATAGTTTGTATTGTTTAATTATCTAATCATGTTTCTTCTTAATTAAATAAAGATATCATAAAGTTTTATTTAATTATCATATCCCTTTTTATTAAATAGGAAAATGTCAAATATTTGTTTCATTCAATTAAATATCTTCTTTTTGCTAAATTTGAATAAATCCAAAAATTCAAATAAAGGCATAAAGGCTTTTTCCTCTATTCACTCACCAATAAAATTAGATATTTTATATCTAATTAATTCAACTTGGCATTCACGGGAAAGTTTGGAGACAAATTATAGACATATTGGAAATCAATTTGTTAATCTCCTTCCTCTTATTCTTCCTATCCTTTGGCAAGATGTTTTTTTGGGGATGAACAATCCCCATGATTAGCTCAAGCTTCTCCATCTTTCACCATTCAATCCTCCAGATCAAATCCAAACCTTTGCTTGGTTTCCCTTCACAAATGTGTTGTCGTGAATCTATAAATACAACCTTCTTCTACAGGAAGAGGATCCCCAACTTTGTGCAAACTTACTCTATAGAAACAACAATTGAGCAATTAAGCATCTTAGCAATAGCATTATCATTTATCAATAGAAATAATAGCATTTTAGAATCAATATCATAGCTGCATCATAGTTTATTGTAGCTTCTTTTCATCAAGTTTCATGACAATTTATATCACAATAGTTGCATCATTATCATCTAGAAATCATCATATAGGATTAGATTATTGCATTTAGCAGCATCTCATTCTCTAGATTGGTATTTTAATAGTCGCAATGCTTACCAAATCTAAGAGCCTTGTGACTTAATAAATCTTTGGAGATAGAGAACAATATGACGCTTTCAGTAGATTCTTGCTTTAAATTAGTTTAAATATTGTTGAATCTTTGATATAATGTCTTATTAAGAAGTGTAATTTGTTATTTTACTCATTACTTATTCCATAATTAGAGTGCCTATTGAAACATTCTCCATATCATTGAAAGGGGGATTTGAAGACATACCAGGAGTAGTTTGTATAATCATATTATTTTCCACATTCACCTCTTGCAAATTAGCATCGTTTACATCCATGGTCTCCTTAATGTTTTTATCTTCAATAGTTGTGGAATTGAATGATTCAACATTATTCATTAATCGAACCCTCATTCTTTTGTCTCTTTGTCTTTTTGCCTCTTTCTTTCTCTTTACTTGAATTTCTTCATGGGTCAATACCTTCCTATCTTTCCTCTTATTATGACATTGTGATCCCATGATTAAAAAATTCTAAAGTATGTACAAGTGAATGTTAATAGTGAAATTATTCCTTCTTTGTTCCTCCTTCAATTGAGTAGAAAATGATCGCAATTCCACTCAAACACTATCCAAATGATGCCTCCTTTGAAAAGTGAAATAAAATCCCAAGTTGAAGAGCCTCTACAAGACAAATTTTTATAGAAAATGGTGAAATCATCGGTGTTGGCCATACAAAACAAGTTGCATAATTGACAATGTACTTGGTTAGTAGTAAAAATTAAAAAACCAGTGAAAAATAACTCAATATCTCATTTACGAAATGAGATACTGCTCTATAAATCAAGATCTCATTTAGTAAATGGAATCCTAATTACTAAACGAGATCTCGATCCTTTTTCCAATGGACAGAATAATAAATATAGAAAACAAGATTAAATGTGATCCCATTTATAAATGAAATGGGATCCTATTTAGTTAATGGGATCTTGATTTCTAAAATTTGAATTTTAGGTTAGGTTTTTACTCCGTTAATCGATTCGGGAAAAGAGTTGGGGACTCAAACCTAGGCTTTGGACTTGGTTTGGCCTATAAGTTGAAGGTCCTACCAATGTCACAAGAAAATAGTGACTTTGGTCATATGTTTGAAGACTTTTTTTTAATATCTTTTTTACGAAGTTAAAATCCATTATAGATGAGACAGTGTAGATTCCAAATATGTAAATTTTTTACAATTGAATTATTATTTTTATTTTTCAATTAATTTATGATGAAACCGGTCCATAAACTTGAAATATCAAGGATTTTTAGTATTTTAATAACTTTTTATTAAAATATTTTTTTTGAAAAATGAATTGTATCAAAGCATACTTTAGACAATTTTTTTCACTTTGAGAAAAAAATCAAAAAATGATAAGTTTAGGTCATCTTATGCATGATGTACATGACAATTTTTTAAAACAACAAATATGGCCAATAAAAAATTAACAAAAATAATATTCAATAAAAAATTATAAAAAATATGGAAAGCATGCTTCAGTGAGCTACGAATCTTTTCCTAAAATTTAGAAAAATATGATTATTTAGGTCAAAATATGAATGACGTACACCTACATGGTATGGTAAAAAAGTGTGACTTTTAAATAGTGGTTTTTCAGGAATGCCTATTGAAAATCAATTTGTATCATCTAGGTATTAAAATAAATTACTTATTTGGAAACTAGACTCCGATAAACTGTAGAAAGAAGGAAAGCCAACATTATTTTCACCTTTCACCCCCTACCTTCTCTTCTCTTGTTTGCTATTGTGTCATATAGTGGCCAAATTGAGCGAAACGAAGGCCAAATATGACTTTTTTGAACCTCTTGAATGCAATGGAATTTTAAAAAATATAGGTGCTATAAACAAAATAATCAAAATCACCAAATCTAATAAAAACACACACGCAAATATAAGATTAGCATATATTTATAATTCTTTTTTGATTCTTCATATTCTTTAAATTACAAGACAAGAGCATATGAGAATTTACAAGATCATACAAAAACTCTAATATCTTAATAAAAAATTCAAGTACTCAAAATTCTCAAAATCTAAGTTTTGATACCATGTTAAAATTTTAAAATAGATGAATAACTAAGATCTTTCTATGAGAAAGATAAGTTATAAAATTGTAAATGAAAAAACATGATTATAAACCCATGATTCTGACAGAAGTGCAAATTTCAAGATGGCAATATTGCATTAGGAGCTCAAAGAAAAACTATAAAATAATAGTAGTATACATCAATATACATGTATGCCAAAGTATGCAACAATGAATATGAATATGTATAAACAAAAGTACAAGTTAACTAGTGAGTTTATATAGAACTAGGAAAAGATGGAGGTGGCAAATCCAACAAATAGGAAATGACCACCAAGTGATCTAAAAATAGTAAATGTTCCACCCTTTTATGATGGTGATACCTCAACACTAAATAAGTAAACTCACTTTATTAACCTAATCAAATTTAGTAAAAGTGTAGAAAAAAATCAAGACTAGAAGAAGATAAATTAATCCACTAAGAAAAAAAAACCTACAATAACATCCTACTTGTCAAATCAATATTTTTTCACAATTGTCCATTTAAAATTATCCTTTAAATATCAAAATATATTTTATTTTAAAAAATATATTATATAAATTTTATTTATATTCTATTACAATCTTACACAATTTAAAAAATCTGCCCAAATTTTTTCTTTCCATATAATATAACTACTAAAAATTTTAATTATATTTTACAACAAAAAATATCAACAACCTGACATGGAACGACGACACAACAAATATAAGAGTAAATAATGGGGACATCGACTACAACAGCTGTTTACATCTAGTCAATTTCTTCTTGTTTTGATTGTACATAAATTATCGTCTTACAAATGGCAGCATCTCCTCTTCGCGCGTGAATGGATTCGGTGGGAACTTTTTATTATTCTTTCGTTACTGTTACAGTCAACTCTGCTTAATTTCCGAGACATTTCAATCTGCCATTCACATGCTCCTGTCCTGCAAACAGATACCTCTTATCCAGTCACAATCACCAGAGGACAAGAACGCAAGTTGGTGTATGACTTAAGAGCATCTCTATAAAGATATGCTCTGTCTTACGATTTACATTGATTTGGATTAAGTGCATCAATAGGATGGTTCTTACTTGTCATCCGTGGGAATAATACAAGCAAGTGTGGTATTAACAGTCAACTTTTTTGATTTCCAAGAAATTTCGCTGCCCCTTCGTTGGAGGTGTTGCAAGGCTCAGAAGCAGCTACAAATAGATATATACACTGTTAAGAGTCAATTTTATTTGATTTCCTAGAAATTTCGCTTCCCCTTCGGTGAAGCAGCTTGAAATAGGTATATTTATAGAATGATTCACAGAGTGTGGCGCAGAGGAGCGGGCGAGCAGAGGATCAGAGATGAAAACAGTGCCAATATTTCAACTTGTCTGTGTTTTAGTGGGTGCGAGTGTCGGTCTTGCCGTTCAGGAGACGGTCAATGTAGGGGTGATAGTAGATTCTACTTCGTGGTCGGGAAAGATTGCAAAGACTGCTATAAAGTTAGCGGTGGATGATGTTAACAATGGATCGCTACTACTCAACGGCAGTCGAATGTTTGTTCAACTCCGAGAGGCGCAGACACCACTTGAAATTGCTTCCGCTGGTATTTTAACTAAATTCTCTTGCCCAGAATTTTTATAATCACAAATTAACTTCAAATGGAATTTCACGCTTTTTTCCTAATTTGATTTTAGCTTAGTGTTAATTTACAGGGACCTATCCAGTCATATTTTATGACTAATTATATATTGTAATTTAGTTGATATTCATAAAGGTAAAACATAAAAAGCTTTGATATGATCAACCAAGTTTTAAATTTAATAATAAAATGTTCATAAATTTAAATTTTCTGGATTTACTGTTTTATTTATTAAACTTTCAACATAATTTTAATTATAAAAATTCTAAATAGATATTTTTAGTTACAAAGTTTCTAATAGAGCATATTTGTTTTGAATTATTTATTATAAAATACTTTAAATTATTCTATTTTAAATTACTATGTTTCTTAATAAATTATTTTTGATAAAATTTATTAGTTGATTTGGTTTTGTTGGTTAATAGATTTCTTATGGCAATCAAAAGAGTGTAGAATAATTTTTTTAAGCCTTTTTTTAGTAATAATGTTACTACCAATAGTTTGATAAGTTACTCTTCTTTGAATTTTAGAGGTACAACTCCCTTTTATGATAATTTTTAATTTTAAGAGTATACATCTAACTAGAAAGAAGGAAAGAGAAATTCAAATTCATTTGATTTCAAAAACCCTCCTTGAAAAAAGACAAAGTCCTAGTAAATCTTTTATTTTTTGCAAAAAAATATTAATTTCTATTTGATGAATCTTTCATTTTTTTGAAAAAATAAATCTTTTTCTTGATGATTTTTGTAAAATCACTAAAAATTTGTAGTAGTTTTTGGTGAATCTTGATGAAAAATAAGCAAATTTATTCATTACCATGGTGAATCCTTTCTTTTAAAAAGAAATAAATTCTTATTGAAAAGTAAGGGCCTCACGATAGTAGACTAGTTTAAGATGTAGTTTTTGTGTCTATAATTCCTTAATTCCTTAATATTTTAAATCAAACATTGAATATTTTAAATTGGACCTAAATTATTTTTCGCCACCATTTATTTTGTTTATAATCTAATTGTTTGTGTTTTATTTCAAGCCCCATGGGTATTGGAGCTCTAGGAGTATATTTTGACCCATAAAATTTAACTCTACTCATTATATTATAAATCTTCAATGACCCAAATATAATTTTGGGATTTAAGGGAATTAGAGCCTCATAGGTACATTTTAACCCATAAAATACAATCCTATCCATTAGGTTTTAAATACAATCAATGCTAGTGATTAAAAATTGGTGACATGGCACTAAAGTAACCAATAATCATATACTGTTATTGGTGAATTAATTTCATTATCTTCTATATCTTATTAAATTTAGGAAAATATGATTTAATTAGGTATCAAATATTGTGCCAAGTTTTTGAGTTTAAAAGATTAATAAAATAAATATTCTAACAATTTAATAGAAACTAAAATATATTTTTATAAAAATGTGCTGATTTAGGCTACCTTATAGATTTTACCATTAACCAAATTTTGAATCACAAATTTTAACTATTAGTCAATTGAAAAATATTAGCCAATAAAAAATTAGTATGTAGCAAAAAAATAATATTTCTCATAAATCTCTTCCAACATAATTTAGTGCATAGAATAAGTTATTATTTTTACAATGAGAATTAGAAATGTAGTGATTATAATAATTACCAATCAAGGAAATGACAAAACAACTAAAATAGTTTTCGTTCACATAGGAAAAGATAATGCAAAATCGTGAAGTACACATAATCAAGATTCTTTATTTTAGAAAGTGTTCAATATTGTAAAGTTCACAGACTTTCAAACTTCCCTCATCTGACAAATATCAACCCTCCTAAAAAAGGCTCTAGAGAGAGCCTTCTTTGTGGCCTTAATTACATGTATATCATTCAAAAGTAATTGAATTCTTAAAGAGGCTTTGAGAAGATAAAATGACCCCTAGCATTTTTTGCGTCATAACATCATTTCATAGAAACTTCAATTTTTCACTAAGATGGAACATCATCAACGTCATACCATCTTTAGCCTTTTGTGGAGAATGAAGATTTTGCAAAATGCTCTGTTTTGTAAGCTTGTAATGCCTTGATGATGGGCCCCAACTCATTGTGCTTTGGAATAATCATGTTGTCAATTTGTAGGACCTCCATAAAGCTTTATTGCCTTCAATCTATTTCAATTTGGTTCGATGAGCTTCATGATAACCCATTTCATCTTTAAGCATCACATTGATGGCAGTTAACTTCTCTAGGCTATCATGACAAAAAGACTCTGTATTAAGTAGCTCTTCAATTTTTGCATTTAACACATCTATGCTCAATTGGGCTTCTATAATTTAAGGAGTAAACTGATTGTTTAAGTTCATAGCTATGAAGCTTCCTTGGATGTCAGATTTGATTTTATCACACTCCTTTAATATTTTACCTTACTTTGTCTTAGAGAAATTATTTTCCATTCAATATTTTTTTCAAGAGGATGTATCTATTTTCACTAGATTCAGTTATAATTTTCTCAGTAAGTAGCTTGTCTATTCCTATATCTATCATCTCTTTCAATTTTTTGTCAAATTTTAACCAATTCACTTTTTGATATTTAGAAACCAGGATTCCATCATTGATCTCTTTTCTTTTATCTTCCAAGATGCTTATCATTATGTTAGATTCTTCCACAAATTTGACAACTTTATTTGAGACCCCAATGGGTTAATCTTCAATTGCTCATAACATGTATATTTACTTTCTCAATTAAAAAATGTATTTCTAGTGAAACAAGTGTCAAAGGATGTGTCAATTGTTCCCATAGGTTGAGTCGAGGTATCAACTATCAATTTCAAATAGGAGGTTAAAAGCTTCACCTATTGTTTAAGCTCCAAATTAGACTTCTTGTCTCTTTTAATGTGCTCAACAAGTCAAGAAATTGACACCTAAAAGTTGTGCATACCACACTCTTAGAGGAGGGCCCTAAGTGAATCTTGGTGATGTTGAAGCCCTTCTCTAATGCCTAACTGACATCTTTCTACATCGAGGGATGAGTGATCTCTACATATAAGCCTTCAAAAGAAGTGTCTATAATTAGCCTTGGGTTAGTTTTTAATTTTTTTGGCTATGGAGTCCATTGCAACAAACTTGTGACAACATCATTTCTTGCAAGCTCAACTCCCTAATTTTTCTCTTTCTAGATAATTTTTATTGCAAACAAGTCATTAGGGTTGTAGGAGGATCATTTCAAGAGAATTACAATAATCTCTTTATAGGATGGGTATCATGGGTTGATGCGTTGGGTGATGCTAGGGGAGATGAATTCTAGGCCTAATGTAGGGAAGGAGGAATACTCCATTCTAAAGGGGATTACACATCTACCATTTCTTCCTCTACTACTTCCATATTTTTCTTGCAATTACCCTTGGAAGCATCCTCACAAGCCTTTTCCATTCTTCCCTTAAGGAGTTCTTCATCATCTTCTCCACCAACTAATTGAAAAATCGATGTTACAAAAGCAATTCCAAGAGTAGAAACATGTACTTATCTTGTTTCTCCTCATTTTGGGGCATGTATTTGTCCAATCATTTTAGCGCATGGTGCCTCATCTATCCTCTTGTTAATACATTATTTGGTTCTCTTCAATACCATCATTGTCCTACCCTCAATGTTTATGATTTATCTATTGTTCTAGTTGATGGGAAATATCAACACCATTTGGATACATTATCATAATAAATCTTGGCAATCAAATCAGACTCATCATCCATTATCTCTAGGACAATAATTCATATTATATAATTTGACCCGTGGGTGCTGCCACAATAATGGTTTACAGTTTCTAGGAGATCCTGATTTTTGCTGAAATCACATATTTTTAGAAAAATAATGATTTAATCCTTGAAAAGTTCCATTTAAAGGATTCCAATTGAATAGGGTTTGATCAAACCACCTTAGACCAAGCTCCCTTGGATAGAACCCTGCTAGTTTTAAACCATACCTATAACGGATTCTCCTTTACACCTATCAAAATGTTGATAAAACCACTTTTGATTTGCATTTTTAGGGGATCAATGAATTCATTTCTAAAATTTACTAGTATGTAGTCCTTTATTATAAGCTTCCAAAAGTATAATTTTAATTAAATTTAATTTGATTATTATATTTACTTTATTTCTTTGGTATCGTGTGGTATTTTCAAACGGGAAAACTGTTTCCCATTATGTGCATGTGGAAATATAGAAGATTAATTAAAAAAAATTCTTAAAAATAGGAGTGCACCAGATATTAGAGTCCTTGATCCAACAATTTTTTTTTTTTATTTTGATACATACAAAAAAAGTTATGCATTATACAGTCGCACTATGTTTAAATTGTAGTTGGTTTGACTTTGAAACTTGATTAAAG
>VDFB02252616.1:93121600-93137984 GCA_007258455.2 Sequoia sempervirens
TTTATCTTGTTCTCTGACCAAATCAGCAATAAAGTCATCTATAATTAGCATAGACCAATTAGAACCCAAATCCCTTTTTGTAGAGTAGAATTTGAAACAAAAACAAAATAAGAAGATCCCAACTTGGAAAAAGTTGATAAGATGAGTTGATTATCTTTCTTCTCAATTCCAAATTCTTGAAGTTGTTGGCAAAGTGACTTAAATTTGTTGAAATAATCTTGTAATGTTGGGTAATTACTTGGACTTAAGCTGATTAATTCATTTTCTAGCTCATGGCCTTTAATATCATCAACTTTCCCAAATAACTTTTCAAGAGCTACTTCATGTGGGGTTTTCAATGCCTCCACATGAAATAGAAGTTCTTTTGAAAGAAATAAACACAAGAATCCAAAGGCTTGGTCACACTTATTGAACCACTTTTCCTTGTCCTTGGTAGCATTTGGTTCCTTTTCAGTACCCATTGTAACTATATACAAACCTTTTATTTGAGGGTTAATCACTTGATTGGGCTTCATGCTAGATTAAGTTTACAACTTTTTTAGGAACTTGAGAAAATAATTTTTGGAGTATGCTAATCACAACTCTCTCTAGTACACCCTCCTTTTTAATACTTTTGATTTCCCCCTTGTTCGGAACTTTATTTTAGTGCATGTATTGCATACAATAATGAAGGTGAAAGATGTCACTTTATATTTAGTGCAAAATCACCAACATTTGAAAAAGTTTGAGAAAAAGTACTTTAAAATAGCATTTTTTAAGTTTTCACTTTTTGCAATTTAACATTGATAATGTTTGCATTTGCAATAGTAAGGGAAAACAAATATTTTTAAAGTAGCTTGAGAGAGAACTATAGAGAAATAACTAGGCCCTCATGGGCTAGAAAAAACCAGGGGCTGAAACCCCACATGACTCAGTGTTGAAGGTTTGGAGACTCCACCAATGACATAAGCCCTAGTGTCTAACCTCAACAAAGGGCGTAAGGTTGGGAAGGGAACAACAAATATTGTACATTTCTAGCAAGATTCAAAAGCACAAAATGAAGATTTCAATGCCTTTCACTCCAAATCATGACCCCCAATGCCAAATAGAGGTGCAAACTACAAAAATGTGCACTCATACCCTCCAACACCCAGATCACGCCCTTTAGATTTAGAATAGGGACTTGTAGGCCAATCTCTCTACCAATTAGATTATGCTCAAAATGGGATAGCTTTACTCATATTTGTGCTTATTTCAGTCACCTTTCATAGAGTAAGTTTTCACAATGAAAATCATGGCCTTCTCTTTTAGAATTGTGGCTAGGTATTGTCCTACAAAAAAACAAAATCAAGCCTCACCATACTAGAAATGAAGTCAATTTCACAAGTACAATAGGAAGAGGGGCCTCCCATGGTAGGAATAGGGGTCTTTCAGAACAAATTGTGTCTCTATATGCCACCAACATGCACAGGATATAAGGTTGTATGAGAGCTCTTCACCCTTCCAAGATGACAGAAGCTTGTGCAAGATGCATGGGCAACAAACAACAACAAAATTGCCTCCAAACAAAATGTGAGTTTTGTTGTAAGATGGTGTGTCCATTGGTCTTCCTTGAAGCACAAATCTTGGGTTTGTGACATGGTTTAACTGCCTCCTGTGGATCTTAACTGAAGCTTGTATCGAGCATTGACAGGTCAATCTTTTGGTGCAATGACAAGGCCAACAATTCATATTAGAGCTAGTCACAGGTTCAAAACCCTTGCTTGTGCTAGGGGGATTGTTGCAAGATGGTGTGTCCCTTGGTCTTCCTTGCAGCACAACTATTGGATTTGTGACATGGTTTAACCGCTTCCTGTGGATCTCAACTAAAGCTTGTATCAGGCATTCACCGGTCGATCTTTTGGTGCAATGGAAAGGCCAACAGGTTTGAGCAAAATAGATGCTGCCACAATTTCAAATGCCTTCTTGCATGCAAAATTTGTGCACAATGAAAATCATGTCTTTCTCTTTCAGAACAAAATACACCTCCTTTCTTCTAAACGTCTCTTGTGTACTTCACCACCTCCTTTCTTCAGAACATCTCTTGTGGACTTCACAATGATATACACTACAATAGAGAATGGGAAAAAGGCCTCTAAAAAGCATAGATATTTTAAAAGTCATGGGTCAGAATGTCTTTAACAAGATGGCTTGATCAAAATGCAACAAATTTGATTCACTTTTACGGTCTGATAACACCCTCATCTAGCTCTGATACCATGATAGAACCTTCAAATGTATAGAGTGGAAAGAAAACACAGTGAAAACATTGTCGCACAAAGCCAGCTTGATATATTAGACCATCAAGGGCATACATATAAAGGATAAACATCCCAGCATAGGAGAAATATCCCAACATTAGGTGTTGAGGTGTATAGACATATCTCCAGTCTAGCTCATGAGGGAACTATCAACCTACACAATAAATGCCTAAGTAGGCTTAGGCCAGCTTGTGGATATGCAAGCATTAAGTATACACTAACATTTTCAAACATTACATATTTCATAGGTTTTACATCAATAGTAAATCAATTTCATTATTTAGTTGCATTTACAACATTTCATTTAGTCATATTCACATCATACAATCCTATATTTGAATGAACCACTTCAATTTTGGGGTTATATCTCTATCCTTTTAGGTGAAAGATCCTAAGAGTGCAAGAGAATTCAATAGAACAACAACAAAATTGGTGGTTCATTTTGGTGAACCTGCATATAGAACACTTTATCTTTCTGATTACAATTTCATCTTGCATTGTAGTTGTCCTTTGCATCAAGATTCAATTAGGTTTTGTTTTTTATTTTATTTTGCATCCTAGGGTTTCTCAAATTGCATTAGTGAAAGACTCATATAGACTTCATTTTTGCATATCATGTCATTCAAAAATTTAATATTTGCATTTGCATCCTCATTCTGCATTTGAAAAGAATTTAATTCATTTTAAATTTTTTTTAAAACATAAAAAAAATCTCATACCTGGACTCATTTGCCACGGTGGGTGAATCAGTCCACTTGCACATTTTAAACAACATTTTTCAGCAATTTTTTGGGTATTTCCTACATTACAGTTTTGTATAGTTACTTTCTATTAAACTTTCTAGATTGTCTGTTTTCTCTTCTTTCTTGCATATTAGTTTACTTTTATGCATTTTCACCATGGCTTTTTCTTTCAATAAGTTTTGGAATTCATTGAAATCCTTAGTAGACATGTCCAATTGTGCCTTTGGCTGTGATCCTAATGACCTTGAACCTCCTCATGCTCCTTCAACTCCTCATGAATGTCCTCCTCATGATGTAGAAATCACTAGAGAAGATGATGATAACATGAACAAGTTCTTCAATTCATGCCTTGATAACCTTGAAGCCAATGTAGCCTTTTGCCCATCCATGAAGTCACAAGATCTTCCTACTGTTGCACCTCTTGATCACTTTGGATACTAACATCCTAAAAAAAATGAAGGACCTGAGTTCCCTCCCATAGGTGGACCTAGTTCCTATAAACAACCACATCCTCAACCATTTTATGATAAAAAGTCACAAACACTCCCATCTACCTTGAAGAAACATATGGAAAAGGTTTTACTATCCTAAGTAAACAAGGTTGTGACACAACAAATGAGTATAACATTCACCAACTTCTTGAACAAAAACCAACAAAAGAAAACACAACAAGACTAGGATATGAAGATCCTCCTCATGACAACAAGCCTCCTTTTGAATATTGGAGACTTCGAGATGATGGTACAATGATCTTTGATTATCTTCCTAACTTGAACATCCTCCTTCCTCGTGAATAACCATTACCTAATTAAAATGAAAAGGATTCTCGGATCCCTATGGTTTCTATTCCTTCCTATTGGCACCTTCAAATTTTGAAAATTTGAAGTGCCCATGTTGAAACATTTTCCTTTGCACACTCATGAGTGCACCTACAAAATCTGCCTAAGTGACCTAGTTTGGAGGGTCACAATTTGAAGCAGTTCATTGTCATGCCGAAAGGATTATTTCTCTCCATCATCACCACTTTAAGGTACTCCCTGGTCCAATTTCAAAGCCCCGTGGTCAGATTTGCTATTTTTACAAGCAATTTGCTTTGTTTTACATCTACATTTTAGGTAATGTTTCAAAGGGGTCATCTTTGATCCTCAATATCTTTTGAAGAATGATGATTCAAGGAAAGCCCTCTTGCACACATACTCAGTGTAACTAAATGAGATTATTTTTCCAGTGACAACCCCCTAGAAGATGATTTGATATTT
The DNA here is from genome assembly GCA_007258455.2 of Sequoia sempervirens. Classification (NCBI taxonomy): domain Eukaryota; kingdom Viridiplantae; phylum Streptophyta; class Pinopsida; order Cupressales; family Cupressaceae; genus Sequoia; species Sequoia sempervirens. Next base: position 93,125,882 of record VDFB02252616.1, read on the forward strand.
TTTCAAAATGGCAACCCGGTGAGCTTTAATCAATTCTAAACAAGTGCAATTGCAGAAAAGTCCAAGTAGGCCACTTTGTTGATTAATATCTTTCACATCAAGAGGAATTTTTACATTCCATTAATTGCAATGCATTTTTGGGTCAATTTTCTACATGCCTATTTAGGTTCAGGCTCCCAGGATAAGTTTTGGTGGGTTATTTAATCATCTTCTGATTGCAACATGGCCAAAAATGGTGTCTCGAAAAGTTTCAAAATTTCAAATTCTAAGGACAACCCATTTTTTTTTGGTCTCAAACCTCTGCAAATCCATTTTCATCAAGATTAGAGGTCATTTGATACATTATTTTAATGTTATTATGTTGCGGCAAATGCATCCCAAGGGCCAGTTTACAAAGGAGGTACGTGAATTTTAAGGGATGGGAAAATTTTGAGAAAATGGGTTTTCTCTAAATAATTAATTATGGCCGCACACAAAAAATCTTGCTTCCAAGTGTCCCGGTTTATTCGCAATGAATTTTCCCCATTTGGGTTGCACATGTAATTAAAACTTGCCTATTCCCTAATGTTTTCAAATGATAATATTTAAAATATTTTGAGTATTTTAAATATTAGGAAAATGAAAATAGGCATTTAGGGAAAGTATAAAGTGCATTTGAAATGTTTAGGAGGAAAAGTAAGTTTAATTCTTGCTTGTGATTGGTTGAAAAGCGACAACACAGGTTCACACAGTTGCACAAATGAACTCATCGCCAATTGTTGTTTTTGATTTGTATATCCCATTTGAATTGGTGATCAGCGATGGAAATGGCTCTTCATCACCCATCATGCATTCAAAGGCCCTCCTTCTCATTGTATTGGTGATAAGAGATGGCGACATTTTCTCAGGTATCACTATTTGGTTTAGCCTGTTCCACATTCCGTCAGAGATGTGCGATGGCCAGACACTAAGGGCATTTAAGGTAATTTTTGAAATTTGATTAAAGGGTGGAGAAATAATGTGAGGTGATGAGTTGCTATTGCAGCAAATGGACGAAGATCAAATTGTTGGTTGATCACTATAAAGATTTGCTTCATGCCATCAATGGAGAAGTTTTTGTGTGTGAGGAACAAAACTAAATTTCTCAGATTGCTGATTTTTTTATGTTTTCTCATCTCATGAGCGATGCACGATGGTTATTCTCCCTATTTCTTTGATCGCTAATTTATTTTAGCATTCTCAAATACATTAGAGATAGGTGATGAAACTAAGTTGCATAGTTATTCTCGAGCATCACTATTTTAAATCTTGCCTTCCCAAATGAATTAGAGATAAAAAATGCAAAATATTGGGGAGAAGTTGATGGTGGGCCCAGGTTAAAACATTTTTAAATTTTTCTAAAATTTTAAAATGCTATGGGAGGAGGTAATTAAATGTTTTACTTAAAGTGGGAAATTTTTAATCTTGAGTGAAATATAAAACATGAGGGAAAATGTTTTGATGAAATATTTCCATGATCAAGTAAAATCAAAAGGCACCAGTAAGTCAGTTTTAATGCTCGATAAAACAAAGGAAAATACTTTTTGTTGGGCATTAAAATTTTAATAATATGGAAAAGTAAAAGAGGAGCAAAATATTTGCTGGAGATGAGTTTTTATGGAGAAGAACATCTTCACATAGCTGGGTGAAAATGAGCAAAGGGGGTAAAATATTTTGCAGGAAAATAATATTTTTCAACTACAGAATAATGGGGGAATGATGAGTTTTCAAGCAGAGGAATATTTGTTTGTTACAGGGTAGTGGAGTAAGGAGAAAGAAAACAAAGAGCAGATTAGAACTTCTTCAACAAGCAAAGGCAGTTACAAATCTATGGTGTTGAATGCGCCAAGTGTCTTCTTTCGATGAACATTTAGGGTTTTCGTGTTTCTTTAAATGTTGTCTTTTTTCCTCATTCGAAGGGAGGTTGTTTTTCTAATTTAACACAAATAACATTGTAGTGTGAATACAGAGCATTTTAGAGTTATGTTTTAGGATATGAGTCTATCAATATTTATGTAATTTTGATTACAATACTAGAAAAATAATGCTAAATGTTTCAAGTTTGAGACTATTTTACTCTCCTATGTACTAGTTTTATAGATTATGAATGATACAATCAAGGTTGTCTTATTTGTCTCTATTAATTTAAGATAGATATGTGGCTCTATTTTTGTTTATTAATTCAAAGAATTAATGTGCTTGAATATGGTAGTACATTTGTATTGGATTGAGTGCTAGGATGCTAGCAAGAAGTAAAGGTTAAGACACAATGCTAAAATGTTGTAATGCAACATTTTAGAGCTTTATATATTGTCAGGTGTGAAAATTGTTATCAGATTATGTACGTGTTTGAATTGACTCCATTCCAAGGATGAGACAATGATCTAAGTGTGTTATTCATGTTACATTTGATGGTTAATGTAGCAGGCAATCATCTTTTAAATCAAATTTACTTATCAGTATTGTTGTGGGTGTGTGTGGAATTCAAATAATCATATCTCTCTTGTTTAATGTGTGGGCTACAATGAGGGTCATCCATACCTTCAAGGTATTGTGTATTCTAAGCATATAAAGGAGATTCATCTATTCACTATGTGTTTGATACTTTGGCACACAAGTATCTGAAAGCACACTGCTGGGATCACCCTCCTAGGTTTAATAGAGCCTGAAGTGTAGGGGAGAAAGGGGTATTTTATTCACTCTCCTGTTCATTGGCCATATCAACCTATTGGGTCTGAATATGAGAGAGTGGCTAATCTTTAAGACTCTTTGCATCTGTTGATTTGGGAACCAATAGATTAGTGACTCCACTGGGGAGAATTCTAGAAATATTTGGCTTCAGACCATTTACTTAAAAAGAGTCATATTATTTGTTGATTTTTTAGTTTTGGATTTGAATGATCCAAGGACTTGCATACTTAAAGAAGATTGTTGCAATGTTTCTGATATATTCTTGAAGTCTAGTTCTCTTCTAGTGGAGAGAACTCAGAAATACATAGATCTTGGAAGAAGATTTTTGCTCCTTGAATATCTTTTCCTCTTTCAAAGAGGTGGCAAATCTACATAAGTTTCTACATCATCAAAAGAGTTGGTTGCAACAATTCTCAGGTATTTTTCTATTGTAATATCTTTGTATGAAGGTTTTCAACAAAAAGTTCTAGTTAATATTGTCCCTTATTTAGTATTTCAAGATACTAGTAGAAAGGGAATTGAGAAAGTAGGATATTCTGAAAAAGGATATTGAGAAGAAATTACTTGTAGAGTGAATAAATTTATTTCCAAATATGTATTATTGTCCTAGTTCTCCCTCTACAAGTTGTAATATCATGCCTAGAACATAGTCATGTCCTCAAGGAAAGTGTTTACTAGTGAAAGATATGACCCTTTGGATTTTAGTCAAATCCAAGGTTACCCACATTCTGTCCCAAGAAGAATTAATGAATGTTTTCCTAAGTTTAGAGGAGGTTTTGACGAATCGGCATCACAATATGTACAAGTTTTTCTTGATGTAATGAAAGACTGTCAAATAGTAGAGGAAGATGCTATCATGAAGTTTTTTGTAAGAACTTTAGAAAATGATGTTGAATATTGGTTCTCTAGTTTACCTATGCATTCCATAGATTCGTGGCATGAGCTTAGAATGCATTTCATTGATTAATTTGAAGAAGAGTCAATAAACAATGAATGCTTAACTTAAGAAATAAATCAGCATACCCAAGAAGTATTTGAAGAGAAATTTGAAAATAAGGTTGAACATGTGTCACCTATTCATGTACTATATGATATAGAAAGATTTGAGGATGAATCCATCTATGGTTTTCATGATAGATTCATGAAATTTTTGTTTCCTATACCATAATCAAAAAGACCTGATGAGTTATTTTTCATTGATTTGTTCTGTGGGAATTATGAGCCAGGTTTGAGTACTATGCCAACTCACTTGAAGCCCCTTAGTCTTAAATATTTATATCAATGGCTATCAATAATTGAAGAAATGATAGAGAAGTATGGAACTAATCTCCTAAATAACTTATGTGATGGTACTTTTTAAAGATTTCATCAAATAGATCTAGATGGTATAGAAAAAGATAATGATAATGCATCATTAGGTGGTGAGCATTTTGTTTCTGAACAACCCATGGAGAAAGTTTACCATGATGAAGATTGTAGCCATGATGGTCATGGAGAGATAAATGAAACATCTAAGGTTTCTTCTATTTTCTCTAAAAATACATAAATAGAGAGCATATTTTTGGTATTAGATGAAGGCTGTAATGGTACAGATGATAATGAAAGTATTTTCTCTTCTATGAATTTTGAATATACAGTTGAAGAGCATGTTGATTCAAATGTTTCATGTCTTAATGATGATAATTTTTTTGAAACCTCACAAGAACAAGAGGATGGATATGAACTGAATATCTTTTTTGAAGAAGACATGTGTGATCAACAATGTTATGATGCACTTAGGCATACCCATTCTACAAGTGAGTATAACATTGTTGAAAGTCATGATGAGACAAAGGAGCCTACAAATTTGAAGAATGATTTTGAGAGCATCAATGTATGAGATGTAGATGAAAAAGAGTGCAATGAATTTAAATTGGAAGGACCAACCACAAGCAGTTGTAATGAAGAAGGAAATGATGATTTTCAGTTTGACAATGAAGAAGGTAGCCCTACTGATCATTGTAGGAGTACAAATGTAGAAGGAAATATGCATGCAAGAGATTCATTGGATGAATCAATTCAAGTAGTTGGTTATGAGGAGCATGCATATGATGATAATGATGAACAAGGAACTCTTGTTTTGATTGATTTTTTACCTTCTTCTACTTCTTTTGTTGACTTTGAAGTTATCACTAAATGTTTTCATGATGATAGCATTGATGTAGTTGTACTTGATAGTGGAAATGTAGAAATAAATGTTAGTACAACTAATGATGCTTTTTATGATGAATTTGTACTTGAAGAATGTGATTGTGTAAATCACATGGATGCATATGAGGATCTTTTTTCTAGATCTACAACTCATAGTTTTCCTCTTGAGCAGTATGTTTTAGATTGTCATGTTGATGCAACAAGAGTTGATGTTGAATATGATAATTTTTGCATCAGTGAATGTGTTTTAAATAGTCATTGCGAGTAGTTTTTTGCAAAGGTAAATTCTAAGTCATCTAAGCCTACTCTTGAAACTTTGTTTTTGATAGAATTACTAATGCTAGCAATCTTGTCCATGAACATGAAGTGGAGAATACTATTTGAGATTTTGACATTTCTTCATAATGCCATGATTGGAATGTGGATAAAGGTATTATGAATGTTGGTGAATCCTGTTTTTAGGACACTAAGACATATGGTAATATCACTAAGATGTGTTGTTGGGATGATGATAAACTTGTATGCGATGCAATCAGGCTAAAATAATTTCAAATGTGTGTGCACTCTTTGCTTGACACACAAAAGTATTGCACACTATTTCTTAAGGATGATGTCTTCTCTGAGCCTAATCATTGTGAGGGAATTGGTAAATGTGATAAGGTTGTATTTTCAAATGCTCTTGATCACTATCCTCACATGTTTTCACTTGCCACAAAATCAAAAAATGGAATGAGTGGCAGTGATATGGCCTATGCCATTTGGTTTCCATGTGATAGTAAAGCTAAATACAAAGACAACCTGACACTTATGTTTGCAAGAATGCAATCATTCATGTTGCTATGGTGTGATAAAAGAAGATATGGATTAAAAGAGGTCAGATCTTTTAACAAATTGGTGTTTGACAGGGGTAAGAACTGGCTTCCCTTTTCCATTTGGTGGCCTAGGGCTACCAAATGAGGTTAAAAGGTTGAAAAAATAAGGACTCTGTCACCCAATGTTTCTAGCACCTGGCCTACTCTCCCAAAGATCTAAATTCTTGCTATCCCCACAGAAGACATACATCCCCAGAAAGAGCCATTTTTGGCACCTTCAAATTTTTCAAATTTGAAGTTCCCATATTGAAAAAATTTCCTCTGCACACTCAGAAGTGCACTTGCAAAATCTGCCCCAGTGACCTACTTTGGAGGGTCACAATTCAAAGCTATTTGATTGTCATGCCAAAAGGATTGTTGCTCTCCATTATCCACAAATTAATGTACTCTTTGGTCTGATTTGAAATCCCCATGGTCAGATTTTCTATTTTTACTAGGTCGAAAGTAAATGCAGTTTGCTCTGTTTTACATCTACATTTCTGACAATGTTTCAAAGGGGTCATCTTTGACCCTCAATATCCTTTTAAGAATGATGATTCAAAGAAATCCCTCTTGCACACATACTTAGTGTACCCAAATGAGCTTATGTTTCTAGTGGCAGACCCCTAGAAGATGATTTGATATTTTTTCAAAATGGCAACCTGGTGAGCTTTAATGAGTTCTAAACATGTGCAGTTGCAGAAAAGTCCAAGTAGGCCACTTTGTTAATTAATATATTTCACCTCAGGAATAATTTTTCCATGTCATTCATTGAACTAAATTTTGGGTCAAGTTTCTACATGCCTACTTAGTTTCAGGCTCCTAGGATAAGTTCTGGTGGGTTAATCATCTTCTGATTGCAACATGGCCAAAAATGGTGTCCCGATTTTTTTTCAAATTTTCAAAATCTAAGGACAACCCATTTCTTATTTTGGTTTAAAACATCTACATCTCCATTTTCATCAATATTGGAGGTCATTTGATACATTATTGTAATGTACTTTTCTTGCATGAACGCGTTCCAAGGGCCAATTTACAAAGGAGGTACTTGAATTTTAAGGGCTGGGAAAAATTTTAGGAAATGGGTTTTCTCTAAATAATTGATTATGGTGGCACACAAAAAATCTCAGATCCAAGTGTCCTGATTTGTTTGCAATGAATTTTCTCTGTTTGGGCCATAGGCATAATTAAAATTTGCCTATTCCCTAATGTTTTCAAATGATAATATTCAAAATATTTTAAGTATTTTAAATATTGGGCATTAGGCCAAGTATAAAGCGTATTTCAATTGTTTCAAAGGAAAAGTAAATTTAATTCTCGCTTGTGATTGGTTGAAAAGTGGTAGCATGGCTTCACATCATTGTTTTTGATTTGTATATCCCATTTGAATTGGTGATCAATGATGGCAGTGACTCTTAATCACCCATCATGGATTCAAAGGCCCTCCTCCTCATTGTATTGGCGATAAGAGATGGTGGCATTTTCTCAGGCATCGCTATTTGGTTTAGCCTATTCCACATTCCATCAGAGATGTGTGATGGTTGAACAGTAAGGGCATCTGAGGTAATTTTTCAAATTTGATTAAAGGGTGGAGAAATAATGTGAGGTGATGAGTTGATGTTGTAGAAAATGGAAGAAGATAGAATTGTTGGTTGATCACTATAAACATTTGCTTCATGCCGTCAATGGATAAGTTGTTGTGTGTGAGGAACAAAAGTGAATAGATCTCTAATCACTAATTTGTTTTATGTTTTCTCATCTCATGAGCGATGCACGATGGTTATTCTCCCTATTTCTCCCATCGCTAATTGATTTTAGCATTCTCAAATAAATTAGATATTGGCGATGAAACTAAGCTACATAGTTATTCTCAGGCATTGCTATTTTAATTCTTGCCTTCCCAAATTAATTAGAGATAAGTGATGGAAAAGATTGGGGAGAAGTTGATCATGGGACCAAGTGAATTTTTTTGAAAAGTTTTTTTAAATTTTAAAATGCTATGGGAGGAGGTAATTAAATGTTCCACTTAAAGTGGAATTTTTTTAATCTTGAGTAAAATATAAAACATGAGGGAAAATGTTTGATGAAATGTTTCCATGCTTGGGTAAAATCAAAAGGTACTAGTAAGTTAGTTTTTAATGCCCGATAAAACAAAGGAAAGTAATTTTTGCTAGGCATTAAAATTTTAATAATATGCAAAAGTAAAAGAGGAGCAAAGAAAAATAAATTTTTAATGTGAATATTTTATTCACTGTGCAAAAGATTTGTTGGAGATGAGTTTGTAAAGAGAACACCATTTTCACATGCAACTGGGTGAAAATGAGAAAAGGCATAAAATATTTCATAGGAAAATAATATTTTTCAACTACAGAATAAGGGGGGAATGACGAGTTTTCAAGTAGAGGAATATTTGTTTGTTACAAGGCAGTGGAGTAAGGAGCAAGAAAATAGAGAGCAAATTGGAACTTCTTCAACAAGCAAAGGAAGTTACAAATCTATGGTGTTGAATGTGCCAAGTGTCTTCTTCAGATGAACATTTAGGGTTTTTGTGTTTCCTTAAATGTTGTCTTTCTACCTCATTCGGAGGGAGGTTGTTTTTGTAATTTAACATAAATAACACTGTAGTGTGAATACAAAGCATTTTAGAGTTAAGTTTTAGGATCTAAGTCTACCAATATTTATGAAATTTTGATTACAATACTGGAAAAATAATGTTGAATGTTTCAATTTTGAGACTATTTTACTCTCCTATGTACTAGTTTTACAAATTATGAATGATACAATTAGGGTTGTCTTATTTGTCTCTATCAATTTTAGATAGATGTGTGGCCATATTCTTGTTTATTAATTCAAAGAATTAATGTAGGTGCCTGAATATGGTAGTAAGTTTGTATTGGATTGAGTGTTAGGATGCTAGTAAGAAGTAAAGGTTAAGACACAATGCTGAAATGTTGTAATGCAACATTTTAGAGCTTCATATATTGTCAAGTGTAAAAATTGTTATTAGATTATGTATGTGTTCAAATTGACTCCATTCCAAGGATGAGACACTGATATAAGTGTGCTATTCATGTTACATTTGGTGCTTAATGCTGCCACTAATCTTCTTTTAAATCAAATTTAATTGTCAGTCTTGTTGTGGGTGTGTGTTGAATTCAAAGAATAATATCTCTCATGTTTAATGTGTACATTGTAATGAGGGTTAGCCATACCTTTAGGGTATTGTGTATGTTAGGCATATAAAGGAGATTCATTTGTTCACTATGTGTTTGATACTTTGGCACACAAGTATCTGAAAGCACACTATTGGGATCACCCTCCTAGGTTTAACAGAGCCTGAAGTGTAGGGGAGAAAGGGGTATTTTATTCACTCTCTTGTTCATTGGCCATATCAACCTGTTGGGTCTAAATATAAGAGAGTGGCTACTCTTTAGGACTCATTGCATCTTTTGATTTGGGAACCAACACTTCCATTCATGGGAAAGGAGAAACCAGTAAGCGAAAACAACCCTATAAATTGAAGAAACTAAAGTTTCCTCTCCATCCACCACCTGAATTTGAAAGGAGACTTCAATTGCTTTTAAATAAAGGCCTTATACTCTTACCACCTAAGAATAGGTTGGTCATCCATCCTAAAGATTCTAACATACCATATTGCAAATATCATCATCTTCTTGGCCACTAAACTGATGAGTGCAAGACATTGAAGGACATACAGAACAAGTATCAGTTCAATTGATATTGATTGCTATCCTATTATCCATTAAACACCAAATCCCTCTTATCATGCCATAGTTGTAGAATTTTGCATTCTCACTATTGCTTGATCCTTTCCCATCACCTATCTTGGCTCATTCTTGGCTTACACTTTGCAGAGACAAGAAGTCGTTAGAATTTTCTTCATAATTCATTGGTCCTTTTTCTCTTAACCATGTTATTCCCCTTCCACTTAGACTAATTAAGATTGCGAATTCAATAAGTCAGTTAATGGTTGACTTACATTTGTACTACTAGTTCCTTTTTACATTTTCCTTTTTCTTTGGTTTGATTGTATGTGTGTAACGTGCTCCCTCTTAATGTGTGTTTGATGTTCACTCTCTCTTAGTGCATTTCCTCTAATTGTACCTCTATTCCTCTATATGTCATACAGATATGTGCAAGATCATCATGGAAAAAATAGGCCCGTAAGTGGCAAAAAATTTAGAAAAATCAGAGTTAGACAACTTGACGTAAAAAATTGAATAAGTTATCTATATTATTTCAAAAATATGTAAGAATAGAATATGCAGCAAATTAAATGTAGTTTCTAAACTGCTAGGTTTGTTTAAAAACAAAAAATCTATTTGGTGAAAATTTGAAATTTCAATGCAATGCTACTTAAATTTTAAGGAAAAAATAAGAAGTAGGTGTCTGTCTAACCACCCTAACCACAATAAAATGATAATTTTTTTTATAATTTTTTAGATATGAGTAGAGGACTCATGCCATGATGTGATCCATATTTTTTTGTAATTTTTTTCCAAGAAAAGTAATTAATTATGAATTTTTATTACAACTTTTTAAAAATGTAAAAACTCATGTCACGACCACCTTCCTTTGTCAAAACTTCCACGATTTTATTTTTTTAATCCTATGGTACATGAAAGAAGCATAGAATGTGATGGATGTTTTATTTCAAAAATGTGATACCATTTGAAAGCTATAGATGCTTTTCAATCAACCTATCAAATGGGACTTTTTCGTAATTCAAATAAAAATGAATAATAATTATTTACTAAATTGAAAGTAAATCATAATTTATATTAGTGGAAAGCTAAGGAGATATCAACTAAAACCATTTTTGTTTCATCTATTTTTGGGTAAAAAAAAAATTTGTCAGCCACATACCCTATACATACCCATCATATCTCCACTTTTTAGCCCTTCATGATCCTGCACATACCCATACATTTTGCATTTCCTTTCTCACTTTTATTTTGTGTTCTCCTTTTGGGGATGACACAAAGCATTGAGACACCCTATGTCTCTTCCATGTTGACCCAAAAGGTTCCTTTTCCTTTTCCTTTTTATCTTTTCTTATGTTTTTCCTTTTGGGGATGATGCAAAGCATCGAGACCGCAATGTACCTTCCATTTTAACCCAAAACAAACTTTTTTTTAATTTTGTTTTCACTCTTTTTGTGTCATTCTTCCAGTTTTATGTGCTTTGGAGAATGATGAGAATTCTTAGCTCTTTAATAAAAACATTGCAGCAATGAACATACTAACCCCAAATACATAGATCCCTTATGTTTTTGGTGTGTTCCTTTCTTGGGGGAAACCTCCTTTTTCTTTCTTTTTTGTTCACATGAGGTAGCCTAACTTAGAAACATATGACTTGGCATAAGGGCTTTCCAAATTGGCTCTCATGTCTTGTTTTCTTTTTGCATTTTTTTTCCTTTTCTACTTTAAAGTAGTTGCTCACAGAATGGTGTGTAGCAATTCCTTTAAACTGGGGGGCATACATTGGCATCATTTCATTTGCATTCTTGGTTCTTAGTGTAGCCTTGTCACTTCTTACAATGCACTCATCACTTTGTGGATGACATTAGGTGTGATGTCTTTCATAAGTGTGATCTATCTTAGAATATTACATTCCTCTTGGTGGTCTGATGTAATGCACTACATCCACTAAGTTGTGAATACTTTATTCTTTTATTTTTCCTCTCTTGGACACATTAGACATAATGTTCCCTAAGTGATAGACCTTGCATGAACTTAACAAGAATCCTTTGAACATCTTTTACATTTTACATTTTACATTTTTTCCACCTTGCATAATGCAACTTGCATGCCTATGGTACCTTGCTCTTTGTTCTTGAATTCTAAGCATACAAAGCTTTGATTGTCTCATGAAGCAAGAACCTTGAGTAGGAAGCCCATTCAGTGGCATGACTTTCCCCATAGCCACTTATGTGTTTATGAGCGTATACCAAGTAGTGTATGTACTTCACCTTTTTGGGTCTTTTTAACTAGTGGACTACTATGAGTTCTATCACCCTAGAATGAGTATGCATTCTCTTTTTCTCACAAACAATCTAGATCTAATCCATAACTAGTTGGAAAAATAATCGAAGCTTCATTCAAAATTTCCTTCTCTCTTTCTTTTTCACTTGTGTTCCTTTGTTCTTATGTTTAGTTTTCCATGGGATCTTCATCCTAGGGGCTTGCTCATCCCTCTTGATCATTGTCATTCCATATTTCTAACATAAGTGCATTTGGATCCTTCTCGATGTGCATGACTACTTTAGTGTGAGTTTGAAGCAAGTTCATCCTCTCACTAAAGTGGGGGCTAAATATACCATAGAAAAATGG
>VDFB02252616.1:93138084-93233389 GCA_007258455.2 Sequoia sempervirens
TTTAAATAGGAAGAAAATAAAATATTTAATTTTTGAGTGAGATTGTTATAAGCTAATTGTAAGATTTCTTAGATTGTTGCAGACCCATATTGAGTAGTTTTTTTCAACATGCAACATTCTGGTTATAAATAAAGAGGTAGATAGATTTTTAGTCCAATTTTTTCCAATAGGTTGATTTTTTTCTCATTTTCGAGTTTGGGAAGATTTTAATTTGAATAAATATTATTTCAATGAGTAATTTTTTTCATAATCATTTAAGTAATATATTTAGAAAGTAAAATTATAGTAATTTCAAATATTTTAAAAATCAATGTAAATTTATCCATTTCTTATGTGCAACCTTTTAAAATCCCATTTATTGTAGTTGTTGTTTCCATGTTTGTTTCTTGTTTGTCATAACATAGCTCCTTAGATAATATAGCTCAAGTGTTTCTTAGAGTTAAATTTATTTATAGAGGACAAAAATATATTTGTTGATATACTATTGGGCATTTGGGTTTATGTTCACAAGCTACAATCTTACTAGAACTTGCAAGTAGAAACCTACTAAATTTAACTATCAATCAAATGTATTTGTCTTTCTTTTTATATATTGAATCTATTTTTAACATGTTTTTCAACACTGAGCTGACATACTTGCTATGAATAGGGGAAGTACAACAACCCCATATGGAAATGCTTTGGAGTTACACTTTTCTCAGCTTAAGGGAGTTCATGACAAGAAAGAAGTGGAATTACTTATTGAAGGTAAATCAATAAATATAAAAAAAAAACTGAATTGATGCCTCTTGATGCAAAAGAACATATGCCAATTATATTGGCTTAATAGGAAGAGACCTCACATCCTATTCTCATAGTAATTAATACTATTTTTTTAAAAAGAACAAGCGCTAAAAATAACACTTCCAATAAACCATACAATACCATAAGAACACAATGTAAAATAACTTTTCTAATAAAATCTTAAAACATTGAAAAGCTTAAATCTATATGTTAATAGTGTAAGTGTAATTGAGTTCTAGTATAATAAATGAGTTTTTAAAGTGTTCGTCTATTTTTTAATTGTACAATACACAAATACATAATTTATTCCATATAAAGGTAACAAATTGTATTTTTGGTTTTGTTAGTTTTTTGCAACCTTGGTAAGTTCTATATTCATTCATATGAATTTCTTTTTTTTTGGGAAGCTCACTTATATGAACATTCATTTGTTTTTCTTAATTTGATTTATTTATCTAGTGTTGTAATGTGATTTACACATTCACATTAGATGTTGTGCCTTTATGCGCTATGTAGACCTTATTTTAGTGTTGTAAAGTCTATTTCATCACACTTTCACATTGAATTTTATGTCCCAAGCCCTAATTGACCTTTACATCATCACTAATAGGCCCCCTATTGCCCCATATGTTGCATCTAAGGGAATAATTTGATCAAATACCCAATTAAATCAACATACAAATTGAAATTCCTCATTCTTCAACATTCTAGCTATGAAAAGGGCCCCTTTAGTACTAATTCACTCATCTATGTGAATGAGTCCCTTCCAGGTGGGACTAAGTCACTCAACTTGCGACTTAGTCCAATTTTTCCTATTTTCAAGGTTTCAGTAGGAAATTTTGGAATTTAAGTTTATTTTGCTTTCATGCCGGCCTTAGGGATCCAATTAATAGGTAAATAAGGTGAATTTCCTATAAATACAAGTCTCTAAACCATAAATCACAAAAAAAATCATTCATCCATCATTAATCATGTTCTCAAGTCAAGCAAGATAAGGTTTTTAAATTCTAAGACATCAAGATAGCTTTCTAGAGCATTCAAGGATAGAATCTTCATCCATTGGTACATAAATTCAAGATCAATCATCATGGCAAGGTACTAACTCCATTTCTTCATGCTTCATTGTCTCATTTCTTCATTTTGGTTTAATTATTGAAAAGGGGGTTTGACCAAGGCAAAGCCCCATGCCCTAACATTCACCATTTCTATCTCTTTCATTATGTGTTTGCAAATTTAGGCACTTTCAGGGTTTGAAGATCATTGAAGAATAGGTTGAAGACTTTTTGATGAACTCTCCTTCCTTGCAAAGCTAAGATATCTAATAAAAGTCACTTTCAAGCCTAAAGATTAGAGTTTTAGAAGCATACACCTATAGAGAATCAAAGTGCAGACCAAGGTCTTCCATTTCCACTTTCGAATCTTTCAAAAATTCAAAAGTGGGTTAAGCTGCCAATAGTGGCAACTTAGTCCCACTAAACCTATTTTTCAAAGGTTTTTGTAGATTTGGATACTCATTTGGCCAAAATGGGCTCTAGAGCAATTTTTCCAAATCTGGAACTTAGTCACCCTGATTGGCACAAGTGTCCCAATTGACTTCTACATTAGTTTGATCAAGATTTCAGACCTTCATGCCATCCTTTTTCAGCCTCTAGGTGCACACATTCTATTTCATAACTTTAGTCTAGTTTTTTTTGCATTTCTAGCTCATTTATAACATATTTGCATACAACATTGTGTTTTCCAACACTTTTTATATCTTGGATTTTACTTTAATAATCATCTTTATTTTTTAGTTTATTGCACCGAGACATTACATTTAGGAATATTGTATCCCTATTTACATTAATCTTGAATGTAGACATTTGCATTTTGCGCCCAATTCCTCTCCTTTTAGGTGAAATACCTAGAAGAGTTAGAGGAACCCTTGGGTAACCAAAATCTTTGTCCACATTTTGGTGAGCTTGACTTTTTGAATAATTTTTTTTTCTAATTGGGATTCCATTACTCTCCTATAATTAGCTTTCATTGTGTATTACATTGGTTAAGTTACATTCTAGGGTTTCAAATTTTGCATTAGTGAAAGTGCATATAGGTTGCATTTGTGCATCTTAAATCATTGAAAATCTCAAAAAATTGCATTTACATCTTAGGTATGAATTATATAGTATAGAGACTGTCAAAATCCATCAAAAAAATCTCAAAAATCTGAAAAAAATCCCTATTGGGAGTAATTCGCCACCTTGGGCGACTTAGTCCCTATTCAACCCTAAAACTATCATTTACAAAGCTAAAAACATTATTTTTAAGCTTATGTTTGCTACCTTTACCCATCTGTATCAGTTGGCCGAGTTACTATAACATGCATTTCATTAGATCTAGCTTAAGTTAGCTCATTTCATGCATGGTTTAATTTTCAAGTTTGCATTCTCATATTCTTACATCACATAATCAGTCAATTGTCCTCCTTAAAATCTAAAAACTTACATTCCTCTTTTGCATGTTTGCTTTAGCATGGCTACATTTCAATTTTGTAGAATAATCAATACATCACTTTTTCATTACAAAAATCTATAGTTCTCATATTTCATGTTCTATTTTTAGATCTTTTTTTATATTGTAAGAAAGTTTTGTTAGGAGCTTATGAATATGAGGTCCTTTCCTCTCTTTTTGTTTGTCATCGATCCCTCTCCTAGTATCCCTATTTTGTGAGAGGTTAGTCTAGTGAAAGAAAACTTGGATAATCATGACAATCACATTTGTTCTCCTCCTATTATCTCTACTACTTGTGAAGAAGGGGTATGTGTAGGATAATCATGGAAAAAATAGGCCCTTAAGTGGCAAAAAAATTAGAAAAATCAGAGTTAGGCAACTTGACCCAAAAATTTGAATAAGTTATCTATATTATTTCAAAAATATGTAAGAATAGAATCTATAGAAAATTGAATGTAGTTTCTAAACTACTAGGTTTGTCTAAAAACAGAATTATTTAGTGAAAATTTGAAATTTCAATGCGGTGAATAATTTCAAGGAAAAAATAAGGTGTGCAATCCTAGCCTTTTTGACAATAAAATGATAATTTTTTATAATATTTGAAATATAAGTAAGGACTCATGCCTTGATAGATGCATATTTTTTTTTTTTAAGTAAATAATTAATTATGATTTTTATTACAACTTTTTAGAAAATATAAAAGCGTGTATGTGACACACCTTAACTTCATCAAACTTCCAGATTTTAAAAAAAAAAATTCTATGGTATCTGAAGCATAGAATGTGATGTATGTTTTGGATTCAAAAAATGTGATACCATTTGAGATATTTATAGATGTTTTTGAATCAACTTATCAGTCAGGACTTTAGTCGTAATTTGAATAGAAAATGAATAATAATTACTTATTAAATTCAAAGTATACATAATTTATATCGGTGGAAAGCTAAGAATATCCTTTAAAAACCCTTTTTATTTCGTCAATTTTGGGTAAAAAAATAGTCATCAGCCACATACCCATCATATTGCCACTTTTTGGCCCATCATGATCCTACACATACCCAAAGATATTATAGTGTTAGAAGAACCAATGGATGAGAGTTTTGAAAATAAAAGTTGTTTCTCTCCTCTTACCTCTCCTAGTAGACAAAACATTACTAAACAAGAGGACATAATGATAAGTAATCATGATGATCACACACCACAACAAGAGATCATTGAAACCTACCCATGTTCATCTCCTAGCATTTTCTCCTTCTGTGATAGTGATGAGGATATGTTCGTGTTAGATAAGAATAAATTCAAGATCTATGATAACCCTCTTTATGATCCTTTCCCTCCCCCTCCTATTTTGGAAGACATTAGGGAAGAAAGGAATGAAGTTGTAGATGGCCATGATAATCATATTTATTCTTCTCCTAGTATCTCCCATAATTGTAAGGGAGATGATTTGATGTTATAAAACACAACCAATCAGATCCATGAGAATATAAGTTGTCCCCTTTCACCTAATAAAATCCTTATTTAGAAAAATAATTCAACCATTGATCAATCCCCTACATGCGATGAAGTCATTTTAGAAGAACCAATTCATGAATGTCAAGAACATTTGATTAGTAGTTCTCCTAAAAACTCTCCTCCTAGGGAGAATATCATTGTTCTAGAAAATAGAAACCATAGTAATGTTTCTTCCTCCTATAAATAAGAGATTCTAGATTTCCCTTTATTAGAGATACATCAAACCAAGACCGATCGGGTTATGAATGCACAAGTGTCCATTAGACCCCTCTCAATCAATGGACCTCATATATACCCTATGGGACATCCTAACAACCCTCTAATTCTTTATGGGAACCTTCACACAAACAAAAAACTCCACAACAACCTGAACTCATCAGTTACATTTTGTCACATAAAACTCCACCTAAACCCAAGTTTACCCTTTATCCACCTCTGCATGATGTTGTTGCTCATGCACTCTACACTAGAAACAATCCATCGACACAACAACCAACCCCAACTTCCCTACCTTTTCCTAATTATATACTGCCTCCTGCTCCTCAATTACATGAGTATGATCTTGTTGAACAACTTAAGAGCACTCCTGCCAAGATATCCCTTTGGGAGCTTCTTCAAAATTCACCTACCTGTCACACTATGCTTCAAACAACCTTACAAAAAGTTCCTACCCCTTATAATGCATAGCCAAATGACATAGCAGCCATAATTTAAGGATTAAATGCTTAAATTATTTTCCACCAAAGTGACTCCCCCCTTTGGAAGTGCAAAAGTAAAATGATGCTTTTATGATCATAGCTCATTACCATACGATAGGGATAAAGTGAACCCTTCTTGAAAATGGCTCCACTCTTAATTTGTGCAGTGTAAACCTCAAGTGGATAGGCTTCGTGTGGATAGATTCAAAATTCATTTTGATTCTTTATCTATTAAGGGCTTTGACAATGAGGAAAAGAATCCACTTGGTGTGATCACTTTAGCTATTACAGTTACCGTAGTCACATTGACCACCCCAATCCATGTCATGCTCCATAATATTTCATATAATCTTATCTTAGGAAGACCATGGATTCATGAGATGAATGCAATGCCTTCAACTCTTCATCGTAAAATGAAATATGTTTACAATAACATAGTCTACAAAATTGACGCTGATCATGAGCCTTATAGTGTCTTGTAACTGGAGAAAAAAAAAGAGAACCCCTTGAACACCTTAACCCCAACCACACAAGTGGAACCTGTGCAACAAAAAGACAAAATAAAACATATTGAACAACACACAAAGCTATTAGATGATGATTGGGGTTCCTTAGATTTCACACTAGCACACATGGGAGAATACAAGATCACAACAAAAGAATCTAACATAGTCATGACAACGCAAAACTCAGATGACCCTTCAAAAGCATCCATCGCAACCAATTTAGACCAAAACATAAAAAAATATACAATGACCTTTGACAAACACAACAACAAAGAACCACCCAATTCAAAAGCAATGAAAAGATTTATGGGAAAGTTTATGAACTTATGAAACAACTTGGATATAGTGGAAAAGGATGCGGTGCTAGAGAACAAGGTATTCATGTCCCTATTGATCCTAACACGCAAGAAACAACTCATGGTCTTGGCTATTGTCCTTAGATAGCAATCACCAAGCCTTCATTCAACATCAATACTATTACACAAAATTCTTCTAAACCAATCTTAATAGTTGTAAATCCTGAAGTCATCGACACTAGTGGTTTTGTAATTTCTCCTTTCCAAAACATGAAACAAACAATGAACTCTTCACTTAATTTCAATGCCATCTAACAAAACACTCACGAATTGAATTCATTAGATTTTACACCCTCCTATAAAGGAGAGAACAAAATCTCACAATCTAAACAGTCTTGCATATGTATAACATCTCACACATCTAAGTAAGAGACATTTTTGTTACACACTATAGGAACCCCCTCTCCCATTTATCAAGAGAGTATCTTGTCAAGACCTATTCAAGATCACTTGATCACACTTCCTCCAAGAACTCTTTAGAAATTCTATTACAAGACTTCATTTTTTGCATATCATAGAATTCATGGTCATGCTACTAATCAATGTAAGGATTTGAGTCATAAAATACAACATTTTAAGGAGTTTGGTATTCTTCATTATTTGGGGGCAACTAAATCCTCTAAATTATATCTACTTTCACTCTAACATGCATTTCATTAATCATTTCGACTCACCTTTGGGTATGTTTAGGATCATGATGGGCCAAAAAGTGGCAATATGATGGGTATGTGGCTGACAACTTTTTTTTTACCCAAAATTGATGAAATGAAAAGGGTTTTTAAAAGAGATTCACAACTTTCCACCAATATAAATTATGCTTTACTTTAAATTTAATTAATAATTATTATTCATTTTCTATTTGAATTATAACTAAAGTCCTAATTGATCGGTTGAATTGAAAAACATCTATAACTTTCTTTTTGAATATGAAACATTCCTCACATTCTATGTTTCACATACTATAGGATTTTAAAAAAAATGAATTTCATGAAGTTTTGACCAAGTTAAGGTGGTCAGACATATGAGTTTTTATATTTTCAAAAAGTTGTAATAAAAAATTCATAATTAATTATTTACTTAGAATTTAAAAAAAAAAAATATGCATCACATCCAAAAATGAGTCCTCTACTTATATGTAAAATATTATAAAAAAATATTATCAATTTATTGTGGTTAAGGTGGTTAGACAGACACCTACTTATTTTTTCTTTGAAATTTTAGTACTATTGTATTGAAATTTCAAATTTTCACCAAAGAGATTTTGAAAAAAAAACCCAGTAGTTTAGAAACTACATTCAATTTTCTAGAGATTCTATTTTACATATTTTTGAAATAATATAGATAACTTATTCAAAATTTTATGGCAAGTTGCCTAACTCTGATATTTCTAATTTTTTTGCCACTTAAAGGCCTTTTTTTTTTTTCATGATGATCCTGCACTAAGTGGGGGAAAGGGGTTAGGTAGCCTTGTCCTTTTATGCCACATTTTTTTGCCTCTTTTGGATATTTGTTAACCTTTCATGATCATTTAGGAGTGGGTATGTGCAGGATCATCATGGAAAAAACATGCCCTTAAGTGATAAAAAGTTTAAAAAATCAGAGTTAGACAACTTGACGTAAAAATTTTAATAAGTTATCTATATTATTTCAAAAATATGTAAAAATAGAATCTGTAGCAAATTGAATGTAGTTTCTAAACTACTAGGTTTTTAAAAAAATCTATTTGGTGAAAATTTGAAATTTCAATGTAGTAGTACTTAAATTTCGGGAAAAAATAAGAAGTAGTGTCTCATTAAATCACCCTAACCACAATAAAATGATCATATTTTTTTATAATATTTTAGATATAAGTAGATGACTCATGTCCCATGTGATGCATATTTTTGTAATTTTTTTTCCAATTAAATAATTAATTATATTTTTTTATTACAACTTTTAAAAAATATTAAAAACTTGTATGTCTAACCACCTTAACTTGATCAAAACTTCATGAAATTCAATTTTTCTTTTTTTCATCCTATAGTATGTGAAGCATATAATGTGATGCATGTTTTGGATTCAAAAAATGCGATACCATTTAAAAGCTATAGATGTTTTTCAATTACCCTATCAATTAGTACTTTAATCGTAATTCAAATAGAAAATAAATAATAATTATTTATTAAATTCAAAGTAAAACATAATTTATATTGGTGGAAAGCTGAGAATTTCTTTTAAAAATCCTTTTTGTTTCATCAATTTTGGGTAATAAAAAATTTGTAAGCTATATACCCATCATATTGCCACTTTTTGGCCCATCATGATCCTGCACATACCCGAGTAAGCTTGGGAATTGGATGGCATGCCTTAGGTTGGCTCGCATGTGACATACTCCCCTTTTCATGAAACAAATTATAGGAAACATATGACTTGGCATAGGGATTTTCGAGTAAGCTCTCATGTCTTCTTCTTCTACTTTAAAGCAATTTCTTATAGTACCGCTGTTGTCAACTACTGTTAGAGTAATAAGTTATTCCACTTAATTAATTATATCATATTGGTTAATTAATTAAGTCACTTATTCCTTTATTTACTTAAGCTAAACTTAGGCACATTAATAATTGATTAATTATTAAGTGTGCACACTAGGATTTTATTTAGGGTTTCCCTTTTAGGGTTTCTTGATCTCCTTCATAAGGATAGATCTCTTTGTAATAATTGATTCTCAATAATGCATTTTTACTTTGAGGTTTACAGAACATCTTCTTTGGTTTTGCATGTCTTTTGCATGTGACAGGTGATTGCATGCAGGTGATCTTGGTTTCTAACATGGTATCAGAGCTCCAGACCTGCAACTACCTGCTCGTGATTTGAAGATATGGCCTTTTAGTGAGTTTCTAATGCAAGGATTTCCACAGACATCTTTTTTGCAAGATCTGAGGGTAGCCTATTTTTTGAGACACTTTGGGCTCAAATGGACACCGCCATCGCATTTGCAGTGGCCAAAAACCCTAAGAATGCTTGTTGTTTCGTTGATTTTGGTACAATTGATGTAGGAGGCAAAAAAAATTTGTCTGGGGGGTCGTACGACCTCCCTAGCATGCAGATCGAAGCACACAAATTGAAAAAAAATGTGTTTTTTGATGTCTGTGCAAGCACCTCTAGTTATAAGGAATTTTGCTGCCCCCGCGCCACTGGGTGGCCACCCATTCACCGCCGCTGTTGGCCTCCACCGTCAGGCCCATCCGCCAGCCCCTGAGGGTTCCCTCCAATCCGCCCTGGTCCTACAGTGGACCGAGGGCCATGTACTAAGCCCCACTAGCCATTTTACGCTAGCCGGTGGTCATATGTATGACCACGGGCCCACAAATAGCCCCGACAACCTCTCAGAATATTCCAAAGGAAAGAATATACCAGTTGTTGAGCATGTCATATTCTGACTGTTTTCAGCATATACCAGCACCACAAAAATTTTCTGGCAAAGGGGGGCAATTTTTTGCCCTGACGGCTAGACGGTCGCCAATTTTTTTTGCCTTGATGTGCTAATGTCAGCATGATGTCACCTGGCCGTATGGCCCTCTTTGCCCCTCCCGGCCCTTATTTTTCCTAAAGGAGCAATTTTTTTCTTTTGGTCATAACTTGGGCATATGGTATCGAAATCGGGTAAACAAGATATCACCGAAAAGCTGGTTCTGAGCACTTTCCAGTGGTGTTGTTTATTTTTCAATATTTTACTGTTTATCTACATTTATTGCTGTTTGAAGTTAGATTTTTATTTTGGACTTCCGAGCTCATAAATTTTTGCCACGATCTCCAATTTTTGCTATCTTTGTGGTGTTGGAAAGGTATTAAAGAGCTCTATATGTTGTTGTCCATGCACTTTTTCTGTATCTATCCTCGGTTGATCGCTTAGTCCATATTTGGCTTGATGGGTTGTTTGGAGATTACTTGGATGTTTTGGCAGTTGGGAGGGTGCATCTTACATCTTTGAACTTCATTTTCAGTAATACATCATTCAATAATCGCTTGTTGCTTCATAGATTCTAGGGTTGTTCCCATTTGGATTTTTTGAGTGTTCTGTAGCATCAGGTCTGCTGTTACTTTATCATGATTCCTTGAGTCAATCAGTGACTCTCATCTAGTTTTAGTAGTAAACAGAAGAATCTTTCCTTTCTTGCCAGTATCAAGTTCTAGTGTTACTCTACTAAGTTCTTCCAGTGCTTCTTTGCAGCATGTCATCTCATTGTAGGGGGGTTTTGTCCCATTGGGTTTTCCTTCTCTACCTCATACTCACATTTGTAAATGGGTACCTGATCAAGCCTTTTTTGTCGGGACGCATCTTTGCTTTCATGCATCTTATTCTAGTGTTTTAGCTTCTTCCTAAGTTCATCTTAAGGGGGGTGTTAGAGTAATAAGTTATTCCACTAGTAATTAATTATATCATATTGGTTACTTAATTAAGTCACTTATTCCTTTAGTTACTTAAGCTAAACTTAGGCACATTAATAATTGATTAATTATTAAGTGTGCACACTAGGGTTTCATTTAGGGTTTCCCTTTTAGGGTTTCTTGATCTCCTTCATAAGGATAGATCTCTTTGTAATAATTGATTCTCAATAATGCATTTTTACTTTGAGGTTTATAGAACATCTTCTTTGGTTTTGCATGTCTTTTGCATGTGACAGGTGATTGCATGTAGGTGATCTTGATTTCTACAACTACTTTAAAGTGGGGGCATACATCGATACTCACATTTCATTGTGCAATTATTTTCTTCTTGTGATGCATCCTCTTCTTGGTGGTGTCACTCGACCTAATTCCCTCCAAGAGTGTGATAGTTCTTTGACACATCCTCTTTTGGAGACATTAAGCACAATATCCCCTAAGATGAGACGTTGCATGAACTAAGAAAAATCTCTTTGAGCATTCCTTACACAATTTTACCATTATCATATAGCCACCTTGTATAACACAACTTGCATGCCTATGTTACCATCCTATTTTTCTATGAGTGTCAAGCATATGAAGTTTTTCTTACCTCATAGAGCTTGAAAAACATTTTCATTGTCACACCTTTTTAAACTTATCATGAGGTATAACTTTGGTATGGTTGAGCAGGAAGCCCATTCCAAGGCATGAATTTTCTGCATAGCCACCTATGTGTTTGTGCTCACACATATCAGTGTATGTGTCTCACCTTTTGGGAATTTTCACCCAATGGACAACCAAGAGTTTCGTCGCCCTAGAGTGAGTACACTTTTTTTTTTTTTTTTCTAAACAAACAACCTAGATCTAATCCACAACATATTGGACAAACGGTCAAAGCTTGATCCACCTCATTTTCACTTTTCTCTTTCTTTCATTTGCATGATCATGTAACTTGTCTTGTTGTAAATCATTTACCTTGTGTGTGTCCTTTTGCGTTTATGTTTGTTTGAAATAGGATCTTCGATCCTAGGTGATTGCACAACCTCCATGGATCTTTGTCATTTTTTCATCCACTTTGGTATGATTGGACCGCTTCTTGAATGTCTACTTTAGTGAGAGTTTGAAGCAAGTTCATCCTCTCACTAAAGTGGGGGCTAACTATGGACACGAAAAATGTATCCCTTTTTGCTTGCTTGATTTTGGATTAATTGATGATAAATTATACTTAATAAGGCCTTGATTTGGTATTGTGATGTGTTTTACACATCCACATTAATTCTTGGACCCTTCCAAACTAAATAAAATACATCTAACAGTGTCTTATGAAGGTGTTGTAAAGTGTTGTAAAAAACTTCCATGCCTCTCTAGGCTTAATGAATCCATTTTCCTTTAATTCAACATTATAAAATGTATTTAATGGAATTCTCACATCAATCTAGAAGTCTTGTAAATCAAACCTAATTTTAATCTAGTGTTGTAATGTGATTTACGCATTCACATTGGATGTTGTGCCTTTCTAAGTTATATGGATAGGTTTTATTGTAGTATTGTAAAGTGTATTTAATCACACTTTCACATTGAATTTTGTGTCCCAAGACTTAATTAACCTTTACATAATCATTAATAGGCCCCCTATTGCCCAATATTGTGAATCCCAAGGAATAATTTGATCAAATACCCAATAAAATCAACATAAGAATTGAAATTCCTCATTCTCCAACATTCCAACTATCAAAAGGGCCCCTCTAGCACTAAGTCGCCCATCTGGGAAAATGAGTCCCTACTAGGTGGGACTAAGTCACTCAACATGGTGACTTAGTCCAATTTGGCCTATTTTCAAGGTTTGAGTAGAAAATTTTGGAATTTAAGTTTATTTTTCTTTCATGTTTTCCTTAGGGATCCAATTAACAGGTGAATAAGGTTAATTACCTATAAATACAAGTCTCTAAACCATAAATCACATACATTCATCATTCATCCATCATTCATCATGTTCTCAATTCAAGCAAGTTAGGGTTTTTTACATTCTAAGACATCAAGATAGCTTTCCAGGGAATTCAAGGATAAAATCTTCATCCATTGTTGTAGAAATTTAAGATCAATCATCATAGAAAGGTATTAAATCCATTGTTTCATTCTTCATTGTCTCATTTATTCATTTTGGTTTAATTATCTAAAAAGGGGTTTGACCAAGGCAAACTCCAATGCCCTAACATTCACCATAATTTCTATCTCTTTCATTGTTTGTTTGTAGATTTAGTAACTTTGGGGGTTTGAAGATCATTGAAGAATGGGTTGAAGAATTTTTTATGACCTCTCCATCCTTGCAAAGCTAAAATATCCAATAAAAGTTACTTTCAGGCCCAAAGATTAGAGTTTCAGAAGTGGACACCTGTAGAGAATCATAGTGCAAACTAAGGGCTCAAGTTTCCACTTTCAAATTTTTAGAAATTCATAAGTGGACTAGGTCACCAACAATGGCGACTTAGTCCCATTGAACCTATTTTTTAGAGTTTTTTGTAGATTTGGATACCCATTTGGTCAAAACATGGGCTTCAAAGCAGTTTTTCCAAATATGGGACTAAGTCATCCATATTGGTACAAGTGTCCTAGTTGACTTCTACATTAGTTTTATCAAGATTATAGACATTCATTCCATCATTTTCTAGCCTCCAAGTGCACACATTATGTTTCCTAACTTTCTGTCTAGTTTTGTTTGCATTTCTAGGCCATTTATCACATATTTGCATACAACACAATGTTTTCCAACACTTTGTATTTCTTAGATTTTACATTAATAATCATTTTTCTTTTTTAGTTTATTGCATTAGGACATTATATTTAGGCATATTGTATCAATATTTACATTAATCTTGAATTTAGAAATTAGCATTTTGGGCCCAATTCCTCTCCTTTTAGGTGAAAAACCTAGAAGAGTTAGAGGAACCCTTGGGTAACCAAAATCTTTGTCCATAAATTCTATCACTGATTGTTTCATATATTTTAGTGTATGGGCCTAGAAGATTGCTTGGATATGATGGTGGGTGATGAAATGCAAAGAGAAATTTTAGGAGGCCAAAAGATCCATTTGATCACATGTGAGAACATAACCACAAGATTGGACAGTTACACAACATTCCAAATTGTAAAGAACTTACACCAATTAAGTGCATACATTGGATCTCTTGAAGGTCACATTGTGAATCTTTCAAGAGCTTATTAATCTCTATTGTAAGATATTTAAAAATTTGGAAAAAAATCGTATTGAGTGATAATGATCTCTCTCATAATATAGGAGATAATTGTACTTGTAAGAGTTTCATACATTATGTATTTAAAAATATAACATTAATGTATTTGAGATTACACCTATGAGTAAAAATTCTTGAAATTTTCCAAAGTACTAAATCTCTTTGAGGTTTTCTATCAAAACATTAGCGAGCCTTGTCTATGCATTTCAATATTCCTAAAAGTTTTGAAACTCTTTCAACAAATCCATTAACACTTTTTTAAGGAACTTTTCCTAACAGTTCAACTCCATCCAACGGATGAATTATATCTACTAAATTAATCAATAGACAATCAGCAAAAAATCTTCCGCAAAGACAAGGTCAATAATGTTTAGCTAATTATATAGTACTATCGCCATATTCCTTATAACTCCCTCGACTACAAGTATTAGGAAATATGATTCATATTTATGTATATATTTTCCTTTGGTCATCATACCTTTTATTTTTATCTCATTCTATGATAGGTGATTAATTCCATGTGATCCTAAAGAGCTATAGAGTTTAGAGATCAACTTCAACATGGTATAAGAGTCCTAGATCTATAACCCTCTTTTCAATTTTTGAGAGATTTGGATTTGATTATATTTTGGTACAATGTGGAAAAAAAAGATCCTCATAGTTGTCTCTGAAAAACAAAAAATATAACAATTGATTGCCATTTCATTAAAATTAGAGGTCATTTTTTTGAGGTATTTTTCCTTGAGCATTGATTTCTATGTTAGCATAGTTTAGTGTAGTATTACATTATTGATCTTGTTGGTCAAGATACAACTATAGTTATATTTCAATTACAGTTATATCAACTATAATTGCTCCTTATATTATTGTTGAGCGCCACTGATGGTGCAAGGGAACCCACAAGTTTCATGCCTCTAAGAGGGAAAAAGTGTTATTTTGTTTTATTTTTGTGTTTTTCTTATCTAATAAGGTCCTCATGGATCATTTTATGCTTGTAAGAGTCTACATTGAGTCTTCAGATATAAAGTGTTGTCAAATTGTTAAAAGTGTCAAAGTTACTTAATGTTGTCAAAGTAACTTTTGTATTTCTAATGTAAAGAATGGACTTAACATTGTTTTGTTAGTCTAGAATTCAAAAAATGGTTGAAGACCATAAAGAAAATTTGAGGGATGTTTAAAAGACCTAGTTTTATTGATGAAAGAGGTTGGATTTTGAATTGTTGAAGTTAGAAGCAATAAAACACCTTAATTTTTGCACTTCTAGCATGTTCTTTCCTGTTTTACTATGTGGTATAGGGCTACACAATTGTATGGTGATCTAAAACCAATTGGAAATGAAATTTATCTAAATATAATTCCTAACATGATTGATTGCATTCATTTTCATTAAGAGATAAAGGAGTTATAGCGATTTCTTTGCAAACTATTGTGAAACCCTAGGTAGGGTAGGCAGTGAGCAAGAAAAATGTGTTTCTCCCCATTCCACTAGCGAAAATACCTATAAATTGGTGGAATGGCTTGTAGTATGATTTTCTCCAATGATCCAAAATTGCAGAGTCTAGGGTGTACAACTGCACATGCAAGGATGCAATAGAGGCCTCATATCTCTTTGTATCAGGCTCGAAGACTAGTGAATTATTTGAATTGGCATTGGAGGAATCTATGAAAGGTTGATTGACTATTGGGAGATGTTGAAGAGTGTGTGGGGACCCCATCATAGAAAGTGAATTATTGGAGCATTTATTGAGAGGCATTTGGGATCAACCCCTAGTACTTCACATGCCTATTTGCCTAATTAGGCCTAATCATAAAGCGAGAGAACTAGTTTTTGCCCTTTGCATTTCAAAGTAACCCTATCTAGTTTCTTGATACATTGAAGAGTGGAAAAGAGGGTATCTAAATATGTTTTCATAGTATTGGTATTAGGTATTCCCTAGAAGTTGTTGACAAAATGTCATTTTGAAAGGCTATTAGGTTAAAGGGTTAGTTTGTGAAGGAAGGCCCATTTGTTACTATGTGAGGGATCTTGTGAGTTGTTACTTGACTAATTTTGATAGGATGAAGACCAAAGGGTACTTGTGGATGATTTTAGGTTATGGTTACCCTTGAATGACTTGTCTCTGAACTTTGAGAGCTGAATGAACCCATTGTTATGAAATATGATATCAATCATGTAACTTTTTCCCTTGCTTTCAATCTAATTGGTATTAGAGTGTAGGTTTGATTTGAAGAGGAAAAGTTGAATTGAAGAAGGAAAAAGATGCCTCCAAAAGGGAAAATAATCATTTCTGGAGAAATGAATGAGTTGAAGGAAAAACATTCCAGAGAGTTAAGAGAATTGAAGGAGAGGTTTGCTGCCTTGGAAACAAGTTAGAAAAGAGGAGTGGTCATAGGAGACTGGAGTGACCAAGAAGAATAGGAAGAGGAAAGCTCCCAAGAAGGGTCTAAGGAAGTGATGGATCCTAATGACTTGAGGATGGTAAATTTGTTGAAATTAGTCAAGAGAGCAGGTCCTAAGATCAAGATGGATTTACC
This sequence comes from Sequoia sempervirens, assembly GCA_007258455.2. Taxonomy (NCBI): domain Eukaryota; kingdom Viridiplantae; phylum Streptophyta; class Pinopsida; order Cupressales; family Cupressaceae; genus Sequoia; species Sequoia sempervirens. The sequence continues at coordinate 93,154,626 of VDFB02252616.1, forward strand.
CATGTATGGAGGAAAATTAGATAGTGAGGAACTCTTAGATTCGATAGGAGAATTGGATAACTATTTTGAATATGAAAGTGTGCCAAAAGAACAAAGGTTGAAGTTGGCCAACACAAAGTTTAAGGTCCATGCCTTGCTTTGGTGGGATTATGTATAGGATGAGAGGAGAAAGTAGGGCATGTCTAAAATCACATCATGGGATAGGATGGTTGGAAAACTCAAGGGAAAATTCCTACCAAGTGACTATAACATTCAGTTGTTCAAGAGGCTTCAAAACCTTAAGAAGAAGGATTTGGATGTGCAAACCTATACTAAGGAGTTCTACAAATTGAGCATAAGGGAAAGTCATCTAGAAGATGATGTGGAAAATGTGGTAAGATATCTTAATGGGTTGAGATACAACCTTCAAGATGAATTGAGCCTCACCAATCAAAGAACGATAGAGGAGTGCCACCAATTGGCCATCAAGGCTGAAGATAAGTTGAAGCTAAGGGAAGAAAAGAAAAGTAGGGGTAGAGGAAGTAGTTCTAGAGGAAGAGGTACGTTTGTTGATCATTTAGGAAAATCATATAAGAGTCAAGGAGAGACATGTAGAGTTCAAGAACAAATAGATTCAAGAGGTGGATTTAAGGGAAGGAGATCAAATTCTAGGGGCAGATTTGGAATCCAATGAAGAGGTTCAAGTGGATATATAGGGAAATTTTATAAATGAAACAAATTTACAATCCACCAAGCATGGAAATGTATTGAAAATTAGTCCACTACTTCATTTGGAGGAGAAAGAAGAAATTAGTTTACATAAGGTGGCCCCTTTATGCACTTACAAGCCTTAATTAAGTGTATTTTTTAATATAAACTTGACAAACATCATTTAAGACAACTTAATTTTTGACATCCAATCATATTCCTTTAGTGGGACCCATTCACCATTAGGGACGAATGAGTCCCTCTTAGCACAAAAATTTAAAAAATATCAAATTACTAGCAGTATTTTATTTGTTAAGACATAAGATCGGCTTGTGATGTATTTTAGAGAAATTAGGGCATAATTTTGTATAAATATATGATTTTCTATTAATTTTAACACCCCATTCCATTCATTCATCCACCATCAACATAATTCATTTATGCATCATAACATTTAAGCATTCTAGAATTCAATGAAGTATTCAAGCATCTTGGAGCAACATATCTTTAGACTTCAACATCAAGGGTTTGGTGAGTTTATGACATTTCATGTTATTTTTTCATCATTCTCTCTTGATTGCATTTCATTATTAAGGTTTTGATTGCCAAACTAGGCTTTGACCAAGGCAAACCCCTATACTCTAACCCTTAACCATTTTCCCCCTCTTTGCATGAGTGTTTGCAAGTCTTGTAGGTAGATTTATCAAGAGAAAGTTGTCAAAAAGTTGTTTTATAGTCATCAAAGTCATAAAATTCAACATAACCCTATTTGAAGCTTGGAGAACACTTTCCCATCAAATTTTCTAGATTCAGACCCGGTAACCTGTCAAGCAGAAAAGTACAAATCAGTACCCACAGAGTTGACCCTTGACTTTTCAAAATTCTTTAGGTTGACTAATTTTCCATATATGGTGAATGAATTCCACTATCAGGCTAGAAAAAGTGTTTTCTAAAATTTTGTGTTCCCAACAGTTTTCACTAGAAATAGGACTAATTCACCATCTATTGTGAATGAGACCCAGTGAACTTCAACACTAATCTTTGTAGCATTCTAGAACCTCTCAACATTAGCTTTCAACCTCTAGGTGCACCTCATTCAGTTTCATTAATTTTTGTTATTGTTTGTTCATTTTTTTAGTTATTTTTGCATACAACACTTTGTTTTCAAACACATTGCATTTCTTAGTTTTGCATGCACAATAAATCCATTTTATCAGTCCTTCAAATTTATATCATCTCATCTAGGCATATTGCATAAATATTAAATTAATCTTGAGTGTTTACATTGTATTTTGGCCCATCTTTTTCCTTTTAGGTGAAAAACCCTAAAAGTGCTAAAAAGACCCTTGGAAACAAAAATATTTGTTTACATTCTTGTGAAACCAACTTTAGAACATTTTTCAATTCTAATTTCAAGTGCATTTACATCCTATAGCTATCTTGCATAAACATTGCATTAGGTTTTGCATTTTTTTGCATGCTAGGGTTTTCAAAATTACATTAGTGAAAAGATAATATAGTTTTCATTTTTGCATTATTTAAAAACATTGAAATTCTACATCTACATCTCAGTTTTGCATCATAAAATATAAAAAAACATACAAATCATCTTAAATTTTTTGAAAAATTTCAAAAAAATTTGTCCCTAGATTCATTTGCCACCCTGGGTGAATTAGTCTAGTTACATATTTTGCACTATAATTTCTCACTTTCAGATCAATTTATGCATTTCTATTTTTTTTTATTGCATCTTTGTTCCTATTTCTAGATTAGCTATTTTATTCCATTTCTTGCATTTAGTTTTCTTTCATTCATTTGCATCATGGATTTTTGCTTTAATAAGTTTTGGATGCCATTAAAATATTTAGTGGACATGTCAAGTTGTGCCTTTGGAACTGATCCTAATGACCTTGAGCTTCCTCATGCTCCTTCAACTCCCCATGAATGCCCTCCTCGTGCTGTTGAAATCATTGGAGAAAATGATGATAGCATGAATAAGTTCTTAAATGAATGTCTTGATAACTCTGAAGCTAATGCATCCTTTTATCCACCCATGAAACAACAAGACCTTCCTACAATCTCACCTCTTGATATGTTTGGTTACTTACATCTTGAAATAAATGAAGGACCTCAGTTCCCTCCAATAGGTGGACCTAGTTCCTCTAAATAAGCAACTCCTTAACCATTCTATGATAACAAAGTTATAAACATACCAACCAACCTTGAAGAAACTTATGGAAAAGGTTTTACCATCTTAAGCAAACAAGGATGTGACACAACTGAACATAACATTCATCAACTTTTAGAACAAAATCCCAAGGATCAAAACACAAAAGGATTACGCTATCAAGATCCTAATCATGACAACAAGCCTCGTTTAGAATATTGGAGACTTTGTCATGATAGCACGGTGATCTTTGTCTCTCCCCTTGACTTGAACATCCTTCTTCCTCCTAAACAACCCACGACTAATAAAATTGATAAGGATGATAGGATCACTTTGGGTCCTCCTCCCCTTCCTTCAATTCATGAAAAAGGTGAATCTAGTAAGTGCAAACAACCTTACAAATTGAAAAAACTAAAGTTTCCTCTCCATCCACCACCAGAATATGAAAGGAAACTACAAATTATTTTAAATAGAGGTCTCATCCTATTACCACCTAAGAATAGGTTGGCCATACGTCCTAAAGATTCCAATGTACCCTATTCTAAATGCCATCATGTTCTTGGACACTATAGTGATGAGTGTCAAAAATTAAAGGAAATACTGAGTAAGTACCACTTGGATGACACTGGGTGCTATCCCATCATCCCATATTACACTTAACCACTCCTCATCATGCAATAGTTGTAGAATCTTTCATTCTCACTATTGCATGACCTTTCCCATCACCTATCTCGGCTCATTCTCGCCTTGCCCTTAGTGGGGGAAAGAAGTTGTTAGCCTTGTCCTAGTAAGGCATTTTTCCTTGTCCCCTAGCTATGTTTCTCACCTTCCACTTATCCTTACTAAGATTGGGAGGTGGATGACATGTTTGATGGTCGACTTGCCTTTACATTACTAGTATTTTTCTTTTCTTTTGTGTGATTGCATGTGCATAATGTGATCCCTTGTGATGCATTGTTTGATGTTCTCTCTCTCTTTGTGCAATTCCTCTATGTGTCCCTTCATTCTTCTACATGACATATATTGCTTTCACTTTGCTTTTTCGCTTTTATGATTTCATTTTTGGGATGATGCAAAGCGTTGAGACACCCTATGTCTCTTCCATATTGGCCCAAAAGGTCTTTCTATTTTCTTTTTCACTTTTGTTTTGTGTTTTCCTTTTGGGGATGACACAATGCATTGAGACTAAAATGTTTCTCTCATGTTGACCCAAAAAAAAATTCATTTTCATTAATTTCTTGTGTTTTCCTTTTGGGGACAATGCAAAGTTTCAAGGCATCCTATTTCTCTTCAATGTTGACCCAAAATAGATCTTCTTTTTCTTTTGTTTTCACTCTCTTTGTGTCATTCTTCTAGTTCTATGTGTATTTGGGGAATGATTGTCCAGTTCTGATCTCTTTAATAAAAAAATTACAGTTTTTGGTTCCCAAATCAATAGATGCAATGAGTCCTAAAGAGTAGCCACTCTCTCATATTCAAACTCAAAGATTTGGATTGGCCAACGAACAAGATTCAGTCTAAGAGAATGAAATCTTCTACACTTCTAGCTCTGTTAAACCAAGGAGGGCAAACCCAACAATATGCTTATAGATACTCTTGTGTGTCAAAGTATCAAATACATTGAAAACAAATGCTTCTCCTCTAATTGTTTAAAAGGCATAGTACCCTAAAGGTTTGGTTGACCTTTATGGCAGTATCTAATTCAAACATGAGAGATATAGCATTAATTCGACACACAAAAAAATTGAGATGGATTTGTAATTAATTGTTGAATCAACCACCAAAATGAAACAAGAATAACACACTTAGATCAGTGCTTCATCCATTGGAATAGAGTCAACTTCAATACCTGTGTAACTTGATAACAATTTAATACTCAACATCATCTAAGCTTTGAAGATATTGTATTATAGTATTTGAACAAAACTTCTCAACCACAACTTCTTATCAGAATCCTAACACTTAGCCTAACATAAACCAATAGCTTCACTGAAGAATTTAAATACATTCATTGAATGGACAAGCAAGAATCAAACTAAACATCCACTGGAATTCAATGGAGACAAACAAAATAACTCTTGATTATGTTATTCATAGCTTACAAAACCAGTACATAGGAGAGAAAATGGTTTCAAACTTTCACCATTCTATATTATTATGCTAGTATTGCTATCAGAAATACATACATATTGACAAACTCCAACCTAAAACAAAACTCTGAAATGTTTTATATCCCTATTACAGTATTCTTTGTGACTAATTACAAAACAACTAACTCCTTACATTGAATCAAAAATTTGCACTTAAGGAAAAAGAAAAACCTAAATGCTCATTAGAAGAAGAAACTTGGCACATTTAGGTTCGTTGGTGCATAACTACCCACCACGTGAAGAGAAGCCCGAATCTGCAATTTGATTCATGCTTCTTGTACCTGTTGCTCTTCACTAGAAAAATATTCCCCAGCTTGAATAATCACCATTTCCATTCATTTTACAGTTGAAAAATTATTCTTTGTTTGCTAAAGATTTTATCTCCTCTCAGTTTTCATCCTGCTACGTGAAAACTCCTCTCAGCAAAGAAAGTAACTCTAACAATGAATATATTATTCAATTACATAAATATATCCCATGCCTTATTTTAGTTTTGTATTTTACATATTTGAATACCCAATATAAAATTTCTTACCTTTATTTTACCCATGCTTTTACCTCTTTCATTACATTAAAATTTTACACTTAAAATGAAGAGATTTTAAAATTACATACTTGGGAAAATACTTTAAAAGTTAAAAAACTTTTAAAATAAATTACCGGTCCCACCAAATCTTTCTTGCAAATGCTCGCTGCGCAATTGTTGTTTGGTGATGACATCAAAATTCCACTCGGGCTGGCGAGGAAAACATAAAACAAAAAACTGAAAGATTTTTAAGTGTTATAAAATATTTCATTTGGGAGGCCAATCCCCGTGCCCCCATTTCACCGTGCTGACATCAACCCTGTTCATTGCGGGCATGCGTGGAGGGCATGATTCTTGTTCTACAACTTTACGAATCCTTTAATGGCATCCCAAAGTCTGAAATAGCCAACCTATTCTTCATTTCACCAAAGCTCATTGAAATGGAATTTCCTCAATCAATTTTGATACAATTTCACTACAAGTGATAACTATCTTTGCACACAGTAAACTTGTGCTAGTTCTACCCACATATCGGCATTGAACCAAGGTATTTGCTGCAACAGTCATCATACACCTGTATAGTCTCCCTGCAGCATCGAATCACCCACTTTCATGGCTGCCTCTTGCGGCACAACCATCCTTGAGTAAAATCCCCCTTTGCAATGTTAGAGTGATCCCTCTTAGTGGGCATAATGACAACACACTTCTAAAATTCGAAAGCCTCCCTTTTGTAATGCTGATGGCGGTATAATAGCAGTACATCATTCTTCTATGCCAAACAACCCTTTAGTCAAGTTTTGGAGCCCTCCCAAGAATAGATAGCGACGTTCTTTGGTTTTCTCCTCAATTGTTAAAAGCTGTTGAATAATTCCAATGTCCAAGTGAGATATCAACAGAACAACTCTTTGCATCAATTCACTTGGTGCAACTTAGTTAGGTTCTTGTCTCTAATAGGTGTGGTGGCTACTTCACAGAAGCAAATACATTTCGTCTATCACTTTAGATTAGGCACCCCTCAATGTGTTTCTTGTATAAAATTTATATTGCAATATTAAGTTGACTTCCTTAGGCTCGATGGCCACTGTATATAGGATAAACAACTTCAAATCTTTGCTCCACTACTCTTCCATATAGGGTTCGAGCTCTTTTAAAACAGTGTATTATTCGGTGAATTCCTCCAATTGCATTTTCCCAAACATTTTTAAAGCTCTTTCAACAAATCCATTTTTTGTATGTCGTAATCATTGCAGTCCCTTCTTCATGCTACACAAACCTTGCACTGAGCCTCTAAGCAAAGATAATTCCTGCAGTAGCTGCTTGTATTTGTATAAAATTTCATTTTGCAATATCAAACTACCCTGTCGCAGTGTGTGCTTAAATGGGATGTAGCATGAGGGCACCAAATGACCGCTCCTAATAATGTAAACTAACCCCTTCATTTGGCTTGATGGTTGTCTCGCATCATATCTTTCCCTAAGTTGTGCCAAGATAGAAAATGTGAGAAAATGTGTGAAAATGACATGTTGCAATACAAACCCAACCCCTTTTAGCTAGCATAGTTCCTCATATAGTAGCAAACATTTCCTACTCTCTGAGCCATCACATAATAATTTCTTTCTTTAAACCCTCCAAGGTGCGTTGATTTGTTTTTTGATCCCTCAAATTTGGGCTCAAATGGATCTCACCCAAGCCTATCAATCTCTCCTTTGATTCATCTTTTACACTCTGTTATATTTGGCAATGATCTCTAAATCTTTGAACTAGATATTGAAGATTCTAACTTCCCGATTTCTTCTTCTTTTGAGGAGAGTCCTTGCATCCATTCTTCCTCAATACTTTGCATTCTTACTTTATTTGCACTAGGTAGATGATCAATGTCCATGCCCTAATGCTTAAGTCTTTCCTCACTTTAATCTTTATTTCTTGTCACAGGTGAAAGTATATTCATGAAGTATTTATTGAGTCTTTTTCCATTTCAAATGCACCCCGAATCAACTTCAATATACATAGTAGCATCTGAACAAATTTGAACAACATTGACTTGTATAAAAGATTTGCCTTTTCAGTATTAGGTGGTTGCTCAAAACTTGATGGCAAGATTTGAATAATGACTTGACTTGATCTAGTGGTAACTGTAAACAATGCTCAGCTCTCCTGAAAATTTCTAAAACCCTAACATTGAATGTTTCATGTATATCCCAAGGTTTATGATTAATTGAATATTACTCCAAACCTAAGCCTTGACTGCAAAATGTAGATATGCATTCTTATGATCAGAAAACTTGAACAAATAAACCTGTATAGAATGATTTGATTTCTTAGTGTATAATATAATAGTAAAAGATTGAGCGAGTCTGAAAGCAATGCTAATTTTTCCATAGTAGTAGGAATCCATATTATTATTAAGACCCACATACGCACCTCTATCTCCGACTATCATTACATTTCTATACAATAATATGCCTCTTATCCACTTTCCATTTGTTACAAACATCAAAATTCTCAAAGAATTTGGATGCCCAATAAACCTTTGCAACCTTGATTCAATAGGGCCCTTAATCAATTCATTCATTTTCTCATGATGCTTTCTTGAAGCAGAATCACCCAACTAGATAAAACTTCCTTGAATTGTGTGACACATGTCAAGTCCCCTTGTGGACCCAACTAATTTTTTTTTTTTTATGAAACAAATTTCATCCTGAATTGGTCTGATGTTGCTTCCAAAGGCATCAAAGGTGAACTGGGTTGCCATTAAAACTTGCTTTCTAGCATATTTGAATAGTGAATCAAATAGGTCAAGTGGGTCTTGGAATTACCCTAAAAAATTAGTCAAACAACCTCCCGGAGCCATGAAAACTTATAGGTATGTGGACATTTGACCCAAGACTGGAGTGCAACAAATGGATCTAAAAAAAATTCGTGAGGTGAAAGATATTCAACATCAAAGCTGCTCATTAAGACTTTTCTACAATTGTTCCTGCTCAAAACTAATTAAAGCTCATCATGTTGCCATTTTGAAAAAATACCAAATGACCTCTTGGGAAACTACCACTGGATACACTGATTATATGTGCAAGAGGGCTTCCCTTGAATCATCATTCTTCAAAATATAATCAAGGTCAAAGTTGACCACCTTGAAAAGTTTATGAAAATGTAAGTGCAAAAAAGAGCAAACTACATTTACTTTTGGCCTGGTAAAAATAACAAATTTGATCTCGAGGCTTTTAAATCAGACCAAGGAGTACATTAATGTAGAGAGAATGAAGAGAAGCAATATTTTTGACATGATGATCATCTAGTTGCAAAATATCAATTTTAACAAGAGGCCAACTTGCAAGATTGACAAGATCCGAACAACAAAAAAGTTTTAGACCCTTCCAACTTTGTTTTTAAAACTCTATCAAAGCTCATTATGGGAACTAAAAATTGATAGACATGTTCACTTATTTCATATGAGTATGTCCATCAGGGGGTTTGGCATGAACGCCATCAAGCACTAAATTATGACCCTCTAACGTAGGTCACTTAGGCAGATTTTGTAGGTGCACTTCTGAGTGGGCAGAGGCAAAATTTTTAATATGGGTACTTTAAATTTGAAAGTTTAAAGATGCCAATAGTATTATTGAACATCTTCAAAGCTTAGATGTTGTTGTGTATTAAATTTTTATCAGGTTGCATAGGTATTGAAGTTGACTCTGTTCCAATGGATGAAGCACTGATCTACATGTGTTATTCTTGTTTCATTCTAGTGGTTGATTCAAAAGATGATTACAAATATAAATCTCAGTTTGTTTGTGTGTGGAATTTAATGCTGTATCTCTCATGTTTGAATCTGTAGACACATAAAAATGACCTAGGCCTGGAAGCTCTATTTTTCCATCTTTTCTTCCTAACATAATTAAGACAGTTTAATTATGTCCTTGGTCCACTTCTGGCTATTAATTAAATAATTCATAATTATTTAATTAATTCATGTCCCTTTTATTCCTTCTAATTATTAAACAAATAATTTTTATTTATTTATTTAATACGTTGCTAATTGTTTAAAGTCTTCTTATAATTAAATAAATTTCTTAATTTATTTAATTATCTTTTCCCATTTATGTCTTCCTAATTATTAAATAAATAAATTTTATTTATTTATTTAATATGTCACTAATTTTGAAAGTCTTCTAATAATTAAATAGATTCTTTAATTTATTTAATTATTGGTCATCTTCTTTAATTACATAATTATTTTAATTATTTATTTGTCTCATTTGATATTTCCCTCCTTTTAGTAAATAATTTGAATTAATTATTTACTATCATGTGGTGCCCACCATTTTTTAATTAAATTAATTTTTAATTCAAAATAGTCTTTTTCCTCAAAAAACAAATAATTTCCATTTATTATTTGATTTTCCAGCCACCTCTTTTTTTGTGCCAATCTTATCTCTCGTCACATGCATTGTCCACCCTTGATTGGAATTTCTAAAACTCAATCTTGTCCATTCATTTTGAATTTTCCCTAATGTTTCGCTAACTCTAATTGTGGGTTGTCAAATTTAATCTTGTCCATTGATTCTAGGGCACTTGTCAATCTTTAATCTTGGCCATTCACTCCAAATTACATTTTCTATAAAATGGAAATTTTGGTCTCATTTTTTCACCTCATGCTATCTAAGTCTCTTACATTCTTTTTTTAGGAAATTTCGTATCATCTTACAATCTTTTCATTATTGCCATCTTGTCATAGGCACACTTGCATAATTTAGACATAGTTTCATGCTTACTAGTTGCATATTAACATAGTATTCACATATTGTCATCTCAAATCCTTCAACATTTGCTTAGGGCTTGTCATTGTCATTAGTTTTCTCATCATAAATATAAGGGAAACATCATATTTGCAAAAAGTTGAGAAGGTGTAATGGAGGTCAACCATGGAGATTGAAGACATTTGGTAAGATCTTTCATTTTTTTTCATGTTTTTCCTTTGCACTTCATTATTACTTTGAGTTTTTATGTTTATGCAATTGATTTTCTAACCCTAGGATAAATTCCTATAGTTACATTAGTGAACCTGGTGCCAAAATCACACATTTTCTATTTTTTCATACAACATTTTTCTATTTTGCAACTATAGGTATGGTCGTGATGCATTTGATCTGCATAATGATGCATTCGATTTGTTGAAACACATTTGATGTCCAGAACGCCACATTCACTCTGTCGTGATGCATACGCTTTTTAGGGTGATGCATTTGTCAGGTCGCAACACATTTTTTATCTAATAGATTTCAGAATCCAAAACTGTGATGCATCTACCACTCAGAATGATAGAATCGCTCTGCTGTGATGTATTTTCCTGGTGAACTTTTGTTCTCAGATTTTTCTAGATTTCACTTCATTTCTTTTTGGAATTCTATTTCTTCTTCTGCAATCTATAGTCTAGGGTCTTTCTAATTACTAATGACTTGTTACAACATGTGGCTTTGAGTCTTTCGTGGGTCTAAGACATATTTTTGCAAACTACTAATTTGTGGTTTTGTAGGTTCAATTGTCTAAGGCCATCTTTTTGAAACATTGTGCTTGTTGATTTCAAGATTAGAAAACACTTCAATTGATGAACTAAAAATAACTTTGCTTTTCCTTTGCTTGATTGTGTTTGGGGTGGTAGGTGATTATGCTCTCACCTTGTGCAAACTAGGCAATCAGAAAACTAGACCCATCTATTTTTGTGTTTACCTTGATTCAATAATCAAAGTATCCTCTCCCCTTGTGCACTTGTGTGATCCTGGGTGTAATAGAAATAGTTATTGACTCTAGAATTTGGGCCTTCCTTGGTGGGAAAAATTACTCACCCTAAGGCAACTCAAACCGGCAAGAGAGCTAAAGCCAAGCTATCCCTGACCAGTATATAAATGTGAATCCTAAGGGAAAGCCTAGGATTATGAGTTCGGATGTGTCATACAAACCAATTAGTACTCCCTAAAATCCTATTGAGCATAACCTCTTCAAGCTAGAGTGCCTCCTAAGCAGAGATTAATCTTGTGCCCCATGTATAGCCACTCAAATGGGGGTCCCAAACTAAACACCTTTGTGTAGTAGCCAAAATCCCTCTATTTGCTAGTGCAACAATAGTCATTATGAAGGCATCAACATCTTCACAGTTCTTAGTAGAGGTGATCAACCTACCATGGGAGATTTATGGGGGTTGGAAGCTTGGTTGGCATGAGAAGCAGTGCACTATAAGGGGGAGCCTGTGTAGCCAAGGTTCTGGATTAACACACTAAGAATATGCAGCTAGGGAAAACCACGTGGAATCTAGCAAATATTGCCTTGGCCTAACCTAGGATCCCGCTTCTCTTTATTGTGCTTGTTTCAAAAGACAAAATATTGTGCTTACCAAGTGTTTTCAGATATTCAAACAAAAACAAAACATCACTTTCAGATGTGAAAACAAACAGTCAACATCAAACACTTCATATTTTGGACCAAAATTACAAACAAATTATACTTTTTGCTTTCTGCATCACATTTTCTGTGATGCATTCACTCTGTTACACCACATTTACCTTTCAAAATGCCACATCTGATCTATTGCACCACATTCACTTTCCAGAACACTATATTTTCCTGTGTTAAGCTGCATTTGCTTCCATAAAGCCACATTCACATTACTATGCATGCCACATTTGCTAAATATGAGCCACATCCACCATATTGAGACACATTCACAACTTGAAACAATGCATTTTCCTAACAAAAAAAAAAACTTGTCTTAGACCAGAAACTGAGTTCTAGTCTGTCCAAATTGCCATTGGACATCTTTTTCTAGAAGACTCTGTTAAGAACTAGGCTATAAATTGCTCAACTTCTTTATCATTTGCACTCTTAGGTTGCATTGTTACCCATAGGTTATCCTTGCAAAAATCTAGTTTCATCCTTAGGGAATCATTATTTTCACTTTCAATCCTTGCTTCCTCACTTCATTTTCAGATTTTGGAATAGGAAACCTTGCCTCACTTTGCAAAATCTTGACTTTCAAAAGTAGGTTATCATTGGACTTAGTCATTATCACCTTCTTTAGCCATTGTCCTTTTGTGAGACCTTTCCAACTCATAAGTCTAGATAGGATATCTCACTTGTCATTTAGTCCTTCAAATAAGTCCTTTGATTTTCCAAAACTGAGACATAGATCAAGCATAGGGTGGTTTGACAACCATCTTCCAAACCATTTTGACCTTTAGATGTTCAAATCATCTTAGTCATCATCTTGCATATTTTATCTTTAAAAATCCCAAAATTTTGTCATCATAGTCCTCATTGGGCATTTTAACTTGGCATTGGTCACTTCCTTAGTCAACATTATCATCCTAGTCTTCATTATCCTTTGGAATTAGTCATCTCCTTTAGACAACATAGCCTTGCATTGTCATCCCTTTATCAAAAATCCAAAAAACACATTGTTTTGCATTGTCATCCCTTATTATCTAAAAATATCCAAAAACATAGTTTAGCATCATCCTTGCATTTAGTTATCATTCTCACCATCTTCATTCGAGCAATCCCCTTTTATGGTTGACACTAGACTCCAAAGAAGGAGAATACAAATGGAAAACCTTGGACAAGTTTTCAATCCCAACATCAACAATAACACTTATGACCCAAATTGGACATTTAACGACCCATTTCGCAACACAAACACCCAACCTCTCATGAACATGCCATCCTCATCAAACAACCCCTTTGAACCATTCTTACGTAGGGATGAACATGAACAAATACTTGAGGAACACCTAGAGGTAGTATCACAAGATTCAGAGGTAGCCTCCTTTGTAGAACAAATGGTATTATATGATAGAGACAGATATTTGGCCATACTTTTAAGTCAAGGAGCTAAATTTCCATGTGGGCTCGACATTAATACTTTGAGATGGACATCACCTGACCCTAATGTCAATAGTGCAAACAATATACCTAAAAACACTGCAAACAATGCTTCTATCAGTGCCACCTCACAAACTATCACAAGTACTCTTAATAGCACCACCATTGACACAACCAGTCAGAATAATCCTAACTCAATCAATGTCACATCCATTGGGGGTGTACCAAACATGTCACAATCCATGTCACCATGAATGTCAACCATGACACAATCCATGACACAATCAATTCCAACCATGCCCACGATATCATCACAATCAGTTGGAGCCACTTTTGGGTCCTCATCAATGGGGCAAGCTCTTCAAATCCCTTATTTGGAGCTTCATCTAGTGCCATGAGTGCATCCTCATCAAGACCTTTCATTGGTACATCATTCAATCTCACCGAAGGAAGTAAACCATGTTTCTTTATCCAAGGACCACAACCAAACATTAACATGTCATCACAATTCAACACCAATACCTCTCAAGGAAAAAATATGAACATTCCTCATAAGAAATTCCAACAAGGAAATCCAAATACTCAGCACATGACATCATTTGGACATCAAAAAATTCATGGTCAGCCTATTCCCCAAGTTTCAACTCACATGGTTGGAGAACATATTCTGACATACTCACCACATATTCACACTCATCAACAAGTCCCCATTCCAAACCGTTAACACCAAAAACATGCAAACCAAAACACATCATACATGTCACAACATCATATCCTACAACAGAACACCAATATCTTTTCACAACAAATGGGGACTCATGGCATAACTATCACACCCTTTGTGATGCCACAAACAACCCCATAATTGGCCCCATGCAAGCCCAAATGATGGACATGCAAAAGGAAATACAAGAATTATGAGCATCCAATAGGAGGTCACACATGCCATATGGCCTAAACTTATATCCTTTTGACACAAATTTGAACATGGCACCATTCCCTACTGGCTATGTGGCACCCAACTTCACCAAGTGCAAAGGTATGATGAGTCCTATTGAACATATTCAAGAATTCTCAACCAATTGCATGGACATTTCCTATGAGGAGACTTACCTAATGAGACTTTTCTCTAAGATCCTTACAGGGTCGACACTTGAATGGTTCACCACTTTGAAAGGGATAAGAACATGGGACAGATTTAAAGACAGATTCATAAAGAATTACTCATTTAACATTGACATGGACACCTCAATCACTAGCCTATGGAACCTCACACAAGAGGATACTGGCGAAACTTTTATCCCATTCTTCCATTAGTGGATAAGTCTTGCAAGTCATTGCCGTATTGATATACCTAAAAGAGGAAAGGTTTACATGTTTGTCCAAACACTCATAGGTCCACTGAAGTACAGATTGCAAGTCCATTGTTGTACAACATTTGTAGACCTAGTTGAAAAAGGAGTCCAAGTTGAGAAAGCCCTCATTGCCAAAGGGGAATTAAAATATGGTCCTAAAAACATAAATGCAAATCTACCCATTAGCAAAAATAAGTATTGGGTCAAAAATAAACATGTCACCAATGATGGCATTATTGATGCCAAGGCTGTAAACATGATAGGACCAGTACTTTCTCTTAAGGGAACTCAGCTGCAAAACAAACCAACAACAATACTGACACATCCTGTCAACAACCAAAGTGGTCAGAACAATCAAAATCAAGAACAACCTTGCCAGATAATACAATTCCCAAAAATATGAACATACACTGCTTTGGGAGAGCCAATTGAGGATATCCTAAGAAGTTTCTTCAAAATGGTCTCATCATGCATCAAGATCCTAAACCATATGACCCAGGGTAGTTTAAACCATCATGGTGGGACAATAATGCTTTTTGTGATTACCATCAGGCTAAGGGACATAAAACATCATCTTGTTGGTAGGTAAGGAATATTGTGCAAGAACTTATTGAAAATCACATAAATGAAGTGGGTGGGCCACAATTTACATCCAATTTAGTCCATACCATTCATAAGAACCCACTGCAAGATCATAGTTCTAATAAAGCTTCCACATCAGGTCCCAAGACTAATAACAATCCAGCCAATTATTCTCACATTGCTTTTTATTATTCAGGAGGACCCATTATTAATAATTTATGAACTAATGATGACTATGTCAATACCATAACTATTGAAAGATCACCTGAATGCAATGCTACTACCTGAAGTGGAAAAGTCACTATAGCTAGTCCTCCGCCACAACAACCAATAATTACAATAGTTGGCCCATCTGCAAAGCAATCCCAACCCAAGAATCAGTTTAACCTCATTGATCAGCTAGGTAAAACCCCTATGCAAATATCCATACTCAAGTTCCTTCACATTTCACCCACACATAAGGCTATACTTGACAAGACCCTACAAGAATCATCTATCCTACAAGACATTGATGTTAGTCAATTTGAGGCCATGGTGGGATATCTCACCACACCCCATCACATGACCTTTTTCGATCAAGATTATTCATCATGAAAGACTAGTCATAATGATGCATTTCACATTGAGGTTTTCATCCATAAGCATAGGGTCAGATGAGTCCTAGTAGATGGCAGAGTAAGACTAAATATATGTTCCTTGAAACTGGTTAGGGCTCTAGGATTTTCTAATGCTTGCATAGACCCTACAAAGAGCATAGTCATAAAAGCATATGATGACGAGGAACATTCATCTCATGGTGTGATCACTCTTCCCATCAAAGTTGGACTAGTCATTGGAGCTGAAGCCGTATTGCCCATTAAGGTCAAAATTTGATCCCTACGAGTCTCCCTGTTCAAAGGGTTTGATAGATGATGAATAATATAGAAAGTCATGACTACACAAGCTGGAGATTCTAGATTAGAGAAGACATAATTCGTTGAACCATCTAAAGGAATATCATAATCGAATTTTTCATAGTTATAACAATAAATTCATGCTCAGGAGATTTGACATTGGTGATCTAGTCCTCATGCAATATCCTAAGAATCAAGCTGACAGAGAAAAACCTGGCAAGTTCAAACCTAATTGGCTAGTTCCTTACATCATCATATCCTCTTTTGGTTCTAGAGCATATCAATTGGCCACTCCATATGGTGAACAATTGACAGACACTATCAATAGTCTCCATCTTCACAAATTCTATGCATAGCATCAGAAAGTCAGGCCAGAAACCTTAAAAGTACAAAAAAAATGAAAACACAAAAAAATTGTCACCTTGATGAAAACCTAGAAAATAGGTGTCTTGGTGACACCAAAAAAATAAGAAAAATGACAAAATAGTAAAGAGAAATAATTCATCCAAAAGTGAAAACCTAGTAAACAGGCACTTTGGATAAGTACCATGGTGAAAACTGGAAAATAGGCACCATGTGTAGTTGGTCATTGCTTTGCCATCTATTGTCACTCTCTCTGCCTTAGGCCATAACAAACAATCAATTCTCTGACACCACTTTGATACTCGCCACAAAGCACTGTCATCTTCTCCTGTGGTTGATAATGATTGGCATCAAGTCTTACATATCACCCATTCATCACCCACACACGTCTTTTTTGCATTTGTCTAATTGGCTAGTCCTAGACCTGACTAGGGGAAAAATTTCATCATGTGACTATAGTGGGTATAGCATAAGGTCTCACCAATTGAAAAAATATTGAAAATTTCTAAAAATCATGAAAAGTCTTGAAAAAATCCTAAAAATCATTAAAAGTCCTGAAAAAATCATAAAAAACATAAAATGTCCTGAATAAAGACCTAAAAATTAAAAAACGTCCTAAAAAAATCATAAAAATCATAAACTATCTTGAAAAAAAGACCTAAAAATCAAAAAACATCTTGAAGAAATCCAAGAAAATTGAAATATCTCGAAAACACAAAAATAGAGTCATTTGTTGTCAAGTCTTTCAAATCAGTTAGTCCTTGTCATTTGTCTGAACTATGTTGTCTTTGTGCATTTGCTACATAGAAAAGGCTCACCTTTGAAACCCTAAGACATTAGGTCAGTCCTTTTATGTTTTTCAATATTAAAATCATGGCTCAATATTTTTTCATCAAGGAAAAGTCATTGGTTGTGTCAAACTAAGAGGTCTCTAAGTGTATGACATAGGCAAGGCCATCTGTTGATGAGCCCCTGAAGCTGCACTAGGTTACTCCATTAGGGCTCATGGAATTGCATTGGCACACATGCGAAAAGTATTCAAGTGAAATAGATCATTTGAAAACAAGCAAAATAAACTCTAGGAATACTTTAATAAACATGTCACACAAATCAGAATGTCAACATTGGCATGTAGTCAAACTCAGTCAAACTTCAGTCAATTTCAATCAAAACAAATCAAACTCAATCAAAACCAATCACACAATCAACTCTGTGTTGTTCTTCAGATGTGTCTTTCTGAAGGATTACCTTCATCATTTATTTATACCTTAGGATGTGTCCTTCCTAGGTACCAACATTGTCATCTAGAATTTTGAGGGCTCCTCTTGACATTCAAGGATTGCTTCTCTTGACATCGACATTTTTTGGGATGTTTCCTTCCCAAATTCAACACCCTTGACACTTGACAAAATTTGACATCCTTGGCATTTGAAAAATCTGACACCTTTGGCATTCGACATCATCAAACTTGACATCTTGACATCCAACACTTGGCATTTTTCTTTGGCTTTTTCACCATCTTACTAGTTTCTCAACGATGTCCTAATGACAAGATTTAGAGAAGCAACGACGTACCATGATGATTGTCTTGTCTTGTCTTTTTGTCATTCATATTACTAGTTTCTTAGCAATGTCTTGGGAACAGGATTTAGAGAAGCAATGACATATCATGATGATTGTCTTATCTTGCCCTTTTGGCAGTCATGTTGCTAGTTCCTCAAGGATGTCCTAACAATAGGATATAGAGGAGCGATGACATTTCATGATTTGTCTTTCTTGTTTTTTTATTCTTTTGGTTGGTTTTGACAAAAAGGCTAGGGCAATCAGACTCCTAATATGAGTCATGATTATCCTTTTCTATGACTTCTTGTCTTATGTGATGGTATGAACTTGCACACCATCGATGTATTTCATATCATGGTGTTTGTTGGCCATTACAATAATTTGCCTAATGATGATTAAGAGCAATAATTATTAAGGTCTTATGTTAATATGTTGAAGGATTTGGTCTCCATGCTAACATTCATCTCCTTATGTCTTGTCCTTCAATATCGTCTATTTCATGATGATATCCTATGACATACAAAAACATAAGGGTATACATGATCACATAGGTATTGCATTAAGTCCATACATACATCATTCCCATAAACATTGCATCTCATATTGCATCATTCATAAATGGTCATACATGAACATCATCATAAACATGGCATCCATTCAAATAAATAAAATCATCATCTAAGGCATAACACCATCATGGCATATACATAAGCATTACATTTACCATGGCATCACATCATAAGTAATCATCATAAATGCATAGGTTGTATAGGCATCACACGATAATCATAACTACATCATCATAATAACCATCATATAAACATATATCATAATGCATAAATAAAATCGCATCACATAACACATGTATAGGCCACATAAAAACTACATCATATATATATATCAACTCAAAAATCATGTTACAAGATAGAGTCATGAGATATCCCAAAAATATGAGCTCGCAGGCTCAATGGTCAAAACATGAATGTCATAATATATGTGTCTCAAATGTCCAAAAGAAAGATAAACAAAAAACATGACTATGATGCACTCTCCTCATCCCGTCAAGGAGAAAACCTAGGAGATTGATGCCGAATAAAATGAATAGATGTCATCTTGGTAACTTGTGCTTGGGAAGTTGAGGGATCTGTAACTATAGCCTATATTTGGGAAACTATAGGAACTCTCACTAAAGGCATCATCTCAACGGTAATGTGCATCTGTGAGGACACTATGAATGATGGGTCTACTTTAGGAGGTTGGCTATGAGATGACCTGTGCTCTAATCTAGAAGATCTATGACTGTGCCCTAACATGTGACTCGAGGTATGCCTATGAGACTGACCAAATCTATGTCCTAAGGATTGCCCTGTAGATGTGAAAACCCCTGCAATGCTCCGACTACCACTGCCACTCCCTTGTCTACTGCCACTACTTTTCATCATCTGTGTCCTTGTCAGAGTGGGATCCCTCCTCTCAGGTGGCCCACCCTAGTCATATAATAATCTGTATCACCCAAGCCATGCACTAACCCTACCAAACTCCCAAGCCAAATTTGTATATGGTCCCGTACATAGTCATGCAAACTCTATACACCATTGTGCTGCCTCCTACTGATGGATCACTGCCTGATCTCACTCTACCCTCATCACCTCTAGCTCCACCTATAGCACCCTGACTTGTGTGTTACTCTCATCCAATCTCCTTTGCAAATCTGCCAACCTCTAGACTGTTGTGGTGTCATGTGGCAATGGTGATCTAGATGGTATCTCCTCCTCTCCCTCCACCATGCTCCATCTAAGCAGTCTCTTAGCCTCATCAATGGCCTCATCATCATCTTCATCATCCTCCTCCTCCTCAGCCGTATCCTCCTCCCCTCCAACTCTCTCCTCCCATGGCATATCAACCTCCATCTCGGCCTCCTGTCGAACCTCCTCCTCTCCAACCTCGTACTCCTATCTGGCCTATTTCTTAGCCACATGCACCTTATGACCCACTCCCTCTTGCTCTTGTCTCAGCTCCTCCTCTCTCTCCTCCTCCTCGCCCACCTCTAGGATGGCATCTAGTTCCCCTCTCACCACACGCTATCTCACCCTCCTGACCTGGCTCCTACCATCTCTCCTTTGTCTCCTGCCACCCCCTCCATCCCCTCCATGATCCCCATCATCTCCATCTCTCCCTCCACCCCTACCTCTATCTCTACCTTTGTCTCTCCCCTAACCTTTGCCTCTACCCCTTTCTCCAACTCTGCCTCCTTGGCCACCTTATGGCACATGTGGTATAACCAATCTCCTATCAATCAGATCTGGCCCATCTAGATCAGTCAGTGGCACTAGGTGATGAGTCTTCCACCACAAGTCATAATTGTCAGTCATCCCTAGATCTATAATCCCACTCCTCCATCCCCACTACTGCACCACTAGCCCATCGATCTACTACTCTGTGAACTATACTAAAATAGGTGGACCCTAGGATAACTCTCTAGAAGATCTGGCATACTCGATCATGCCTACCAATACACCCTACTGCTCCCTAAACTACTATAACACTCTCTATGGTAGATATATCTCAATGATCAACTGACTTTGTACTGTCCTTCCAATCAAATATTGAAATTTTCAGCACAGCCTAAGATGCTTATCCTCACCTTCCCACTACTAGCAATCCCTATAGGGCCTCCAAATCAAGGGTATCATTATGTCGATCTGGTTCCACCACCAACTTGTCTCCCCAACCCTAGTCTAATGTAGAGCACTGAAATAATAATACACATATGGCATCCCATCTACCAGCACATATCTGGATTGGCGGTTTGAAGATAGTAACATTCTCCCATGCCCAAATCTTTAGGAGCGTCGTGCCACACCCAATACTTTGTGCCCTCCCATAGGCTACCTCATGGAGCTAATGATAAAGCATACCTAGCAAGTAGGGTCTCCATGTGTAAATTGTCTTGTCCCGTCTCATGCCCACTAGAACATCTCTCCAGCCACTAGGAATTCTGTGTCTTCGACGGTTAGGAATCAATACCCTACCAATCAATGTCACCAACAATGCATCAAAATGACCATAGTGCTCCACCATAAACTCCCAGTGGATTTCATATCCCTCAATACCCAGTCTAGCACCCTGGTCATGATAGTAAGTTGTAAATGTATGGTAACCATGTTGTGGATCATATACGATCCACTGCCCTCAGATCGGTAGGTGCAAAATACAATAAACATCCTCGAGAGTAATAGTGGCCTCTCCTATTGGAAAATGGAATGAGTGTGTCTCCAAGTGCCATCTCTCACATAACACAGTCAATGGTTCCTAATTTTCTTGGATAATGGGCCATTAGGTGACATAATATAGGCCCAACCGCATCAATCATCATCACTCCCACTCACTCACCTGATGTCAGAACTTGTAGGCCGATGGCATACTCTCGTTCATATAAATAGGTGCTAGTTGTCTCTGCACATGGCAATGTAACACATCATTACTTCAAGGAAAATATTTATTATCATCTAGTTAACTCAAAAAGAAAAAAAACTTTCAAATCAAACAAAGTTAGCCTTGGTCAAGGTCAAAGTCAAATGCGTCATGAAAAAATGTTTGCATCATTCCATACTTCAATTGCATCTCACTCTATCAAATGTGTCATTCTAACCCATGATTGCATCACAACAGTGCACTTGCATCATGAATTTTGGCATATGCATCATTTGGTTCAAATGTGTCATTGTACTTCTCAAATTCGTCACAATATGATGAATGTGACGTTCCACCTTCTGATTGCAGTGCAATTTTGTGAATGTATCATGATTTTTTGTGAATGTGTCACAAAAAACTACTCTATCCTAATTCTTTATTGTATCTATGTCGTGACACATCAAATGAGTCAAATGCAAAAGAAAATACTACCTATGCGAATGCATATGCATGTTGGTGCATTCGTTCTTGGCCCTAAAACACTAAAAATTACATGAAAACCAATAAAATCACAAAGTGGGTTAGGGGTACATATCGCTGGCTCTAAGCCCTCTGGCCACCTATAAGTCTGAATGATCTCCCCGCAATGCTCAATCACTGGAATGACCATGTTTGTCAAAGTCCTCCTTGCTCTAAGCTCTTAAAATTACTAAGGTGAATAATGAAAATGAATTGACATTTACACCATTGTCAACCTATTTATAAAGTCAAAATAACACTTTTCAAACCATTTATTGTTGGAGGCTCATTTCATTGACTTTGACCACCTATTTGGCTTCCTTAAACTTCTTGAAGTCACAAACTGTCTGCGCCAATGTTTGTCTAGCCACTAAATTAACTTATCAAGACACTTTCCAATTTTTTCTGTCATCGGCCCAAAATTTGAAAATTATCCAGATGGGGCATAAATACTCCATATCTTCGTTGGGGCATGAACTTAACTTATTTTCTTTTCCACAATGCAACAAGCTGCATTATGACAAAGAGGGGAAAAATCTAGACACATAAAAATGACCTAGGCCTGCAAGCTCTATTTTTCCATCTTTTCTTCCTAACATAATTAAGACATTTTAATTATGTCCTTGGTCCACTTCTGACTATTAATTAAATAATTCATAATTATTTAATTAATTCATGTCCTTTTTATTCCTCCTGATTATTAAACAAATAAATTTTATTTATTTATTTAATACGTCACTAATTGTTTAAAGTCTTCTTATAATTAAATAAATTTCTTAATTTCTTTAACTATGTTTGCCCATTTATGTCTTCCTGATTATTATATAAACAAATTTTATTTATTTATTTAATATGTCACTAATTTTGAAAATCTTCTAATAAATAAATAGATTCTTTAATTTATTTAATTATTGGTCATCTTCTTCAATTAAATAATTATTTTAATTATTTAGTTATCTCATTTGATATTTCGCTCCTTTTAGTAAATAATTTGAATTAATTATTTAATATCATGTGGTTCCCACCCTTTTTGAATTAAATTAATTTTTAATTCAAAATAGTCTTTTTCCTTAAAAATCAAATAATTTTCATTTATTATTTTATTTTCCAGCCACCTCTTTTTTGTGCCAATCTTATCCCTTGTCACATGCATTGTCCACCCTTGATTGGATTTTCTAAAAATCAATCTTGTCCATTCATTTTGAATTTTCCCTAATGTTGTCCCAACCCTAATTGTGGGTTGTCAAATTTAATCCTGTCCATTGATTCTATGGCACTTGTCAATTTTCAATCTTGGCCATTCACTCAAAATTACATTTTCTATAAAATGGCAATTTTGGTCTCATTTTGTCACCTAATGCTATCTAAGTCACTTGCATTCTTGTTTTAGGAAATTTCATATCATCTTACAATCTTGTCATTATTGTCATCTTTTCATAGGCACACTTGCATAATTTAGACATAGTTTCATACTTACTAGTTGCATATTAGCATAGTATTCACATATTGTCATCTCAAATCTTTCAACATTTGCTTAGGGTTTGTCATTGTCATTAGTTTTCTCATCATAAATTTGAGGGAAACATCATATTTTCAGCAAGTTGAGAAGGTGTAATGGAGGTCAGCCATGGAGATTGAAGACATTTGGTCAAATCTTTCATTTTATTTCCATGTTTTTCCTTTGCACTTTATTATTACTTTGGGTTTTTATGTTTATGCATTTGATTTGCTAACCCTAGGATAATTTCCCATAGTTACAAAATCAAACACTGCAATGAAATTCATCCAAACATTTAGGGTATTGTGCCTTTTAAACATTTAGATGAGAAACATTTGTTTACAGTGTATTTGATACTTTGGCATACAAGAGTATCTATAAGAATATTGTTGGGATTACATTCCTTGGTTTAACAAAGAAAAAAGTGTAGAATATATTTCAATCTCTTAGACTAAATCTTGTTCGTTGGGAAAATCAAATCTCTTAGTCTAACTATGAGAGAGTGTCTACTTTTTAGGACTAATTGCATATATTTATTTGCGAACCAATAGATTGGCAACTCCACTAGGGACAACTTTGAATCTCCAGTGCAACTTTTTTGAAGTCCATTTGGAAAGATTCAAAAAGAATGAATGATTGGTTCGGATGTTGAAGAAGTTCTAGATCTACAAATTGGTTTGTAGCAGCCCCAAATTCAAAATATTGTGAAGTGACTCTGCTGGAAGAACTTAGAGAATTTATTTTCATTGACAAAGATATCCTTTCTTTAAAGGTTTTCCTCTTGTTGAAGAGGAAGAACTTAGAGAATTTATTTTCATTGACAAAGATATCCTTTCTTTAAAGGTTTTCCTCTTGTTGAAGAGGTGGTGACTCCAATCTACAATTTACATACATGAAGGGCTATTGTTTATTATTACCTGAAATTGCTCTATTCAAAGTTGCAACAACTGGAGGTGTGAAGGTACATGGTTCTCTACATACTTTCATTTGTTGAACCTATCATATTTAAATGCAAAATTCTTTCCTTTTAAAGTGTTTGTCAAATTATTTACAAATTGTCTAGTATCGACAGTTAGAATGAATTTGTATATCTTAGGGATTTCTATCCATTTGCATTAACATATGTTTCAGTCTCATGTTACCACCATATTAGCAATTATCATAGTGATCCTTCATATTGTCATGGTTATGATTATGCACAATTAGTTAAACCTAGATTTGCATAGATATATGGATTACCAAAGGGAAATAACCATTCCAATAGAAACCTTAATGCATATTGTCAAGAAGCTCCAAAATTCTGATAATCCTCAAATAGTTGACACCATAAAGTATAGGAACCCAAGTGTGAACAAGCATAGGTTTAACCAAGAATGGGAGGCTATGTTTGAGAAGAAAATTAAAGATAACAAAAGGAACCTAGAGGCTATACAGGCCTAGTTAAGAGACAATCATACTAGATCTACTAGCCAAATTGTTACACATTTTTCCAATTATTTTGATCCATTGTATGACCAACTAGACTTGTCATGGATTGATTACAAGGTTAAAAGTATGCCAAGACGAGTCTATAAGTAGATGCCTAGATTTTATGGATACAATGTGTGTGAAGGAGATGCACATGTCCAAAGTTTTTATAGCTTCATCGTGAAACATTCATTTGGAGATCAAGATATGTGGATGATATTTTTTGGCAAATCTCTTGAAGCTAGAGCTAGGGACTGATACTTAAATTTTCCTGAGAAGTCCTTTACTTGATGGGATGAATTGATGGATGCTTATAGGAAAGAGTTTGTAAAAGAGCCTTTTGATCTTGTCACAAGGTTAAGGTAGCTTAAGAAACAGGATGAAGATTCAATCATTTCTTTCATCCATAGATTTGCTCTTGCTTTTTCACTAATCCCTAAAAATTTTAGACTCAGTACTTCAGATTGCATTCATATGTACTTTTAAGATTTTTAGGAGGGATCTAGTACATTATTCAAAGACTTTAGAATATTGAGTATGCAAATGGCTTACACATGTTTAGATAATATGGGAAAAATGAGGAATGAATATGTGCAAAGTTTGTTGTCTTCAATTGTGGGTAAACATGATGAAATTAGCAGCTCTATAAATGCAAATGATCAGATGTCTTTAGTTTCAAATATAGACAAATGCATACTTGAGAAGGAAGAAGTTAAGAGTGATACAATTTCTACCATTGATGTTCATGACAGTGAAAATGTTTGTCTCTATCCTCAAGAAGATGTAAATGACCAACTCAATGATGACACCGAGTCTAATGTTGAGATGAAGAAATATGTAGATTGTTGTCATGACAACTAAAAAGTAAGAAATAATGAAAAAATACACAACCTATTCTCTGTGACAGATTGTGACCATACTTTTGACAAGGTTGCTAGTGATTCAATCTCCTATGATTGGGAAAACCTAGTTTATGATCAGAACACTGGGTTTTCAAATCTTGAGGATGGTGTTATCATGGTATACCCTGATTTGCAACTTGGTAATGCATGCAGTTCTAGTGGAAGTCAAGAAGAGGAAGTGGTTGAAAGAATGGATCAGAACAATGATCTATTTAGTGAAAAAATTTCAAATCTACTGACCACT
Organism: Sequoia sempervirens; assembly: GCA_007258455.2. Lineage (NCBI taxonomy): Eukaryota > Viridiplantae > Streptophyta > Pinopsida > Cupressales > Cupressaceae > Sequoia > Sequoia sempervirens. Next base: position 93,180,831 of record VDFB02252616.1, read on the forward strand.
AAATATAAAAAATATACACATGGGAATAAACCTCAGTTGTTGTGTGCTACACATATTGATTTTGATAGTGATGATAATCTTCACTATGAACAATATGATGCATGGGTATCTAATTTTCCTTCTAGTTATGAAACAGTTGGTCAACATGATGATATTGTCGATAAATACAAGCAATCATTTGATTATAATGATGCATTGTATGATGAGTGTGAAAGTGTGTAGGATGATGCAAGTTCAAAAACTTGTTTTGGTGAGTTAGAAATAACAGATAAACCTAAGGTTTGCATATCCAATGAGTCATTTTTTGAGAAATTTAATGCAAATTTGGACAAGTGCTCATTTGTGGACTCATATGAGCTTAGTTTTGAGTTTTTCATGTGGATGTGGATGTTGATTTCAAAGAGAAATCAGATTATCTTTTTGAACCAAAATTGCTCACTTTTGAACAATCTTTGGATACTAAAGATGTTGATATGTTACATCAAGAGGATATCAAAGGGAGCAAGGATGCGGATAAGTTAGAGATTCTTGATGATTGTCTATACCAACATGTTGGGGGATAGTTACAATGTGTCCCAATATATGAGTGTATCTCTTTACATACACTTGGAGATAGTTTGCATGATGTGCATAATATTTTTATTAGTTCTTATGATTGTTTCACCTTTGACATGAAAACAAACAATCAAATTGAGCCTGGTGATACCATCCATGTGGCAGAATATGAGTGTTGCTATTTTCAATTGGATGAAGTTTTAATAAAGTGTGGCAATGTGCAAAACATTGAAGAAGGTTATTTTCCACTTGAAAATGATTTACATGATAAACATCATAGGTTGTTTCCACATGATAATAAATATTTTAAGAGTATTCCTAATTTTTAGATGCTTGGTAATTGTAAATTTGTTGATAATGTTGTGTATAATGGGTTGTTGGGAGATGCTAGCATGTTCAATCAGGCATATTACAATGATGTTTTCAGATTAGCTTCAGTGAAATGTGATGAGAACTTTGTCTATGATAGATGTAAGTAGATACCTACATTTTTTTGTGGTCTTGGGCTATCAGATATGGTTTGACTTGTCAAACTAGAGTAGTAGGGGGCAGAGATGACCTTGTGACTTTATCACCCAATGAAGTAGATACCCATTCTACTTCTCCAAAGATCTAAATTATTGGTATGCCCATAAGGGGCATACGTCCCCAGTCAGAGCCACTATTGGTACCTTGAAATTTCAAATTTGAAGTGCTTATATTGAAAAAATTTCTTCTACACACTCAAAAGTGCACCTACAAAATTTGCTTGAGTGACCTAATTTGGAGGGTCATAATTTAGTTCCTAATTATTTTCATGCCAAACCCCTTGATGGACATAATCATATGACATAAGTGAACATTATTGTTTGTTTTAAGCTTCCCATGATGAGTTGTGATAGAGTTTTGAAAAGCGAAGCTGGAAGGTTTTGAAACTTTTTTATTGTTTGCATATTGACAGTCCTGCAAGTTGGCCTCTTATTCAAATTGATATTTTGTAGCTGGATGATTTTCATGTCAAATAGATTGCTGCTCTCCATTCTCCATAAATTAATGTACTCCCTGGTTTGATTTGAAAGCCTCAGGATCAAATTTTTCATTTTTACCAGGATAAAAGTAAATGCAGTTTACACTATTTTGCACTAGCTACATTTTGAGAAACTTTTCAAGGTGGTCAACTTTGACCTTCAATATATTTTGAAGAATGAATATTCAAGGAAATCTCTCTTGCACACATACTTAGTGTACCCAAATGACCTAGTGTGTCCAGTGGCAATTTCCTAGGAGGTTATTTGGTATTTTTTCAAAATGGTTACAACTTGATGAGCTTTAATTAGTTTTGAGCAAGAATAGTTGCAGAAAAGTTTGACTTAGCAACTTTGATGTTGAATATTTTTCACCTCATAACTTTTTTTTTTTGAGTTGTTTGTTGCACATGATTATTAGGTCAAATTTCTACATTCTTGTAAGTTTTCATAGCTCCAGGAGGTCATTTGACTTATTTTTTAGGGCAATTCTAGAGCCCACTTGACTTGCTCCAAAAAGCAAGTTTTAATGGCAACCCAGTTCACCTTTCCACCTCTGATGCCTTCAAAAGCAACATCAGACCAATGCAAGATGAAATTTGTTTCAAAATGAATCTTTTCTTAGTCATCCCCACAAGGGGATCTGACATGTATCACACAATTCAAGGAAGTTTATCCAATTGGGTCATTTTGCTTCAAGAAAGCATCATGCAAAAGTGAATGAATTGATTAAGGGGCCTATTGAATCAAGGTTGTAGAGGTTTATTGGGAATCCAAATTCTTTTAGAATTTTGATGTGTGTAGGGTATGTGCAGGATCATCATAGTAAAAATAGGACCTTAAGTGGCAAAAAATTTAGAAAAATTAGAGTTAGACAACTTGATGTAAAAATTTGAAAAAGTTATCTATATTATTTAAAAAATATGTAAGAATAAAATCTATAGAAAATTGAATGTAGTTTCTAAACCCCTAGGTTTTTTTTTTTTAAATCTATTTGGTGAAAATTTGAAATTTCAATGCAGTAGTACTTAAATTTTAGGGAAAAAATAAGTAGGTGTCTATCTGACCACCCTAACCACAATAAAATGATAATATTTTTTATAAAATTTTATATATACATAAAAAAAATCATGTCCCAGTGTGATGCATATATTTTTGTAATTCTTTTTCATGTAAATAATTAATTATTAATTTTTTATTGCAACTTTTAAAAAATATAAAAACTCATATGTCCGACCAGCTTAACTTGGTCAATACTTCATGAAATTCAAATATATATTTTTTAATCCTATAGTATGCAAAACATAGAATGTGACACATGTTTCATATTCAAAAAATGTGATACCGTTTGAAAACTATAGATGTTTTTCAATCAACCTATCAATCAAGACTTTAATCATAATTCAAATAGAGAATGAATAATAATAATTTATTAAATTCAATGTAAAGCATAATTTATATTGGTGGAAAACTTAGAAAATCCTTTGAAAACCCTTTTTGTTTCATCATTTTTGGGTAAAAAAAATTGTTAGTCACATACCCTACACGGGTATGTGTAGGATCATGGTGGGCCAAAAAGTGGCGATATGATGGGTATTTGTAGGGTATGTGGCTAGCGAATTATTTTACCCAAAATTGATTGGGTTTTTAAAGGATATTCTATAAACCATAACTTTATTTTGAATTTAATAAATATTATTATTCATTTTCTATTTGAATTACTACTAAGAGATCTGATTGATAGGATGATGAAAACATCTATAACTTTCAAATGGTATCAAATTTAGTATGTGCCCATTCTATGCTCAAATAATATATGATTAATAAACAAAAATTGAATGCGATGAAGTTTTGACCAGGATTAATGATTTATACAAAGTTTTATATTTTCAAATTGTAATAAAAATTCATAATTATTATTCAGTTGAAAAAAAATTACAAAAATATGCATCACATCAGGACATGAGTCCTCTATTGATATCTAAAATTTAATAAAAAAATATTATCATTTTATTGTGGTTAGGGTGGTCAAACACCTAAGTTTTTCTAAAATTTAAGTACTATTGCATTGAAATTTCAAATTTTCACCAAATAGATTTTAATTTTTTTAAAATAAACCTCGTAGTGTTGAAACTAAATTAAATTTGCTACAGATTCTATCCTTACATATTTTTGAAATATTATAGATAAATTATTCAAATTTTTACGTCAAGTTGCCTAACTCTGATTTTTCTGAATTTTTTATCACTTAAGGGCTTGTTTCCTCCATGATGATCCTCCACATACCCACACATACCCATCATATCACCACTTTTTGGCCCATCATGATCCTGCACATACCCTGTAACAAATAGAAAGTGAGTAAGAGGCATATTGTTGTATGGAAATGTAATGGCAGTGGGAGATAGAGGTACTTATGTGGGTTTAATAATAATATGGATGCCCAATACTATGGAAAAATTAGTATTGCTTTCAGAACCCCTCAATATTTTACTATTATATTAAATATTGAGAAATCAAATCGTTCTATACAAGTTTATTTGTTCAATTTTTTTTTATCATAAGAATGCATATCTACATTTTGTAGTCAAGGCTTAGGTTTGGAGTAATATCCAATTAAGCATAAAACCTTGGGATATACATGGAACATTCAATGTTAGGGTTTTAGAAAATTTTAGGAGAGCTAGGCATTGTTTCAAGTTACCATTGGATCAAGTCAAGGCATTACCGAAATTTTTCCATCAAGTTTTGAGCAACCACCTAATACTAAAAAGGAAAATCTTTTATAAAAATCAATATTGTTCAAATTTGCTCATATGTTGTGTATCTTGAAGTTGATTGGGGGTGAATTTCAAATGGAAAAAAGACTCATTAAATACTTCATGAATATACTTTCACCTATGACAAGAAATAAAGACTAAAGTGAGGAAAGACTTAAGCAACAAGGCATGGACATTGATAATCTATCTAGTGCAAATAAAGTAAGAATGAAAGGTATTGAGGTAGAATGGATGCAAGGACTCTCCTCAAAAGAAGAAGAAATGAGGAAGTTAAAAGCTCAAATATCTTATTCAAATATTCAGAGATCATTGCCAGATATAACTAAGTATAAAAGATGAATAAAAGGAGAGATTTGCAGGCTTGGGTGAGATCCATTTGATCCTAGTTTTAAGGGATCAAAAAACAAATCAATGCACCTTGGAGGGTTTAAAGAAAGACATTATAATGTGATGGTTCAGAGAGTAGGAAATGTTCACTCCTACATGAGGAACTATGCTAGTTTTAAGGGGTCAGCTTTGTATTACAACAAGACATTTTCACACATTTTCTATCTTGGCATGGCTTAGGGAAAGATATGATGCAAGACATCCATCGAGCCAAATGAAGGGGCCAGTTTACACTATCAATAACGGTCATTTGGTGTCCTCATGTTACATCCCATTCAAGCACACACTGTTATAGGGTAGTTTGATATTGCAAAATGAAATTTTATGTAGATACAAGCAACTACTATAGGAATTATCTTTGCTTAGAAGCTTAGTGCAAGGTTTGTGAAATATGAAGAATGGACTACAATGATTATGACATATACACAAAATGGATTTGTTGAAAAAGCTTTAAAAGTGTTTAGGAAAATGCAATTGGAGGAATTCACTGAAGAATACACCCTTTTAAAAGAGATTGAACCCCGTATGGCAGAGCAATGGTACAAAGCTTTGAAGAGGTTTATGCTACATAGAATGTTCATCGAGCTTGAAGAAGTCAACTTAATGCTACAATATAAATTTTATACAGGAAACACATTGAGGGGTTCCCAATCCAAAGTGATAGAGGAAATGTCTTTGCTATTGTGAAGTAGACCCTGTTCCCATTAGAGACAAGGACCTAACTAAGTTGCAACAAGTGAATTGATGCAAAGAGTTGTTATGTTGATATCTCACTTGGAGATTGGAATTATTTGATAGCTTTAACAATTGAGGAGAAAACCAAATAATGTTGGTATCTATTCTTGGGAAGGCTCCAAAACTTGACTAAAGGGTTGTTTGTCACAAAAGAATAATTTTCTACTATTATAGCCATCATACACATTACAAAAGGGAGGCTTATGAACAATGGAAGTGTCTTGTCACTATGCCCACTAAGAGGGATCAATCTAACATTACAAAAGGGGTTTTTACTCAAGGATGGTTGTGCTACAAGAGGCAGCCATGAAAGAGGGTGATTCAATGTTGTAGGAAGCATATATAGGTGTATGATGACTATTTCAATGAATACCACGGTTCAATGTTGATAAGTGGGAAAAAATAGCACAAGTTTACTATGTGCAAAGATAGTTAGCACTTGGAGTGAAATTGTATTCAAATTGTTTGAGGAAATTCCATTTCAAGGAGCTTCGGTGATATGAAGAACAGGTTGGCTATTTTATACATTGGGATGCCATTAAAGGATTCATAAAGCTACAAAACAAGAAGCATGCCTTCCTTGCATGCCCGCAATGAACATGGCTAATGTTAGCACGATGAAATGGGGGCATGGGGATTGGCCTCCCAAATGAAATATTTAATGACTTAAAAATATTTCATTTTGTTGTTTTATGTTTTCCCGCCAGCCCGAATGGAATTTTGATGTCGTCACTAAATAGGAATAGGGAAGTGGGCATTTGCAAGAAAGACTTGGTGGGCCCAGTATATTTTTTAAAATTTTTTTTAACTTTTAAAGTATTTTCCCAAGTATGTAATTTTAAAAGCTCTTCATTTTAAATATAAAATTTTAATGTAATGAAAGAGGTAAAAGCATGGGTAAAATAAAGGTAAGAAATTTTATGTTGGGAATTTAAATATGTAAAGTGCAAAAGTAAAAGAAGGAACTCGATATATTTCTATAAGTGAATAATATATTCACTATTTGAGTTGCTTTCTTTGCTAAGAGGAGTTTTCATGTAGTAGGGTGATAAATGAAAGAGGAGATAATATCTTTAGCAAATAAAGAATATTTTTTCAACTACAAAATAACTGGAAATGGGGTATGTGTAGGATCATCATGGAAAAAATAGGCCCTTAAGTGGCAAAAAATTTAGAAAAGTCAGAGTTAGGCAACTTGATGTAAAAGTTTGAATAAGTTATCCATATTATTTCAAAAATATGTAAGAATAGAATCTGTAGCAAATTGAATGTAGTTTCTAAACTACTAGGTTTTTTTTTTTTAAATATCTATTTGGTAAAATTTTGAAATTTCAATGCAGTAGTACTTAAATTTTAGGGAAAAAATAAGAAGTAGGTGTCTGTTTGACTATCCTAACCACAATAAAATGATAATACTTTTTTATAAGACTTTAGATATAAGTAGAGGACTCATGTCTCAATGTGATGCATATTTTTTGTAATTATTTTCCAAGTAACTAATTAATTATGATTTTTTTATTACAACTTTTAAAAAATATAAAAACTAGTATGTCTGACCACCTTAACTTGGTCAAAACTTTATGAAATTCAATTTTCTTTTTAATCCTATAGTATGCAAAGCATAGAATGTGACACATGTTTCAGAATCAAAAAATGTGATACCGTTTGAAAGCTATAGATTTTTTTAGTCAGCCTATCAATTAGGACTTTAGTCGTAATTCACATAGAAAATGAATAATAATAATTTATTAAACTCAAAGTAAAAAATAATTTATATTGGTCGAAAGCTAAGAATCTCCTTAAAAAACCCTTTTTTGTTTCATCAGTTTTTGGTTAAAAAAAGTCGTCAGCCACATACCCTACACATACCCATCATATCGCCACTTTTTTGCCCATCATGATCTTGTACATACCCAATGATGATTATTCAAACCAGGGAATATTTTTGTGTTGAAGAGTAGTAGGTGCAAGAAATGTGAATTGGATTACAGGTTAGGGATTCTCTTCAGTAAGTGTGCAATTATCCATCAACAAACCTGAACATGCCAAGTGTCTTCTTTTGATGAGCATTTAGGGTTTTTTTTCTCCTTAAGTGCAAATTTTTGATTCATTGTAAGGAGTTAGCTATTTTGTAATTAGTCACAAAGAATACTGTAATAGGGGTACAAAACATTTTAGAGTTTTGTTTTAGGTTGGAGTTTGTCAATTTTTATGTATTTTTGATAGAAATACTAGCATAATAATACAAAATGGTGCAAGTTTGAAACCATTTTCTCTCCTATGTAGTGGTTTTGTAAGCTATGAATAACATAATCAAGAGTTATTTTATTTGTCTCCATTAAATTCCAGTGGATGTTTAGTTTTATTCTTGCTTATCCATTTAATGAATGTATGTAAATGCTTGAGTGAAGCTATTGGTTTATGTTAGGCTAAGTGCTAGGATTCTGATAAGAAGTTGTGGTTGAGATGTTATGTTGAAATATTGTAATACAATATCTTTGAAGCTTAGATGATGTTGTGTATTAATTTTTTATCAGGTTGCATAGGTATTGATGTTGACTCTTTTGCAATGGATGAAGCACTGATCTAAGTGTTGTATTCATGTTTCATTATGGTGGTTGATTCAATAGTCGATTACAACTTTAAATCAAATAAAATATCAATCTCAATTTGTTTGTGTGTGGAATTTAATGCTATATCTCTCATGTTTGAATCAGACACTGCCATGAAGGCCAAACAATCCTTTAGGATATTGTTCATTTTAAAAAAATAGAGGAGAAACATCTATTTAAAGTGTATTTGATACTTTGGCACACTAGAGTATCTATAAGAATATTGTTGGGATTACCGTCCTTGGTTTAACAAGGCCAGAAGTGTAGAAGATTTTAGTCTCTTAGATTGTATCTTGTTCTTTGGCCAAATCAAATATCTGAGTCTGAATATGAGAGAGTGGCTACTCTTTAGGACTCATTGCATCTATTGATTTGGGAGCCAACAAAAACAATGAACATATTGACCCTAAATCTATAGATCCCTTATGTGTTTGGTGTGTTCCTTTTTGGGGGCAGCCCCTCTTTCTTTTTTTCCTTTTTCATTTGCATGACGCAACCTTACATGGAAACCTATGACTTGGCATACGGGCTTTCCAAATTGGCTCTCATGTCTTCTTTCTTGATTGCATTTTTCATTTGCTACTTTAAATTAATTTCTCATAGAACAGTGTGTAACGAATCCTTTAAAGAGGGGTCATACATTGGCATTATTCATTTGTATTTTTCTTTTTGTTCTTAGTGTAGCCTTGTTACTTCATACGATGTGTTTTTTCACTTCGTGGATGAAATTAGTGTGATTTCCTTCATGAGAATGATCTATCTTAGTATATTGCATTCCTCTTAGTGGCTCGATGTGATGCACTGCATCCCCTAAGTTGCAAATTTTCTATTCTTTGATTGGGCCTCTCTTCGATACATTAGACACAATGTTCCCTGAGTTATAGACATCACATGAACTAAGTAAAGACTCCTTTGAACATCTTTTTCATGTTACATTTTTCATTTACATGGCCAGCTTGCATAACACATCTTGCATGCCTATAGTGCCATCCCATTTGTTCATGAGTTCTAAGCATACGAAGCTTTGCTTGTCTCATGAAGCACTAAATGACATTGTCCTTTATGGTGCCTTATTAAAGTTATCAGGAGGTATAAATTTAGTATGGTTGAGTGTGATCCGGGGGACAATTTTTTAGTGAAAATTGAAGTGTTCCCAATGCTCCATATTTCAGCTCCATCAGAAAGAGAATGACGTCCTGGTTCCAACGCACTTGAGCGGGTCGAAAAGGACTCCGTTTGTGCCACGCCGTCAAACCGGCCGCAGGCCCGGGGAAAAATAATCATCACCGAAATCAACCGGGACAGCGTCATCGCTGAAGAGCTGAGGCGATTAGGCAGCGTTTTCGTTCGTCGAAATCCGGCGTCGTGCTCAGTTACCGCGGTCACTTGAGATCAACTTGATGATGACGTGATGAAGCGTCGTGTGTGTATGCCGATCCCATGGTCGAATTTCAGCGAAGCACGGCATACGAGTCATCTGTACGACCAATCACTGGTTGACATGTGTCATCCGTAGACGCTCGTATATCACGCCGCCAGCACGTGGCGTCTAGTCATCATCCGAGTCAGTATATCTGGCGAATAGGAGCTCGACACATGGACAGTGAGTCAGCAGATTCTGGCGAATGGTGTTGTGACACGTGGCTCTGAGTCAGCTTACCGGTCATCTTCGACAGCAGACACATCTGCAGGTATTAGCCAATAATGGCTTGACACGTGGCATTATCGCTGTGCTCGTCGTCGTTCTATTCATCCGCAGGTTTGTTTTTCCGTGGGAACAAAATTGGTAACGGGTTTTGAACCCGTGATCCCCTGCGGAACGGCCGGGGTTTTAACCGTTGCACTGCTAGCGGTTGCCGATACTATGTATAGTGTTCGGTTTTTTTTCTTGTTATGCGTTGTTGGAATTAGGGGTAAAACGTGGTCGGCGGGGTTGGAACCGCCGACCACCGATATAATAAAATGAATACTAACCACTGCGCCACGCAAACAGTCCGGAATGAAGGTGGCATCGGTTTGTTTTATTGAGATGTTGTTAGCCGAGCCTCTAACAAATGGCTAATTAATCCAAAACAATCAAAACTACTCCTAACCACCTGAAACAAGAAGATCACAGAGGATAAATCATTCATGATACGAGTTGCTAGAAGAGATTGAGCATTTATTTTGATGGTTAAGCCTAATTAGGCAAGTTTTTTGTATAAAAGGAGGGGTATAGGCCTTCATTTTACAAGTCCAGGTGGAGATAGAGAGAGAATGCTCGAGAGTTCTTGAAGACATTTCTGCATATCAGAGTACTGTCATGCTGCTGAATGCTTGAAGGAGATAGTCTTGAAGCCATTGTAATTGAATTGGAGCTAATCGGATCGGTCCTCCATTGGAGAGGGACCCGGAGACGTAGTCCTTAGGGACGAACTCTGTTATCAACTTTGGTTTCGTCTCTCTATTTCTTCTCTCTTTTCTTTCTCAGTTTATTCTTGGCATTTAATTATTTTATGTTCATTTATTTCATTTGAGCATTTAATTTGTAATCATTTAAATTAAGCGTTGTAATAATTGATCTTTTAATGTTAAGCATTCTGTAAGCAACTAGTCCTAGATCCTAAATAGATCAGAGTGGGAAGCCCATTCTGAGGCATGACTTTTTCCCATAGCCACTTGTGTGTTTGTGAGTACATAACAACTATGAGTGTATGTTTCTCACCTTTTAGGTTTTCTCACTCGACGGATAGCCATGAGTTCCATCACGCCAGAGTGAGTATGCATTTTCTATCAGGAAAAACAACTTAGATCTGATCCATAATGGGTTGGACAATCAATTGAAGCTTGATTCGACTTCCTTTCTTTCAACTTCTTTCTTTCATTTTTTTCATCATTGTCACATGTGTTCCTTTGTTCTTATGCTTGGTTTTCCTTGGGATCTTGATCCTAGAGGCTTTATCACCCCTCTTGATTGTTATTTTCCCATCTCACAAATCATTAGTGCATTTGGACCCCTCTTGATTGCATGTTCAGATACTTTAGTGTGAGTTTGAAGCAATTTCATCCTCTAGCTAAAGTGGGAGCTAACTGTGCACACGAAAAAAAGTAACCCTTCTATTTTTTCTTGTTTTGTCCCTCCTTGCACTTATTTGGCTTGATTTTACCTTAATTTAATGTTGCAATGTGGCCCACACATTCACATTAGGTCTTGAGTCTTTTTGAGTCATTAAGACTTTATGATGTCCTGTGAAGGTGTTGTGAAGTGTTGTAACACATTTCCACACTTTTTTAGACTCTTCTTATTATAATTCATTTACATAACCCCTTTTTATCACTTACCAAGTCTTATTTTAAAGTGTTGTAAAGGCTTGCAAAAAAATTTCATGCTTTTGTAGACTTGTCATCAATATATACACCTTTCTTATGCTTTATTTGGCCCCTTTATAAACTTGCAGGCCCTAATTAAGTGTATTTTTTAATATAAACCCAAAAAACATGATTTAAGACAACTTAATTTTTGACACCCATTCACCATTAGGGGTGAATGAGTTCCTCTTGGCACAAAAATTAAAATAAATTCAAATTACTAGCAGGTTTTCATTTATTAAGACCTAAGATCAGCCTATGATGTATTTTTAGGAAATTAGGGCATAATTGTTTATAAATATATGATTTTATATTTATTTTAACTCCCCATTCCATTCATTCATCCACCATCAATATAATTCATTCGTGCATCATAGCATTTAAGCATTCTAGCATTCAATGAAGCATTCAAGCATCTTGGAGCAACAAATTTTTAGACTTCAACATCAAGGGTTTGGTGAGTTTATGACATTACATGTTATTTTTTCATCATTCTCTCTTTATTCCATTTCATTCTCAAGGGTTTCAAACCTATGACTGCACATATAGCCTCTTTTGTGATTTTAAATGGCACATATGGCCACATGAATTCATCATGAGCACATCTCAACACATATTGGATCGATTCATTTTCCTCAAATATTGGAAATTTTGCAAACTGTTTGAACTTCTTTTCCTCTAGGGTTTTAAATTTTGGCTTTACAGTAAAATCTTCTTGAATTATGTGATGAGAATGTAGCTTCATCAAATGAGAGCTTCCCAATTCTTTGATATTTGCATGTATATAAGCCCTAATATCTTCAATGTGTAGGACTCTGTACAAAATAGATTTAAATGCACCTAAGGGATTTGTTTCTATAGACTTATAAGTATGCCATTTAAACTTTGGACATGGCCTATCTTTTACTTCAACTACCAAAGGAGTAGACATGATTGCAATCTCACAAATTCAAAGTATTTTTGATAAATAACTTTGGGCGATAGAACAAAATTTGATTGCAGATCCTCCTTCATGCTAGAATCTCTCCACAATTCAACAACGTTCACTTTAGATCTCTCCAAACTGCTTTCCTCCAAAATTCAAAGTGACAATTGAAGGAAGAAAATTTTATTTTATTGTCTGCAAACCTAACTCCTTTTTTTCGCAATAAATTCATTTACCCTAATTCATCTAGTTTCCTATTTTCATGTACAGAGACAAATGATTCTTCTGCAAATCTCCAAAATTCTTGAATACTGCTTCCAATTTGTTGAACAACATCTGAAAAATATTAATTCACTTACTGGACTCATCCATATTCCAATACCAATCACTGAAAGGGGGTTTAAAATATTTACATGACAACTCCCCCTAGGCCAGAGGCCTAAAACTAATTCCCAGAAGGATTGCTAGAAGTTGCTTCTGGTGCTAGCATATTTTCTTCAACAAAGGAATTCTTCTTCACCCATTTCTTCTACATTTTTCCTTCTAATCACATCAATAGTGACTTTACTTTTTCCCTTAATAGTCTATTGCATGTTCCATTTTACCGAACCTCTTCTTTTCCAACAAAATATAGTAGTGTGGCTAGATTTGTTACAGTTGTAGCACACAACACTTCTCTATCCAAGCCAACTCTTCCACTATTTTTTTCTTAATCTACATTGGTTAGCAATATGTCCAAATCTATTGCATGCATAACATCTGACATCTCTATGAAAGTTATTCATCATAATTCTACATTCACTTGACTTATGACCATACTTATGGCAATTAAAGCACTGACCTAAAAATGATGGTCCTCTTTTGTTCATCCTTCTCCTACATTGAGAAGCCATATGACCAATTTTTTTGCAAGAATAACAATAGCCATTAAATATTTAAGCATTTACTTGTTTTACCAGATTCCTTGCCTAAATCTCCCTTGTACATTTATCTTTTGTCTAGATCCAAGACATTCTCCTTCAAATCCAAGACCTCACCTGTCACCATTAGTCCTCTGTCCTTTAATTAGTTCATCAAATTTGGCTAAGCATGCTTTAAATTTCTCCTTTTACTCATTCGCAGTAGCAAGTTCATTTTTGAGATCATTGAAAGTTGTTTTTCAAGCACTTCTTCATTGTTTTCAGATTCCTCCAGTTCATTTTCCAATTGGTTGTGTTGTTCAAACTTTTCTTTCAAGGATTCTGCGAGCTTTTATTCATTCTTCTTTCTATCCTCAATCTCCTCACTCATTATGATCATGATGGATTCCATCTCATGCTTCAGGGCAACATTCTCTGTAGTGCCCTCCGTTTTAGTCATTGTTGTTGGTAATGTCATGATGATGTGGTAATTTTATTATTTAATTTAATTTTAAGGTTATGAGATAACACTAATAATATGCTTGGATTTGATTAACTAAGTTAATTTAATTTTAAGGTTATTTGTTTTATTTGGAATTAAATAAAGAATTAGATTCAGTAATAAACATTAATTGAATTATCTTTGGGAGTTAGTTATTTAAAGAAATCGGATTAGATGAGGAAAGGTAATTATTATTTAATGATTAAATTCGATTAATAAATTTAAAAGTGAGAAAAATTAGAGAGGATTAAATATTAAAATTGTACTTAAGTTTAAATAAATTAAGGTGAAAATATTTATTAAAATAAATATATTCTATTGTAACAAAAAGAAAGATTAAATTATTAAATATTTATTAAATATTTAATAGTTGATCTAATTGGTTCATATATTAAATAGTCAATTATAAAAATGATAAATAAGGGTAGTGGCTGGCATTCAATCATAACTTGTTGGAAGTGCAACGGTCTGCTGATGGGAGTGTAAAAAGGCACCATCAAAGAAATTATAATAAGTGATAGAAGTCAAATGGTTTCCGGAGGGGAGTGGAAAAGACTCCATGAAACAAATTATAAACAAGAATTATTCTGAAGAAGGGGGGGGTTGGAGATTGGCTCTAAGATGATATTTGATATTCCCTGGATCTTTGAGGGTCCTAACCTAAGCATTGGATAGAGGAGATAGGAGTCAGCTCAGCAGGGCAGTGGAAGCAAGGTTTTCGTCAGAGAATGGACAATGTCGAAAAATTAGAACTAATTGACTGATTAGATGGTAATATAGACTCGCCAATTTATGGCCAACCCACCCGTAATAGGTACGGCGAGGAGCCCTGACTTAAGTATTATTTGTTCCTTCTTTGCAAAGTGTCGAATCTCTTTATTAGAATATTTGCTCAATTTGAGTGATTTCCTTGCAACTCAAATTAAAGTTTCCTTGTTATCACATTATAATTTTGACTTGGGTAGTCGTACCACATTCCACAAATTTTGCTTTTGGCTTATTTATTACCTTTATCCTCCGTAAATTGCAATGTATAATAGGTGCTTGTTGTTGTCATGATGATTCTATTGGTTTGATGTATCTGGATTATGAAGGTTCTTCGGCCGCCCCTCATGATTGATTCTTTTTATAATACTTTATGTAATTTCCATTTGATATATCTATATCTCTCTAAAAAGAATCAGTATTCAAGACAAGTGAATCCTTAACCTGGTTCGCGTGCCTCCCTTTCACTTCTGTCATTGCCTGTAATAGCTCCGAGGTAGGCTATCAGGCTAATGTCTCTTTTCTTGCGCTAAGTTTGTACTGCCCCATTCACTTGGTGTTGTCACTGCCTTGACAGGTATTAGTCATTGTTTCAAAAGCTTTTACAATTTTTCCTTTTTCTCACACCCTACTCAACGCCTTAGTGCCTATATGCATTATTTGTATTATTTTCGATGTTCAAAGAAGGGCCAATATAGATGCACCAAGTAAGATCACATCTTGTCTAAGTTAGTGTCTCCCATTATTCCTCCAACGCAGCATACTATTGCCTGATGCCTCATGAAATTGGAATTCCCATGTTGTATTTGGTAAGCCAGGTTGTTAGGAGTTTAAATTTAATACGACATGTGATTTGATATGATTTTGAAGTGTATGTCTTAAGAAGAAAATTCGATTCCATTTTGGCGGTTGGGTACTAGTATGACCTTGTCATTGGTAAGATTATTGTTCTTCAACTCTCACCCATACTTCACAATTTATGTTGTGCCTTCTTATTCTCAACATAGTATTCTCCCTAAGGACTGCATCTGTGGTTATAGTCTTAGCTTTTAATATCTAATCGTATTCTTGTAATCTAGTTAGAGTTTAGTTATATGGTTGTTTTTGGTAATCTTGTAATGGGTGGTTGTATTGAACTCTTTATTAGTGGAATTGTGTATATTAGAATTAATTGGCACCTTTGGTCATGGTTAAGTATAGAAGAAATCTAAGAACGGTTCACCTCCTAGTTTAAAATTGTATAGAGGATAGTTACTTGCCTATTTCAAATGTTAGAAAAGAACAATTTCTTTGATTCTAAAACTAAATGATTATATTAAATAATGGTAATTGGTAAACATTAGAATATTAGGGAAAATAGCTATGCCTTTTTATAAATGAATAAGTTCTTACTTCACAGTGAAATTAGTTGGTCATATAGTTTTAGTTAAGAAGAAAACTAGCATTGTAATGTAGTGTTGGTGAGATTAGTTATCCTTTTAAATATAATTAGAGTATTAATTGGCTAATCATGTATATATATATATGAATATAGTTATAGGAATGTTTATAAATCCCGAATTGGAATAAAAGAAATTGGTTGGAATGCTTTTATAACCTCCTTTATTTAGTGCAACTTTATGATGAGCATAGTGAGATGTTAGTAAGGTTGTGAATATAGCCTTTAATGAGTTAAAATGATTCCTTGTCAAGTGAAGAGTCAAATCGTAGACATTATTTCAATTGTCCTTTGAAGTTTATTGCTTTTGATTTGTTTAGTATTTTGAGTGTGATAAAATATGCCTTGAGATAATTACGATATATGATTATAGAGTTCTTTTATTTATTTTAAATTAATTCTTATTAATCCAATGGATAAATTATATTTGAATGGTCATTGTTCATTTAAGGGTAATTTGGTGTATCCTATTTGTGGTGCCCTCTTTGGAATTGTTTGGCTTCGGAAGTGATTTCATTCCATTGGGTTCGTGTTCTTTTTATGAGTGATTTGACATAACTTTTCATTGTGACTTTTCTTGAGTTTGCATGAGTTGGGAATCCTCTTTAATTTAAATTGTGTTGCTATTCGTTAAACCCTGTTTGATGAATTCTTGGTTTGTTTGGGGTTGTGGGGGTCTTATTAATTGATTTTTTGGTGGAATTTATTGGATACTTATGCAATGCTTGGAGGTGATATGTTATGCTCCTTTATTGAATGCAGTCTCCTCCCATTTATTATTTTGGTGAGACATTAAATTATATTGTTGTCATGTTTGTTGATGTTGTCATGGGTCAATTGTTTACCAATTGTATGGGTATCTTGTGAGGAGGAAATTGAGGTCTCCCTTGGATGCCCAGTTGGATGTTCTTTTGATCTTTGTTGTTTTTGGTTGGTACCGTTTTGATGTGAATGCCCTTAGAGACTAAGTTTGATTCAAGGAATACTTTGTCATTTAATTTGTGTTGCAATGTAATTGGGAACTCGTGTTTTGTTTATGAGTTGTGGATAGTTGATCTTCTTGAATTTCTAATTTATTTTGTATCTAAGTTGAATTATGTAGTTTGGATGGAGTTGTTGATCTTATTTTGATGTATTCCCTCATTATATTTGAATTGAAAATAGTTCTTGTGGCCTTGCAATTATTGTTGTCAGTTCTTTGATGTGGAAACCCTAGTGTAAACTTTTTTGAGATACTTCCAGATGCTTGAGATGAAATGTTAGTTGATGTTCTCTTTTAATGAGCTCTTGGCATGTCAAGATATTGGTATCATTATTTTGAAAGGGTTGTACGAAACTTTGTGAGACTCTAATTTTTGTACTTGTTAGCGAGATGGGTAATGCCTCGCATGCTTTTATGTTGTGATTCTTTGTTCAAATTATGAAGGTACAACCCTTGGTTTTTATGTTGTTGGGTCTCTAGGGAGAGTGGCTCCTCATGGGGGCCAGCGCCCCACTTAAGGGGAAGGGCACAGGATAACCCACGAGTGAGTTGGTAATCAAGTGAAAACCTAATAATTAACTTAGGAGGGTTGGGTAGTAATATCATTATAAGATTTAAAAATGGATGCCTCGTCTTCATTAGTGCTTTCACAGACTAATGGAAGGCTGAGAAGGTCGTGGTTGGCAAGGTCATGACCTCGTCTTCACGAGAGGTCTACGGCTCCACATGAGTCACCCTATGGACCGGCGCCTATAGTTGGGAGGAAGGGCACATGATAGCCATAGATGTGGGTTGGTGCCTCCAATTGGGAGGAAGAGCATAGGATAACCCATGTAGGACTATGTGATGACACTCTCCCCTAGTTGCCCATGTGTTTTACTTTATTGTGTTCCTCTGGAAGTAGGTTGTGGGGGTTGGTTTAGATTGTTGATATATGGATTTATATTGATTTGTGAGTATTGCCTTGATATATATCTTTGGTGTACTTTGTGGTTTTGTATGATCTCATTGATATTTGACTTATGACCTTGTACTCTTATGTTACTGTGATATGATGTCATTGTATTGTTTAATTGCTATTTGGAATTATGTTATGTTCCTTATTTCAGTTTGATTTGGAAGTGTTTTTATGATCATCCTTTGGTTACTTGTTACTGGTCATTGCTTTGATTTATGTGATGAGATTTATGATTTAAATTTATTTTAATGACTCTTGGATGTTGTTGATTATGTCTTTGTAATTCTTGAGTTTTATGATACTTTTGTATGGCGTTGGGTCTTGTGGTTCCCTATTTTGGATGTTCTTGGTTGCGGTCTCTTTCTTGTCAGCTCCTTAGCTTGGTGGGTGGGTCTTCGGACTCACATGGTCGGGTGGAATGTGCTAAGCACCCCATTGGGTCCCCAGTCGAGGATCGAGAGGTGCGGATTGGTGCGGTTGTAGTGACTCCAAAGTTGTACTTGTTTTGGAGCCAGTTTTCATCTATTCATTTGTGTCATGTTATCTTGTGTATGGTTTCCATTTATGTTTGGAAACACTTTTGTATCATTGTATCTCTAGAACATTGTACTGTAATGTAATGTTAAACTCGATGTGGATATTGGCCATGGCAATTGTTATTCAATGTGTTAAGTTAATTATGCATATGTTGTAATTATGTACACAGATGGATTCTTATCAAAGATTTATCATGTATGTGTTATATTGTTAATGTTTAATTTGTTTTGGATTATATCTTTGGATTTTACTCTTTATTGTCGTTGTGTGGATCTAAGTCGCATAATGACTCCTCATGTACTCCAAGGGATGTATGTGTTTGTGAATCTACTTAAATGAAAATTCATGTCATGAATTAATATGTATTGCATGTATGTTATGTTATCTTTAAAAAAAAATGTGTTGTAATTATTGTGTAATTGTCCTTTGGGGTTCACACGACGGGGTGTTACAACACGGTATCAGAGCATAGGTTCATACACTGGGCACTATGTGTGCTCACTATGTAACCTTGCGTTTAGACTCGTGAGTCTTGAGTTTCACTTTTCTTTTGTCATTGTTGTGAACCTGAGTTTTTGCTGTTAATCGGTGTCGGGTCAATGGTGCAAGAAACTGATGGGAAAGGATAGGACCCTCGGTGTAGTGCGCAATGCACCAATATCATTCCTGTCGGGGATGCTCTATGGACCCTTGAGTTTTAGTGTGATGTGTTCTTGGTGATGTGTTTCATGTGTGTGAATAGGTCAAGTGTGTGGAATTTGTGATTTTGTTGTCCTTGTGTGATGAATTATGTTTTCTTGAATCTGTGAAGGTGTAAATATTTACCCTTTTTATTGAATTGATGTGAGTTTTGGTGTTGAATAATGGTTAAAGTGGAGTTCTTTGTGTGAAAATTATGAGTTTTAAAGAAAATGTAAGGTTTTGTGGATAATTATTCTATGATTTTTAGCAGAATATAGTATCTTGAGGCTAAGATGCAACTTGAATTATTGGTACTAATGTGCAATGCTCTATGGTAGCTTTTGATTTACAGGAAGTGGGCTTCAGAAAGCATAGTGACGAAGGTAATGTAATTGTAATTAGCAGGTATAGATACTTATAATGTCAAGTAGTAATTCATTTTGATATAGTAGATGAATTAGGTTTATGGTTAGTATCCTTATACAAATATTTCCTAACTAATTAGAAGAAAATTGTTTACGAGTTACTAGAATTGTTTGACTACTATGTGTGGTTTGGTGGGAGGGACAGTTTGGTATCACTCGCTTGCGAGTGCCCTACTATGCTGGGAGTTCCTCTCATGATGTATTTGTGATATATATATGTATTGTGCACAACATTTTTTTGCATGCAGGATTGCAGGAACTAAGTCTCGATTCCACCTGCATTGTCAGGATAGGGCGAGCATTATATACACCCAATGGGTTTGACGTTGAACATAGGAGCTGACAAGAAAGTTTCCCAAACCTAGTTCATCATCTGTCCTAGTGTTTGACAAATTGGTCTGGTTGCTACCCCGTCACCACTTTTGTTTTGGTATCATTTCCTTATTTTGGTTTGTTTAATTTTTATTGCTTACTTGATGACATTTAATCGATCATTTGATTTATAGTGATTGTTTATATTGTTGCTAGTTGTTGTGTTATTGTGTTTATGCTTGAGATCGACTTCTGGGAGTAAGTCGATGCCTAAGGGGGGGAGGATGTAGTGCCCTCTGTTTCAGTCGTTGTTGTTGGTAATGTCATGATGATGTGGTAATTTTATTATTTAATTTAATTTTAAGGTTATGAGATAACACTAATAATATGCTTGGATTTGATTAACTAAGTTAATTTAATTTTAAGGTTATTTGTTTAATTTGGAATTAAATAAAGAATTAGATTCAATAATAAACATTAATTGAATTATCTTTGGGAGTTAGTTATTTAAAGTAATCAGATTAGATGAGGAAAGGTAATTATTATTTAATGATTAAATTCGATTAATAAATTTAAAAGTGAGAAAAAATAGAGAGGATTAAATATTAAAATTGTACTTAAGTTTAAATAAATTAAGGTGAAAATATTTATTAAAATAAATATATTCTATTGTAACAAAAAGAAAGATTAAATTATTAAATATTTATTAAATATTTAATAGTTGATCTAATTGGTTCATATATTAAATAGTCAATTATAAAAATGATAAATAAGGGTAGTGGCTGGCATTCAATCATAACTTGTTGGAAGTGCAACGGTCTGCTGATGGGAGTGTAAAAAGGCACCATCAAAGAAATTATAATAAGTGATAGAAGTCGAATTGTTTCCGGAGGGGAGTGGAAAAGACTCCATGAAACAAATTATAAACAAGAATTATTCTGAAGAAGGGGGGGTTGGAGATTGGCTCTGAGATGATATTCGATATTCGCTAGATCTTTGAGGGTCCTAACCTAAGCATTGGATAGAGGAGACAGGAATCAGCTCAGCAGGGCAGTGGAAGCAAGGTTTTTGTTAGAGAATGGACAACGTCAAAAAATTAGAACTAATTGACCGATCAGATGGTAATATAGACTCGCCAATTTATGGCCAACCCACCCATAATAGGTACGGCGAGGAACCTTGAATTAAGTATTATTTTTTCCTTCTTTGCAAAGTGTCGAATCTCTTTATTAGAATATTTGCTCGATTTGAGTGATTTCCTTGCAACTCAAATTAAAGTTTCCTTGTTATCAAATTATAATTTTGACTTGGGTAGTCGTACCACATTCAACAAATTCTGCTTTTGGCTTATTTATTACCTTTATCCTCCTTAAATCACAACCTATAATAGGTGCTTGTTGTTTTCATGATGATTATGTTGGTTTGATGTATCTGGATTATGAAGGTTCTTTGGCCGCCCCTCATGATTGATTCTTTTTATGATACTTTATGTAATTTCCATTTGATATATCTATATCTCTCTAAAAAGAATCAGTATTCAAGACAAGTGAATCCTTAACTTGGTTCGCGTGCCTCCCTTTCACTTCTGTCATTGCTTGTAATAGCTCTGGGGTAGGCTATCATGCTAATGTCTCTTTTCTTGCGCTAAGTTTGTACTGCCCCATTCGCTTGGTGTTGTCGCTGCCTTGACAGGTATTAGTCATTGTTTTAAAAGCTTTTACAATTTTTCCTTTTTCTCACACCCTACTCAATGCCTTAGTGCCTATATGCATGATTTGTATTATTTTTGATGTTCAAAGAAGGGCCAATATAGCTACGCCAAGTAAGATCACATCTTGTCTAAGTCAGCATCTCCCATTATTCCTCCAACGCAGCATACTATTGCCTGATGCCTCATGAAATTGGAATTCCCATGTTGTATTTGGTAAGCCAGGTTGTTAGGAGTTTAAATTTAATACGACATGTGATCTGATATGCTTTGGAAGTGTATGTCTTAAGAAGAAAATTTGATTCCATTTTGGCGGTTGGGTACTAGTATGACCTTGTCATTGGTAAGATTATTGTTCTTCAACTCTCAACCATACTTCACAATTTCTTTTGTGCCTT
This sequence comes from Sequoia sempervirens, assembly GCA_007258455.2. NCBI lineage: Eukaryota > Viridiplantae > Streptophyta > Pinopsida > Cupressales > Cupressaceae > Sequoia > Sequoia sempervirens. The sequence continues at coordinate 93,202,782 of VDFB02252616.1, forward strand.
CTTATTCTCAACATAGTAGTCTCCCTAAGGACTGCGTCTGTGGTTATAGTCTTAGCTTTTAATATCTAATCGTATTCTTGTAATCTGGTTAGAGTTTAGTTATATGGTTGTTTTTGGTAATCTTGTAATGGGTGGTTGTATTGAACTCTTTATTAGTGGAATTGTGTATATTAGAATTAATTGGCACCTTTGGTCATGGTTAAGTATAGAAGAAATCTAAGAACGGTTCACCTCCTAGTTTAAAATTGTATAGAGGATAGTTACTTGCCTATTTCAAATGTTAGAAAAGAACATTTTCTTTGATTCTAAAACTAAATGATTATATTAAATAATGGTAATTGGTAAACATTAGAATATTAGGGAAAATAGCTATTCCTTTTTATAAATGAATAAGTTCTTACTTCACAGTGAAATTAGTTGGTCATATAGTTTTAGTTAAGAAGAAAACTAGCATTGTAATGTAGTGTTGGTGAGATTAGTTATCCTTTTAAATATAATTAGAGTATTAATTGGCTAATCATGTTTATATATATATGAATATAGTTATAGGAATGTTTATAAATCCCGAATTGGAATAAAAGAAATTGGTTGGAATGCTTTTATAACCTCCTTTATTTAATGCAACTTTATGATGAGCATAGTGAGATGTTAGTAAGGTTGTGAATATAGCCTTTAATGAGTTAAAATGATTCCTTGTCAAGTGAAGAGTCAAATCGTAGGCATTAGTTCAATTCTCCTTTGAAGTTTATTGCTTTTGATTTGTTTAGTATTTTGAGTGTGATAAAATATGCCTTGAGATAATTACAATATGTGATTATAGAGTTCTTTTATTTATTTTAAATTAATTCTTATTAATCCAATGTATAAATTATATTTGAATGGTCATTGTTCATTTAAGGGTAATTTGGTGTATCCTATTTGTGGTGCCCTCTTTGGAATTGTTTGGCTTCGGAAGTGATTTCATTCCATTGGGTTCGTGTTCTTTTTATGAGTGATTTGACATAACTTTTCATTATGACTTTTCTTGAGTTTGAATGAGTTGGGAATCCTCTTTAATTTAAATTGTGTTGCTATTCGTTAAACCCTGCGTGATGAATTCTTGGTTTGTTTGGGGTTGTGGGCGTCTTATTAATTGATTTTGTGGTGGAATTTATCAGATACTTATGCAATGCTTGGAGGTGATATGTTATGCTCCTTTATTGAATGCAGTCTCCTCCCATTTATTATTTTGGTGAAACATTAATTTATATTATTTTCATGTTTGTTGATGTTGTCATGGGTCAATTGTTTACCAATTGTATGGGTATCTTGTGAGGAGGAAATTGAGGTCTCCCTTGGATGCCCAGTTGGATGTTCTTTTGATCTTTGTTGTTTTTGGTTGGTACCGTGTTGATGTGAATGCCTTTAGAGACTAAGTTTGATTCAAGGAATACTTTGTCATTTAATTTGTGTTGCAATGTAATTGGGAACTCGTGCTTTGTTTATGAGTTTTGGATAGTTGATCTTCTTGAATTTCTGATTTATTTTGTATCGAAGTTGAATTATGTAGTTTGGATGGAGTTGTTGATCTTATTTTGATGTATTCCCTCATTATATTTGAATTGAAAATAGTTCTTGTGGCCTTGCAATTATTGTTGTCAGTTCTTTGATGGGGAAACCCTAGTGTAAACTTTTTTGAGATACTTCCAGAGGCTTGAGATGAAATGTTAGTTGATGTTCTCTTTTAATGAGCTCTTGGCATGTCAAGATATTGGTATCATTATTTTGAAAGGGTTGTACGAAACTTTGTGAGACTCTGATTTTTGTACTTGTTAGCGAGATGGGTAATGCCTTGCATGCTTTTATGTTGTGATTCTTTGTTCAAATTATGAAGGTACAACCCTTGGTTTTTATGTTGTTGGGTCTCTAGGGAGAGTGGCTCCTCATGGGGGCTGACGCCCCGCTTAAGGGGAAGGGCACGGGATAACCCACAAGTGAGTTGGTAATCAAGTGAAAACCTAATAATTAACTTAGGAGGGTTGGGTAGTAATATCATTATAAGATTTAAAAATGGATGCCTCGTCTTCATTAGTGCTTTCGCAGACTAATGGAAGGCTGAGAAGGCCATGGTTGGCAAGGTCGTGACCTCGTCTTCACGAGAGGTCTACGGCTCCGCATGAGTCACCCTATGGACCAGCGCCTCCAGTTGGGAGGAAGGGCACAGGATAGCCATAGATGGGGGCCGGTGCCTCCAGTTGGGAGGAAGAGCACAAGATAACCCATGTAGGACTATGCGATGACACTCTCCCCTAGTTGCCCATGTGTTTTACTTTATTGTGTTCCTCTGGAAGTAGGTTGTGGGGGTTGGTTTAGATTGTTGATATATGGATTTATATTGATTTGTGAGTATTGCCTTGATATATATCTTTGGTGTACTTTGTGGTTTTGTATGATCTCATTGATATTTGACTTATGACCTTGTACTCTTATGGTACTGTGATATGATGTTATTGTATTGTTTAATTGCTATTTGGAATTATGTTATGTTCCTTATTTCAGTTTGATTTGGAAGTGTTTTTATGATCATCCTTTGGTTACTTGTTACTGGTCATTGATTTGATTTATGTGATGAGATTTATGATTTTAAGTTATTTTAATGACTCTTGGATGTTGTTGATTATGTCTTTGTAATTCTTGAGTTTTATGATACTTTTGTATGGCATTAAGTCTTGTGGTTCCTTATTTTGGATGTTCTTTGTTGCGGTCTCTTTCTTGTCAGCTCCTTAGCATGGGGGGTGGGTCTTCGGACTCACATGGTCGGGTGGAACGTGCTAAGCACCCCATTGGGTCCCTAGTTGAGGATCGAGAGGTGCGGATTGGTGCAGTTGCAGTGACTCCAGAGTTGTACTTGTTTTGGAGCCAATTTTCATCTATTCATTTGTGTCATGTTATCTTGTGTATGGTTTCCATTTATGTTTGGAAACACTTTTGTATCATTGTATCTCTAGAACATTGTACTGTAATGTAATGTTAAAATCGGTGTGGATATTGGCCATGGCAATTGTTATTCAATGTGTTAAGTTAATTATGCATATGTTGTAATTATGTACACAGATGGATTCTTATCAAAGATTTATCATGTATGTGTTATATTGTTAATGTTTAATTTGTTTTGGATTATATCTTTGGATTTTACTCTTTATTGTCATTGTGTGGATCTAAGTCGCGTAATGACTCCTCGTGTACTCCAAGGGATGTATGCGGTTGTGAATCTACTTAAATGAAAATTCATGTCATGAATTAATATGTATTGCATGTATGTTATGTTATCTTAAAAAAAAAAATGTGTTGTAATTATTGTGTAATTGTCCTTTGGGGTTCACACGACGGGGTGTTACATTCTCTCTAGAAAATTTTTCACATTCTTTTGTTTTGACTTTTAGGGTATGACTGAGTTGTTCATCTTCTAGGATTTATTTCTTCCGCTTAAGTTGATCACACAATTCCTTCCTTTTATCCCTTGATTCATTAATTTCATCTTTCAATGACTAAATGAATTTCTCTGCACTCTCAAGATTTTCTTGCAACACCCAGTTCTTAGACTTTGACTGGTCAAGATCATCAAAGGCCACCATGAGTTGTTGGTGAAGAATGCTTGTATCTATTGGAAAACTACTTCCAAGATCTCCCCAAGCTGTTAGCCTTCTTTCAAGGAACAAGCTCTAATACCAACTATTGGAAACAAGCAATGTTGAGAGGGGGGGTGAATTAGTGTTGTGCAAAAATCTAATTTTATTATTCTAATCTTTAACTTAGTTAACCATTCAACAAAATAAATATGCATGAATATAAATAACACAATCAAAATACCATAACACCAATATTTTTTATGTGGAAACCCTATTAGGGGAAAAACCATGGTGGATGGCCAATCCACAATATAATATGAGGATACGAAAAATAAGGTTTACAAAATGGAAATACGCTTGCATTCAGGCACATTGCCTAGAGTTCACTACTCAAATAAGATAGGATCACTTCCTTACAGTAATTTGGATTGAATCCAAAAGAGTGAAATGATAGAATAAAATCTACAATGCTTGATTATAGTTCTAGTTAAGCTCTGTAGTCAATCTTTTGTCCTTCTAATTGGTTCAATAATTTTGCTTTATTCTACACAAACTCACTTTGCCAAAAAATTTAATGCACAAGTGAAACTATGCATAATTTCCTAATCACCCTTGTGATGCTCACAATACACTTCTACACTTATGAATTACTCACAAAATTATATAACTACTAACTTATATATATCCGCATCAAGGATCTTGTCATTACATGTCAGCCTACAATAAAATACAAAAAAATTCTTCATGTGTCAGCTCAAGTCATGAACAATTTATGATGCGCACACACACAATTCGGCCAAAACATAGCTTGGACCCAAAACAAAATCCTTAAACATAAAAACATTTAAACAATTACTCCTTATACATCCACAACACACCACATTCATTGAGTTGGCCACAATGAGAAAATAAACGAAAAAACATCCTTCCAGATCTCCTAACTCGTACACCAATTAATACAACACCAAAAAATTCAATAATAAGATAAAATACATGGTTAACAAACTATCTCAAGGATCCACAACTTAAAAAGATGATTTGGTGAAGCAAACAGATCGATGTAGTAACTGGATACCATGTTCTTCATGCTTTCTGTTGGTAATACTCTGTTCTCAACTCCTTCTGCTAGTATGACAAAGTTCTGATCTACAAACCAAAGTAATGATGTCATTTTCCATCAATGACAACATTATAATCCATGTTCCAAAACACCACACTCCTTGAGAGGTCGAATGTTATTGTTGTGCAAAGTCTTTGATGAAAGTGGAGATAAGGGAGATACCCCTTGACCTTTCTTGAAAGAGTATGATATGTCAGTGTTGCGCATATGTTCATTTTATCCATGTGTAGGAGGAAGATTGTAACTAATACCATAAGAATCTTCCAAGTTAGATGAAGGGAGTGTGTGTTTGTGAAAAGGAGTGGTTTCTTTACAAGAACACAAATCTTGTTTAATGTTATGTGTCATTTCTTCATAAGGGACAAGACTTATATAGCTCCCATTACCAACATAGGGTGATTTGGTAGAACTAAGTTGAGTGAATGGAACACAACATTGTGTGGGTTGAGAGTGAGATATTGTGCACCCATCCTTAAAGGTAGGTGTGAAACTCTAATCACTACTAGAACTTGTGTGTGAAAATGAATTTCTTGTATATGAATCTTTGGACCATGAGGGTGAGATTTTGGAAATGTTATGGAAAGGAGGTGTAGAATCTAACGACCCCCTATTATCACAAAATAGTTTTATTGTAGGTGAAGGGTTAGGATGAAATTGTATAGGTTCAAGTTTTGATCTAGTAATGAATGGATTAGGGGAGTTGGATGTGTTGTGATCATTCAATGCATAGATTTGCTCATTTGCATCAATCGTGTATATCTTGTTGGTGTATTCAAATCACATTACATGGTGAAGAGTAGATGGGACTCCTTTAATAGCATGCATCCATGGTCTCCATAGGAGAAGATTGTATGGAAGGGATCCTTGCATGATATGCATATAGGTATTCAACACTACAGGTCCAACCTCAATAGGTAATGTGAAAATCCTGAGTGGTTTCTTATTAACATTGTCAAAGCCATGAATATGAAAATCATTTAGTTGAATGAGTTTTTTTCCCATTTCAAGTTTGCGTAGGAGGTCCATGCTACAAACATTAATTTCCACTCCATTTTGAATGATCACCTTTATCATCAAGGGATCATTTTTCTTTTGAATCTCAAGTGAGGGTAATTTATTTTTAGGGAATGTGATTTCTAATTGGGTGGCTTGCATGGGACAAGAGGAGGATGTTACATGATTCAATTTTACATAAGATTAGATCTCCACCTTATGTATTTGCAACATTTTGTGAAAGAGAAGTTTGACTGTAGGTGGGAGTTGAATGAGTTGCCATACAAATATATTATTAGGATCCTTTTTAAGGTCTTCAACACTAGGAAATTTTTGAGGAAAAGGTAATGGTGTAGGAGTGTTGTGTGGTCCCTTAGATGTTTGAGTCACTAAGTTACAACTTAGTGGCTGCAAAAAATTGTTATGATTGTATTGCATCATGGATTTCAAGACATCTTTGAATTTTTTGTGTGATTCACTAATGGAAGCTGACTTAGGAAGATCACTAATAAAAGGAGATCCCATTTGTGTTGTCATAACCTCAAGAATTTTATCTTTATTGGCATGATGTGTTGGTTAAGCGGAGTCAAATGCCAGTTTATGATTGTTGGAAATACAAGGGTAGACAACTGAGAAGGGGGGTGAATAAGTTGTCACAAAAATTCAAAACTTATTCAACTTATTAACCTTATTCTCTAATCTGATTATTAACCATGAAAACATAAATCATCAACACATCAGAAACACATATAAATCAATATTTTTTTTTATGTGGAAACCTTTTTAGTCAGAAAACCACGGTTCCACAAGATTATACCTTATTAAAAGTATAATGAAAATGAAATATGTGGAATGCACATGCATTCAAGCACAATTCCTAGAGCTCACTGCTCAATTACAAAGGAAGAAACACTATCTTACAAGGAGATTCATATTAAATCCATCTAAATTTTGAACTGAGAAAATAACATTTGCTAATGCCTTATTACAATTCCAATTAAGCACATGAACAATTCTTCAATCTTCTTCACTCTTCTTCACTCTTCTTCACACTTCCTCACAATTCTTCATACCTTGCTATGCCTTTGAATGGTTTAGAACATTATTCATGCACACACACATTCAAAATACTTCAAATTAAATTAAGAATCACTTATATATATATATATATATATGTAACATGAAATTTCATTGCTACAAGTCTGCCACAAGGAAATAATAAAATGAATATAAAGTGTCGGCCAAAAACATTAAAGATTATCAATGTGAATCAACCAAGGTCAGCCAAAACTTAGTGAGGACCCAAATCAAAATCTCCAATGTGAAGAAACTTCAATTAATTTCTCCTCGAATATCCACAACATGCTACAAACACTATGTTGGCCAAGAGCAAGGAAAACATGAACACGCAAGACAAAATTTCCAACCACGATCACAACGATCAATGTGGACATGCGAAAAAGATAGAGAATGATCTAGAAACATCCACAAGAATCATGAATCACAATAGAAGCATCTACAACAACTGAACTAACTGAAATAGCATCATCTTCAATCAAGAACACCAACTGAAGAAATAGGAAAACTTTCTAAATGGAAATCTTCATAACTTGATCAAATCTTCATGCGAATCTCTAAAAATCAATGTGGATAAACTAGATACACTCAACATCAAACCCTTTAGTCCACAATGTTTGATCAACAATATATAGAAATAACCACCATACTAAAAGTTTCACTTCACCACTGACAACCTAGAACTCATTTATTACAATTTTCTCAATATCCTCGACATATACAACTTCAAATACATTTATGCTGATAGTGTTGACATCAATGAAAACCAAATATCATCAACACAACCACAACATCCAACAACCTCCCCCTTTGTCATTGATGGAAACACATGATGTGAAAAATACCATCAATGTAACTAACCCTTACTTAGGTTTTGACTCGTTTTCTCCTCAACACTTTTACATAATAATTCTCCTCATAAGGATCTTCTCCTCAGATAATCACCATTTTTTCACATGAATCTTAACCCCCTTTGACATCAATGACCTATTTCTCTAAGCTCTAAACCACATATTTGAATTTCTAAACAACTGACTACTCCCCTTGAGTAGCAGCCACCACAACATCAATCTGAGATAAGATATATCTATGAAATGCATGGACTAATGCACACATTGCATTGTATCCTAGTTCTGATTGGGCGGGGTAATCACCCCTAACTTCCCTCTGAGATACTCAAAAGTATCCTTAGGAAACAACTTGGTTAATATGTCTACAATTTGCTCCTTAGTAGGCACATACTCCAATTTGACTTCCTTTTCACTTTCCTTTTCGCTTAAAAAGTGAAACTTGATAGATATATGCTTTTCTTTTGAATGCAACAATGGATTCTTGGAAATGTTAATAACACTTAAATTATCACAAAATATAGCAATGGGATCATCATATATATTTTTGATATCCTTCAACATCTGTTTCATCCACATGACTTGAGTAGAATTATTAGTATTAGCAATGTATTTGGCCTCTCCAGTAGACAAGGAAATGGCATTATGCTTCTTGCATAACCATGAAATTAGCTTCTTACCCAAGAAAAATGCTCCACCACTAGTACTTTTTCTATCATTCACATCTCCTACCCAGTCAACATTAGTAAAGAAACTCAAAGTAAGATCATCATCTTTAGGATACCATAGGCCATGATCAACAAATCCCTTCAAGTATCTAAAAATTATCTTCACAATAGTCACATGAGATTCTTTCAAATTAGCTTGAAATATTGCAACAACACATACATCATTCATGATATCAGACCTTGTTTGAGTTAAGTACAACAATCTACCAATCATTGATTTGTATCTTGTCTACTTTTCTTTTGGAGAATCATCTTCTATTGTCAACTTGCATCAGGTCACCATGGGTGTACCCACTAGCTTTGAATCTTCCATACTAAATTTCTTCAGCAATTCCTTCACATACTTTAGAATCTTCTTAGGAGTTTCTTCAATTTCAGGCTCTTCTGATCTTTCGTTTGCTCTTTCACCTGTTTCTCCTTCATTTTCGTGATTTACTGGATTGATTTGCACTTGATTTATAGTTTTAACTTGATTTCCTTTGTTTGTACTATCATCTTGTTCATTAGAGTCATATCCATAGGCTTTGGATAGTGTACCAAAGTCTTCATCAACCTTAACATTTTCACATTCAACCATTTTCTTCAATAGTTTATTGTAACACTAGTAGTCCTTACTTTTAGTAGCATAACCCAGAAAGATACCTTCATCACACCTAGCATCAAACTTTCATATGTCTTCATCTCTCTTAATATAACATCTGCTTCCAAATATCTTGAAGTATTTAATAGTAGGCTTTTGAATAATCCATATATCAAAAGGGGTCTTACCAGTATCACCTTTGATTTATACCTAGTTGAGTGTGTACATAGGAGTACTCATAGCTTCTCTCCAATAGATATGAGGAACATTTTCTTCCAACATCATAGTTCTAGCAACATCTTCAATTGTTACATTCTTCCTTTCCACAACTCCATTTTGCTGAGGGGTCTGCAGTCCAGATAATTGTCTCTTTATTCCATGTTCTTCACAAAAAAGTATTCAATTCACTAGAAGTGAATTCACCACCTCTATCTAATCTCAGACATTTAATCTTCAAACCTATCTTTGTCTCAACTATAGCTTTAAAGATCTTGAACTTTCTCAGTGCTTCATATTTCTCCCTTAAGAAAGTAACCCATACCATTCTAGAATAATCATCAATGAGTAACATGAAATACCTATAACCTTGTAAACTTATTACCTTAGAGGGACCACATAGATCAATATGCACAAGCTCTAACAATTCATTTCAACAATGCTTTTTACTCCAAAATGAAATCCTCGTTTTCTTTCCCAATTGACATTCCTTGCATATTGCATTGGTAGGTTTCACCAACTTGGGTAGATCTCTCACAACCTTAGTGGAACTTATCTTGACAATATTATCAAAGTTAACATGAAACAACCTCCTATGCCATGGATAACTAACTTCCATCAACTTGAGAAATCAAACAACTTTTACTAGCAACACTTCAGTTAAAATCATTACCTTTTTTTTGTACCTGATGCAATTTCGTTTCTGGAACTCAATATTTTTCATTTTCCATCCTTGAACTGAAGATTGTATCCCTTATCAACCATTTGACCAACACTCAAAAAATTATGCTTCAAGCCTTCCACATACAGAACATCATCAGTATTATGCTTACCATCAAGATAAATGTGAACTCTTCCACGAATCACACCAACTATATTATCACTAAATCTCACAACACCACCATCATACTTTTCCAAGCTTACAAACTTACTTTTGTCTCCTGTCATATGATGTGAACATGCACTCTCAATTACCCATTCATCTTTTTCTTCAACTCAAGTAACTAGGGCTTTCTCCACATTTGTACAACCAACAAATTCAGTAGATACAAGATTATTTTCCTTGATATCAATAAATACCCATTCATCATCACTTCTATTTCCTTTATTAGATTAATCATATGTCATTCCTTCATCATCAACATAGTAACACTTTTGAATTATAGGCTTGTTATGTCTTGGTTTAGTAGCTCTTTCTAGACACCTTGATGCAAAATGACCTATCTTATTGAAAGAAAAAATTTAAGAAGTGTGTTTCCTTCATACTTACCTTTTCCTCTTGGTACTATTTTGACAATAAGTGCTTGCAGCTCTTCTAGCTCTCTTTCTTCTTCTTCAATCTGTCTAATTTCATCCTCATACTTGAATTTATTTCTAGATGAACTTTCACCTGGATTATATCTTTGTCCATATCTTCCAAAAGTAGTAGCCTTAAATGCAGATTCAACCTTAAGAAGGGCATCACCAAATTCACTCAACTCAAAATCAGTCAACATACCAACTAATGTATCTTTGGTTATGTTTGTTATAGTACATAGCACTAGCTTTGAGTTTGTAAGAATCAGGAAAGGATCTAAGCACTTTAGCAACAATCTTAGATTCATATATCTTTCTACCAACACATCTAATACCACACACAACTTCATTCACTCTTTGTATGAGAGTATTAATGTTCTCATCATCACCCATTCTAAAACTTTCATATTTCCATTTCAAACTCTACAACTTAGAACATTAGCATCACCTTCATACAAGGTTTCCAAATTTTTCTAGATCTCATAAGCAGTCTTCAGATCCATAACATTTATCATCTTAGAATTAGTCAAAGCACTAAAAAAAGCTTCCTTAGCCAGAATATTATACTCAGCATCTCTAATCTCAATAGAAGTAGTAGGACCATTATGTAGAATAATATCCATATTACTTGTAATGCTCCAGTAGGGTTCACGAATACATCTCAGATGACACCCCATTCAAGTCATCCACAAAGAATAATTTGTTCCATAAAATATCAAACTATCTTTCTTGTAACTTGCCATCCTGAATCACCTTAAGCTATTACCTGGAACCTGCTCTCATACCAATTGTTGGAAATATAAGGGTAGACAATGAAGAGGGGTGGTGAGTCAGTTGTCACAAAAATTCAAAACTTATTCAAACTATTAACCTTATTCTCTGATCTGATTATTAACCATGAAAACATAAATCATCAACACATCAAAAATAGAAAGAAAACCAAGAATTTTTTTACGTGGAAACCCTATTAGGGGAAAAACAATAGTGGAGGTTAGACCACAAGATTATACCCTGTTAAAAGTATAATGAAAATGAAATATGGGGAATGCACATGCATTTAGGCATAGTTCCTAGAGCTCACTGCTCAATTATAAAGCAAGAAACACTTTCTTACAAAGAGAGTCAGATTAAAGCCATCTAGATTTTGAACTCAGAAAATAGCATCTACTAATGCCTCATTACAGTTCCAATTAAGCACATGAATAGTTCTTCACTCTTCTTCACACTTTTTCATAATTCTTCACACTCTGCTCTACCTTCAAATGATTTAGAACATTATTCATGCACAAACACATTTAGTATACTTAAAATGAAATGAACAATCACTTATATATATCCACAACATGAAATTTCATCACTACAAGTTGGCCACAAGGAAATAATAAAATGAATATAAATTGTTGGCCCAAAACATTAAAGATTATCAATGCAAATCAACCAAGGTTAGCCACAACCTAGTGAGGATCCAAATCAACATCTCAAGCATGAAGACACTTCAATTAATTTCTCTTAGAAGATCCACAACATGCTACAAATACTATGTCGAGAAAGAACAAGAAAAACATGAACATGCAAGAGAATATCACCAAACACAATCACAACGATAATGCAAACATGCAACAAAGATGAGAATGATATTGAAACATCCACAAGTGAATGATCTTGAAACATCCACAAGCATCAAAAATCACAAGAGAATCATCCACAACAATTGAACTAATTGAAATAGCATCATCTTCAATCAGGAACACCAACTAAAGAAACATAAAAAAACTGTCTGAATGCAAATCTTCATGTGGATCTCTGAAACTCAATGTGGATAAACTAGATACACTCAACAACAAACCCTTTAGTCCATAACCTCTAATCAACAATGTACAAAAATAACCACCATACTAAACTTCACTTCACCACTGACAACCTGGAACTCATTTATTACAATTTTCTCAATATCCTTGACATATACAACTTCAAATACATTTATTCTAATAGTGTTGACATCAATGACAACCACATATCATCAACACAACTACAACATCCAAAAATATCTGCCTTTGGCATTGATGGCAACACATGATGTGAAAAACACCATCAACACAACTAAGTCATGCTTAGGTTTTGACTCATGTTCTCCCCAACACTTTCACATAATATTTCTCCACATAAGGCTCTTCTCCTCAGATAATCACTAGTTTTTCACATGAATCTTCTCCCCCTTTGACATCAATGAAAAATTTCTCTAAGCTTTGAACCACATATTTGAATTTTTGAACATCTAACTAATCCCCTTGAGTAGTAGCCACCACAACATCAATCCAAGATAAGATATGACTGTGAAATGCACAGACCGATGCACACATTGCATTGCATCTTAGTTCTGATTAGGAGGGGTAATCACCCCTAACTTCCCTCTGAGATACTCAAAAGTATCCTTAGGTAATGGTTTGGTAAAGATGTCTACAATTTTCTCCTTAGTAGGCACATACTTCAATTTGACTTCCTTTTCAGTTACCCTTTCCCTCAAAAAGTGAAACTTGATAGATATCTACTTTGTTTTTTAATGCAACATTGGGTTCCTGGAAATGTTAATAGTACTTGATTTAACACAAAATATAGCAATAGTCTCATCATGTATCATTTTGGTATCCTTCAACATTTGTTTCATCCATAGGACTTAAGTACAATTATTAGTAGCAACAATGTATTCGACCTCTGTAGTAGACAAGGAAATGGAATTTTGCTTCTTTCTTAACCATGAAATCAGCTTCTTACCCAAGTAAAATTCTCCACCACTAGTACCTTTTTTTTCATTCACATCTCTTGCCCAGTTAGCATTAGTAAAGGCACTCAAAGTAAGATCAATAGTTTCCTATGAAGTATCTAAAAATTCTCTTCGTAGTAGTCATAGGAGATTCTTTTGTGTTAGCTTAAAATCTTGCAACAATACATACAAAATTCATGATATACAACCTAGTTTGAGTTAAGTACAACAATCCACCAATCATTGATCTTTATCTTGTCTATTTGCTTTCATAGAATCATCTTCTATTGTCAAGTTGCATCTAATCGCCATGGGTGTACAAACTAGATTTCAATCTTACACACTAAACTTCTTCAACAATTCCTTCACATACTTCAGAGTCTTCTTAGTATTTTCTTCAACTTTAGGCTCTTATGATCTTTCTTCTACTCTTTCACCAGTTTGTCCTTCTTCTTCATTTTCTTGATTTACTGGATTGATTTGCACTTGATTTGTAGTCTAAACTTTCTTTCCTTTGTTTGTATTGTCATCCTAATCATTAGAGTCAATCCATAGGTTCTGGATAGTGTACCAAAGTCTTCATCAACCTTAACATTTTCACTTTCAACCATTTTCTTTAATCTTTTATTGTAACACCCGTAGGCCTTACTTTTAGTAGCATAACCCAGAAAGATACATTCAACACTTATAGCATCAAAATTTCCTATGTATGCATCTCTCTTAATATAACATCTGCTTCCAAATATCTTGAAGTATTTAATAGTAGGCTTTTGATCAGTCCATGGTTCAAAAGGGGTTTTATCAGTACCACCTTTGATTTGTACCTAGTTGAGTGTGTACACATTAGTACTCACGACTTCTCTCCAATAGATATGAGGAACATTTCCTTCCAGCATCATAGTTCTACCAGCATCTTCAATTATTTTGTTCTTCCTTTCCACAACTCCATTTTACTAAGGGGTCTGTGGTGCAGATAATTTTCTCTTTATTCCATGTTCTTCATAACAAGTATTAAATTACCCAAAAGTGAATTAACCACCTCTATCTGATCTCAAACACTTAATCTTCAAACCTATCTCTATCTCAACCACAACTTTAAAGATATTGAGCTTTTTTAGTGTTTCATATTTCTCCCTTAAGAAAGTAACCCATACCATTCTAGAATAATCATCAATGAGTAACAAGAAATATGTATAACGTTGTAAACTTATGACCTTAGAGGGACCACACAGATCAGTATGCACAAGCTCTAACAATTCATTTAAACAATGCTTTTTACTCCAAAATGAAATCCTAGTTTTCTTTCCTAATTGACATTCCCTGCATATTGCATTGGTACGTTTCACCAACTTAAGTAGATCTCTCACAACCTTAGTGGAACTTATCTTGAAAATATTATCAAAGCTAACATGACACAACCTCCTATGCCATAACCAACTTTCATCAGCTTGAGCAATCAAACAACTTTTACTAGAAGCACTCAAGTGAAATATATTTCCTTTTTTTTTGTACCTAATGAAATTTCATTTTTAGAACTCAATATTCCACATTTTCCATCCTTGAACTAAAGATTATATCCCCTATCAACCATTTGACCAACACTAAAAATATTATGCTTCAAGCCTTCCACATACAAAACATCATCATTATTATGCTTGCAATCAAGAGAAATGCAACCTCTTCCATGGATCACACTAGTTGTATTATCACCAAATCTCAGAACACCACCATCATACTTTTCCAAGCTTAAAAACCTAATTTTGTGATCTAGGTGGATCCAAAATACCTAAAAATTTCAGTCTCAGAATTTATCCAAAGAAGCATCAATGCGTAGAGCTCGCTGACATGATTCTGACACAACTTTAATGGGCTCAAAAGGAGTCCATATGTAGAAGTTATGCTTAGTCAAAGGTTCTGTCAAATAGGCGAATTAGGGGTTCAAAAAGGAAAAAAATTGATTGTCTCAAAATGAAACAAAAATGATTCCAAGTCATAGTGCTCGTCATGCTTATTCCAGAACTATATTCGGTTTCAAAAATGGAGCTCGTATGTGAAAGTTACAGCTGGTCAAAGGTTGGTCAAAATTTTGACTCTAGTTGACTTTGATAACATCAGCAAGCTAACGTGGCAGATGGTGACGTGGCAGGAGTGGTGAGTTGGCACAAACATGGTGGAAGAAGGAATATGGATTAAACCATATTGTTCAAAGAAAACACGTATGGTTTAAAAATTAAAAGATTTTTGTGATTTTATCCCTTAAAATCCTCTTCCCCTGCCCATAAAACAAGGAGAGGAAAAAAAAACCGTAAACTCATATTTCAACAATTAGCCCTTTTAAGCCCAAATTATAATATTTTAAGGGGATTAAATAAGAATTAAATTAATTCATAAAGATTATTAAAGGAATAAATCCTAAAAGGATTAAAGGCTTGAATTATAAGTCATTCATTTAAAAGGGATTTTATTATTTGTAAGTCCAAAATTATAATGACCCATAGTTAAA
Organism: Sequoia sempervirens; assembly: GCA_007258455.2. NCBI lineage: Eukaryota > Viridiplantae > Streptophyta > Pinopsida > Cupressales > Cupressaceae > Sequoia > Sequoia sempervirens. Next base: position 93,218,512 of record VDFB02252616.1, read on the forward strand.
TGGGTTCATTTTTTAATTGTATGGCTTAGAATTATAAAAGCCAAAGGGGGATTTATTTTTGAAAGATTAATTTGTATACTATCGAGATATTAGTGATTTTTATTGTAAAAGGGGGAAATGGTTGGAATTTTTACTTGTATATGGGAGATATGCAATATTTGCAAAATAATATGGTTAAAGCCATATTGGCAAATAAATGTGTCTATAAAGGGGTGATTTTTGCAAAGGGATTGGAAATTATTGAGCGGATAATGTTGTACAAGAATTTTCTTGGAGAGAATTGTTACAGGGATAATTATTCAAGTTCATTTTGGGAGAAATAATTCTTTGGAGGAGAATTTACAAGGTGTTTTTGTACACCAAAAATTGTGAAAGAGTGAGAGATTGTGGAGATATTATTGCAGGTTCTTGGAGCTTGGGTATTGTAACAAAGCATAATTTTTCTTCGTGATATCAATAAAGCGGTCCTGGAGACGTAGTCCACATTGGATGAACTTCGTTATCAATCTGCGCGTTGTAATCCTTCTATTTCTTTGTCTCATTCTTCTCTCTTCTGTCTCAATTTTCTCTCTAGTTTAAATTCAGTATTTGAATTTCTAATTACTTATTTTGTAATTTCAACAGTTAGAAAGCATAATCACGCAATTTTGTATTAGATCGGGAAATTACTATAATTAGATTTAATTTACAAGTAAATTTTGTAAACTCTAATTACAGATCATTTTGTCTCCTTTCATATGATGTGAACATCCATTTTCAATTACCATTCATCTTTTTCTTCAACTCAAGCACCCAAGGATTTCTCCACATTTGTACAACAAGCAGATTCATTAGATACAAGATTTTTTTTCGTGATAACAATAAATACCCATTCATCATCACTTCTATTTCCTTTATCAAATTAATCATCTATCATGCCTTCATCAACAACATAGTAACACTTCTTCTAAAATCTAGGCTTGTTATGTCTTGGCTTAGTAGCTCTTTTCAGACACCTTGATGCAAAATAACCTATCTTATTGCAAGAAAAGCATTTAAGAGGTAATTTTCCTTCATACTTACCTTTTCCTCTTGGTACTCTTTTGACAATAAGTGCTTCCAGCTCTTCTAGCTCTCTTTCTTCTTCTTCAATATCTCTGATTTCATCCTCATACTTGAATGTCTTTCTAAATTAACTCTCACCTAAATCATATCTCTTCCAGAAGTAGTAGCCTTAAATTCATATTCAACCTTAGGAAGGGTATCACCAAATTTTCTCAACTCAAAATCACTCAGCTTACCAACCAATGTATCTCTGGTTATGTTTGTTATAGTTTGGAGCTCATCAATAGCACTAGCTTTGACTTTGTAAGAATCGGGAAAGGATCTAAGCACTTTAGCAACAATCTCATATTCATCTATCTTTCCACCATCACATCTAATACCACACATAAGTTCATTCACTCTTTGCCTAAAAGTATTAATGTTCTAATCATCACCCATTTTGAACATTTCATATTTCCCTTTCAAACTTTGCAACTTAGCAATCTTCACATTAGCATCACCTTCATACAAGGTTTCCAACTTTTTCTAGATCTTAGAAGCAATCTTCAGATTCATACACTAACTCATTTGACTTTAAAATCTAATGAAATTTTTTGAAAAAATGTGTATAATTTGATGTGTAATTTTCAAATTTTTAAAAGTTTATCCCTGACATTCATTGAAATTTTGACGAACCTAGGTTTTGTCAAAATTTTAACTAGCAGTTTCATCAAAATTTCAACAAACATGAAAAATAAGAAAAAAATCAAATTGTGGCCGACATAAAGAAAAGTGAGTTCGCTGATTTATTGCGAAAGTGTTTTTCTATACTTGCGAATTTTCTCTACTTGAGACAGTTTGTGGAGAACTAAGGATAATTTTCTTGAGAAAAATCAGAAAAAAATTAAGAAGATATTGCTAGGTTGAGGGCAGTCATTGTCTTTGTACAAAATTCAGTTGTGAAGTTAGATTTGTAGTTCCAAGTTTGAAAATCATATTTTAAAGCAACATGTCATTAGATTTCATTTTTAGACATTTAGGGTTTTGAGAATTTCATGTCCATATTTTGTTGTGTGGAATCACTATAAGATTACAACCAAGGAACAAATTTTTGTAACTGTAATTATGTGATCCATAATTATTTTGGTCATGTGGCATAGTTGTGCTATAACAAATACAAGATTCATTCATCTGCGACCCAAGTTTAATGTGGCTTAGTGACATTTGTAAATGAAATCTATGGTAAGAAAAATGACAGTCACTTGAGATGTGACAGTAAAAAATAGGCTGAGCAATGACAAGATAATAAAGCTCAAACCTTGCATAGTAAAGTGGAGATTTTAATAGTGAGTTTCCTTACCCCCTTGCTGACCTTAAGGGTTTTTCAATTGCTTTTGGTAGTGTTAGACAAGGAAAATGGAACTAGAGAATGACTGTCCAAATGAAGTAACAATGGTAATCATAGGTTAAATGTTTCTTCTTAGCCATTAATGTATAATGGAGGTAGTGGATTGCATGTTTGAGCAGTGTTTTGAGACTCATCAAAGATGGGAGAATAGTGAATAATACCTTGTAGACTGTAAAGTAGTGTCAATAAGGTTGAAGGATCTTGGGATCTACAATACCATGAAACAATGAGTCCCCTGTAGTAAGTAGGAAGTCTATAGGGCATGGTTGGATTTTATAGAAGGATGCTCATCAAATCAATCTTCAAGTGATAGTGAGTGAGCTATTTGAGATTGCAGCTGAGGGTGCAATACCCAATCTTAAAGGAAGTTAGCAAAGTAGTAAATGTGCAAGAAAATCAAATCATACACAACAAACAATTCACAATGTTATCTTGCATAATGCCTTGTATTTGAAGACAAAAATCTCATTGTATCTTGATGAAAGTGGTGACCTTAATGATCAATCACTGGAAACCATGATTTTAAAGCATGCTATTTTGCTTATGGAGGAAACATTTTAAGCAAGGCAGTGAGTGGTGGTTTGGAACAATGGTGGGTATGAAGGACTTTCTTTATATGCATACTATGCAGTATAGCTTAAGACAACGTTCTTAGAAGAGATTGAAGGTGGATTATAGAACTCAAGGGTTACCATGAAAATGATTAAAGAAAAGACTGAGATCTATTTAAAAGCCATGGTCATAAAGATATTAAAGATGTCACATGAAAAACCCTAGTAGATGGAGTAATGAATACAATACCAAAGAGGATAGTGTGTTGGGGAAGATTTAGGAGATCTCCACATTATCTAATTACAAGGAAATACATCATTTATTTATTTTTTAATTAAAAGAAATAATTCTAAACCCTATATAGGATACATTGATACTTCAAAAGCCTTTGAAGGAATTTGAGATTATGCAAATATGTGTCAAGTAAATACCTAGATTATAAATAGTAGTGGGAACAATGTAGGATTTGTTGAGTAGAGAAGGAATGATATAAGTAGCAATGAATCCTATGCCTCCTTTCACACACATCTCCTCACCAATCTCTATCATTTTTTACTGAAACACTTCTCCATTTTGGTGGTCTATGCTTGAAAATAATGTTTTGACGAAGGTTTTAGAGTATGTTTATTAAAATGAAAACTCCATTCTGGTGGGCTACACTTCAAAATAAGATTTTGACAAAAGTTTTAGTGTGTGTTTATTAAAGTTTTAGAGTATTTTGGGGGGCTATATTATTGATTCCTTAAATGGTTTATTCAAATGGATTGTGACTAAATAAATGACTAACTATTTAGTCATTTTTATTTGTGTGACTAAATACTTTTTAATCAATGACCAAAATAGTAATTTATTTACTCATTTATAGCTGAATTGCAAAAAATGAGTAGAATTTAGTCATTTTTAGTTGTTGTGACTAAATTTTTTAGTCACCTAGTCATTTATTTTCCAAATTCTACTAGTGTGTGCTTCCTTGTACGATTAGGGCTCTCTCAATGTTGAGGGCCCTAGGGATAAGCTCATCATAAGAAGTGACACATTGCATCTCTAACTAAAAGGGTAAATCTGTATTGACATTAGCAATGATGATTATGACTTGTTTCTCCTTAGGAATGGGTCACTTGCTCTTACTATATCACTACCTCCATCATTGTAGGAAGTTTGCGATCAAGTTCAATATTCTGCTTATAAGAGTCTAATGGTTGGAAATCATAGTAAAATCAAAATTTAATAAGTTTTGGAATTAGCATTTTAAAGTGTTTTTTGGGGTCATTAACTTCAGACTATCTTATCTTTTGCAGGGGTGGTTGCATGCCAAATTTTGTTGGTGTAAATTATCAGAATTATTAGATTTTGTTACCTGTCTATGAATAAAAATTAATTGGAGTGTGAGTTTGATATTTTTTGAAGATCTAAATAGTCAAGCTTGGTAAAGAGAAATCATGTCAGATAATATTAGTCCAGAACAAAATGAAGAGACACTTGATAGGTTGTGGGCTAGATTGAAAAGAAAGGGTGATGGGAAATGTTATTGTCCTTGCAATAATTATAAGGGCTTAAAGAAAAGACAACTTTTAATCACAATAGCTGAGAAACACTCTAGGTAGCATGGTCACGTTGAAGGGGGCCATGATTATCGTCCATTGGTAAGCTATTCATTATATGTGTTTATATTGATTGAATTTGTAAATGTTTATATTGTTTTAACATTATATATATATATATATATATATAATCACTTGATCATAATCATGGTTTATATGTGTCTATCATTATTATAAAGGTGGGGCACCCTAGGGCACATGATATGGATTATCACAGCCCAGAGAATGTGGTTTTTCAAGTGGACGAACATGGAGCTATGAATATCGAAGATGAAGCTAATGATCCTATGGAAGAAGACAATCATGCATCAAAAAACACAGTTGAAGATGATGGTACAAATACATTGATCCATGACACATTTAGTGGCAGAGCTAATCATGATTATCAAGATGACTTTGATGATGTTCATTATTTACCTATACTAGAGAAGGCATATGAGCCCCTTTATGAAGGCTCACAAAAAAATCTTCTCTCTACTATATTGTTATTGTTGAACTTGAAGGTTATGAATGGTTTATCAAACATAGCAATCTCATGGATGTTAAGGTATGTCATATATGTCATCTTTTTTCATCTATTTTAATTATTGTTAGTTCATCACTAGTAAATAAAGGATGAAATATGTACCATTAATATTCTTTATATTAACAAATTAGTTTTTGTTGTAGATTGATTGGTGAATTTTTGTTACCACCATTAGATATTTTACCTTGCTCATACTGATATTTATTTAGCATTATGAAAGATATCAGAATGGAGTATCAAGAAATAGATGCATGTCCCAATGATCATATTATATATCATAAAAAATATGAATTTGCAACAAAATGCCCAAAATGTCATATCAGTAGATATCCAATAGATCAACTAACAAAAAAGGTGCCTCACAAGGTTCTTCGTTATATTCTCATTATTCCACGTATGCAACGATTATTTAGGTGTGAAAGCTTAGCACATTTTATGGATTACCATGCATAGAATAGAAGTGGAGATGACATTCTTAGAATTCTTGTAGATGCTTCTGCATTTAGGTACATGGAGGAAAAATGGCCACACTTTAAAGAAGAATCTCATAATCTCAGGCTTTCATTATGAGCAGATGGTGTCAATCCATTTGGAGAGCTGAGATCTATTTACTCAGTGTGGCCTATTTTTGTTATCAAAAATAACATTCCTCCGTGGATGTCAATAAAGAGGGAGCACATAATGTTATGAATGATTGTTCCGAGTATTTGTTAACATCAATTTTCTTTAACATAGTAGCATCTCATTTGTCTTCTTTGTTGCATAATGACTTATATTTTTTTCATTCAATAGTCATGTACATTAATTTATATATATTGCAACAAAATGGTTACAATAATTATGTAATGTTTATGTTCATTCAACTAGGTAAGTACCAAGTTAAAGATATGAATGTATATATCAGGCCTCTTATCGACAAGCTACTAAAGTTATGGAATGGCGTCACTATGTATGATGTCTTTAGACCAATAGGACAAAGACAATTTCAATTCCATGCAATGCTTGTATGGACAATTCATGATGCCTCAGGGCTAACACATTTTTGTGGTATGTTATAATGTTTGACTGTACTTTAACAATATTTCATTTTATGAATTAGATATCATGCATGTTTTTAAAATAATCTATTCATTATATATAATTATAAAAAATGACATATTTAATCCAATTATATATGATCTTGCAGGTCTTCAAACAAAGGGAAAATTTGCATGTCCAATTTGTGGTCTAAAGATGAAATCTTGTCGTTCAACAAGTTTAGGAAAGCAGGTGTTTGATGAGTATAGGCACTTCCTCCATAGAAATCATAAGTATCGAACTATTGAAAAACATCTTTTCAATGGGAAAGAAGAGACTACATCAAAACCATAAAGAATGACACCTCACTTATGGAAGTTAGAGTATAATAGAATTAATTGTCAAGGTTATACATTGGATCAAATTGTTTATCTATCATATATGATATGTTTTGAATTTATACTTTTATATTGTGTTGTGTTTACTCATGTTGTAATTGACAATGATTGTCATTGTTAAGATTTTTAAATTATATGCTTCATGAAGGTCATCAAGGCATTAATGGCCAGCTTCCATAGGGATTGAAAGTTATCCCAAACAATTTAGTAGGTTGCCTTACTATGATCAGCTACAAATTGTGCATTTTTTTGATACAATGCATATCGAAAATAATATAACAGAAACCTTATGGAAAATATTGGATGGAAGGCATGACAAAGAAAACATTGTCAAAATTTGTAGTGACATTCAGGAACCCAATCATGCAATGAAAAATTTCATTCAATTTAATAATGATGGAGAGCAAATTAATATAAGTTCCCTTCCTTGGTTATTAACAAAGCAGCAAAGCAATGCTATAAAATAAGTCATGAAAATTTCAATTTCCCACAGGATTTGTTGCGAACATAAACAATATAATAACAAAGAAAGGTGAATTTAGGCTAGTGATGAAAATGCATGATTGGCATACCTTCATTAAGGTAATTATTCTGGTGTATTATATACACTTGTATAATGCATGTGCTTTTCAGTGTATTATGTTTACTACTTTTGGAAAAATAATGAAAAGATCATTTTATAATTGTTGCAGTACATTCTACCTCTACAGACAACTTCGACAACAATGTCAAGCAAGTTATATATGATCTTGGAAAGTACAAGTTAAGTAACGATATTTGTTCAATTCATTGTATACATATTATAATTTCCATTTATTTTACTTGTTATGTAATATACTATATATTTTTGTTAAATCTCATTAATGTATTTGCGCCTCAAATCACTTGTAGATGGCTATCATCTAAGAAATCCATGAAGAAGATATAAATTATTGGAAGAGAAAAAATCCTCGTCTAATGTGTGAAATGCAAAAGTGTTTACCTTTGACATTTTTCAATGCACAAGAACACTACCTCATACACCAAGTTCAGGAGATTGAATTGTGTGGACCTGTACACGCAAGGTCAATGTGGATGGTTGAGAGGCACTTGAAATTTTTGAAGGCTTTGGCTAGACAAAGAGCACATCCTAAGGGTTCTACGGTGGAGGGATATATGGTATACCAGACCATGGTGTACATTAATGAATATCTTCCTAAGTTTGCAACAAAGATCCATGTAGATCGCATTTGGGATCCCAACTACATTAACAAATTTGAAGGGGAGTACCTGATGGGAAAAGATAGATTGAGGAAAGTGAGAGGTAATTATAAGATGGTCATGGAGATTAGTTGGAATACATTTTACATATGGTTTTTATGTATATTGTACTTATTTAATTTTTAATCTTCAATATACATAAATTATAAATTAAGGTCGTATACTGTGGTATTTAACTAATTATATGTCGTTTATGAATTTCATTTTTTTTTATATAGTTGGTTGAGAGTGGGATGCACTACATTTGTACGTAGCAAACAATCTTGATTGGATGATGGTATGGATTGAATGATTTCAACAATCTAGTCGCATATTAACATGGGAACATGTGGCTTCATTGGTTAAAGAAGCTCATCATAATGGAGATTCCAATGTTACACAAAGGGAAATTGATTTAGCATATGGTTTAAGAGATAAATAGTTACATATAAATATATTAATCACCCACATTATTTAATTATTTTCAATTATATTGATGTATATATATGTTGAGATTATTTTCTTTGCATACATTCGGCCAAGAATAAATATGTTTATCAATTGATGATATTGCAATAATTTTTACATGTTTGACATATTGCAGGTGAAACACCACAAGGCTATGTGGTGCAATGGTCATAAATTTTGAATCAAAATGTTGGATGACATGAAGAAAACTTGTGATTCTGGTATAATTGTAGTCTTTTAGGTGACTAATGTTTTATCTAGAAGCGACATACATCCAGAAGTCTCAAAAAATTGATACTATGGGATTTTAGATGATATACTTGAGTGTGACTTTAAGTCCTTCAGATTAATTGTGTTCGTCATCCTATGTGAAAAGTCATGAGTTTATTTCTATATCTCCTAGTTATTCTAAATTTGAATTTGGGGGAAATTTGATGTGTGGTTGTCGTAGGGCTTATCAGTAGTTTTTCTAGGGCTATAAGTTAATTGAATTGTGGGAAATTGCAAGGTTTTGTTCTATAATTTCATATTTTGTTAAGTCCTAGTTTTTTTAAAGTTTGAAATAGCAAGGAAGCCCTATTTTACTCAGGATGGCACTGACAAAGCAACACTCTGGCTAGATTGATTATTTATGTAGAAACTTATATGATGGTTTCCTAGATCAATTGCCCTTGTTGAAAAATGATAGGAAGAAGGGGTTGGTTTTGATGCAAGGAAAAACTCTAGGGGAGGGATTATTATATAATTTTTCTAACATAGTGGATGTTAGGGTTCCTCGTACTGGTCTAGAGATGTTCAAATTGTGGTTTGGATAGAGGAATTTTCCCCACCCCTTTTCTAATGGTTGGATGTATGATATGGGGAAGTTAGTGGTACCGAACGTGTTCCCTGATATAGACTTGCTTAGGGAAGTGGCTACACAATATGACCCTGTCACATGGGTGATTCAAGATAATGATGGAAAGGTTCTATTAAGCATCAACAGAGAGGAATTCTGACAGGTTTTTGATCTGAGTGAGCCTAGTACATTCTTGGTTCCTATTGATCTTGAAGAGATGAAGTAGGAATATGGGAGGTCGAAATCACTTTTCAGAGCTAAGTTGATCCCACCTCATTTGGCTAGGGAAAGAGGTTCAAAATTCCATAATAGCCCTAATGACCAAGACTAAATTGCTTTGCAAAGCATTTCTTGGCTACCTTTTACTCATTGTGCCAAATTTTAGGTTTTAACCCCGACATAGTGATGCCTATTGCTTACATGTCTATGGGGGTACAAATACAACACCCTAATTTCTCAGTAATTTATGATTTTTCTTCTTTATTGGCCAAAAAGATACATGAAGGGATGTCAAAGTTGTAGAAAAATGATACAGACACTCCATTATTCTAGTATTCCATGTTAATGTCTATGTTCTTGTATAAGAATGTTGAATTCTTCTCTGAGAAGATGGAGTTAAGGCAATGGGTTGATGGAGAAAGATTGTCGGTGCAAGTATGGACTGTAAAATTTATCATGTAATAGGGAAAACATCAGTTATGTGCATTTTGACAATTGTTTTGCTTCTAGATTGAGAGCCAGGCTGATGGTAAATGTACCCAAGATTCTTGAGGAGTTGTATGATTTCCTCAGACCAAATGGGAGGAAGCCAAAATTGAAGTTTTTCCATAACTGGGGTGATATCATTCCATACCTAGTCAGTACTGTCTTGAGGGTGTATGGTTTTTAGGGGACCCCTCATATATTGACATACAATGTGCCACCAAGAGTGGGGTTTGTATAAGTCATGTGGAAGAGTGGTTGTATCCATGAGGACAACCTTACTCGGAAAGGTAAAGGAACATTCTTCCCAGATTACACTGTGGTGTCAAATTTTATTTTTTCAAAGGGAGGCTAGATACATTTTGGGAAATTGTTTTAGGAATACCATTTGAGGTGTGGCCCCAAGCAACAACATGATCATGAGGGATTCTTTGCTCTTTTCAAAAAAAGGATAAAAGGTGGTAAGTTTGTGCATGAGTTCAACTTCCCTGAAGACTTGATTAGAAATGAATTTGACCTAAATAGGTAGGAGTTGAATAAGGAGAAGTGGGTAGCTTATGACAAGCTATTGGCTATTGTGCACAAAATGGATCCAAAGTATGATCCATTGATGGAGTTCAGTCCATATCATAAGAAAATTGACTTTTGGATGGGAAACTTCAAAGAAATCATGGGCACCTTGATGACCAAAAATATAAACTTGGAGTTAGATTTGGGCATACATGAGCAAGATGCTAGGCCAATTGAAGTGAGACCAGCTTACCAACCTACATAAAGATGGCCTATTTACAAAAGGAAGAGAAATGATAGTAGTGATGAAGAAGAAGAGGATAGAAAGGGAAATCAAATAATGAAATTTCCTACACAAAAAGGTCCAAAGTTAAAAACGCCTAGAGAAATCAAGATTATTGACTTGGATGCATCACCTATAAATAGTCCCTCACCACCACCATCAGAGCCGAGCCCTAAAAGGAAAAGAATTGAACAATCACAAGAGGATTTGGTGGATGAGATTGTTCTCACTAACTAGGACATGCAGATGGGTATGCCTTCCCCTCCTAGGTTGGTGGAATTGGTTCTCTCTGATCTGGATATGAAAGGAAAATGTGTACAAGATGTAACAATTGAGCCATGTAAAGAGTTTCTAGATGAAAATGCATTTGTAAAAACTTCAGTCTTCTTGCAACTAGTATGGAGAATGAAATTGGAAGAATATCAAGATAAATGCAAGAGGAGAAGAGAATTGAGACCTAATAGGTTAGACCAGGAGAATGATGATGAAGTGAAAGCTGAACTAATGGAAGAGTTCAAGAACATCACTCCTGAAGAGGGGAGAAAATTAGTAAATCAAGCTAGTGACTTGATTTTACCTGAATGGGACATTGCAGATGTTGTAGCTTTCAATGTTATTCTAAAGTACAAGCACCCCTTACAAGACTCTAAAGAAGAGGTCAAGGAAGCATTGCAATATTTTTCCTTCAGTGAAGAGTATGAAACTTTAGCAATTTAGGCTTTGGCCACTCAAGGGAGAAAGCCAAATGTTACTAATATTAACCCAAATCTAAGAGAAGGGTTGATAATAAAGAGAGCTTCAGAGACCTCAACCACAAAGGATACTAATTTCACTATAAATGTGTCCAAATTGGCCAAAAAGACTACTGAAAGAGAGGAGGCTAAAAAGAAAAGCTTAATGGAGAAGTAAAATGCCATAATTGAGGAATTTAGCAAGATGCAACAAAGGAATGTAAAGCTGCAGACTGAGCTAGACAAGTTAAAGAACAAGTAGATTGGGGAGACATCAAGTGCTCCAAGGATCAAAACATTTCCTTCCACATCAAGGTTAGTGCCTTCTACTTCTCCTATTGTGTCTACACCAAGGTCTACCAGTCAAACTCCTTCCCTTAGCTCTACTTTAGAGCTAATTGATGAAGAAATGGAATACTTTGTTGATCCTTCAAAGAAGTAGCTAATGCATAAGATTTTAGAGTTACAAGCATCCTTGAAGGTGAGTGAGGAGGGAATATTCTTAAAGAAAAGGGAGGTGGGTATGTGCAGGATCATCATGGAAAAAATAGGCCCTTAGGTGGCAAAAAATTAAAGTTAGGCAACTTGACATAAAAATTTGAATAACCTATCTATATTATTCAAAAAATATGTAAGAATAGAATCTTTATAAAATTGAATGTAGTTTCTAAACTACTAGGTTTGTTTTAAAAAAAAGAAATCTATTTGGTGAAAATTTGAAATCTCAATGTAGTAGTACTTAAATTTTAGGGAAAAACTAAGAAGTAGGTGTCTGTCTAACCACCCTAACTACAATAAAATGATAATGTTATTTTATAATATTTTAGATATAAGTAGAGGACTCATGTCCCGATGTGATGCATATTGTTTTGTAATTTTTTTCCAAGTAAATAATTAATTATGAATTTTTATTACAAATTTTCAAAAATATAAAAAACTTGTATGTCTGACCACCTTAACTTGGTCAAAACTTCATGAAATTCATTTTTTCTTTTTCTAATCCTATACTATGCAAAGCATAGAATGTGACGCGTGTTTTGGATTCAAAAAATGTGATACCATTTGAAAGCTATAGATGTTTTTCAATCAGTCTATCAATTAGGACTTTAATTATAATTTGAATAGAAAATGAATAATAATTACTTATTAAATTCAAAAGTAAAGAATAATTTATATTGGTGGAAAGCTAAGAATATCCTTTAAAAACCCTTTTCGTTTCATCAATTTCAGGTAAAAAAATAGTCATCAGCCACATACCCATCATATTGCCACTTTTTGGCCCATCATGATCCTGCACATACCCAGGTTGTAAATGTTATATTGAGACATTTAAATGAGAAAGTTGATGACAGATTGTCATCTGTGCATTCTTTATATTCTTTATTATTAAGTCCAATAAAGAATATTGATAGGGATTAGGAGGTTGTAGTACCATTAATTGAAAGATGGATCCCTAAGGCCAGTGCTCTTGACATCATGTATAAAGCTTCAAGGTTTGATGTAAATAACAAGAAAAAATCATTAAGGACTACTTAGGTATTAGTTAAGTCATTACAAGGCTTTCAGACCTTACCAGATGACTTGAGTAGGAAGATTAGAGAATTGGCGAAGAACTTTGATGATTGGAGCGACACATTGCTACCTGACATAATTGATGAGCAGGGAAATATCAAGTCACTCCAACAATGGTAGGATTGGGAAAATGAAGTCATCAATTGTCAAATTAGATTAATTTGTGATGACTCAGATTATGATTTATTGGTGAGTTGTATGGATAAAATTATTAGCACTAGTTCATTCTTTGAATCTTTCAAAAGAGAAGCGAATCAGCTAGCAGTTAAGTATACACCTTATAGTGACAAGGTAAATGAGGTAATCAATTTTAATTGGCCAAATGATGAGGAATATTAGAAATGGGTAAACGTATATTTAACTGAGGGGGAGTAAAAAGGAGTAGTTTATTAATGGTTGACAAGTCAGTTGTTGCAGTTACAACGGATTACGGTTTTGTTTTTAGTGACAGTCTTGGCATGGAATTCTTGAAGCTTTGTTGCTGCATCAATCATTCTAGGTGGGCACGATGAACAAGAGGATTCTCCAGGAAATTGTTGTTGTAACAAATTTTGGAATGTCACAAAGTGGTCCAATTGGCTAGTGACTCATGTGCTTTCTGGCCCAATTCTTGTTTGCTCCTTTGTTTATATAAGAAGGATTTCAAGGCTAGAAGCACGGGTTAGCGAGCTAGATATTTTTTGGTCAAGTCTAGGTAGAGTTGTAGAGAAAATTGTAAAGTTTGATGGTTTTAAGGAAAATGCAATTTAGGTTTTGAGTCATTCTGTAGTAGGTTTTGAATTCATGGGGATTTGATGTTTTATGATAGTATTGGCATTTGAATTGAAATGATTAATTCAAACTCATGTCTCTCCACTGTACATGCATATCTAAATTTTGAATAAAATAATCAAGGGTTGTCTCATTCATCTCACTATTGTGGTGTGTCTAATTTCTATTTTGGCTTTAATTAAAGGAATTAATTAAAATGCTTGAATGGGATTGTAGGTGGATATGTTTTGTATAAGGATTTGATAAGTAGTATTGGGTTAGAATACATGTTGATGATTGTAAAGCAATTTTCTCAAGGATCTTATATGTTATGTGTTAAATTTTTCATAAACCCTTAGATGTTTATGAATTTGACTCCCTCAATGGGTATATGGCACTAATCTAAGTTGTACTAATTTGTATGTTTCAGTATTTTGTTTTTCTTTACCTAGCGCTTGCTACAAATTGCAAATCAGTGACTATTTTACACTGTGGAATGTGTTGTAGTTATCTCATGCTCCAAATAGTTGATATTATTGATGAACAATTCTATTTAGTATTATCCTATTATGTTGAGCTATTAAATGAGATTATCTATTGTTGTTAATGTTGTTTATGATAATAGTGCAGAGGTTGTAAACGCATTAAGGATTACCCTCTTGGGTCTTGCAAAGCCTAAAGTGTAGGAGGTCTGTAAAATCCTCATCAGTTGGCCTGGGTCCTTCGAGCTGCCCTTGATTGGAATTGGCAATTCCATAGGTAGATTAGAAGACCAACCTGGTTATAGTACAAACAACCAACACTACCCTTAACCCTTAACCCTCTATCTCTCTCCCACTCTGTCCCTCTCTCATTGAATCCCTCTATCTCTCTCCCCTCTACCCATAACCCTAAACCCTAAACTCTTAACCCTTAGACCCCAAACCCTTAAACCCTCTTCATCCCTTTCTCTCTCAAAGACCTCCTCTCTCCTACCCCCTCTCCCTCTCTCCTCAGTTCCCTCACCCACTCTCTAAACTCTCTCCCTCTACCCCTTAACCCTAAACTTAAACCTTCAATTCTTAAACCTAAACCCTTAAACCCTCTACCCCTTATGTTCTCCCACTCCCTCCCTCTCTATCAACAAGTCTCACCCTCCCACCGGGCCTCCCTCTGCCCTCCCCACCTCACTCACTCCTATCTTTTTCCCCTCTACCTTTAACCCTCTACCTTCTACCCTATACCCTCTATCTCTCTCCCACTCCCTCCCTCTCTCTCTCA